>CM031857.1:48959333-49062993 GCA_018697195.1 Certhia americana | reverse complement strand
TTTTTTTTTTTTTTTTTTTTTTTTTTTTTTTTTTTTTTTGTGAATTTGGTAGTGTTTCAATGTTTGCAGTAGTCTTGTAAGTCTAGATGGTTTAAGGTTCATTCACTGTGTGAGCTGGCCATCTGCTCTCAGTAATTGCAAATTCACTTCCAGTATTAATGAACTGTTCCTGTGTTCTTGCATTTCTCTGAAATGCCTCCAGCAACTGTTCCTTCCTCACATGGAAAAGTCACAGCAGCTGTGGGATTCACGAGGACCTCAGTGCCTTGGTCTTGCTACATTTCTGGCAGCAAACCACAAAGAGCAAATAACTTTTCTAACTGCCTAATGACTGCAGACCCATTAAGTGTAAGTTCTGTGACAGCAGAAAAAAACCCAAACCACTTGCTTTAAAAGAGCCCTAATGGGATTAGAGACTGTATGAACACCTGGGGTTGCTCTCAGGGCCTCCTAACTGGAACACATTAGAGATAAGCTTTTCCTTGAGCATTGGCCAGAGGTACTGCAAACTTCCCAGTGGTGCTGGGGCTGGAAGTGTGAGGTGGCAATATGCTTCCACATCTCCAGGCACAGCCTCCCTCATAGTTGCCTTCATAAAGTGGAAAAACACTCGTGTCACTTCCCACATTTTTCTTTTGCTAACAAACCACCAGACTTCTGTTTTTTTAACAAAAAAAAAAAAAAAAATTCTTCATGAATGCATCCAGATCTGTCTTAAATTTGTTTACCCTCCTTTGATAAAGTACCAGTCCTAACAAGAGCCCCAGACAGCGCTTTGCACGCTGCTCCCAGCACACTGCTTTGGCATGCAGGGTGTGCTGCACCCTTCACAAATGTGTGCCGGCCTTCTCCTGCTCTGGAGCTGCTATCACAGCATGAGCTCTGCTGTGGCATCCCTGTGTGCTGCGCTGGGACAAGCCAAGTGCCACAGCCCAAGGATCACCATCACACTGTGCTGGGAGAGCTGTAAGCCTCAGCCCACCAGGGCAAGGGACATCAACCCAAACAGTCTCCTGCACTGAGGTACTTACCAACAACTACCACTAAATATCTTTATGAAATGCAAAAGCCAAAATCCTCTTCTTCCACACTGAACTGCCTAAGTTGCGCACTTGAACACAAACTAGTTTCCTGTAAAATGGCCATCCAAGGATGCAGTGGCACTCACATTCTGCATCATCCCTTAATGCTTTTGAGATGTCTGACCACCAGCCAGAAGGTACTTAAACTCACATTTCCCAGTCTTAATAGAATGCTTCACCACAAGGTTACCGAGTACTTGAGACCAATACAAGATAAATAAATATCCATTTTTACTAAGGTCATTGGTTTTTATTGGGCTGCCCTGAAATTTCATTTTAAGAATTGTGTGATATTTATGCAGTTTAATGATCTGTGGCAAAAGTGTGGAACATGACAGAGACACAGAAGTATTTAATCCAGATGGCAGAACATAAAGGAACTTAAAATGGGACGTAATTAAGCTAGGTGTATGCACAGCACAATGCCAGATGAATTTCAAAATTGCAAAAAGCAGGGCAATCAATATCTATAAAGAGTAATCTGATCTACATTGACCCTTTGTAGTTTTCTAGATAACCTTTCACAAGCTTGCAAGAAGACATTTAGATGTGATTTCCAGCCTTAGGCTCTGTGGGGACCATGTTCCTGTGCCTCCTATGGAAGTCCAGGTTTGATGTATTCCCTTAAAGCACAGCTCTGGGCAGGTCTCCTCTCCTAATTTTCGTCTGTTTCCCTGTGTCCCTCACAGAGGGATGGGATACAATCAGCAAAGCCCCTTTTGGAGTTAAACTGGAGAAACTGAGTATTGCTTCTTTTTGTAATACTACCCCTATGTATTTCTCAGTGTGCTGAGAAACACCTCCAGATTTCTTCCCCACAAACCAGCCTCCACTGTGTTTTTCTGTGCACAGGTGTTTGTTGCTGCAGTTCTCCAGCAAGCATTGCTCATTAAATCCCCCTTATGCTTGGCATCCTTTCTGTTGACTGCTGCAGCTTGCCAGGCTCCAAAGACTGATGCTCAAAAAGCACAATTAATTCTAAAAGTGACCCATTAAATTTGGCTACTCATTGTTCACTCTGGGCTGGTCACGTGGAGTAGCTTCCCTCCAGCCAGCTGTAGTTTCTCATTTTTCTGATCATCCTCCTCATCCATCTCCTCCTCAGGTTTCCAGTTGTTGGCGAGCAGAGCTGGCTACACACAGCAGGTCCTGCTGCTCCCACTGGCCTGCCAGGTCTGGGGTTCCTCGCTTCCCTAAGGAAGTGTTAAGATTTTAAAGTCAGAAGAATATATGTCTCATTTTTGGTGCTTCACATTTCCTCATCTCCTCTTCGCTGGATTGTGACAGGGCAGGCGTAAGGGCTTCACGGCCTCTAGTGGGCAACGGCCAGAGCTGCAGGACTTCCCAGCCACTGCCATGGAAAACTGTGCCTTTTTGTAAAGGGGAATGTGTTTACCCTGGTTTCCTACGGAAACAAGGCTTGTGCAAACACTCCCTCTGTGTGCGCTGTCTCCACGCCCTCGGCGGCTCCGGAGCCTGATTTCAGGGTGATTTGACAGAGGTGCGGGGATTTCACAACCATTGCCTCCAGCTTTGTGTCAATAGGTGTGCCTGTGTCGAGGGGGAGCAGCAAGGTTATTATTGCACAACTTCGCAGAGACACCAAAAATAACGGCATCAAAGAGGGTTTGCATGTATGGGAAAAGCTCCTTTGAAATCCATTTTGAGTCACATTAGTGCATAGTTCCCATAGCAATCCTGACCCTTTATTTTGTTTGATAATTTGGTTACTGAGACTTTAAAAACATGTCTTTTCCATGACACTGTCAGATAGTCCTGGTGGGAAGGGAAAGGCCAGACTCCAGGTTGCTGGGACTACCCAGACCATCACAGCACACTGCCTGCTTTGTTGCTTATAAACCTAAACTGGTGCTTGAAAGACCCGAATCTTGTATTTTCTTTCTGTTGTTAGCTTCCCTGTTTAGACTGGTTTATCGCAGCAGTCATCAAATAGCAAATAAAAATGAAGCTCAGAGATGTATTCTTCATCAGAGTTCAGAGAAGCAGTTTCCATATGTCAGTAGGAACAAAGGAATTAATTTGGACCACTTAAAACTCTCCTGCAAAATGGCTGCACATATGAGACCTTTATTTTCTTTGTTTTCGCTTGGCTGTATTAAAGATGGGAGAAAAGAGATGGCTGGACTGCAGGCTCGCTTTGGTTAATCCAACAAGCAGTCCTTCAAGTGAGCAAACAGAAATGTGTTGTCTCCTTAATCATGTCTTGCTTCTTGCAACATTTTTGTTTGAAAACCTCTTTCTCAAGTCACAGGTTGAATGCCTTTGTTTACCTAGAGCATCCAAAAAACTTTTTGAAATATAGTGAAACGGATTTAGGTTGAAGTTATAGGAAGTTGATCTGTAAGTGTTACTGAAGTGGTTAGGATGGGATTTTCATTTTAGAAACACTTATTTCTCCTGTGTTGCAAACACTTGAAATGACAGAATTACTGGTAATGACTTTTCTGAGTTCATACCACAAATGCCAAGCCTGCAAAGACTGAAAATGACTCACATGGAACCATTCTGCTTTGTCCTTGGATAAAGAGTATCTCACAGAGGGGTTTTTTTACCCTCTCATTTTTCCTAGAAGTGATTTTTTAAAACAAAACCACAGTGTGGCCTTTTAGTGCTAGGAAGTCTTTGTTGCTTTTGCCAAGAGGAGGACAAAACTGAGTGTGGCATCGTTCACCAAGCATGGTATGCAGAAATAGGTCTAATTGGGACCATCTTAGGAGGCAGTAGAGTATTGTTAGTCAAATCAAATATTGCTGTCTCCGACTCCTCTGAAAAAACCTTTCTTTCTGTTCCCTTCTACTAATGTTCTTAATTTCTAAAACCCAGTAGTGGCCTCTCCCTTGGCTGCATTGGATGTAAATGATAGTCTCACATGTCTGGGTACCTTCCCAACACTGACATACATAATCAAGATCCTTATATCAAATCTCACTTTGCAGGAAATTACTTTGGGAGAATCCATCATCTTCTTTGCCCAGAGCTGCATAATGTACTGCCAGTTTTTGTTTTTCTTTCATTTTTTTCCTCTCTGTAAATCATGCTAAAAGATTTGAAGGATGATGGTAATAGAAATATGATTAGGAAATTTTTTTGTGCATGTGTGTGTTGAAAGAAAATTGATTTGTCAATAGCATAACTGACCAAAGAACTGAATGTTAGATTTTTTGGATTTCTGAAAGGTCAGGAAGACAATGTTTTATACCTCAATCATGCTGAATGTTGCTCAAAAAGGATCTTTGCATGTTTAAAAAATAAATTTTGTACTGTGAAATAGTCATCAAACAGATTCATATGCTTTTTCTTCAGTCAGTGTGAGGATAAGAGAATCACACACTGAGGGGCATTGCTAACATGGAGAATTCATGCCCATTCCCCTAAGTGCTTGTTCAAAGTAAACCTCTGATATCTTGATTACAGCCTGTTAAGCTCCAGAGCAGTTCTTCAGATGAGTTGTCAGCATGTAAGCATTTTTTTTCTGCTGATGTTTGAGGAAGGGCTTTGCAGAAAAACTTTGACTTTTCATCCTGGTTAAGGACAATTTTCTCCTGTGATAAGAAGTACTGTTTTTAATTTTGACAAATTCCACCTTAAAATCTCTAGGAAATGCATGCTACTCTGTGAGAGGTGTGAGTGGAGTTGGGTTTTTTTCAGGAGGTTTTACATATATGGATGTGTTGTGAAAACTTCATGTTTTCAGTGGAAGTGAAAGAGCAGGTGCTGGGACATTTGTTTCCTCCCAAGCTTCAGCCTGCAGCAGTAAAGGTAGTAAAAAAACTTGTACCAGGAGAGCTGCTTCGTGGAGAACTCTGCTTGTCTGTTTTCCTGAGTATGGATATAAATTTTTGCATGGAAATGTGAGAGCTGAGTTGCCATAGGGTATTTAAGGCCTAACATCCTTCACTCAACAAATACACTTTCTATGAAGGGGCTTTCAGATGCTGGGAGTGTTCTGGGCATGATTTTAAAATGTCTGCATTTAGATGCTGTTATTCATTTCTGATCTGGAAATGTATTTTTGTCAGGCCTTAAGAAAATTAGTATCAGTAGCACATCAACTTTGAGATTCCATGTATCCTATGGAATTACCTTGATATATTTGACATAGTCTGAGATCCTGCTTGCTCATAAAGAGATGTTTGGGAAGATAGCAGTCTAGTCAGATAAATTACCTGAAATAGCCACAATGGCACTGAGATATGATGGTGATAAATCTATGCTGTGATATAGTCAGCTGCCTCAACTACAACTGTTGTGAGAGACAAGAAATTTCACCCTGGGCAGTGACCATACCTGTTACAGAAACGTCAGCAGTCCCACTAGAGCAGCTTTTGGAAGGAGGCCCTTGAAGTCTTAGGCAGTACAGGATGTGTTCTTGGCCTTTTACTGCTCCCCAAGCTGGTGGTGCTCTAGCACTTGGCTGGGTATTTGTGGAACACTCTGTTTCCATATGTATTAGTGCTCGAAACCATTAAGTGTTCCACAGCTCTTTTACAAGAGGAGTAATTACATCCTGTTGGCAGAAATTACTCCTGCTGTTTAATTTGGAAACCATATTCTTTGCTTCCAGCTTTGTGTTGTTACACAGCAAAGAGTGGCTGCATTTTCTGCCCAGGGTGGTGGCACTTCTCTCTGACATGTGCATGGGGGATAATAGCGATGATGGTGCTGTCCCTCAGGATGACATTTCAAGTTTGTCTGTGAACAAGTTAATTTTAAATGGTGAAGGCATATAGCTTCTGAAATCCAACTTTTATTCACAGCAACAAAAATATCTTTTCTAGTCCTCATTTCCCTGCACAAGGGATGCTGGGCCAGCCCCCAGGTGCACTGGGTCTTGAGGCAAATGCTGATGCTGAACTTTTCTCTCTTACTCTGTCCTTTTAAAGCCTTTTATGTACAGAAGGAAAACAGCACTGCAGATGATTATTGTCTACTAATGGTGTTTTTAATTACTGATTTTCAGGACACCCAATTAACTTTCTGCTGAAAACAAGATTTTTTTTCCTCCCTTGAAGCAAGCCAGTGATTCATATTTTAATACAAACTTCTTAAAGTTTTGACTCATGCAGCAATTCCAAGAATTTTTATTTCTGAACTCTTTGAAGCATTTTAACATACTAATGAAATACTGTTCCTCTGTCATCCACAAAGTGAACTTCATGTTAAACAGGGCTTGCTGTCATCAAAGTGGCAAGCACCATTTTCAGGGCCTTTGAGATGCCTTGTCACACAGCGTCCCCTCAGCGGGAGTGAACAGCCACACTGTCCCAGGTGTGCTCCCTGCAGGAGTACAGAGCCAAGGGGGAGCTGCTGTTGAATTGAGCGGGGCACTGCTGGTCCTTGGGAAGGGAAAAGTATTGGGAAACATGTTGGGCACATAGACAAGCGGGAGATCGGCACTCCTTTGGTCGCGTGATGAGTAAAGCAGAGAGGCGCTGCTTGGCTTTCTCAAGTGAGACTCAAGCTGTAGAGTCCAAAGCTGAAAAACATTTATGTTGGCTATTAAAGGGAACACATGTGACGCAGAGATATGCCATGTTAACTCCAGAGATTTTCCAGCAGAAGAAAGACTAAATGAGGACCAAGTATAAATGAGAGAGGTTTTTCTGAAAAGTAAGTTAGGTAATGCATGTTTTGATTCTTTGAAGAATGTGTTTGATATTAAAATGCAAAAGCGTATGGCTTTCTCATCAGGTGGAGATAGCACAACTGTCCTACTTTACATAACAACCACAATACTAAATGAATGACAAATAGTTCAGGATCTCTTTGGGAAATGGCAGGTAGAGGTAAGAAGCCCAGGAGAAAATCTCCCACTCAAAACATTGTTAGTACAGATTTCTAGTTTAGATAGGAAGTTTTCAAATTGCTTTTTTATTTTGCTTTTACCTTGAAATACCCATTTTGATGCAGAGTTTCAAATAGTAATAACCCAATATTATTTTTCCTTTACTCCTTGTCTTCTTGCTGAAAGTGTTGCAGTACTTTTTGTTGCCTCATCTCTATAATTTATCAAATTCCTTCATCTTTAGGAGAAAATATGGATGTGTTTCTAGGGAAAATCTGAAAACAGGGTTTATCCATTCCTGGTAGCACAAAGTAAAACCTTACCCTCAAGCTCTCCTCCAGAATCTGCCAGGATTAGCAGAGGACATGCAATAAGAAAGTGGGATGAAAGGAAGGGGTCATGCAGTAGGGCACTGGCTCCATGTGCCCTTCCTCTGCAGGCAGCTCAGTTTGCAGTTGTACTGTGGTTATCAGTAGCGTGGTAGCATGATTAGGGAGCAGCAGCAGGAAATGCTGGCAGAATCTAGGAGGCTGGCAGTTGGGAGAAACGGAGGAGATCAAAGGCTTGACATTTGCAGACTGGAGAATAATTGCAAGTCACTCCCAAAATGTGGGCTGGCAGTGCAGCCTGGCCATCAGCTCTGTCTAGCAGTGTATTCCCGTGGGAGAGGTGAGTATGTGGCACAGGGGGACACATCTGCAATGCTGCACTCAGTTCTCATTCCCTGCGATCCAGTCCCCATTTAGCTGGTATCATGGGATTCAGAAAAGCTGTTAGAGGGGAAAAGGTTTTTTTAATCAAAGGAGACTGAAACAGGGCTGTGCTGTAGTCTCCAGGATCCAAATATCTCCTGGCTAGTCTTGTTGCCTTCAACTGGATGGTGAAAACTAATGAGGCAAACTTGAGCTGGAGGATCCAAGTGTAGCTCAGCTGTGGAGAAGTTCAGAGGGTGTTTAGACTATCAGAGAAGGAAGGCTGCAGAGCAGTGGTGCAAAGGATCTGTAGGCAGACACAAGTACTCATCTTCATAGATAAGTATCTTCACCTTGCTCACCTTTCCATCCATGTCCTCATACATGTTGTTTCTTCTCAAGGAACTCAAGGCTTTTCCACATCTGTCTAGTATCTTATGCATACTGTCTTAGCAAAGCAAAATCTGACAATAAGAAGAAATATTCTTGAGTACCTTAGAGTTTTAAGATGCAAAAGGCAAGGTTTTTAATAATTGTATTTACCACATTATATGCAAATACACTACAGTCAGAGTGCCTTTAAACTGTTAAGTTTTCCCCAGACAGCCTCATGGTAGAAGCCTTGATGTAGTAAATATATATAATTCTTAAGAAGAGTTCAGGTCCAAGCCAACATGTTTTCATGGAGAAGTCTGAGCTCGTCTAGTTACAGGTCACTGCAGGGAAATGTCAAGTCATTTATTCCTTCTCCTTCCCCTTCCCAGTGCAGTTGTGGGGAGCTGAAACCATCCGTGAGCTTGGTGTGCCAGCAGGGTCTCAGCAAATCTCACAACCATCTCCAGGTGAGGGAGAAGTGAGGGATGCACAACAGTGACAGGAGGAACTGTCCCGCTGTCTTTCATCCCTGGGACATCTGTGCTACCAAACAAGGGACAGTGAGGGATCCCACAGCCAGGGAACACAGACAGATTCATGTTCATACTGCTTTGGAAGAAGTTGTAGAAATGGTCCAAAACAGGGACTAACAATGCAGGGGATTGTTTCCTGGTTGCTGAGCTTTGCTTTGCAGTCAGCCATACTGGGCTGCTCTAGGGCTGTGTTCACAATTAGCAAGTAGTGTGGCTCAATAAAAGATTTGCAGAGAGAAAAAGTCCTGATAAACCATCATCTATGCTACCAGATTTTGCTGTCTTTCTGGGGATTTACTCTAGTTTAAGCCTGTGCACTGAACATTTGCTAGTGGTAGCAGCAGATCTTCCCTTTCAACCCCAAAGAACTCAGTGCACTTTCTGGAACTAAAGTATATGGAGGATGATGTAGAATAAATGTATTTATTTCTGCATGCAGCAAACTTCTTTTCTTTTTTTGCTATTCAGGTGATGGTCAGAAATCTCAGGGCAGAGAAAAAGCAAATCTTACCCTCTGTACCATAAACATTACTTCATGCATTAAACAAAATGCTCTATAAATTTCCTTGGAAGATCTCCATCCATATAGTGCATGTCACAGGGTGGTATTGAGTATTTAATCTCTTTGGAAACCTTTGCTAGAGGTTCAAAATTCTGTTCTTATTCAAGTGGATATGTACAACTGATGGGTCTCATTTATAGATTTTCAAGTACATTTTAAAGGTCAAACACGTAATTTTAATCGGTTATGTGAGGGTTTTTTGACAGCTGATAAGTACTGAATGTACCACAGCAACTGGAAAGCAGATTTGTTATATTTACATATTTGGATTGGGTGCAGGGATAGTGCTCTGCCCACACTCATTTCACTCTCCATCATCAAATTACTGGTGCTGATCAACCAGTGCATCCACAGGAGAGCACTGTCATTGCAGCACTTCAGATCTGAGTCACAGCTTGGACAGGGGCCCAGGACCTGTCTCTTATGGCTGCTGGTTAAGAGAGTAGTAGCTGCATCAGAGTGGTGTTGTCCTTAGCTCAGAGCATTCCTGGCTACTTAATCCATACTGCTTTCTCCTGGACTGCCAGGCTAGTAACCATTTGGAAATTAGTCTGGTTGTGGTTGTTCTGAAATTCTTGTGTGCAAGTCACTCATGCCATGGTGGTGGAGATCCTAAGGTGACAACTGACTGTCCTCACTTACTGTCTGCAGAACTGGAAGTAAAGACAGTGAGAATATTTTCAACAATATCCGTCATGGACTGGGAGCAAGGCTTGAGCTCAGGTGCTTTGGCATCAGCTTCCGTCAGGTGAACTAAAGGGATGGCTGCTGTGCTTGTGGGAGCAGCAGTACCTTCAGGGATGAGCAGAAAGGCTGACCAGCCTCAGAATAAAACAGAGGAAGTTCTTCACCTTAGAGGAAGTTCTTAGGGAAAAAAGATAGTCAAATTCAATCTGTCAGAAACCCATGAAGTCATCTGTCATGTGGAAAAACTGAACTTGGGAGAATTGTGGGGCATGTAATGAAGTGGTTAGAGAGTCAAAATAAAACAAAATAAAGAAAAAATAAGACAAAAGTGCTTTTTTGGGTGTTTTTCCACTGCATTTTTGGAACACAGAAGGGTAGGGTGGACAAGGCTCAAAAAGGTAGGGTAGGTTGGAAAAGACTCAAGATCCACTCATAGAAAACTAGTGATGCAATAGTCCAGCTCCAACAACTGGCAGGAAAAGCCCATGAGTCCCAGCTTGCTGGGAGTTGAGCAGCACACTTGGGGAAGACCTGCTGTTGGCACATGCTGCTTTTGCACACTTCCCCAGAAACCTGAGGAGTTCTTCATCAAGACTACAGCAGCAGCTCAGCTGCTCTTTAGTGTGGGCAGAAGTCAGGGGAACTCATGGGCCACCAGGACAGAAGCAGCTCATAGTAAGGAAGGAGTTGATTTTAGCCCTGGCAACACTTTAGCTGGGATGCAGCACTCACCATAGAAAAACCCTAGAGAAAGCACCAGGATTTTGCAGCCCATTGAGACTGTATCCAAATCTGCCCAGTCATTTTTCATTTCCACAGCACAGTTTCTTAAGAAGATCTGGATGGTGGAGGATTGTAACAATTAACAGTTTACAGAAACTCAGCTCTGTTTTGCTGTTTTCATGGGAACAAAGTTCATAATGCTGTTTTTTTTGGTACCACCTTGCTTTTATACTCCACACTTTGTTAAACATGGTAATGAGCTCAGCACTGTGTAGTGCACTTAGTGCTGTGGGGAAAATAAAAGTATTTCCTGCCCACACTTCAGAAGAGCTGCTGTGGTGGTAAAGTCTCTTTCAAGCTTAGGGCTGCTAGCCTAAACAGTATGTATGCTGGGCTAGTCTGTCAGAAAGCTCTGTATTGCAAATGTAAATGTAAATTTATCTTTGTAAGAATGACAAGTCCTGTTCAAAGCACAGCACTATATAAAGCAGTTCACCAAGGCAGTAGGTTTTACCATACCCCCCCCCCCCCCCCCCCCCAGAACAGAGAGCAGTTTTGTATTGCATTAATCAGCATCTAAGCCCTGAAGGTCACAATTATCTGGCCACTATTTTTCAGTATTAGTGATTTTAGTACATGATTAACTTTCACGTGTGCATCATTAAGATGAAAAATTGTTTTTGAAGTTTCAAATAGAGCAGCAGGTCTTAGCTGTAGTATTTGCCATACTTGCTCAGCCACTCTTAAAAGGGGTGATTTATAGAAAATCCAGCTGTGAGTTTTCGTTTCTTCAAGAGCAGGAGGCGGGACTAGAAACCAACCTAAAACCAAGCGGAGCATTGATCAGAGTAGAAATGATGTAGAGCACAGCTCCGCAGACAACAGCTAAGCATCGTGGAAGTATTAGCTGGCAGCGATAAGGAGGCGGAAGCAGAGCTCGGTGACACAGGAGCCATCTGTCAGGAACTGGGAATCCGATTTCAAGAGAGCAGAATATGAAGTAAAGAAGAAAGTGATTTTGGTTCAGAGGTGCAGTGGAGCCCAAGGATATCTGTGGACAGTAAGTTTCTATACTGGAATAGGGATGTTTAATACAGCAGCTAATACTGTTTGAGAGGGGTTTTCAGCTTTGAAAACAGACATAAGTAGCTCCTGTATTAAACAGCTTTTACTTAAAGTTTTTATTTATTTATTTGTAAGATGTAAATAAGCTTATCTGTTTGAGGTGGCTTGTTTAAAAAAACTTGTAAACAAACTTTAAAACGGCTGGTGTCCCTTACTTCAGAGGGTGTTTTTTTGTTTAATAAGGTCACCTCCTGTCGAGGATAAGATTTGTTCGTAAGCTTTCAGAAAAATATCTTAGAAGAAAAGGCTGTTTTGGCCCCAGCTGCGAGGTGAAAAAGGGTAGGCAAGAATATTTTTTCTGGAAAGGGTAAAGGAGTTCCCACCCAAATAGATCTAAACTAACTGGAACTACAGTGTATAAACACCCTGGGGCTAAATCCTACCCTCAGTTACACTGATGTAAGTCAGGTTTAAGCCTACTGTAGTTAATAAAATTACTCCTGATTTAATTAAGGATAGAATTTGGTTGCACATTTCTTAATAATGAAAAAGCCCCATGGTTCTTTCCAAAGTGCATTTTATGTTAACAAATTATTAAGGACTTGCTTGAAAATACGTTAAAATTAATTGAAAACTCACACTGTGATGCATCTTTTGTCATATGGCTGTATCCTTCTTTGAAATTAGCACAAAAGCCAGCATGAGATATTGTAAGCAATCCTATTATTTCTTGTTAGCAGGTTCTCAGATAAGGTTTGCATTGCTCATAATTTCATGCTCGTTTCACTTCAGTGGCTTGTATTTGGGGTTCTATGCTTTAATCCTAAAAAGGTTTGTGGAGCTCCAGCAGGGAGCGATAACATGATATTATCTGTAGCAGAAAAGTGTCAAAGTTCTGTACAAGACCCCAGACTGTCTGATTGGGAGAGAAATTGTTCTATTACAAATTGTACAGAAAAATTACCCTTGTTGCTGTGGTTTTAGTGTACGAGCTAGAAGCAGAGGCATTGGCTGCTGACTGAGAAAAAAAAAAAGTAAAACCCACTCACTATTATGGCCCAATATGGATGACAAAACACTGTAGCATGTGTGGGAAAATGGCTGCAGTCCAATGTCTGGAACCATTTATCTTCTGGTAGAGTCTGGAAGATGACTGTTTTATGTATTTTACAGAAATCCCTGCTGATTGATTTCATTTACTTAGGAGGAGGGGTCACAGTGACTGATGGCAGGGACAACTGGGGCAAGAAGTGGATTCTTTGCATTATCCTGACGTCCTGTTCTGCTTGGGGTTATTAGCACCTTCTGAAGGGACCATGCTGGACCTGTCTTGCTGCTGCATTTACTACTGCACACAGCCAGAGGTTCGCTGCTCTTTTCTGGGTCTCAGCAAGCTGAGAGTTGCAAGTAGTGCCAGGCATATTTTGGAAATTTTGATTTGCGGAGGTTTAAAGGGGAATGGACTGAAATGGGTACAGGTCTCTGTAACCTGCCAAAAACTTAGCTGATGGTGGGTGCAGTTACTGAAGAGGGAGGAAAGACTTTGTGAGAGGTTTGGGGGGAAAGTCTGTTTTACAGTGTGTGAGGCTTGCAGAAATAGCTTGTCCTTCTGTAGGACATGAGATTTGTATGGTAGGGTGATGATACTGTTTTTTCTGACGTTTGTTGCTAAAATAGCCACAATTCCTGTCATTTTTTAATTTATATGGAATGAAGAGCTTGCCAAGCACATTAGAAACAACGGGGATATGCTGTACATCAGTGTTACTCGTTTATCTCTCTGTTATTTTTATGTGTGCTCTGAAGGCCTGTCTGTCAAGGTGTTTACCTTCAAATCAATTCAGCTCATGTCACAGCATGACAGGCACTTGTTATATACCAGGCATGTCTACATGCATTTTCTTTCATGTTGCAGGGAATGAGTGCCAAGATTTTCATATGATGAAACAAAAGGGTGGGGGATATGTTTTCTAGTCAGTAAGTACACTGCTACTGTGTTAATAAAAATGGAAAGGAAAAGGGATTTTTCAATTGAAAATACTACTTCATTTGGTACCCTTTAGGCTCTTCACAGGGTCCTCTACTTATGATTACAATGCCAAGTCCAATGCAGGATCACATAACAAACCTGGAGAAAGGGAAAAGTATTGTATCCCCCATCATATCATCCAGTTTTCCAGACATAACTACTCAGTATAGTCAAGACATTTTTCATTGACAGAAAAACAGAGACACAGAGAAAGAAAGAGAAAGAGAGAGAGAAAAGAAAGAGAGAGAAAGAGAGAAAGAAAGAGAGAAAGAAAGAAAGAGAGAAAGGAAAAGAAAAAAGAAAAGAAAAGAAAAGAAAAGAAAAAAAAAAGAAAAGAAAAAAGAAAGAAAAATGCAAAGAAAAAAAGAAAAAGAAAAAAAAAAAAAAAAACAGAAAAAAAAAAAAACAAAGAAACAAAGAAGCAGAAGAAAAGAAAAAAGAAAAGAAAAGAAAAGAAAAGAAAAAAGAAAAGAAAAGAAAAGAAAAGAAAAGAAAAGAAAAGAAAAGAAAAGAAAAGAAAAGAAAAGAAAAGAAAAGAAAAGAAAAGAAAAGAAAAGAAAAGAAAAGAATAAACAAGAAAATCTTCTAATGTAGCCTGGCTGCTGAGGAAGTTTTATAGATTTACGAAATATTTTTATCAGAGCAGTAGGAGCAGTTAAGCACTGCGCTTAACATTATCCCAAGAAAAAACTTAGCATCACTTCTCTTCTAGACAGCATCCTGCCATGCACTATCATTCAGCCCACTGAGATTCTTCAGTCTCACTGCTCCTCATGCCATCTTGATGTGCACTCATTTTCTATCTCTGTGTTTTGAAGATGTTCTTATGGCTGTCAGTATTTTGTTTTTTCTCGTGTTGACTTCTGTTTTGGATTTGTAAGTTTACAGGAATTTAGATTAATTGTAACCTTTTCTACTTTCTTAATTTCCTTCACTTCCTTTTCAGACACTACATGTTTTGGTTATCCTCCCACAGTACAGTTCCTTGTTGGCACCCTCACAGAGGCATAGCTGCTTTTGCTCTTCATTAATTTAGTTTGAGCCTTTCCTGCCTTTTGGTATATCTAACTGAAGACGACAGTGGGTAGTGCCATGGGTTCCAGGGGAAGGTAACAATTACCTTCCTTGGGTATGCCACTGAGCTGCCTGATGATCCAGAACAAATTTAGTGCCCCAGTTACTTTTTTAGATCTGTCTTTATTACAGGGTCCTTGATGGGGTCTCTCTTCCTTGAGAGAGAGAGTGCTGGTAAACAGATCCACTTTAAGTCCAGTGTCTCCCTTTAATCTTGAATTTGGACAGGAGGGGGAAAGAGTGGTCTAAGCTGATGCAAATTTGTTTTCCCATCCAATGGGACTGCATTTTCCTAGTAATTTGAAGCACATTTGAGGACTTCTAGTCCCTGATCATTCCCCTTCAATAAGGGTTGGTAGGGTGGTGTGGTCAGGCTCCAGCCATTTAGTCTGCTGCCCATGCAGTCCCTACATTTCTATTAGTCAGCTCTTAAATCTCTTCTTTACATGGAATAATTTTTCATGTGGCCACCACAAAAGTGCCTTCCTCAGTGTGCAAGTTCTTACAAATAAAATATCTCGGACTATATTTTAGACATGTTGCATATCATCCCATTTTGAACACGTTTTGTCCACTCGTACTGTGTAATATAGCATGTGACAAGCATGGGGCGGGTGGTAGAGCTACAGCTGCCTCTTGTTTTCTTATCAGATTTTGATAAAAACAGTAAATTAGATTAAAAAAAAAAATGGAGCTCTGTATGCTGTGGAACATTATGAAACCACCCACTGAATGTCTGCGCAAGACATACGGCAACAGCCAAGCTGTTATGTACTAAATGAGTTCAGAGTGGGGGCCAACTGAAGTGATTTACTTACTCATTTATAACCCTAACCTAGAATCATGATTATTTGCTGTTCCTTAAAAACGATGGTTTTATGTGACCCTTTATAGCCTTCAGCATTAAGTGGCATTAAGTTGATGGCTACTTGTTTTGTACCTTCAGTGAAAAATTATGCATAAATCTAGTAGGCTTTCCTTGTAATGCATTCATAATCCTCACAAGCAAAACTCCCACCCAAAACCAGTGATCAAACATGGTTTCTTGAACTCAGAAAGGTCACCTCATAAAAAAATATGGAGGTACAATATTCAGGACACCCAGGCAATTTTTTTTTTTTTTTTTTTTTTGGCTAGGACATTAATTAAGTCATTGCAAGGTTAAAATAATAATAGGGTTCTGATGTTACCAGATAAAAGACAGGGAAGCTACATTAAATTCAGTTTCCATCCACCAAACACATCTAGAAGAGATAAGCTCACTTGCTGTTTAAACATTTTTCACAGGGACAGACAGGATGGGCTGAGGTTGAGTCCTGAATGTTCCAGGGTTTATGTATTTAAATCAAACCCTTAGCATTGTTTTTGTTCCGTAATTACCTCTGGTTTGTTGATTTATTGATGCTTTTGAAGGCAAGTAGACTCAGTAAAACAGAATCATTCTGTGTCACATAAAATTTCCTCTTATATCTGTGGACGTTATAGACAAAAGGAAAGGATTTATGGAGGGAGCTTCTGTGGGGATAGTAAAACCAGTGGTAGAAGTCTCTGAAAGGTGGAATTGAGTTACTGAATTGCAAATGAATGGAAGGTCTTGTGAAATCACTAATTAGGGCTGTCTCAGTCCTTGAAATCTGCCAGCGCAGCCAACAGTTCGGGCAGAAGGAGCCTGGGAACCAGCAATCCTGCAAAAGGCATTGGTGGCTGGAGCATCTTCATGGAGTGTTGCTGAACTTACCCCTTCAGTGTAAAATGTCCCTTCCATGTGGGGGGGACTTTGAAATAGGAGCACTGTGGGCTTTAGCACTTGTTATACAGGCTTTTGAGCAGGGGCAAAAACTGTAGAAGGCAGTCCTTTGCCAGCCATTATACTGATGTGCTGATGAAAAGTCACAACATGGTCTCAGCTTAGTTTCAGGGAAATACCTGGAGATTGCACCTACTTTCTGCTGTCCATGTCCTTGGGGCCCCCATTTCTGTACCTAAACTCCAGTTCCAAAAAGAACCTCTGCGTCTTCTTTTCCAGCAAAGCAGAGCATAGAATTGAGGCATTGCTCCTTCTGTGTCTCCTCTGAGTCTGTGCATCCCAGCTGGTACTCCTAGAGCAGGGGAAGGGCCCTCACTTGTCATAGAAGAAGGGTTCTTCTACAGTCATAGCTGCATAGAATGGTTTGGGTTGGAAGGGACCTTAAAGATCATCTAATTCCAAACTCCAGCCGTGAGCAGAGACATTAGCCACTAGATTAGGTTGCTCAAAGCCCCACCCAACATGACCTTGGGCACTGCCAGGGATAGGGCATCCACAACTTCTCTGGGCAGAAGATTTAGAAGATTTGTTGAGGAGATGTTTAGTTTGTCACATCCCTCCACCAGTGGCTAATGACCTGCATGAGCAACTCTGTTGTATTAATTTGGTACGCAAGGTAACCAGAATGAATGTGGTTGATAGAGGCACAATGGTGTACTCCTCTCTTGTGCTTCTGAGCCACTGAATTTAAAATGTAGATTTATGTTAATATTTTAAAAAATGCACTTACATAGTGCATTTAATCTCCATAGGCCTGCAGGAACGTGTCTAATTTGTACATCCAAATTAATAGAGGCAATCACACACAACAGTCAGTCTTTTCATCACTTAACCCAATGAGGAATGAAGACACTATTTTGTTTAGACTATAATTGCTTATACATACCTGAACATTCCATCCCATATTCTCAGTTCTTTGTAAAAACACCATGGGTCTGCAGTTACAAGAATATTTCAGACAGCTGCATAATGAGTTAGCTTAATTTTTTAACTGAACTGAAAATTAGGAGGCTGACCCAGATCTCAGTGAGATATCTCCAAAGGAGTTTTTCAGTGAACTTAGATGCTAAATGAGCTAAACCAGTTCATTTTTAAAAATTGTTTGAAAACCATCTTTCAGAAAATAATCTTGAAAGCCTGGCACTTAAAACGAGCGTGCTTGCAGACCTCTAAGGCAGCAGTCAAACATCCTCATGCTTTATATTATTATGTTTATATTGTCCACATGAACTTCCAGAGCAAATTCAATAGACAGCTATAGTTCTGCCTTGATTCCTAAGCCTAGGTTGCTATGGCATCCAAGTTGGGAAAATATCTGCCAGCTCCAGGTGGCTGAGCACATATGCAGGTGAAACATGAGCAGTAATTTAGGGAGCCATGAGGTGGTGTCCTGTGACCAGAAGGTATTGTCCACAGCTTTTGCAAAAAAAGGGCACTAAGTTGTGAATATTGTTGGGAAACCTGGGCTTTATTTAGCTGCAGCAAAAGAAATCGCCTCTACCAGCAGCCTGCACCCGTACTGAGAGGTTCTGGTGGTAAGCTGTGGAATAATTTAATGATCTTTTCAAATTAAACACAGAATCAGAGATTAGAGGGGGCTGGCTGGTATCACCTATAGTCATGTGCAGTTACATCCCGCTCTCTGATTTGTTCACTCAGCTCACTGGGATTATTAATAGCTGTTCAATAAGGCACCAGAACTGAGCTTGCAGGGGAAAAACAATACAATGAGAATTGTAAGACCTGTGAAAAGAAAATCCTTTCCTATTTAGTCTTTGTACTCAGAACTTGTCCCTTGAAGTCTGCATAATATAATACAAATAGGATCTACAAATTCAATATTTTAGTCTAAACTGTGTTCAGGATCAATATTCAAATGCTTTGGTTCAGTTTTAACTCCCATCCAACTGTCTCTGTTTTAAATCACTTTTATAGCAAGAATAAATTTTCACTGAAAGCAGGTTTTTTTTGCAACATTTCTTTTCCAGTTAAAAAAATAAAAGAACAAGAACAAAGACTACCAAACAAAATGCAACTTGTCTAAAATTTCATAAAAGCTCTTCCACAAGAATCTATCAAGCCTGGGAAAATATGTGTTCTTTTGTAAAAACATATTTTTCCTTGAAGTCATTGCTAGATTACAAAAGTTCACATAACATATTGGTATGTGTATGTGTTTATGTAAGACAGACCTCTGTATTTCACTTTCTGATGTCAGTGTTGCCTTGACAACTGTATTTTATTGATTAGTAGAATATATGTAATTTGGTTCAGAGCTGCATCATCATCTTACAAGGTCATTTTTCTTCATGAGAAGTTGTTTCATTTTCTTATTCTCTGAGTAAAATTATTTTCTGATATGAGAAATGACATTCTTTTGATCCTTTTGGGGGTGTTTCTGTGGCTGTACTCAAAACCCAACAGAAATTGACAAATGCATGTTGATAAAGTCATTAAATACATTTCTACTGATACACACATTTTTTATTCAGCTTCTTTTGCTGCATATGCTAATCTGGTATCTAATCTGTAACTTCACTGGTAACCAGCTGGACACTCAATCCATGGAATTCCAGTTATTACATACCTTTGAGGTGCTTTTCCTCCAGGGGTCTGAAGTTCCAAGTAGACGCACATCTCAGGATCTCTTTGAACTAGATATTATTTTGGAATTTATTTGACAGATAAGCTGCGATGTGAAAAACTTCCCCCAAAGAGTAAATAGTACTGAGAATAGCTCCTGAAATTGAACTCTCACACCCTTATTCTACCCGTTGTGGATTTTTCAGATCTATGCGTTAGTTCCTGGCAGAGGACTGTATCATTTAGCAAACCAGCTGTCCTTTTGCCAGTCCTATTTCTGTGAGTGCTGGTCAGGTTTATGAGAAGTTTCGGTGCTGACCTGAAGAGCTTTCATTTTCACACAAACTGAGCAGGATAGAGGATGGAAGGAGTAGGTGGGGTGTTGTGTCTCGGTTCAGATGGTGCCATGGACTGATTATGTGCACAGCTGGTGGATTCACAGAGCTAAGTTTGCCAGATCTCCTCCTGCTTTGGTTTTGTGCTGTCCCCCTGTGTTTATTTGTCTCATTGTTTACAAGTATCACAGGAGCCAAGAGCAGTCAGGGTGTGCAGCTTCCTGGATGAAATCAGACAGGAGCACAACAAGAAAAAAAATAGAAATGCCGAGGAGAAGGAGGAGGAGTACAAATAATGGATGGGAAAGTAATGAAGGTCAGCCAGATGTTGATGTAAAAGCTGTCCTTTTTTTATGTACAACTGAAATCATAGCCATCCCTACAGTCCTAATATTAACAATTTACAAATTACAGTGATTGTATTTATATGTCATACAGAAGGTAAATGATGGGAATGGATTGTCAACACACATAGGAAAACAAGTCTGAAAATCTCTAGCACTTTCTTTAAATATAATAGTTCCTGACAATTAAATATCCCATTGGTTGCTATCTAAATATTTATCTTCAGTGAAGTTACAAGAGAAAGTCAGAGAAAACCCACACTCTTTTGTTCTCTGTTGTAAAGATTAAATTATGTTCTACTTTTGAAAAAGCGTTTGGTTCCTGGGTCTATCCTGTTGTATTTTTCTGGATAATTTTGAAAAAAGGAAAGAGAAAAGAGTCTGCCATTGATGGCAAGCAGGGACAAAGGCACTGTTACTAGATTGTGGGTAAGGAGATTGTTTACCATGCTAAATCAGAGACCATAATGCGATATAATGTTTTTAATCTTTTGGATTAAAACATTCAGCAACAGGTCTTCCTAGGCCCCACCTAACACCTAAAAGAGCCTCATTTTCTTGCAAATATTCTGCAATCTTACATGGATTTTTCTAGAATAGTCTAGAGAGACTATCTGTCTTGTGGAGAACCTACTCCATTTAATTCAAGATTTAGGTACCTAGAGTTAAGAAAATGGTCCAGTCAATTTGTCACAACTGCTTAAATTCCTTGTGCAATTTAAGGAGAGCAGCAGTTACTTACTGAAGATCTAAGGAGGAAAATCTGTTCCACCTCTTCATCCATCCATCCATCCATCCATCCATCCATCCATCCATCCATCCATCCATCCATCCATCCATCCAACCATCCAAGGATGGTTCAGTCTGCCTCATTCAAGTAAATACCTCTTGCACTGGGATTATAGAGGAACAATAAGAAAAAAATGCTGGCAGCTCCTTGCAGTTGGGCTTTACTCATTTGAAGATGGATGTGACTTATCTTCCTCTTGAATAATAGCCCAGGAATTAGAGCACTCCCCTCAGAGAGAGGCAGTCCCAGGCTCTACTTTTTCTGAGAGTGTTGAGCTCACATCTCCTACATTTAACTCAGAAGAACTAAATTCCTCCCTTCGTAGGATGACCATCCGTAAGTCTCCATGCTTTTGGTTTTTTACCCTTTCCTTTTCTGCCTGTTTATGAGGACTGTAAACTCTGTAGGGCATCAGCTAGTTTGTCAGTAAACATTTGAGCATCACTGACTGTTGCAAGGCACTGATTTTGGCTTTGTAATGAAATATGATGACAACGGTTGTGCAAATTTGTCTCTTGACACCACAAAAAATGCTGAGTAAAAGCTTTGTTCTTGTGAATGCATTACATATTTTTGGCTGGTATGGATAAAATTTGGGCTTTGTACAGCACTTTGTTGTGAAATGGTTTGTGAAACAGAGGATGGGTCTGCAGAGATGTTGGATTTGATTTGTATTTGGGGAATTGCTGGTTGCTTGATGGATTGATATGGCAATGATTATGTCCTCATTTTTGTTGTCTCTTCTAGAGACATTCTTGCTGGAGCTTGGTAGATCTGTAGGACTGGGAAATATGATGCTCCATGGCTCTTTCTTGCAAATTACTCTTTAGGAGATTTTTTGGATCTAGGCAAGTATGTAAATAGCTCAGGGCAGGGGTAGGCTGCAGAGCTCCTGCTCAAGGACAAAGCCCCTCAGTATCTTTTTCTCTTGGAGTTTCTAAAGAAGAAAGTAGTGGGAGGGAGGGGTGGATGGGGCTGAGAACAGTGTGAGGACATTGTGCTGTGGGGACATTATGTGGTCACTCCTGCAACACTGGCGAAGAATGCAGCAGTGATATGTTCCTCACATGAGTCATCCTGGAGCTGCCGAAAATTGGAACAGCCCATTACCCAGGCATGACTAGTGGTTGACCTTTATTTCCATCTTAGACATTATTGTAAAATTGAGCTAAACGAATTTCTGCTTTCTGAGCGCTGACATCAGTGCAGCCCGGTTTCCTACGAATTTGGATTCCTTTCCCACACCTCACTGAAAACAAGTCCTTCCCCCTTCCATGTCACTTCCCAGAGCTGTCTCCCATCCCTTAAATATTTGCAAGAGAAGTGGTACAGACACTGATGCAGATGCAGGATGTTGTGTACTCAGTGTGCATAGTGGGTCACCCCACAAATGCCTTTTCCTTACTGAAATGCTAATTTGTATACTTTCCTCTACTCAGCACCAGCTTTTCTAGAATGTAGTATCTTTAAGACATGGCTTCTCCTAAGATTCAACTAAAAACTGGCCAGTAGGTTCTGAAATTGTTTTGGGGGGCAGGAGAGTGTCCCAGAGAGAGAGATGGTATGAATGTCATTTCTTTAACGAGCAGTCGTACAAATACACTGTAAGGTAAGGCATACAGAAATTAAAGGACTTATGAAGAAATTAGTGGGTGAAGCTCTGAGGTTTGTTGTGAGGGAAGAGGAATAAAAGGAATACACTTTTAGGTTTGCTGTAATTTTTTTCAAATTATTATACTGAAAAATTGTTGAGCAATTCAATAACTCAGTTATTTCTCCATCATGAGGAAAATACAAGACTCACCCTACCAGTCTATCGCTAATGTGTTCCAGCCCAGACAGTGATGAATTTGGTCTGAACTTATCAAACATAGTAAACACCTATACAGCTCACAGATGGTTAACTTTATATCAGTATTTGCACCTATGAAGTGACAGTTCTTTTGGTCATCTACTTCATTGCCACCTTTACAAGTGGCAAACTATTAAAAGTGTTGTCAAGTCTATGTGCCCGTTTTATTAAATAACATTAAAGAGGTAGATAAGGTCAGATTCGGAAGTCCAGAGTCTTCTTTTTAGAAAAAGATTCTTGCTATGGCTAGGATTTAAAATTTTAGTTAGTTGCTAGTGCAGGATTTTCCAGTAGAAAATTACTTGGAAGGTGTCTGGCAGAATGGATCTAAATAACTTACAAATTTTGCATATTTATGGATTAAGCAATAACTAAATGAATATTAAATAAATAAAGACAAAACTCCTCAGTAAAACTATTTATTATATTTTAGTTTGGGATATTCTATCTTAACATTCCTGGGGTCTCATTTGTGATGCTGTCATGTCTCTTTTTTTCATCTCCTCAAAGCAATATTTGCCTTAAGGGGTATGGTATCATTATGATAAAAATGAGCTGGTGCTACTGGTCTTATGGCTAATTGCTGTCCTTCGAGCAGCTCACTTAGCATTCAGCCCTTAAGGCTGCTTTGAAAGTTGCTTTACATTTACCACAGATGCCCTGATGTCTTCCAAAATGATGGAGGACAGCATTTTGCCCTTTTCATTTCAAGGCATCATAAAGTCTTGGAGACTTTTGAGGCCAATTGCCAGATGTGATTAAAAATTAATGAAACAGAACAATTGTACCTCATCCCACTTGACAGACATTTGAGTAATAGCTTTTTCTAAGACTACTTTTCAAAATTATTCTTTTTCCATCTGTATTTTTCTCTCATCTGACCACAATGACATCTTCCTTAGCATTAAAAATGGAAAGCAGTAGTAGAGGACATTTGAGTATTTTTTTCATACAGTTCCCTGCAAGTTCTGTTTGGTTTTTGTTCAGCACACATAGGATTAATTATCAAGACTGTAAACTGAAACATGAAACTGAGGTATTAAGTGAGGAAGGAGATCTACTGCTGTTTAGAGCAACAGGTGTCTTTAGTAAAGCTCACACTCAGTGTGTGCAAGTTGAAACATTTTCTAAAAAATAATCGGGTTTTTTGGGGGGATAAGCCTGCACTGCACTGCTTTCCTTTAAAGTCTGTCTGTATTGGAAGAGAGGCTAAATACCATCTTTTCTGTGTTCTACTACCTCAGCCTTCAAATATTTTAAAGGAAAAGAAGTAGAAAAGAGAAGAGTGCAGTGTCTGCATCGATGCTTTGAAAGGTTATTGGGGAATTGCTCAGGCTCTGAGATTGAAGAAAAAACAATAATTTGACAAAAAGTAATTAATTAATACTAATTAATGCTTCTTTACATGTGCTGCAGATTGAAGACATGGGCTAAATGTACAGATTTGGTTATACATAGGGAGATTTTGTTCTTTGAATTCCGTCAATTTTTTCAAAGAGCTATAAATAAGCAAGTATATATTTGACTGAATATCTTTCTTTGCCAAACCATAGAAACAGTCATCATTGTCTGTGAACTGCTCACGAGGTTTTAAATGCAGATGCTTTTAGGGCTAAATCCTGGTATTTTTACTGATACTAAATAGGAGTGTACTCTTCAGGTTATTTATTAGTAGTGAGAGTGTCTCATGTTCAATAAAAATATTTATTGTGAAGTATTGTTTTTATAGGAGAGGTATTTATCACTAAGATTATAATTGAGGGATTTTTTTTTTTTTTTTTTTTTTAATTTGGAAGAACGTACTCCTGGCTGGTCAGGCACACTTTTTGTTCATTGTGCCCTGTGTGGGATAACCATGGGCTATTTAGAAGACAGTATTTGCCTGACACAAATATTGCTCCCTTGAGAGTGGGACTTTCACAATAATCCATCACATTATCATGACATAAGTATGCACAGTTACTCAGAGTCATTGCAGTTACGTAATTCCCCTCGACAGGACACTGTTAAATAAACAACGTTTTTTGAGGAATTGGCAATTCCCTCTTCCATGCTTCACCCAAAATATATTCTTAGCTGTTCATTCACTGGTGTTTTTGCTTTCCTGGAATCCACTCTTCTGCCTTCTGAAGCTCACAGTTGTGCACACCTCTGATCTAAACAAGCCAGTGATAGTTTGAGGAGAGATGTACTTTTGTATTCATCAGAAGTGAGGGTTAACAAATCTGAGCACTGCAGCTGAGGTTATCATCCAGCACCCCTTACACACCATGGAATTGCATGAAATGGCACCATTTCTGTGAGCAGGGATGCAAATGGTGCTGAGGTGCCAGCATGGCAGGAATATAAGATATTGCTTGCAAGAAAAGAAGAGAAGTTTATGGGGTTTTGCTACAGGTGTGGCAATCCAGAAGTAGTTAAATGCAAGGTCTGGAAAAGTAAGCACTGCATTCCATCCACACACTGCTCAAGTTAATGTCTCCTCCTGAGAACAGAGCTGGAACTGTATCATCAAAGCATCGTCTTCAGCTAGAGTTGTAAATTTGCCACCTAGCTGGTTTGAGACCAAAGCAACCTGTTTAGTCAGGTGTATCTCAGAAATTGTCCTGAATCCAGGATTCCTCTAAAGAAGAGAAAATATTAGTCCTGCAGGTTTTGACAGAGAGTGGATTAGATGAACTTTCACTCTCCACTTTGGCCTTATTTTCCATGGTTTATTTCAACTTCTTAGATGAAGTCTTTTTAAAATAAAAATGAGCATGTCCATCCTTGGGAGGAGAAAACTCTATTTATTTTAATGTTTTTTAAACTGGTCATTTTACAGGATGTCTCTGCAGTTATTATCAGTCCCAGTACATGAGTCAGATGGTGGTATTATCAAGTTATTCCTTACTCTGTGTTTGCATAAGATGCAGTGAAGAAAATGTGACTGCCTTCACAGGCAGTAGAGTTCAGTGTTTTCCTAAATCCAGTGACAGAGCACATGGAGAAATGAAATTTGACAGAGACTCACTGAAGTATCCTGAACATTAGTGGGATAGCTGTGAAAACCAGGACAGTAAAAAACACAGTTGGAGAGCCAGAAGGAAAATATACTTGTGAAAATAAAAGCAAAAAGGAGCCCAGCAGTAAGGAATTCTCTGTTTTGTTGAAAATGCAGGAGACATGAAGGATGTGTGGTTCTTTGTCAGATCTGCTTCTTACATAAATAGTACAGTGCATGCCTTATGGCACAATCCAGCAAAGCAATAAAAGGAAATAAATACTATATATATTTAGATGCAGTGATTTCAATGATAAAAATCTGTTGAAAATTTTGATCAGGAGAACAACTTCCTTAAGACAGTGTGAAACTGCACAGTTGGACCCCTTACAACAGGAGTTTAAATTTATCTTTTCCTCAGAAAGAAAATTACTTTACATGTATCATTTGATTGTGATCTAGGTTACAGGAATATACTGCTGTAAAAATATAGCATTACTGGAATTTTCCAAGTCCAAAAATAATTTAGTGTCCAAATATGTACTTTATCTGATTTATGGCTTCACAGCCATTTCTAAGCCAGTAGTGCCAAATACAATTTTCTTTACTGTGATATGTATGCATTTTTTTAAGGTATTTGGAATGATGTCTAACATTTAACTTAAGCAAAATTTTCCTTCTAAAAATATTCAGCTATAGTTATATTTTTAAGTGCAGTTTCATCTTTTGCAGTTTAAAAGTATAATTTCATTTCTTACAGTATCAGTGCTCAAACATACCTATGATATGCTTAAGGAAATTAAGGACCCAATACATGCAAAAAACATGAACGCGTATCCTACAAAGATGGGTTTTTTCTTAATCATTGTGAAAGTAGTTTTCTGTACTTCAATAATTTACCAATTCCATTCAATTAATATTTCTCAGGAAAGCAATCCAAACAAAAAAAAACCACAAAAAAACCACAAGAGTGAATTTGCCCTCAGCTTCTCATATATGAGCATGTTCCTGACACCTATGTAGAAAAGTGTAATTGAAATAACATTTGCATAAATTCCATTTAGTAAGGATGCATTAGCTAATGCCAGTGTATGTGAGGACACTTAATCAAACAGTAAATAGCAATGCATGTCTAAGCATTGATCAGTTAATGCAGACATTGTCAGAAGAATTAAATAGATCATGATGTCCTTTTGGTCTTTCTCTTTATTTAGTATAATATACTGTTGCTTTCTAAATCTCCTCAGGGTCTTTAATAAAGAAATATCTCTTCACTTAATTTCGACAGCTGTGTAATTGGGGTGCTAAATCATCCTCAGGGGTGTAATCAAAATGATTCTACTATGTAACAATGCTTTGGGTTTTTTACTCAGTTTAGAGCAGAAGGAAGAGATTTGGGTATCTCTTGCATTACCTTAAAAGTCAAGCATTGATCATGATAATACAATAGTTATATTGCATAAGATCTCCTGGTCACTTTTAAATAGACCCAATTCAAAATTCAGAATAACCACTGTGGTAGATATAGTTGCAGTGTAGGAAAATCTGATCCACAAAGGCAGTTAACAGAATTACAGGACTTGGCTAGTCAGATTCAAATCATGAACCAGCATCAGAGTTTGGAAAAAAGTAATCATTACATCTGACACCCAATCATGACTTTAGCTACACAAAATGCATCAAATAACTACCTGAACTCTATACTTTGTTTATAAAAAGTCACAGGATCTGTTCACCAACACTTTCCATAGTTAGTGGGAAGGGGGTAGGATAGCAGTGACTGTGTAACTGAGGCTTTGTTCACAAGGTGCCCCATGCAGAGATGGGATCCAAGAGGGAAATCCCTGACTGGGATCTCACCACTTCCTGCCCTTCCCTGCCTCTGATTAGTCTCTTGGCCTTAACCCCACAAGTGCCAACTGATATATTTTGGTTCCATGTATTTCTGCTTGAAGGCAGTGAAGTTTCCTTTATCCCAGGAAATTTCTGAGTAAAGGCCAGTGATCCCAACACCTGTACAGTTTCAGCCTTTGGTCAAATGCTATGGTCACTGGTGTACACATCAACTGAACCAGACTTCCTGGATTTATTCTAAGAAACAACAGTAGGGCAGGACTCCAACCTAAAATCATATGCTAAGTAGGAGGGATTTCAGCTAATGTTATCCCTTGGAGTTATGCTGAACTGCTAATTCAAGTAAGTGCTCAGTGCATGGTAAAGTTCCTGTAGTGCCACTCTGCAAAAAAGCAACTCAGCTTAGAAGTGGTACATGGAAGTTCATCCCAGGCTGCTGGCTGTGGACACTGCAGCATCCTCCTGGAAACGATCTGCCTGTGCTCTCTGAGAACATTTTTCCTGCATACAGGATATATGCTAATTTCTTGATATACCCTCAATTTCCACTGTATAATAGCACTAATGACCTTGACAGAAAGCATTTCCTAGGGATTAATAACCATTTGAGATTTAATGACCTGAGGCTATGCCTCAGGCCATCAACTCCTTCAAGCTGCTCATTAAATTCTTAGGGTACACAGTCTGCTTCAATCACCCCTGCTTAAGCATTTGCTCAGTGTCACATAATAACAATATTCTCCCTCAGGTATTTCCTCTTCAGAGGCCCTGAAAATGTGTTTGTCCTTAAGATTTTTGAGAAAATAACTCATCGTTATTTTTTTAGCTGACTTGTGTTTCAAGTCAGAGCTTTTATTCAGGCTGTCACTGAGCTTTTGGTGTGAGGAACTCAGTAAAAGTGAGACAGTTAAATTCATAAATTGCACCTTGAAATATAAACTATTTGTTCTAGTTGCTTACAATCTCATAATATAAATCAAGAGCCAGTAGCTTCCCACATCCAAACACTGGTGGTTCAGCCAAAGGTAGCTTATTTGAGAGGTGATTTTGGACAGGCTACCACTTCCTGGCAAAGACTGGCTTCATACTAGCTCTAAAAGACACCCCAAATTCAGACCTGCACAGAAGGGACAATATAGAGCAGTGCTGCCTCTTGGAGGAGGAATGTTCCAACAGGCCAGTGTCTTAGCAATGAAGTCATAAGACAAAGATGATGTATTGTCCCATGTTATGGTACATACTTGTGAAGGGTGAACTTGTTTTTCTGTTGAAAGTTTTTCATTTAAGGGAACATTCTTCCCATATTCAGATGGCACCAAGCACAATTGAATCTTAGTTAAATCTGCTGCTGTGGTGTTACATCGTGTTCCCTCTTTATTTGTGTAAGAGTGCGGTGCAGCATGCCAAATAGGCATGGCACAAACAAATTACTATTACAAGTTTCTTCCCAGAGTTTCTAAACTGAGAGAGAAGAAAATGCTTGGGGAAGAAGGCAATCAACAACAGTTGTGGGAAGCTGATACAGGAAGAATAGTGCAGAGTGATGTCTCTACAAATCCATTATATTGTCTTCACATCAATTACAAGAATCTTCTGGTGAGGATCACGTTCTCACATTAGTCTCTGTTGTGCACTGAGCAATCAGTTCCCTCGTTATGTCTAGGGAGAACTAAGAACAGGGCTCTTGGGGAGCTGGAAAGTGAAGATGCCAACCCATGTGAGGGAAGACCTGCCCTCAACCTGACTTTTACTTGGAACCAGCTCTGTGCTTTGAGCTAATGTCTTTGTCCAGAGACAGCCCACATTTTTAGGGCAAGAAAAGCATTTTGCTGGCAAATTTTACAACTTAAAAGTACTGGGAGTTGTTTATAAGCTTCAGATACTTCATCTTGCAAAACAATTGCAAGATGAAGTATCTGAAAAATAAAACAATCTTGGATACCAGGAATGTGTAGTATCAGCTGCAGGGGGTGGAATCTTGACAATCGGAGCCTAATTCTGCTGAGATATACACATTATATATATATACATATATATGTATGGAATATACACATAGAGATACATGGAATCCAGCAGATGAATTGTTCATCAATGAGGCATTGTGATGATTAGGGAGTGAACAACATAAGTACTTACTTTGGTTGTTGTTTATGCTTCGGATTAGTGGATTTTGAGGTCAGGTTGTTAATTCCATGATATGCTTTGTGTGGGAAATACATGCTGTTTGTGGTGAAGACAGAGCACCTACACAGGAATGTTCCTACATAAATCTCAAATCCCATTGCTAACATGGATACGGATCACCGCACCACCTGCAAATAGTGAATATCAGGTGCAAATAAGTGAAATTAGGGACTTCAAGTCACACCTTACATTAACAGGATGTGCCTCAAAGAAGAATCTCACTGGAAATGTCTTCAGCTTTATCTGCCTATATGTCCCATATTCCCTGTATAGACCATAGAGAAGTATGAGCTCTTTCTGAGCACAAGTCATTTTCCCTCTTTCACACATTAAAATAAGAGAAATATTTTAAACGAAGTATCTCCTCTCTAGTTTTCAGTAGCACCTAGGATTAATCATTCCAATGCTGTTGCAAATAGGTGACATGATTTCCATTCTTTATATCTGAAAATTCCCATGTATGTTAATAAATATTCTGTATGCATGATGGAATGGCTGTTGTGAAGGCAGGTCATCTAGATAATTTAAGTTCTGACATGTCCTACTGAAGGCTGTTTTATAAAACCAGCCCCTCTGCTGAGACCATTCCTGTTGTGTGGAACACACAGCTGACCCAGGTCTGCTTCTTCTGGCTGCTGTTGGTTTGAAACAAGCATGCTGCATGATTCCCACGTAGATTTTAGGTGTAAGAATATAGCTCTGGTTGGAATTTCCTCTCTAAAGTCTACTGAGAATTCAAATGAGAGCCAGATGAGTTTTTTCCTGTTCATTTAGAAGAAAAATGCAAAACATCATGAGAAACTTTAAAACTCCAACACTCCCTGAAAGTCCTCACCACAATAACTTTTTCCTGAAGAAGTGCTTTCCAGTGGGATTTGAGCTTGCAGGTGATAAGAATTCATTATGTTTTTCTACCCCAATGAGGAAAGGCCAGATTGGTAAACAATGAGTGAAGGAAATGCTTTGAAATACTTACAACGAATTGCAGCTTTGTAGTCTCAGTTTTGAGGCTACTTTTAGCAGCCTCAAATTTGCTTTGGCTTGGAGTTATGGAAAGATTAATGAAAGCCCCAGCTCTCTTCCCAAAATCGGTGTCAGCCAATGGAGCATCACAATTCATCTTTTGGCAGTGTTGCCTTCCCTACACATTAGTGCAGGTAAAGCAGTGGCTTTCAGGCTGATTTGTTTGGATTATTGTTTGTCCTTAAAGATGAAGCTGTACCAGAAAATACTGAACTGTAAATTTCAGTATACCAATGTGATTCCTCATGAATAAATAAGCTTTCAGAGCCTAATGCCATGGCCACAGAACACTGTGGGTAGTATTCTATATATTCTAGCTAATGGTATATTCCAGCTACCATTACAGTGTAATAAAACACAGCAAACTGCAAAGCATCAGGCAAAACATCATAAGAAACTTTAAAATTTCAACAGTCCCTGCCAAATTTAGCCCATCTCCTAAATCAAAGTACCTTTATTATGTCTTCAGTTTTAACCAGTGGTTTCAGAGCAACACTTGGGCTCTAAAGTGGTTATCTTTAACTGCCATTTTGCTGAAATGTCATAGTCAGATTTAATGTTCTCCTTCCAAAAACTGAGCTGGGCATTTTTCTATGGTAAAATCTGTAGGAGAGGCCATCTTTTGTATGCAACTGCCTGCTTTCTGCTTCTGTCTGTGTCAGTAGAATAACTTATCTCATCATACTTCTGGCGTATCTGAGGCTACACCCTGCCAAAATCTGAAAGTGAAATAAACCATCAAAAAATGTCAGATTCTTAAAAGTGCAGACCAAGGTCAAGTCTAGAAAAAGAATATGCTTGGAAAAAAAAGTTTCCTTCAAAGCATACACAACCAAATTTCAGTCTTTGTGTTTATCTGCATATCTGTATGTCATTATTGTAGCTCTGGACAGCCAAAAATGTCTCATGTCCTCAGCACGTACTTTCATCCTCCTGGCCTTGGGGGGACATAAACCCAGGTCAGCCCTGGAATCCTGTAGTTCATGTACCACATCTGGAGATGGGGAAGGGCTGATTCCAGAGGCAGCATAGCAGCTGTCAGGAGCTTCCCTCTGGAGCAGGTCTGAGTGGTTCTGTGTCCCTGAGGACAGCTTTCACCTTGCACTGAAGGTGATTTCTAAAGGAGGGAGGTGTCCTCACACACTCCTTCTGGGCAAGGGCAGCTGTTGTTGTTCAGAGACTTCTCAAAGACCAAATGCAAATTTGGTCAAAACAAATTTAACCACAGGCCCCAAGAGTTTGAATAGCCACCATCTCTCATCTCTTCTTTAAACAGGGTGTTTTAATGCTTTGCAGAATTACAGTGTTAGGCATGCTGCCTTCCATCTCCTTAATCCTCAGTAAATTCACTTCTAACAGCTACTGCCAAAATACAGTATGGCACTTGCACAGCACATGCTTCTTCAGTGATGAGCACAAAGCAGCTTCTGTTCAGTGGGAATATGTTGCAAGCCCATGAGTGACACATTGTGAGTGTTGAAGATTATGAAACATACTCTGAAACTGAGCAAGCCATAAACACTTCATTTTTCAGAAATAGGCACATTACCTCTGTCACTCTGCTTGGCAAGTGTGTGTGTGCAGGCTTGGTGCATCCACGTAGCACACGTTGAACAGGCACCAAGTGTTAAATCCGTGGTGTGCCAGCTGCACTCTGGAGTTCAGAGGAAATATTTCAAGTATGCACTTCAACACTCTTCTCAGTATTTTTATAAAAACCCATGATCTTTATTTGTTTTTTTTTTTTTTTACTTTGCTAGCCTCTCTCTTGGACTAAACTGACCTTAAATTATAGCATGGTCTTACATACATTGATCTCCTGGTGAATGCTCTCTAAGTGATCCAGAATCAGGTCATGGCTTAAGGCAACTTCTGACTAACTGGGTAATATATGCTGAAAAACCAAGTGTTTTGTGTCTGTCCATGGGCAGAGGATACTGTGAAATAAATTTAGAGATCAGACAATGGCTGGACTAAATCTTTAGAGGCACTAAAAAAAAATACCTCCAGTTTAAGAGGCCCCTGTTTGTTAAAGTGGTGAAAGAAAACGAGCTCATGCAAGCTAACTATATCACCCTCATGTATTTGGAGCATATTTTGAGCATGGTACACACTTCAGAATACATAGTCTAACAATTTTGCTTCCTAAGAAGGGAAGAATAATTTTTCCATTTTTAAACCAAAGTGTAAGTGTTAAGTGATGTGTCTCATTTCCCACCATAAGTCTAGCTGGGCAAGAGATTAGTCATTTACGTTCCAAATATCTAGCTGCTAGCACTGTCTAGAGACCAAACCTATCTTTGCCCACAGTCAGCCCAGTAGTGATTCAGACGAGTGGGAATGTGCTCTCCAACAGTCAGAGCAAAGGGACTCCATCCATGAGATGGCAACTGAAACTATCCAAGTGACTTCCCATCAACTATGGGAAGATTAAGAAATAGCTGAAATTCATCCAGCAAGTTAAAAAGTGACAGGGTCTGTATTTCACTGATATTTGCCGAGCCGAATATTGTATTCCTTTCTGAATTCCCTCCTGTTATCCAGCAAGAGACATTGATATGAAAATAGGAGGCTTGTGCTTCTTTGGTAGCTTTGGTGTCTTCCTGACAGGAATCCCACAGATCCACTCTCTGGCATCAGCAGGGAGCAAGCACTGGTAGGTCTCCAGTCTCCCTGTTGTCTTCTTCCAGGCTAATATTTGGAACATAGCTAAAGGCCAGGGTCTGGCTTTATAGAATGGTAACTGCAAACATCTAACTTATCGAAGATCTTTCATGATATTTGATAAAAGAGCAATTTATGTCTTTCCTGCTTGTAGCTAAAAATAACAGGAAAAAAAGTGTAGAGTGTTGTTAGTCCTGGGTGCTGTGCTAATTAGTTCTTTGCTAACTCTGCTTCATTGCTGGCAATGGTTATTGTCAAGTAATTATAGGGTTCCTATGAATCTGGCTCCCATTTGCTCTGCAGTGTAACAAGGGTAAGGAAATGAGAAGTGTCAGTACTATGGATACCCAGTGTTTCTTCTGCCATAGCAGAATTTCCTGTTATAGGAAACAGTTATTTTGTACAATGGCTTATTAGATGGAAACAGACCTAGGTGAGCTGCAGAATGGAAAATCAGTATTTTTGCTACATTAAAATTCTGTTCTCTGCTTGGAGGAGCACATAAAACCCCCACAGCCTTCTATTTAAAAATGTATGGAAAGGAAACTGAAGGCTTCAGCCAAAAGGCTAAAAATAATAACTATACCATCATAGCCAAGTTGTCTGTTCCTTCTTTGCTCCAGTGTGAATGAATAAATGTTTATGTACAGCTATCATGTAAGAATTGTTTTAGCCTGTTTTCTGTGTGTTGCTCTGTAGCCATATGGACTGCAGCTTTCATTATAAAGGGGAATGAACAAAATAATCTCATTATTTGTGTGAAGAAAAATCATGGAAGTTTGTTAGTTCACGCATCCAAAACATTTGAGTTCATTGGTAAAACTGTTGGCTCTGTATCATCCCTTTGGATTTTCAAAAAACATTTAGATGTGTATGTGCTGAAGTGCACAAAAAAATGTCTGCATCTACCTGGTAGCAGAAGACAGGACTGGGTAAATCATAATCCAGGTGCTTGAGGAGGTAAATGAGAATTAAATGGTTGAACATCTTTGAAAATCTGCACCATACTAGTTATTTAGATATCCTTAAAATTCTGGCCTTGGATATTGAAAGTTATCTGTACCTATTCAGTAAAATTAAATAAAATTTCCATCACATGATGGATGATGGAAACTGAACAGCTGTCTGAGCAGTAGCTCCACTGGTCTCTAAAAAAGAACCTTAATTTGGCTTTCCCACGTTCATACTGTTTACATGTTGGAGAAAAGTGTGTGAAAGGCGCTTTTGCAAAAATGGGTGCTTTTGTGAAAACAGAGTGAGGAAAGACTTTTTTTTAGTAGGTGAGTAATTGTTTCCTTTAATCTCTTTGGTTTTTTCTCATGACTGCAAAGATCAGAACACAGCCATGTAATTAGTGGCTCTGGACTAGATCATGCTGAAACACACTGGTGTGACTCCACTGTTCTTACAACACTGCATAGTCAAAGCAAAGGGTAAAATTTAGTTCACAATAACATCTTTCTGTAAGCATATGGTATTTCTTTCATCACTGAAATAATTTTAAAAATTAGTGAAACCATCAAACAATTGAGGTCATCTGGCCCAAGCCCTGCTCATGGCAGAGCCAGCTTATCACGATACATCTGGCACTGACACAGGATCAGTCCAGCTCCAAGAAGGAAGGTAGACCAAGTTCAGAATGTTCAATAAAAGAAAATAATAATTTGTGCTGAGTATTAATTTACTGATTTTTCATTTCTTCATAGAGTCATAAAAGACATCAGGATAGCTTTCCTTAGTAATATTCTTACAGAAAATAGCAGCTGGAATAAAGCATTAAACAGATACAGGTGCTTGATCCTCTCAGAAATGATCATAATAAAACAGTAGCTATCCACAAATAAAGTTAACCTTCATTTTATAAATTATTTTTCACTACAGTCTCAAGGCATGATGAAATGCTAATAATGTTGATATACTTCAATGGCAGTAATAGTTGTATTGTGAATCAGAAAAAGGCATCTGGGTTTGTAGGTATAGACCTTGCCTGTACTTTCAGGATAATGTCAACCCTCTTGCTCCTGGATTTTAAGTAGATGACAATTTCTTACAAACTGGGTGAATAAGTCACCATCTGCTGTTTGGGGTTCTTTTTTTTTTTTGGAAGAAATACACTGGACATCTTTCTCCATAGGCTCTTGCATCAAAAGAGGTAATAAGGAAACAGCAGGATCTAAAGACAGATCTGCTTGTAGTGTTAATCAGCTGGTAACAACAGGTAACACTGAAAACACCAGGTGAGAGCTCAGCACTTTGCATTGTATTCTCTTTGCACAAGACATGGATTTGGACATCAGTTTTGAATATTTGACTTCTTCTGCATCTGACATGTTTTATCAATGTTCCTTGCACTACAAATTACTCATCTCACACAGAACTGCAGAAGTGTTTTAATCTTAATTTATGATAAACAAAAACTGTGAAATCTTTTTTACTAATACATCAAAGTATTATCTCCAAGGGGAGTTACTTTCATATTAATGTTCAGTGTTTAATATAAATTCACAGTATGAAGACCACCTTGGATGGGTAGAGTTTCTCTGATGTATATCTGATTGCCCATATGTAATTTGAACATCTACAGAACATGAAGGGCATAGTCAAAGAATAATTAATATGTTGATAAGGAATTATGTTTTGTTCTGCTTAGCTGCATAATTCAGAGAGAAAGTTTATGATGAAAACATCTATCTTTTGGGGTATTGTTTACACTTTCACTCAAAATTATAACATGAAGAACTCTCCTGCATTCCATAGTGCCTTTTATCTGCCAAGCTCCAATTACTGTCTGACCAATTAACTTCAGTACCGCACACATGCAAACCACGTTGGGTATTGTGGAAAATCTAAGCAAGGCATTGAAGTCTGAAACTTGACCTCCAGTTCAGGATACTGAGCTTGAAAACCCTGACTTCCAGAGACATTAAATTTTTGTATTTAATTGGAGTTACAAATATACATGAGAGTCAAACTAATGGTCAGACCAGCACTACATCCTCTTGGGAGCCCTTGGAATGTCAGAGCACTCCAGAGACATCTTGTATGCTGCTTGAGTTCAGGCTGTCTGGAAGTCCCCTCTAGCCTTGCAAAAGATGACATTTTTCAAAACCTTGCAAGGACAGAGGGTAGCTGCAAGCTACATGTAGAGGGGTCCATCTGCTGCATCCAAATTCAAACCAGATCTCAAGGGCAGAGTACCAGACAAAACACCTTGGGCATTTTATGTGCAGTGAAGAAACATATCTTGTGTACAGATTGAAGAGTTTACTGCTCTAGTGATTAAAGCATTAACAGTCTAATAAGAGTTGGTCCAGCTATAAAGATAATAAAACTTATAATTCCAAGTATGAAGTTATGGCAAGTTTCCAGTGCTGGCACAGTTGGAATTGATACATATTGATTCCTATCAGCTGTTCCTCTCCTTGGTGTTACTCTTGCCTTCCCCGTGACTTTCTGGGTTCAAAAATCAATAGTGCTAGTTTTCCTCAAGATGAAAAGAGGTGTATAGGTATACAGCGAGTCTTCATTTGAAATTCTTCACTAAGGAAAGTATGATGTTGCTGATGGAGATTCATGATGATGAGTTTCTCCTTACTGTTGGGTCAGTTCAGAGTTATTTTTACACACTTCTTGAAATAGTCAGAGTCACTACATGGTTGAGGTAGCAAAGCACATCTGGAGGTCATCTTGTCCAACCCAATTGCTCAGTCATGGCCACCTATAGCCAGCTGTGTCCAGGTGGCTTTTGAGTACCTCCAAGGATGAAGCCTCCACCAGCTCCCTGAGGAACATGTACCAGTGCTTGGTTACCCTTACCGGAAAAACATGTTTCATGAGGTACAGAGCCTTCTGTGTGTCAGTGTGTGCCCATTGCCTGTCACTCGGCACCACTGAGAACATCCTGGCTCTGCCCTCTTTGCACCCTCCCTTCACATATTTATATTCACAGATGAGATCCCACCAAGGCTTCTCTTCCCCAGGCTGAACAGTCACAGCTCTCTCAGCCTTTCTTCATCTGTCAGCTGCTCCAGGCCCTTAATCATCTTCATAGCCCTGTGCTGGACTCACTCCAGTAAATCTCTATTTTCATTTTACTGGGGAACCCATAACTGGACCCAGCACAGCAAATGTGGCCTCACCAGTGGTCAGAAGAGGGGAAGAATTGCCCCCTTTACCTACTGTCACCCCGCCTAGTGCAGCCCATTGTGCTGTCTGCCCTCCTTGGCTTTGTGTTCTGGTGGTGTCCACCAGGCACCCAGGTTGTTTTCTGCAAAGCTGCTTTGTAGTCTTTGGGCTCTTCTCTCTTCAACAATAGTGATTCAGTAGAAGATACATGACAAGAAATATACAGCATGAATAGGTGCATATAGCTGCAGTTTCACTGACTACTTAGTAATGTCTGTAGGTGTTGGACTAGCAATAGTACATTGCAAAAATTGCTTTATAGCACATTCAGGGAGCAAGAAGTTTTCTAAATACCAACTGGACTCAAGATACCCTTTTCAATGTGAGCTCAGCAGCTATTCCAATCTTCAAACCATTCTTTGGTCCATAAAACATGGAAGTTTAGATGCTGCCTAGATCTCTTAGCTTGGGAACCCAAAGGCAGAAACTTGTAAAAGAAGAATCTGTTTTCAGAATTTGTCCCATAGTGACTCTAGGAGTCGCCAGAAGTTTTGAAATAGATCCAAAGGGATGGGATTGTTACCTCTTCTCTACCTATATGATAGTGTTTCTTCCACATTAAAAATGTTATATACTTTATATTAGAGTCCCCAAAGACTCACATTTTCCAGACCATTATCCAAACACATTTTTCAGTGGGCACACAGTGCTTACGTATAAGAGCTCTGTTAATTCTCAAGTCAGCAACTCTCAGCTTTTGAATGACAGGCCAAATAGGGGGGATGGGCAGTGTGGTACTGAATAATGGATGGGTGGTACTCCGACCTCCAAGTCTATATGAAGCCAAGACTCATGCAGGCTGTCAGAAGGCAAGAAAAAGAATACAAATCCTAATGGGAAAGGAGGAGGATGTGAACGGAACCAAGTTCTTAATCACTTTTGTCCATTAGCAATACCAGAGTATTTTTCTCTGGTATTAAGATTAAAAGGAGGGGAGCCTGATGTCCTTGTCAGCTCCCAATATATACATATTATGCAAATTTATTCTATCTCATAAATCCTGTTAGTGGTTTTAGCTGGATAAAGTATTCTCCTTGTTTCTTGTCATAAACTGCTGCAGCATTCTTTTGTGCAGCTGCCACATTTCATCCTAATGCAGCTGCATTTCACCCAGGGATGAAGTGATCCCTATATATAACTTTCTCTTCGGGTTTTATAACCATTTAAAGTGCCTCAAGATGAGATGTGGGTTGCAAGCTATTGTTTTATTAGTGTCATCACAAAGTGCTGCATTGTGCAAATCAATTGTAAGCTAAGAAGAAAAGTGGCTTCAAAGTGATTCTTGAAGATAGAGAGATTTTTTTGAGTTAGCAGGGATTGAAAATCCTCTTTCAGGAATTTGAAAGGAAGGTTGCAAAAAAGGGGAAACAAACTAGCGTGGAGTAAGGTTGTATGAACTGACTGGGAATGTGGGACAGTGGGTAGCAAAGATGTCAGAGGAGTGAATGACAGAAAGTTGGTTTTAAGTGACTTCAGAGTGGAAGACATGAAAAGGAAAGGAGGAAAGGAAACCAGCAGTAAACAGGAATTATGATGATGATAAGGAGCAACCAAAATTCTCAAGAGTACATTCAAAGGAAGACCTGAATCTCTTGTTTTTATCACATTACTGGACCATATAACATGAATGGGATTTTCAGCATCAGTTGGGTCTGTTAAACATCTTTGCAGTGCTATTAATGTTATGCCTGAAACTTTCAAATATTTAAACCCCTTGGTGTCCAAATCTCATTGGATTCGTTTGTTTAGATGCCTGATTGTGCTGTACACCCTGTTACCAAAGGAGTTCCTTGGAAGTCTATATAAAGGGGAGAATTCTGCAGGAAGTCTATTTTATGCTAGACTTTCAGGAACAGTAATGACTGCCTGATAGAGTGGCTAATTGCTCTGAAGTGGGAGTCCCTCAGGTCATTTCCTACTCCTAAGGTCTTTATTGTGTCCCTGCATACCTGTTGTCTTGGTGTGCTGGCTACTTTGGTGGCCCCTTCAAGTCACCTCTCAGCTTAAAGAGCATGTGGAATGTAGCACATTGCACAAAGGTCTCTCCTGCACTGCAAACTCTGATTTTCCTGTTGCTCTTTGCACAGCCACCTTCTTCTTATTTGCATGAGGAAATTCATTGTGTTGAACACCTAGCTCTGATGATACCTAGATGAAAAAAATACTAATACAGACACTGTTCCCAGACCTGTAAAGCTTTGTGCTTAATGAACCTGCAATAAATCTCAAATCTACCAATTTTACCAGTATCCCATTAATTTGGGAAAGTAATTCAGCATAATCCTTTCACCTAAGGGGGACATAACTTCCTAACTCCTTGCTGGAATAACACACCTTTTTGCTTGGAAAATACAGCCTTGATAAAGATAAAAGGCTGATGAGAAGTCTTCCAGCTGGGCTGTGCAGAGTTTGGTTGCAGTAAAGAACAAAACAATTGTTGTAGTCATTGAAAGAGACATTTTATACAGTCCCAGATAATGTCAAGTAAGAGAAGTGTCAGTAGCTCAGAAGGAAAAGCTGTGTAAGCTGGTTGTCTAACCAGGAAAATGCCTTTTCATAACACTGTCTTTAGCTTGGTTTCATTTATTCCATTCTGGAGATTTCTCTTCCAAACTGGTGATGGTAGCAGTGAGTAGTCAGATAAGGTTCCAGCTCCAACTCATCTCCTGATACCAGTGTCCTGTGGCAACATCAGTTCAGATTGCTTTCCTTCTTTTTTTATTCCTTCTTTTTTATTAATCTTCCTGCTCTTGTGCTGTGTGTAGAGTGAATAGTAATTCCCAATTTCCTTTTTTTGTATTACCCGTGATTTTATACACTTTTGGCATAACCCTTCCTTATTCATCTTCTCTCCAAGGTAAACAGTCACACGCTTTTAATCTCTCAGCATACAAGATTTATTTTTCTTTTTCATGTCCATAAATAATCAGGCTTTTCACTTTCAACCTCTCTAAGAAGTCAGAGCATGAATGGACATCATTTGACTATTATTCACCAAGGGTAAAGAATTATACATAAAGGAAACTACTCATGAAAGATCTTTTTCTATTGACATTTAAATTATATTCAGCCACAGTAGTTTAAAAGGTCCGTATTTTATCGTAATATTAGTAGTACCACAATATTCCACGAAAGGTTTAGGACTATTAAAATAATGCTTTGACAGTTTTATTTGTCCCTTCCTTGCAAAACATAACCTTGTCTCTAATACTAATTATATGGCATGATATAAAATAATTCCAATGAAATTCCGCTTTTGAAAACCTTATTATCAGGATTTATTGACGGGTATGCACTGTAGTGCAGTAAAAAATATAAATTTATTGTATGCTTATGGTTTATTTTATTTATTATATACTTGTACCATAAATAGTAATTTTATGTCTGCATGGTACAATTGCTGTTGCATTATTATTGGAATTATTCTGGAAAAGTCCTACAGAGTGGATGGGAATGGGGTAATCTACCTAAAAGCATGAAAGGTTACTGATAATTGTATCTGTCTTTATTAAATTGCACAGGGATTTTTCCTTAGGGAATAGGACAAGTTTTTAATTTTTCCATGTTTTACACCAACTGCTTGCACTAGTGAAGTGAGATGATAATACAGTAATTAAGGTATTAACCTGCTCCTTGCAAGTTGTAGATCATGGAATCATAAAATCATAGAACGGCGTTGGTTGGAAGGGACCTGAAGATTACAGCCACCCTGCAGTGGGCAGGGACACCTTTCACTAGACAAGGTTGCTCACATGTGAGCTCTTGTTTTGCTGTGAATTTCCTGAGTTGAAAAGTCATCTTTTCTCATATTTACAAATATATTCCTGTTCTTTCCAATTTAGCACCCTTACACCCTAATGTAATCTAATTTCGGAGCTCTGAAGAAGCTTTGCAGATGCCACTAAGTGGAAACCTATCAGCCTTTATTGTTATATTGTAGCTGAGGGAGGGTAGAGTGATGTGTTTAACTGTCAGAAATTTGGAATTTGGATTGTCCAGACTAGATTTCTAAGGGTACTGAGGAGCGGCATAACCCTGCTTTTATGGCCAGATAAGTGTCAGGCATCTAATTCCCATCAACCTCACCTCTAATCTGCTTATATACTTCTGAAGTATTTTAAATCCCCATCCATAAAATAAAAAGAGTAACATAGATAAATATCCTAAAGACTCTGAGATGCAGGGCCAGGAGAGTAATGGCAGCCATTGCAGTATCTCAGACTGAGCTGCAAGAGGAAGCTGAAATATGCTAGAGCTGTTCTCATGCAGCTTCAGCCTGTACCAAACTTTTCTAAAGAGCCCATCTTCCCTCATGAGCGCTTCTCTGGGAAGACATCAGAGTGGTGACATTGCTTGTTGGTGACTTGACAGGTTAATGGGACACAAGGGATGTACCAGGACCTGTGACACAAGGCTGTCTCATTGTCTACAGCTGCCTGGAGCATGCTTCACCTCATGTCTAAGACACCACCAGTTTTCTCCCCAGGAGTGTTCTCTGATTTAACTTTCATAGAAGTCTGCAGCAATTCCTGAGGGTAAAAGACATTTTACAGCCATGGGTTGAGCTGATCCCCAAACTGACCCTAGAATGCCAGGTAGATGTTGTCCTGGAAGATGCAGCACAAATTCATTCCAACAGTTTTCCTCCTCTTGCAGCAGAGTAAGACAAGGACCAAAAGCTGATGTAACCTTTGGTTAGTAACGCCAGACTAACTGCTTGCTCACTGATGTGGCTCCACAGTAAAATGCACTTCTTTCAAATTAATTGATTAATCGTTTTCTCTAACATTCCCAGACATTTTATCTGAATCTAGTAAATTAAAGTGGTGAGCAATACAGGGGAAATACTAAAGTGAACATTAACAGTGATTTGTTGCAGAAGATGAACAATAAAGGTTATCACATAAACACAACAGAGGGGTAATTATTTACTTTATTTATTCTAGTTGCTATATCTTTCACTGCACTGTGCAATGGGACATTTGCATGTAATTTTTTTTAAAAAGGAAAAACATCAAAACAGAACCCTCCCACTTTTGGAGGGTTAGTTTTCTACCAGCTTAGGGGGTTGAGCTGGGTCTCTGAAGGGTAAGGCAGGAGCTGGTGTGGCACAAAGGGAAGCAGAAGCAGCCAGCTGGCATTGAATAGGCAGGGCAGGGATGTCCCCTTTGGTAGCAGCTGGCTGCTAGACTGTTTGTCTGGTGTTGGGCAGAAACAAAGCAGTTTGTGAAGAATCAGAGAAAGTGTTGGAAGAGCAGGAGAGATGGCAAACAACTGTCTCCATTTCAGCCCCTGAACAGCCAGAGCCACCCACATGGTTTGTGGGAGAAAAGCTCAAACCTGTTTAATAGTGGAGATGGACTCAAAGCCAAGACCCAGCTGTGCTCTGAATACTTGTTGTGTTTCCTGAGTGAACCTCTCCCCATTTTGCTCTGAATTATAACTCACTACTAGTAGAAAAATGAAATGGAAAAGAGAAATTTGTTTTTTTCTAAGCTTCATCTAGAAATCAAAAAACTCATTAGAATTCTAGTCCTGTGAGACATACTGACAGTTGTCAATATTTAGGACTGAATTATTATCTAGCCTTAATAAGTAATGATTGTTGTTAACTGCTGCCCAAGCAGGTGGAAAGCAGTAGGTAAATTATCCCTAATTTTTTCTTCAGCTGCCGAGCAGAACAGTAATGCATAAGGACAAACCCACCATCAGGTGTACTGGGGCAAGCTGTCTTTTTGGTCCTGCCGAGGGAGATGCTGCTTGTGGGTCAGTGTGTAATATGTTTCTAGTAGGAACTGGAGGAATTGTGCCTTCTGCCAGCCTTGGACCATGTCCTTTCTGAATTCGCTCTTCTCACCATGACAGCCCTTCCCTGTGCTGTTGACAAAATGCCTTGGTGCCACCTGTGAACACATGGGGGTTTCCAAGTGCTTCAGTGTTGCACCAAGACAGTGCATCTGCTGCCAGCAGGATCAAACCCCTGTATTAGCTTGGCATGGGAACAGAACTGGACAACACTGCCAGAAGTATTTCTACCACCCTTCATTGGCACCTGCACTGAGGTCTTTTTGGTGATGCACATCTCTTCCCAAAGAAGTCTTCACTAATGTTTCTAGTAGTAAGAAAAAGCAAATATCAGGATATGGGAAAAAAAAGAGAAGGTTAAACTTAGCAAGTCAAATGACTGTTCAAACAGTGCAGTATGCAGTAATAAAAGCATCTATATTGCATTCTGAATTATAACTTGGATTACATGCCCAGGGCAAAATAGTAGAAATCACCTTTGATGTCTTTTCACCTAAAATGTAGGAGGGACCAAGAGAGGAATGACTGGAACAGGTGTGCTTAGCCAGTGGGAGCACTTATATGAGCAAAGTCATGTTTTAGGCTGTGCCAGCAGCGTAGTGCACTTCTCTCCTCCTGCTGTTCTCTGGATAAGACCAGAGATATATGGGAGAGAACTGGGAACTGATATGTGTCTTGAGGCTCAGTGTCCTAGAGGCTTAGCAAATCTTAGTCAAGGCTGAGATAGTCATTCAGAAAACAAGAATATTCCCAAGAAATGTCTTCTTGGAGGATATAGAGTCAAAGTTTTGAAGGCAGAAGTTAATCATGCAATGATATTTGACTGAATACAGTGTGTTGCAAACCAAACAACCTCACCAAAAAAAAAAAAAAAAAAAAAAAAAGTAAAAAACATACAAAAAACACCACAAAAAACTAAAAACAAAACCTCATAAAAGAGTGAGATCTTCTTTCTTGGTTATTCCCTATAATTACTCACCCATTGCAACCTGAGATTTTTTAGATCTCGATTGTGCTGCAGGAATATTTCTCAGCAAGCTCCTGTGAGCAGCCAGCTGCAAAAAAACATTGAAATATGATAAGCATATAAGAGCATTAAATGGTAGCATTCTCCGTCACCCACAGCCTCTGTCAGTTGTGTTTTCAGGCCAGATGAAGCTAGAATGTACGTACAGCTGTTCTGAGTTGTAAAATACATTTTGAAATGGAATTGATTTGTCTGTGTTTCATGAGATTGAATTAAGCAAAAGAAAAAAAGTATAAAGGCTTGTCTTTTTTCCAAGAATTTAATAGAAATAGTCTAACTGGAACATAATAGAGATGTGCTTTCAGCACACAGATGTGCTGTAGTGAGAGCCACGTTTTATGTAAGCTGCTTATTCTTTTGTGCAGTGTCAAGAACTGAATGTACTTTCATACTCAGTTTTTTGGCCTTGACATGAACTAATGTCAAAGCAAATGAAGACCTGGTGGTAAATCCTTTTTCAGCACTGCTAATGATTGTGACCATTGTGGAGCTGTTCCTGGCTATCTAATCATCTTTGGGAAATTGAGCTTTTGATACACAGACCTTGTATTCTGAATTTTGATTTCTGCTACAAAATTTGCTGGTGTGATTCATTATTTAGGGGTTCAGAAAGGTGTGTGGGTCACACACTGCAGAGTATATTCAAAGCAGATCTTTATAGTGAGCTTTAGTGGGTAAAGTCATTAAGGGTATGATGAGTGATCTGAACAGAATTACATGGGGAAAAGTTTATGCCAGCATCTCTTACGTATAAAAATGCATTTTAGTAGAAAACTGATTTGCAACTGGAATTTTTTTCAAATGCAAGGCAAAATATGAAGAAGAGCAACTGAGCCTGATCATCCTCTTCCAGTTCCATTGTTTGCTTTGTAGTTAGGGTTTTGTATTATGGCTGTCTAGATTTTACAACCACAAATGTGCCAAAACCCTTGACTGGTTCATTCGGGTTGATTAATAAGCAACAAAAAATGTCTACTTTCTTCAACACCTGCACACTCTGTTTCTTCATGTTTTTCAAATATAAGAGGTACAGGTATGTGCTTTGACTTTGACCTTGACTTTAGTAAACTAAAACTGTTCAAGTGGTACATACTGATCTAGGTTTGGACAGCAAAGAGATATTTCCCACGTTTCCCCTGAAACCCACAATGTGTGGATGAGCCTCTGTTTTCAGTTGTTCCCCTAGCCAGTCTGGGAGCAGTTGCACATGTAGGGCAGAGCTAGATCCCACACACTGCTTTCCAGAATATGAACCCATGGAGCTTGGTAAAAATAGAGGTGCCCCTGCAAATGTCCCTTCAGTATCATGACACCTGCACTGGATTTTTCCTGGCAGAGCTTTCCATGGATTTCACATAGCATTGTGCTCTGCAAGAAATGTCAGAAAAGGAAAGAACACAGTGCCTGGACCCTGTCACCCCATTTTCACCCTGCTCCATCTTCACCTCTTACCAGCAACTTACCCTTGGGGGAGGGTAGATCACAGAGCCACAAACCCAGCTGAGCAACTTCTGCTGCAAGGAGATGGTTAACAACCCACTAAGTGGCTTTGTGCATCCCAGGGTCCTGTGGAGACAGGCAGATTTCTTAGAGGGACTTTCTTCTAATGCTATAAAGTATGACTCAGAGTGATGACAGTACTTTAGCAGCAAACAGATCCTAACAAATTTCTTTGATATTTCTTTGTAATTGAAAGAACTTCTAATTCAAAATAACAAAGTGTGAACTTTATTCTGTTTCCTTTTTTCTGCTCAGAAATCGAAGCAAAGGAAGCGTGTGACTGGTTACGTGCAGCTGGATTTCCCCAATATGCTCAGTTCTATGAGGGTAAGTAGGTCTTTCTCCTCTTTGTGCAGTTCTGAAAGTGCACTGGGCCCTTGCCAGGAGAGCTTGCAGTTGGCCAGCTACACATTTGACTGAGTTATGGCCATGGCTGGATGCTTCACAAAGCCTCAGCTGCTGGAGTCATACCAGTGCTTAAAGAAAGTAAGATTCTTACACTCGTAGCCATGGGAAAGTAAAAAAAAAAAAAAAAAGACATAGCTTGTCTAAATCTCAATGGTTAACAAAAAACCCCTAAAAAATATCTAAAACCATGAGTCTGTTTTCCAAAAGCTTTCTGAACTGTACCTGACATAAGATTAAAACACTAGGAAGTTATTGAAAATTTCAGTCATGTTGAAAGTAAGACAGAAAACTCTGCAGAGTTACCAGAAGTGAATAATCTGAGTTGCTCTTCACATTTGCAAAGTAAGAGAAGCTGATAGTTGAGTGCTAACTCAGTTCAAATGGTGGTATTCCCTTCCTAGGTGTAAAGTTTGTGCCCAGGAAAGCAGTGTGAGTGGTTGCACTGCAGCTGTGTTCAATAGTAGTTTGGGGACTGGAGCCGGCTTCTTCCTGCTCTCCCCAGCTCAACACTGAGAGGAAAACTGTGGCTGAGCCTCGCTTTTTCCAAAATGCATGTTCTCCCTGCCAGAGACACGGAGCCAGCTCAGGCCCACTTGGGCTTATTAGCCAAAAGACAGCTCCGCCAAACACCTCTGGACATCTTCCAGGGTCAGCATGAGTCTGGAGGCAGCCCAGATCCACACATGGAATGTGGGCCAAGGAGCCTCATGGGTCTGAGCCAAGTCTGCAGGGAGTCAGCTCGGACACCATCACTACTTGTGTGGGGCTGAGGATGGCAGGGAGTGGGATGTTGAGGACACCCCCATAGTCAGCTGAGGTCCATCAGGGCTCAGGTCCTGTTGGAACCACTCAGGTGCCTGGGAACAGGAGCAACATTCAGAGATGCTCAGGTGGCTCCAGCTCCACAGGAGGCAGGCAGACTCTGTTAAATCCAGCAAGGAAGACTAATAAGCCTGCCAGACCAAAAGTGACACAAATGTGTATCACCACAGTCCGTGGGTAGCCAGTAGTACTTTTGTGTCTGCCTTGTATTCGAAGTGTGTCAGATAGACTCTACCAGAGAAAGGAGCACCTGCTGCCTGTTTAACTCAGAGGGATGTTCTCTCCAATAAAATAAAGCTGTGCTGGGCTCCAACAGTTCCCATGCAGTCAATATGTGCTCTAGACAGTCTACATCTCCAAAAACAACGTGCTTTTCACAGGCATCTATTATGTCAGTGTTGAGCGGTAGTGTCTGAAAATGCTGGCTGCAGTTCCTGTATCCCAGCATCCTGCTGAGGTACCTAAGCATGGCAGAGCAGTCTGGAGAGCAGCCACAGCACTGGAACCTGTCCCACCGTTACAGAGCTTTGTCACTTTTCATTACAAATGTTAGCTTCCAGCATACTATTCTAACTTTTTAGCTAATATTGGGGATTGTAATTCAGTTTTGGTTTGAGGTTTTTTTGTCTGTTATTTGAGTAACCCTCTGTCTGAAATCATTGTTATTTGGATCTGTTTTAAAAACAAAAAGCACAGATCATTTCTGGGGCTTGGGCAAAGTCTGTCTAGCAAATAACTCATTAAGTCACTGTAATGAGAAGGGAAAACATTGTTGCTCGTGTAGATAAGTGAGTGTGGTGGTAATTCCCTGATCTCATCCATTTGTGCGAGGTGCTAAAATGAACAGCAAACAGTTGAGTATTTCTTAAAGCCAAAATGAAATAACTTTGCTGTCATTTTAATACACTGGATGCTCAGCTATGCCTTTAACAGAAAAAAACCCAGTGTGGTGTCAGAAAGGGTACCAGATACAGCTGGAAGGGAACCAGAGCTGAGTGAAATTGATCATACTAGATTTCAGTGAGCAAGCACATGCCAAGCAATTTAGATGTAGACAATGTATTTTCATTTGAGTAGCAAGCAGTCATCTTAATGTTGTGTCTCCTTTTACAGACTCCCAGTTTCCCATTGACATTGCTGCAGTAAAGAAAGATCATGATTTTCTTGACAAGGACCTTGTAGAACCTCTTTGCAGGTAAATAACACTCGAAGTTTCTTTTCTGATAATTTGAAAGTGAGTGAATTTTAACTGTTGGCATACCAGCAGTAGAGATGTGTGTTTGTCCAGGTGCATTAAGTGATGAGATCTATAATGTCACCATTCTGAGTTAATTTCTCTCACAGAACATGCTTCAGTAGGAGACCCACTACACTCACAGAAAGCATCACATGATTTGAGAAGACCCAAATCCAATGGATTTGAAACAGATGCTTTTTAAGAACTAGCAGTAGTGCAAGCAAACCCTGAATAAACGGGAGTCACATTTGAGTTGCACATTAATAACTCTTACATCTAAGTCCAGCAAAAAAGATGAAGCTTCATTGCAGAGAATTCAGCAAGCCCTTTTCTCTTGCAGCAGGCACGATTTTCATGCTGCTGTGATTCCCTTAGTACTCTCATTTGGCACCAGTAACAGAAGTGGGATCAGACCCAGTGCTACAGACCTCCCAGTAGTACAGATGCTACAACTGATTGGTGTTTTGCCCCTCCCAGCAGCCCTGTGTTTGCTGTTTATCTTGCTTTTTATACTCTGTGATGAACTGCATTGCTCAAGTCCTGTCCCCCAGGACTCAAGACACAGCAATTCTGTGGCAGTTTTTCAAAACCACATTGCAGAGACATTGTTCCCCTCTTCTTTCCCCTGTGCTGAGCTCAAGCTGGGTTCTGCTCCTCTCCTCTTCAAGTCAGGACAAAGGAGTGTCTGGCCCTTAACCAAGCCAGCTTCATTACATATTATGGAAACTTTCACAACACCAACATCATGATAATTGGACAATACTCTATTTCCTCTTCTGCAACTGTGGCTAAAGTCAGCAGAGATGGCTTTAGGAAATGCTACTCCACATCATACTGTACATTGCAAGGATTAATGAGTTTGTGGTGGAGGAATGCAGAGACTCACCAAAAATAGGGCTGGAAGAGACTTCATCTAGTCCACCTCTCCATCCCAGGTTATGCCCTCATACTGACAGATCCAGGTAGTTTCTGGGACTAGCTGTCAAATTGCTTTCCTAAAACTCCCCTGCTGCAAGAGACCTGTTGCTTCTCATGCTGTCTTTTATGGCTTTGGGGAACAGAATATTCCCTTTCTCTGTGTAATAGCCTTTGTGTCTGAAGATAAATCAGTAGGAAAGACTTGGATTCTCCAGTGATCTCTCTCACAAATGCCTGACAACAGAATTAACTGCAGACTTGACCCACTGCTGCTGAGAACTACTGTTCTGTGCTGCTTGCTGAGAGAGGTTGCTATGCCCACACCTGAGAAACCTTCTTCCCATACATATTTACATCCCCCTTCTTCAGTCTGGCATGATGGAAGACATATTTTGCTGCAGTTTTGATGCAGAACTGAAAAGTGATAGAGATAGGGGATTGAGATCTCTTCCCCTCTGTCCTTTACCACAAAGTTGAAGGACCATTAAAAAATGCAAGAATAATGTCTGTTCCTTCCCCTTTCTTGTGAGAGAAAATAATGAGATACAGTCATTTCATAGCTCTGTGACTCTCCCTAAACATTCTTCTCTGGAGTAATTGGCAATGGTGTTGCTACAGTCATGGTCACCAGGTATCCAACACCTACACAGCTAAAAATGGGAACAAGTTCATCTCTTGCTCCTCCAGCCTCTTTGTAGACACACAGATACACCTATAGCTACACTATGTTGATACATTTATGAGGATTATTTTGCAATCTGAGAAGCTAGAGACTTGGTTGGTCTGGGGATTTTTCCTCTTTTATTAAAATATGTGGGTTTGGAAAATTAACTAGCAGCTAGATAGATGCATTCATGGGAAAAAATGCTTTACATTAGCCTAAATCAAGGGACAATGATGAGACGTATTGAAAAAAAGCATAGACACAGATATTTCCACACTTTAAAAATAAACGTGTTTATGATTCTCTAACAATTTTTTCTGTAATTATTTTGTTCAGAAGGCAACACTTGTTTACTTGGATTTTTGTTGGGACTTTTTAAGCAGCTTAGATCTTAAAAAGAAATAGCTCCTCGTAATATTATAAATACAAGTATTATGTACAGCTCATGTTTTCAGATTGCAGACATTTAATTCGGTGTAACTCAGCATGTTTCAAACCCTTCACTGAAAGCGAGCCATAAACAGCCATTGTACCGAATGCCCAGTTCCATCAGAAACAGTGAACAGTGTCAGCTGCTGCCCCCAGTGTCAGCTTGGTTATTCTATGAACTATCAAACCAGCATCTTCCAAGTTTTCCAGTGCAGTGGAAATCCTCACAGCTCATCTGACCACTGTTGCCAGTCCTCTGCCCTTCCTTTGCTCTGCGATGGTGTTACTGCAAGGTGCATGCCAGTGTACCACATGAGAGCTGCAGGCTGTGATGCATTTGGAGGAAAGAGAAAGTTAAAAAAGGCTGGCTATTATTTCTGTGTGCACAGATTCCCAGGATGGCAGTCAAACTTCCATTCTTCAAACATTCAAAGCTGCCCTTAAAGCTATGCATGACCAAGCCATCACGCTGACTAATAGTGCATTCAGCACACAGTGCTGAACAGAATGGGCTTCTCATTTTTTTGGAAGATAATTTTAAAGCTGAAATGCCAGCATGGATAATCAGTTTGAGCAGTTTTAGCTCAGAATAGTAATAGCATAAACACTGAATTTCTCTGCTCTTGTGGGTTGAAATCAGACTCTCAATCTCATTTTATAATCAGTTTTCTTATGGCACTGAAGTATACCAGACAACATGAGACACAAATGAGGAGGAACCATTTTTTAAGGCAGCTGGTAGTATTTTAGTCAGAAAGTCTAAGACTCCCTGTTGAAAAAGATTTCAGAGACCTTTTTGAGATATTCTAACATTCCTGCTGTTTACAATATAATTTCAAAATTTGGCAGAGTTAAAACCAAATTTGAGGCCTTTGAGTTAGAGGCGTATCTATCAAGAGATTCCACTCAGATTTTATTGAGTAATGAACAATAGAGAATTGCCAAGCAATCTGCAGGCAAACACTGTCAGCCTGCCAAGACAATAATTGAGCATGAAAATTTTATAGCTGTGTTGCTTCCAAAATAGCAGCAACCAACTCTGCTCTGGGAACTTTTGTGACTCCTGTGATAAGAGGGTGAGAAGGAGAAGCCAAGCCACGTTGTACTTTTTGTATTCACGTAAATACAGTGACTAAGAAACTGAAGAAAAAGTATATAACAGTCTGATACCTAGTTCCCTAAACCAAGCTCTTAAAATTTGAGCAGTGCCAAGCCATCAACAGCCTTTTTTTTCATTGCTGGTGTCTCTTAGACAGCTCAAAAATCAAGTGAAGGTTGCTGTATAGGATGGGACATCCTGCCACCAGAGTTCTGAAATGATGGGTATACAGTCAGTACCATCTGCTGAGTTATCTTGCTCTAGGTGCTGTTGGGAGATAAGCCTGGCTCTCCACATGCAGGTTAGAAAGCCCTGCTCTGGAGGCAGTGGAATGGCTCCCACTGACTTCCAGGAGAGGCTACTCATCTTATGTGAGCCTGGAGCCTACGAGGTAACTCCCTCAGTAGCAGCCATGATAAAAAGGTGATAGGACTGGAAAACAGTATATTCTCTTCATGCACTAAACTGGTGGAGCAGGGACATGCCATTGCCAGCCTTATACACCAGCCCTAATGGTGCTGGGAGGAGGACTCATTCAGTGTTAAGACCTCAGCAAAGCCCAGCATCAGGAGCTTGATGTCCTCTTACCAAAGTTGACAGCACCAAAAGAAGCCAGGCAGGGACATGTGTACACAGCATCTAAACTTGGCTAGGAATAACAATAAAGCAAAGAAATAGTTTTGTGTTTCCCTCAGAGAGGCATTTATAGAACCACACAGTGTGTTTTCCTGGTCAAAATCCATAGGAGAGGGCATTTGTGTATATGCTGATACAGGAAACACTGTGCTGTCCGTGCTCATCCTCCCCATGATGCCTCTCCTTGATGACTGGCCTGTGGCTCTGGCTGCATTCCAAAGCACCTGCTTGAAAGCAGCTGCTTAACAGGTCCAGGGATTCTCCTGGAACTCCAACTCAATTCAAGCTGTCTCCCTATTACTTGGATTGCTATTAAAGCAGGACAACAGATACCTCACAAGGTTTTCCAGCTAGCTGGAATACAAGCTTGCATTTATTTGTAAACACTTCTCTGTGCTGCAAAGGATGCAAAAGTTGGAGACATCCTGTTTCTGAAGAACTTCTATCGTAAGAGTTAACAATTACAGCACTGGGGTTGGGATTGAGAGCCCTAAGGACTTGTGTCTATGGCCATCTTAAATCTTCTCAGACAGCCCTGACTTCTCCATGTGTTGTTTGAACCAAGGTACCTGCAGTAGCTGAAGGCTAGGCCTGATACTATCTAAAATAGCACCAGAAACATCTGTTTGGGCATCTGAATATCTCTGATGGTTTTTTAAGAATTATTTCAAAGTGCTAAACCACCTTGATGCTCTGGAGAAGAAATAAAGTTAATACTATTGAAACACTTGCTGTAGTACGCTTTGCAGTTTTTTGCTGAACAATGCAGAAATTTCCAGATACATTTTCAAATGCATACTAGATTATTTGGGTTTTATATAGCCACCTCTCTTGTGTTTATTTAATATGTTTTTCCCTGCCTTTTCTCAAGTCCAGACTTTGTGTTTTGTTAACATTACAAAGAGGCATTCTTTTCCCGTGTTTTTAAGCACTGGCATAAAAGCTCCTCCTACTTCAGCTGGGACACTGGTGACAGCCTTTGTAGCCAGGCACTTCTGGGTTTTTTTCTTTTTGAAAGACTTGCTGAGGAGTTGTCTGTCAGTCATCTGACAACTTTAAACTGATGAGAAAAGCTTTCTGCCACCACTGGCACATCAACAGGGCAAAAGAAGCTGAAACCAACTGACTTTGATTTGAGCTGTTAGTACCAGACAGGCTCACAAATATGATCATTAGTTCTCTAATTTCACTGGCAAATCTTTCCATAGCCCTGGAAGAGCCCCAAAAAAACATACAGTTTTGTAGAGGGGTGAATTTAAAACCTGGGGTTGAACTCCTTGGCACCCAGAAAAAAGTAGCTTTGATTTTGGTGGAGCAGGTGTGGAAATGTAGCTACAGATTTTTCCCTTCAGCTCAGGCCAGCTGACAAAGAGGTGCAGGGACTCCAATATTAGCCAATATTCACCATTCAGAGGAGGCTGTCCCCAAAGATAGAAAGCTGGGCTGGAGTCCTTTGGGAGTGTGTCTGTGCCTCTGTATACTTGGAATTGATATAGATACACACATTTAAACATTTTGTGCTCAAAAGCAGCACTATTATTCAGCCCCAGGGCCCCAAGAAAATGCCACTTTGGGTTGAGAAATTCTGTGTTTGGGCAAAAGAGGAGTTTTGCAATAATAGATGTAATCCCAGAAGAAGATTTGTGGGCAGAAGGCTGCAGATATAGCTACACTGCCACAAACCCTGGAATTTATTTCAACATTGTTATCATGCATGCAGGGTGTGCTTGTGCATACATTATACCCAAATTAATACCATGAGATATTAATACCATGAGTGTCCATACAGGACTTTCCTGATGCGGCATAATGGATTTATTGGCTTGAGTTAGGGGAAAATATTTGATCTACAAACAAGCAGGTGATATTTTGAGAGGGAATTTTTTTTTAAGGAAGATCCACATTTTGTGGGTTGGTTCTTTGTTAGTAGTGGAAATTTGAAAGGTATTCTAATATTAGAAGTTCTGCGGAGGAGTATGTTAATGCCATAATCTTCTTATGTTACGTGAGAGGTTATATTATTGATCTGACACTTTTTTCATGTGCCCTTGTAACTTATCATATGCATTTCAAATGTTAAGTTCTGGAAATTGGAGGCCTCTCCCTGCGGCCCAAAAGCAACAGAGAAAGGTCTTGCTATAAAGACACATGAGATGCAGGCAGCCAACAGAGCAGTGCTGTGGGCACATGGCTCACTCACTCTGCCTCCCTTTATTTTGAAATTCAGTCCCAGATATGGAAAATTTTCAAAGTCGAACAAACTTTAAGCCTCTGCTTTTAGAAGTTGGATGGTTTCATGGATCAGGATCTTTAAGTATAAATTAAACCAAACCAATTATCATTACCACAGTAGGTTCTCTATTGAAGGAGCATGTTTACTTGTCCTCTGGCTGTCCTTGCACATGGACACACAGACACATACACACGCAAACACAGATTGTCATTTCAACTCACTGTCATCACAGGATAGCCTTGGATTTAAGGAGCAGAAGCCTTACAGAGACTCTGGTAACATCAGTATGAACATGGTCAAAAATAGCTAAAAATATTTTTTTTTAAATGTTAGATTTGTTACATGTTGGGTGTGTTAAGATCCACAGATAGGAGAAAAGAAACTATTGGCTTTGGAGAAACTTTTGAGAAGCAGATAGAAGTTCATTATGTCAACTTTTTTAAGGAGGTGCCAACTGCTAGACCTGAGGAACTGCAGCTTGTTTTTTGTTTGCTCTTTCACCAAATCCCTGTTTTAAACCAATTATGTTGCAGTCCTGCATAAGGCAACTAAGCTTCTTCTCTTATCATTACTCCAGCTATCAGAGGTGTTTGTTTATCGTTGTTTCCTGTGCAAAGTACGGAAATGTCTATGAATTAAAATGCAATCTATCAAACCTGGCTATCAAGTGAAACTAAGGGCCTCTTTTCATACAGTAGTCATATAGCTGGAATAGATGACTAGTAACCTTTCTGAAGCTGTTATATGCAGTTGGCACCTTGGAGTAAGATAAAATATTTTGAACTTGAAAAAATCATGCCCTTTAGTCAAAGGCTGCTAATCTTTTGAATTTGCTTTGCCCTGTAGACGACTGAACACGCTGAACAAGTGCGCCTCAATGAAACTCGATGTGAACTTCCAAAGAAAAAAGGTAAGGGAACTTCATCAAATATACCCTGGCTTTTGTGATTAGACCACCCCAATTTAGCCTTTAATTCAGAAATGCTCTTGAAAGTAAGTTAAGTTTATTTACTTTGAACATGCATGTCAGCATGTTCATTGGATACATAATGTGAATTGGTGAATCTTTAACTTATAAATAGAATAGAAACTGTGAGTAAATACTACGTGTGTTAGAAGGGCTCACACAGTGCTTAAACTCTACATGTGTGCAATTAAAGTTAGTGGGTGAAAAGACAGTAAAGCTTCATTAGAGTGGCATGTTTGTCAATGCCATATGAGAACACAGTGGAAAATCCTGCTCAGAAAAAAATAGAAACTGCTCAGATGAAAATAACAGCTTTTCTTTGTTTCTTGTACTGACTTCTTCCCAGTTAAGAATATGAAAATAAACTCTGTCATCCTTACAAGATTCTGTGTAACATGGGATTTATCTGAGCATAAAGGGTTTCAGTGAGGGCTGCAGAAGCACCCTGTTGATTTTGAGAGTTTTGTAACATGTCCAGCATTAACTGTTCAATGTTGGGTTTTCTGGTCACAGATTCCCCAAAGTCCTTGAGTGTTGTACAATGGTAGTTGTCACCTCTGAGAAATCTGGGTTTCTGTTTTACCTTCCTAGAGTGTTTGTCTAGTGCTTTTTAAAAACTGCCTCTGAGAGCTGCATTTTTGATGTCTTTTCAAATTCAGTCTCATCATACTCTATTCAGTGTTCAAGGGAACTTGAACAGAGGATGATTTTAATGTCCAGATATCCTATTTTGCCACATATCTGTTTGTTCCTCTTGTAGCCTCTTTAGCTTCTATTTTGTCCATTCCCTGGAGCTGCAGGGACTTCACTGCATCAGGGGTTTTTCTTGTCTTGGGTTTTGTGTTGTGTTGGAAAGGGAGGATTATTTTTTGTTGTGTTTGCTTTTCATTAATTTTTTGCCGCCACTCCTCCCTGTTCTGAATGGACCAAAGTACTCAGCTGCTCTCCTTGCAGATGACCAATAATTTGTGATGAACAGACATGGCCCTACTTGGTACTCTTTCAAGGGGACAGCAGCTAGTTGGGTCCATACCTGCACAAGGCCACAGAGAAAATGAGCACAGAAAATGTAGACAGAGAGGAGTTGGAGGAGATTGTAGTCCACAGATACAGAGAAACTGAAAGTAGAAGAGAATGTGGATGAGAGAAGAGGAAGGAGAGCCTGCTGACAGGAAGAAATGTAAATGCAAGTGTAAAAGCCAGAAACTGGATCTGAAATTGATCACTGAACTAAAATCTTTTACTGTAGATATTGCCTTTCCTAATAGTCTCTATGGTGATCTGAACAATGAAATGCAAAATCTGCCTGCTTTGGAGCTTCAGCATAAAAGGTATGCACAGGACTAGCACAGCTGCTTGAGTGATTCACCAAAATATGGCCAAGCAAGCTGCCAGGAAAGGTTCCTATGAAAGCCAGCACAACATGAGCCTTCCCCACTGCCCACTCTCCCACCCAGACTATCCCCACTGTGGGCTGCTCTCTTCCCTTGGCTTCATCAAGATGCAAACAGAAATCCTCATGTGTGTGTTGCAAATATGTCCGTAAGCGATTTGGACAGACAGAGATTAGCCTTTGGATTAACTGCCTTCTGCAGCTGTCGATTTATGAGAATTCCTGCCCCCAGATGGAAAAATGTGGCAGAATTCCACCGCAAATAAATCCACTATTTGCCTTTTGTTAGCATCCCTCTGTATTTCAGGCAAGTGCATGCACCCTCAGTCAAATAGCTGTACTATTTTAAATCAGCTGTGACAAATCTGTGAATCAAAACCTCTTTCTCTTTGGCAAATGCTACCAGTCACTCCTCAAGAAACTTGCCCCCTCTCATCTTTCCAAACATAATGGTATTAACTGGACTTTTGAATGTTCTCCAAAGCTGTGCACTTGATTTCACCCCAGGTCAGTAGAAATATACAGTCACTGCTCCAAAATGTCTGCTCTGCCTGTGTCAAATGAATCATTGCTTTCAGGCCTTCTCTTGATTTGCTGTCTCCCTTGCTAGTGACATGTGGGTGGGCTAAGTGCTCTCAACAATTTTTTTTGAACAGTTTAGTTTGTCAGAACACTCAGGTATCTGACAAGAACAGTGGGTCATTCAGGATGTTCGTGGCTTCCAGAATTTCTACTGATTTCATCAAAAGAAAAGCACAGTATGTCACAGGACTCACAGTGCAGCTGAATTTATAGTGAGTCACCACAGCAGTATTTCAGCATCCAGATATTTCATTTCATATTTGCCTGATTTTGCTTCTGATGAAACACAATCATGTTTCTTTATCAATTAAAAGGAACCAAATACTAAACCTTTTTTTTTAATTGAGCTGCAAATTTTGACACTAAAAAGTCTCTGTATTTTCTAAGTGATACTTGTACAGAATGTAATCCTGTCTTTGCTGTGGTTAGAGGCAAAACTTGTTTACTACCAGTATCCATTTCTGTTCACCTCTGCTTTGTCAAAAAAACCCAAACAAACTCAAACAAACAAACAAAATGAAAACAAAAAACTCCACAAACTTTTGATTTAAAGTATATTTACCACTGAATTAATTTTTTTTTCTGTCTTCTGCTGTGTGCTCTCTTCTTGATGTTATTTGCAATGTCTCTACCACTTTGGCTACTTTAATCGATTCCAGCTTGTAGAAAATACAGGCTAAATCCTGTCAGCTTGTACAGTAATGTCAGTGCAGCTACAGGGATTTGTGTCAGCCAAGAATCTTCTTTAAGGTCCCTTTGGCATATTGCAATGTAGAACAAATTTTAAAAATATGTTTATCCTATTGGCTGGTGCCACCAACGCTTCAGCAGTGGTATGCTTTGTAGATATAATTACCACTGCTAAATATTTAAAAGTACGTACCCTTGTGGTTTTTAAAATATCCACTTTGTGGCACTACTAAGACCACAATAAATGGATTTTTAAGTTCCTGAGGCTGTGCAGTCCTTTGGTCCATATATGCACACAGCAAGCTGTGGAGTTAAAACAAAGGTAGAGCTGTCTGATGTACCATTTCTTCCCTGCAGACAAAATGGCCAAAGCAGTATTAGCCTTTTCTAGCCCCTTCCCTCATACTTCACTAGGTGCTCAATTTTTCTCTCAAACAAGCCACAGAATGAGGATCTCCATTCATTTCTGTGAACTCACTGGAGCACTGCACACCTCAGCAATAACAAAAGAAAGAGGAATGCCTAAACCCAAAGTTTCACAGCTATATTTTATTTTATGGTTGGGACATGATCTAAAACATCTGGCTGACTTGAAGTGATAAACTGACAAAAGTTTATGGTATCAGTGAGACCTGGCACGCTACTGATCTCAATCTCCAGCTTTTGAGGTTTCACATTATTTAAGGTTTTGGGCACTCTTGTAAAATTCAGTTTACAATTTTCAGTTAGACAGGCCAGCAAAGATCTAGTTAGAGATTGGAGATAACTTTGCAATCGAAACTTCATATAAAAATACTTCTAATAATAGACTTTTAAAATGAGAATTTTTCCAGTCCCAAAATAGTCTTTCTGGTTTAGCACCTCGTTTTAGTCTGACAGCCTGTCATATTTTACTGCCTTCATTCTGCTTCCAAGAATGTGAAGAGCTGTTTGGATATCATGTAGGTGAAGTTAGTTTGTTCTGCTTTAAAACAAAAGCACAAGAATAATGCAGTATAAGTCCAATTCAAAGTCAGGAAAAGGGTACTCATTAGCAACTGTGGGCTTCATGCTGAAGATGTATCTTTTTCATTTGAGCAAAGAGATGAGGAAAATGTCATAGGGTGAGGTTTTCTTATCTAAACTGTTTTTCAAGGCACACGTTCTCTGCATTGCAGAGTAGCTCCTGGAGCTGCCTAAGCGTAAGCACAGCTCTGCATGCCTCAGGCTGAGGGATGAGACCAGGAAGGGCTGTGGGGCTTCTGCTGCCTCAGGAGAGGCTGGAGGAAGCCAGAGACAGTGGGGCAAGCTGCAGGTTGTCAAGTCCGGGGTGCCTCTGATGATGACAGCAGTGAGCACAGTGGTTGCCATTGTAGGAAAGCTGCAGATGCTGCCCCATTCCAGCCTGAGCCTGGCTGCTCCTCCTGCCCACACCCCCATGGCTGCCTTCTCTGCTTTCCTTTGCCTGCACTCAGACACACCCTAAGCAATGCTGCCAAATATTTTTTTTTTAATTGTTCTTTTAAGCATCATGGTTATTAATCTGTATATGTTCCTGAAACATAAATCTTGTTAGATATATCTGGCCTGTGAAGTTTATAGATGTTTATTTAGTTCTCAATGCAAAACTATGTGCAGCACCAGATATTTGCTGTCTTGGATTTTTAAATAGTTCACATTGCTGTAGTACCCAGCTACTTCCCTGTCTTTACCATGTGTATCTTAACACCATCCCTGCAAATCAGGATTCCTTTACTTTGGGCTTTCAAACCTTTTTTTTTTTCTCAAACAGTCACTGTGGGAATCAGCCCTACACAATTCAGTGCACAGGCAGTCCATGAAAGCCAAGTGGTATCAGTGGAACTGCTAACATGGAGCAGACCTTTATTCCTTTCTTGTTAAAATGTTTGCATTCTTTATAATTAAATGAAAGAGGGTGTTATGAAAGGACTGATGACCAGTCTTCCACAAACTTAGTTCAGAGAGGCTTTGTTGCCCGTTGTTCACCTGGAGCAGCCCAATTGCGTTAATTTAAATATCAAGTTAAAGCACACAATTTTAACCTGTGCCACTTACTTTTTTTCCAGAGTGAAGATTCAGATGAAGAAGACATTTATTCCTGTGCTATCAGTACTAAATGGACTTTCCAAAGAACCAGCAAACGATGGTCTCGGGTGGACGACATTGACGCTTTGCTTCACCGATCTGACAGACATGGCTCTTCTGGGGACATTAAAATGAAAAACACGACAAGCAGTGAGAGTGTCCTTACAGATCTGAGCGAACCTGAGGTCTCATCGATTCACAGCGAGAGCAGTGGGGGCAGTGACAACAGGAGTCAATCTGGCACCACCAGCACTGTCAGGGAGACCTGTGACTGCTCTGCCCATCATGATGTGGAAAGCACCCTGCTGCAGGACTCCACTGCAATAAACACCACCCTGTCCCCCAAGGACGGCCTGAAGAATGAAAATCCAACACGAGCCAGAGCAAAAACCTTTCTAAAACGCATGGAGACACTAAAAGCAAAAGCTGTGCATGGAAAACTAAAAGGCTCAGGAAGAACAGGTCCTTTAGAGATCAGTGGACCAGTTCTCCAGTTTGAGCCAAAATCCTTGAAAGACATGCACTGTGTACAGATAGTCAATGGCGATCTCCAAAATTTGGGGCAAGATTCAGTCAAAAGAGGGCTTCCCTTTTCTGCCAAATCCAGCAGTGACAGCAGTCAGTCCGAAAACAGCAGTAGTGGGGTGAGCACGCCGTGTTTGAAGGAACGCAAATGCCATGAAGCGAACAAGAGAGGTGGGATGTACCTGGATGACCTGGATGTTCTGGCAGGAGCAGCCTTACGGCAAGTGGTGGACCAAAACCACAAAAATGAATTTCATTCCCAAGAGAACTTGGTTGTGCACATTCCCAAGGATCACAAACCAGGGACCTTCCCAAAGGCACTTTCTATCGAAAGCCTCTCACCTACAGACAACAGTAACAGCGTAAACTGGAGGACAGGCAGCATCTCTTTGGGAAAGCAGAACTTCTCTACTCCAAAGGAATCCGGACTGATGGCTTGCTGTCCTAAAGAGAGCAGAATTAGTATTTATGACAATGTGCCAGGTTCCCACTTGTATGCTAGTACTGGGGACCTCCTGGATATAGAGAAAGATGTCCTTTTTCCTCAGTTAGATGACATTTTGCAACAGGTCAATGGATTGCAGGAGGTGGTAGATGGCTGGTCAAAGAAGGTGTTGCCAGTTGGCGATGTGTCAGTCAGGGAATCCCCATCATTGCCTTTCCAGTCGCCTACACAGATCACTCTTGATTTTGAAGGAAACTCTGTGTCTGATGGCCGGACCACTCCGAGCGACATGGACAGAGATGGAACATCCCTGAATGAATCTGAAGCCACTGGTGTTAGGGACAGGAGAGACTCTGGGGTAGGAGCGTCACTCACAAGGCCAAGTAGGTAAGTAGCAAAATTTTGTATACGAATCCACAGACTGTGAAATACAATGTAATGAAGCAGAGGTTCTCAGCCTGGGAGTCAGAAGGCACAGGGTACCATTACAGTAGTGCTCATCCTATATGGAGATGGGGACTTCCCAGGAAAAGGTGTGACTTTGAGGGAAGGGACATCCTGGGTGGATGTGGAGATTCTTACATGGAATCAATGCAGAATTGGTTTAATAGAGCAAACTAAGGCATTTTTTATCCCTTGATCCATTAATTACATAGTAGGACCCTGCATATTTTGTAGGATATATGTTTAACTTTTCTTCTAAGTTATGTACCCAGGTCTTTATGAATCTGTACCTTTATCCACTTTTTTAATGCACTGATCTGCTCAAAAGATTTGCCCCTCTGTGCTCAAAGAGAACTTCCCTACTCTTCCTTAGCCCCTTACATGGGTGGGATGAAATGATGGTGAATGATTAACTTCTTAATAAAGTGAAAAGTGGAATTTTGTTAGTACTTTACAGAACTGTTTTAAGTCAGAGTGATGAGCTCCTGTTGAGCCAAAGGTCCTGGGCAAAAGCTTTTGTGGGTCTAAACTGTTGTATGTAGGATGGTTGCGTAAGTGCAAAAGCAGGAAGAATATACCTAGTATTTTCTGATACTGGTATTCCTGATAATACTGGTATTTTCTGATCTGCTGTCAGTCTTCTCACACCCTCACAGAGGACTCTGCCATGCCATGGTTTGCTACTGCCTGTGCTTGCTCACCACCACCACAAAAGTGAAAGTGAATTGGAGGAAACAATTGAGTAAATGAGCAGTGACAAAATTTTTAGGATTTGAGCCAGAACTTATACGTAGTGAAACAAGAAAATAAAATTAGGGTGGTTTGGTTTTGTTTTTTTTTTTTTTCTGATTAATCCAGTATATAGAGAAAGTGCATTGGAGTAAAAAGATGTGAGTAGTTCAATAGCTTGGTGGTTATAGCTCTAGCGAAGGAGACATAGGGCTTAATTGTTTTTCAAAAAAATCCTTCAGCATTCAATAACTGAGATATTTGGAGAACATCATCCCCAAAAACCTCAGGGGTCAGGTCAGTCCCCTGGGAGGTGAGGGACTAGGTGTCAAATACTAGTTCTGAGTCAGGAAAATGACATTTGAATCTAAATCTCCCACATCCTGTTGGAAGTGTGTGGGCTAAAGACTATAGCAGGCAGACCTTCCCCAAGTATATGGACAGGACTCACACCCACTTGTGAATCTAATATTAAAAAGACAAAACTTGGGCATTTCTGAAATTAAAGAGATTGAATTAAATTGTTTTATTTATCTACAAGGTACATTTTCTTTCCATTGACACACCACAAGCCATCACGTATGTGTGTTCATGTATGTTTTATATATTGCCCAGTCCTATCTCACAGTTCACCATCTTTTCTGCCCAACTAAAGCAGTTCTCTGATTCTTCTATCATTTCTTTTGCTAAAGGCAATTACGATGGCACAGTTTCCAAATCTCTCATCACCTGAGCCGCTCCATTGCATCGCTTCACATCAGCAACCAGTCAGCAGCCCAGCTGAATCTACTGCAAAAATTCTCTCTGCTTCGTCTCACTGCCATCATGGAAAAGTACTCCATGTCAAACAAACATGGCTGGACCTGGTGAGTACCATTGGTAACTGGAAGAAGACTTTTTAGAAGAAAATAGTTTCTCTTAATTCTGCTACTCTGTTAATAAATGCAATTAGAAGGAACTATTGACTTCAAGTACAGGATTTGAAACTTTTAATCCATTGCTGCCTAGTGGCTCATTGGCAAAGTCAGAAATAGATCCTGGAAACCTGACTTCATTCCTGTGCTCTAACAGAGAGACAACCCTGGCCTTTTGAGCAATGTTACATTTCCAGAAAAATAAATAGGAGTAGGAGAGAGTGACTAAAAAGTAGGAAAAGTTTACAGCCCAGAATTCATTTGGTGGTTCAAAAAGAAACAGCTGCTGCTTCATGTGTTTGATATTTCTTTCTTTGTGCTTTAAAGAAGGGTTAGAATAGTTATGGGACTTCTCTCTAGAAATCAAAGATGCAGGCTTTAGCCTAGGCCTGGACCTATGTCAGAGGGAGCTTGCAGCCTTGGCAGCTGTGACAATGGTCACTCGGGGAGTGGAGGGAAGAGCACATGGATATGAATGTTCAAAATATGGCTCCTTCTGTAGCAACTTTCTACTTCTACCTGCATGTGTCGTGGTACACAAACCCTAGTGGGCCTCAGGGTGTACAGTTAAGGTACACCAGAAATGGAAATGGGCATGGGTAAGAGTTTAAAAGTATCTGAGAAATAATCAAAAGGATGACAGAATCTTTCCCTAATACACTCAGGCACACAGGCCAGATACAGTATGACATGATACATATATTGAGATTTTCAGGCTCAAAGCACCTCCCCAAAATCCCACTAAATTCATCCGTGAGCTACGTAAGACAAGTTTTCCTTTAGAAATGGAAAAATAGATACAATAGATACAAGTGAGATTCACCTCACTGACATCAGTCATTAGGAAAAGTTAAAAGAAGAATCTATTACAAGTCTGAGAAAGTCAGGTTGGCTCTTTGTGGTCAGAGGAAAAAGACAGGCAACCCCAAAGCAGCCCATTATATCCAAGGTTGAGGGTGTTGGTCACCCTCCAGAAGTGTGTCTCTAGGGGAGGTATAGAGATAGTCCAGACTGCTGACTCTTTCTAAACCTCTGAAGAGAACTAAAATTCAGTAAGATAAATCCCCATTTCACTACTCTCCTTTGGTGCACTCCCTGTGGCTAGCTGACATCTGCACTGAAATGAATCTCACCTTACCCAACTTCAAATAAGCAGACTAGAATATAGAAAATTCTAGGTCCTGCTGTTTGTACAAGGTTTTCATCCTGAGAGATAGTTCTTGGTTTTTATAATCGGTCTCTAAGGATTTTTAAGAAAGGAACTGTAAATAGCTGTAGAGTTACGCACTGTACTTCTTCAGTAGGTAATTTAAAATGAGTTTTTACTTCTTCCCACACAGATGACAAAACTCTTAGTCACCTTCAGGTCATATTCATCCTTTTTATTTTAATTCTATGGCAGTCATGACTCCCAGAAAGGGAATCTAGTTGGTTCGTGTTTCCATCAGAATTTTTTGAAGAAAGCAAGCTCACCAGCTTCACTTAAGTTACTCAACTAGAATAAATCATATAACACAAGGGAGGAATCTGACACATAGGGATTTCCCACCATTATTTCTTATTATAAAGTTTTAGTCAATAGAAATACTGTCATGTAACTGGTAGTACAAAGATCATTCAGCATGTTAGAGGACTGAAGTTCCTTTTCCCTCAGATATCCTCTCCCCTCAGGTTTGCTCTGCCATTCCTTTGAGTCCCTAAAAGGTGCTTTAAACCTTCTTGGCTTCAGCTGGATGACACCAACATAGTAAAAAGTTCCTTGTTAGAACTGATTGTTATGCTATACCTTAGAGTCCATCCACTTATAGACATTAAGGAATTAATCAATTATGCAAATTGTAAAGCGTCTGTGTATTGTGGACTAAACATTATTTCACCATCTTGATTAAAAGGGCCCCAGTTATTAATCTCTGTCAGTAGTGTTACTCAGAAAGTGTGTAAATACCCTGATTTTTTCATGCAGCCTGTTCATGTTAATTTTCAGGTCTGTGCCAAAGTTCATGAAGAGGATGAAGGTCCCTGACTACAAGGACAAGAATGTCTTTGGTGTGCCCCTGATAGTCCATGTCCAGAGAACAGGACAGCCTCTTCCCCAGAGCATACAACAAGCCCTGCGCTACCTACGGAGCAACTGTCTAGACCAGGTAGGAACTTTACTCCATGGACTTGTTTTTTTCTGAAAAGCCACTTTAAACAAGCAACAGTGAGCATTTTTGTACTTAGTGCCAGGATTATTTGAAGATTATTATCTCTCATGTTGGGCCTCAATCTCCTTTGGTGATTTGATAGTTGGTGCCAATACTAAAAGTTTTCCATTTTGAGATTTGTATCCAGCTGATCTGTTGAATTTTTGTAGTTGTAACAGTCCTGCTGATTGGTATACCAGAGTCTGCTTCAAAGAACATTCTGAGATCTTCATGTATATTGAATGAAACCTGGGAACAAATCAGGACTCCCCACTTCCATACGTATCCACATGCTTATGATTGACTGTTGCTGTTGAGGGTTAACTGCATTCTCCATTTCACAAGATATGGTACAAAAGGTTTTATTTACTTAGCAAAGACAGAAAGGTCCAAGAACAGAGAGCAAACTCAGCAAAATATTCCAAGTATTCTGTTGACAGAGTCAGATATATTCAGATAGTTAGGTCAGCAGAGGTTCAATGCCAAAGCCATTATGGTACGTTGCCTTTTATAGTGTTCTTAGCTACAACAAGCCAGCTGGGACACCCTCATGCTCAAAGTATTTCAGATTTTTTTTATTCCCTTTAGCTACAGAGGGACATACTAATCATATTTTTGCTGTTCTTCCCCTGAGGATGAGGATGTGTATTTTTATGAACATAGGACTGGCAGAAACCCCCCTGGCAATTTATGTTCAGTCCTCTACTGTTATTGACCTCATGTCATATAACCTCTTTCATAACTGCCTTTAGATAGTTGTAAGTTCTAAAGGAGCAACTTTGCTCTGCAGACTCTGCTGCTTTCCTAGATCTGAGCACATGAAAAGGATGGAATTAGTCTGTTCTGAATCTTCACACTTTCTAATCACCATTCTGGTTCTGTTCAGGCTTTCTGTTGGGTGACAGTCATCTTCCCCCCCAAAAAAAATCTGAAAATGAAAGGCATTCCAGTGAATCACAACCATTTCCCTTTGCACCCAGTGGGAAAGACACAGTTCCTTCCTATCTTAGTTGTCTCCTTAAAGAGATCCTGTAGTGGTCAGACCTTTACATCTAACTCCACAGTGTCAAAAGTGAGGTGAGAGGAGTTCTGCCAGCCATATGTAGTGCGGGAGCTGAGAGGCAGGATGAACAGCTTGCCAGAAATTTATTAAGAGAGGATGAAAGGGAAAGATGCATAGAGACAAGTAGAAGGAATATATTCAGGAGCTAACATGCCTGGTTGCCAAGGTGCTCATCTGGGTTTGTGTACTGAGCTGGGAAAGCCAGTGTAGGAAGAAAAGTGATGCAGCAAGCCTGGAATTAGTGATGAGATTGGAGGAGGAGAGGCCCAAATAAGAGGAACAGGAGATCTAAGGATAGGGATGGGCTTGTCAGCTAAGAAGCAGAGCAAGAGGAAAGAAATGAATGTTAAAGGGAGTATAAAAGAGAAAGAAAAAGCTCTTGAGAGATTTGAGACTGTTAAAAGGTGTTGGAAGTCTCAGACAGCCATCCCATTTGTGTTTATGGGCTGGAAGCATCAGAGCTCTGTGAAGGGCCATTTCAATTCAGTTTTGGTTTCTTCTTGGAGTGAAATCAGGAAAATACTGAATGAAGAAAAGAAGGAGGAGAAGTACAAATTGGGATCCTTTAAAATATCTTTTCACCAAAAACCTTTCTAGGCAAAAAAAACTCCAGGCAGTTCAGCTTCTCTGCTTTACAGTTACTCGCTTTGTTCCCATTTAGTTCAAAGTCTCCTAATGCCTGGGCAAAGACCTGGGCAGCCTCCAGTCTCGCCCAGCATCTTGCTTATGTGTCTCTTTTGTGCACTGCAGAAGGTGGGCTAGAGTTGTCAGAGCTTCTACTGCACACACTTGGTAAAGTTGGGGTTGCTCTAAATCATTGCAAGGTCTGGGTCCTGCCACTCAAATACCTAAACTGGCACAAGGAGCCCCACAGTTACTTGTAGGATATTTAATTCAGTTTCACTTTATGAAATAGAAACTGCTCTGCCTTTTCCAACTGCATCTTTATTTCTGTTATGAATCATATGGCTGCTTTTAGGGAAGATGATCCACACAGCATGAAGATAGTAAAGAGACTGGGGCAGACCAACCTCTGGATTTTTAGTCCCTTTTTATTTACAGAACAAGTCTGTAATAATGCATAACAGAGCCTAAAACATCTTTTTCTATTGAGTGAAGAACTCTTTTGATTAATTATTAATTTTTTCCATTAATAAAAAAAAAAAAGGAAATAGGAGTTTGGATAAATGTCTTTAAACAGAGCTCAAGAGTAGTAGAATGATGTAGAATGAGTAGTAGAATGATGATCGCAGCAGGCGATTGCATGGGTGAGATTTGTCATCTGACCTCTCAAATCAGACTTAGTTGGAAGTTTTTAATGGTTGTTTATACCAGCAAGGGCACTTTCCATCAAAAGGAGAGAACTGAGCCTCTGTTCTGACATTTGCCTACTGCAGGCCAAAACTTTATTTTCTGGACAGAATCAGCAAGTCTGTCTTCTTCATCTTCAGCACACATTTCTAAGAGGAAAAGGCATTTAAAATGAAGAGAAAGGGAAAGGGGAAACCAGATGAAAAGAGCTGGATGCTCTTTCTTTGTATGCTCTTGTCAGGAAGAAGAGCAGAGCTTCACTTGGGACCATAAATACAGAACACGGGGCTCACCCCAGTTCTCTACTTCCTGCACATAAATTTAGCTCTTGAGTGACACTAAATTCATCAATAAGGAAACAAAGAAGAGCTGCCTCACAACCAGTCTGGTGCAGCATATAAGTACTTAAATAACTATACCCCCTCACAGAGCTGTGATCTGTGTAATTAGTGTCATTAACATGTGAGTTAACCAAAGTCCTAAATACCCTCCAGGTGAGCATGGGAGGTGTTCTAGAGAGAGTAGGGTCCCCTGTGAACTCTGTGCTGCTTCTTACTCAGAAGTAAGGGGAAGAAGGCCAGAAGGCATTATACACCTTGCCTTTACTCTTTGTTCATGGACTGTGCCATGCAGGAAGCTGTGTGGATCACCAGCCAGATAGCAATCACAGAGGAGCAAGGGTGTATAATTCCCAACTGGAAATGTGCCTTTTCCATAGGACTCTCTCAATGTTTTACCTTTTTCCCCCACCCCGCAAAACTGAAGGGAAACAGTGTTAACACTTCCCAAATGAAATACTGTAAACTCACTTGGGAATAAATAACATGGTTGAGGCCCAGGAATTCACCCCAGGGGGAATTCCGCCGGCAGCCAAGGACAAGAAAGGGCAGCCTTGCCTTGAAGGCATCATTTGAAGAATTACCACTTCCTTTCAAAATAGAAAGTAAACAGGATAAAAATTTATCTTAGTGACACTGCACAAGTAATCCCTCTGTGGCCCCCCACTTTCAAACTGGACTTTTCAGTGGGATTTGGGAGAACTCTTGGAAGCAGAGAGCATGAAAGGGAAAAAATAGTTTTCATCTTGATTTTAAAGCTCTACCAGGAGGTACTTATCTTTTGCCACAGCATTTATTACTTAGCTAAGCATAATATTTTCTTGTTAGTCTTCAAAATATATACCCAAATAAACATGAGGGGCCAGATCCTCAGCTGGAGTAAATCAACAGACAGTCACCCAAGCCAAGCAAGCCAGGATGATTTATATCAGCAGAGCATCTTGCTTAAACTTCTCTGGCAGCAGAGAAACCACAAGGCACTCTGAACCCTCTTGCTAGGATGGGACAAAGAGAAGCAGCATTATTAACCCCTGCAATCCTGCTGTGGGAGCCTGTGCTTGCCTGCAAGACTTGTGGGACCTTCAATTGCATTTGCACATTTTCCTTCTTCTTGCCTAGAGTGAAATAGGCAGCCCAAGCTTTGGTCATGATCAAAGTACCCATATATAAATTTATATAACACATATATATTCTTCAAGTGCCATTTTCCCTTTTGCCCAACTCACTACGGGATGTTTTTAGGTGGGTCTGTTTCGGAAATCTGGCGTGAAATCCCGAATCCAGGCCCTGCGCCAGATGAACGAGAGCTCCCCAGAAAACGTCAGCTATGAAGACCAGTCAGCATATGATGTGGCTGACATGGTCAAGCAATTCTTCAGGGACTTGCCGGAACCTCTCCTCACAAGTAAACTAGGAGAGACTTTTCTGCACATCTATCAATGTAAGTTGATATTTCTACATATTTCAATCATTATAAACAGTTAGAAATTGCTATATATTATATAGTAATATACTGTAAATAATTTTGGCATGTTAACACTGGATAACTTTCTTTCTGTTGGTTTTTGAGATGTAAAACAACCCTCTACCCTCAAAATGTTTCACTAAGAGGTCTTTGGAAGAACCACCTAAGCATTTCAGTGTCAAATTTAATGAAAAGACAATGTTCATACCAGCCTCACAATCAGAAAGAACTTAGAAGAACAGGCTGCTGGACACAAAAAGCATGAAGACTCATATTTTTGTCAGATTTCTTTAAACTGTGGGCCCATTTCATGCACTTATATCTCAATATAAGTGAGTCTTCTGGGCATGGAGAAGTGGTACTTGACCATGAGAATATGTGTCTCTGTAGTCCCCTTCCTTGCTGTGACTTTTGATTATTTGTTTTTTCATTATAGTCAATAAAATGGACATGCAAAGAACAAGCTGCCTTCATGTAAATCATAAGCTTTATGTAAAGGACTCATTGAGAAAGAAAGAAACCAGGGGATTTCTTCTTTTCTTTCCTTCAAAAAATCTGAGACTCAGATGCACCAGAATAATGAAAGTCCCTGTGAATCAGGAAATGACTGTATCTCTTCTCCAGACTGAGGGAGAAATAAACAGTGAGGAAAAAACAGAACAGCCAGAGGAATTAGAGGTTTTTTCCTGACAATGTCCATTATGAGGGCAAGTCAGCCAGCAGTCTGGCAGATGCAGCCAGCCTAAGCCAAATAATTGGAAGCACTAAAGAGAAGTGTCTAGTCTTTTCACTTGCAGACGTTTCAGCTGCCAAAACAATAGAAAGCCATTTTAAAACACTGTATAATCCCAGTGCTTAAGAATCTCAGATACTTCCGTCGCTTCCCTTTACTGTAAAAATCTGTCTGTGGCACGCAGTCACTAATGAATTTACCATCACAGTGTCTGTAGCTGGTAGAGAACTCTGGGATTCTACATGTGAGAGGCAGCACTGCAAATAAATTTAGTGGGTTTGGCTGTACGCAATGTCTTCGGACATAAGTTAACTGCAAGAGTTGGTGCCTTGCCCTGGACCGTCATTTCCACCTTTTTCTTTCCTGCTCACATGTTTTCTGCCTGCACACACATTAATAAGCTTGTCCAGAAAAGCAACAGGAATTCTGGCCACTAATAAAAGGGCAGTCACAATCACTTCCACAGGGAGGAGGCCAAGAAGATTATCCACTACAAGGACATGTTCTACATACCCTTGGAAACAAATCACCTTCAAAACATTGCTTGATGAAAATTGGGGATGTCCCATCTTTACACAGAAGAGACTGCAAGTAAATTAGCACCTTGCTAAAGGAAGAGAGACAAGGCAGACCCCAGTGGCATCAGATCAGCAGGTTTTCCAAGACATGAGGCTGACATTGATATCAGCCAACAAAAAATGTAAAAAGAGGCTTGGGCTGACCGTGTAATGTCTGCATGGTGCTGCAGTGGGAAGTCTGAAGAACTTCTCCTTACACTAGTCAGAAGGGGAAAAAATGAGCTAGGAAAGATGTTCTCAAGATGTACCACGAGTTAAAGGATTTCAGAAAGACTTGAGGATGAGTCTCTTTAAACAAGAAAAGATGGGCTCAGTAGACACTGGACAGTTATTGTTTGGATTAAGAATGAGTAGCAGGGGTTTTTTTCCATGTCACAAACAACAAATATATTTTTCTGTTTCGGACAGTACTGACAAAACTCCTTTCACAGAAAGAAAAACGTTGAAAATTTCTGGAATACCAATTGTATTTCATAACATCTGCAATTAAACTAATCTGTAGCTGAGACTTTTTCTTGCCCTTTGTTCTGTTTAACAAGTTGTTAATGTGAAGTTAGGAAGAATTTTTCCTCTTCTAGTGTATTGGCAGGGGGTTTCTGGTTTTCTGGGACTCACTGAAGATATTTTTCATATATCCAAGACCTTTTCCATGTATCCAGAATAGCTTGAATTGCTGTAACACATAGGATTTGGGATGAGATGATTAGTGTTGTAGTCTATATGGCATAGCATTGATGAAACTTCCTCCATTTCCCCAAAACTCCCAGTTGTTTAATGTTTACCTGTGACTTGAGGCACTGGCTGATCTTCTGCTTCATGTACCAGACCCATCAGAGCAACAATAAAAGGGGAGGGAGGGATTACCAGGAGGTGTTGTGAGAAGAAAAGACACATTGCATGGATTTAGCAAGGCCCCTATGACTTCTCAGAAAAACCTGGCCTTGCTGCTTTCAGAAACTTTAGAAGTATTGAGCTGGGGTTTTTGTCAATTCATGTCTGAAAGCTTTTAAAATAAAGTGCTTGTACAAGGCTAGCAGTCAAATCTTAAAAGCTGGCTGTTCCCTCTACTGTAAATCTGCTTTTGTTGTTCTTCTTCCATTCAATTAGAGAGAGTATGTAATACCCAGAGGAGGACTGAAAGTCCAAACTGAGAGAACTTACTGTAGTTTTAGAAATGAATCTGTCTGAGGTGCTATTTAAGCATATCCATTACTTCCCTCATTAAACTCTTCTACGGTTTAGGACACAAATGTAAGTGTTCCCAAAGCTTCCCTAAGATTTCAAACTTGCCTTGCCAAGGGACAAAGAAAACCTGAAAAATACCATTTAAAGCTACGAGTACTGACTACTATTCTCCCTTCATAAACTTCAAATGAATTCCAGTGTCTTTCTTGGGAGCAGCCCTTCAAACAAACAGAGAAATGCCAAACACTGGTGAGGGAAGCTGTGCTTTGTGGAGGTGCAAAACCCAGCTCTCCAGAAGCCAGCTGATCTATTCCCTGTGGTCTCCTGTCATCTGCCTCTTCAAAAAGCTATCGCCAAAGCTGGGAAAGATCTCTATGTCTTAGCCATTAACCTAAGACTGCCAGGTCCACCACTGAAACACGTCCCCAAGCACCACATCTGCACGGTTTTTGAATGCTTGAGGGGACTGTGAATGTCTGTGGTAGCTTTATCTTTCTGGCTCCTTCTCTGATCTTACAACTGACCCCCTGAATGTCACTCGCTCCTCCGCAGATGTCCCCAAGGAGCAGCGGCTGCAGGCGGTGCAGGCGGCCATCATGCTCATGGCCGACGAGAACAGGGAGGTTCTGCAGACTCTGCTCTGCTTTCTCAGCGATGTCACCTCTGTGGAGGAGAATCAGATGACTCCCATGAACATCGCTGTTTGTCTGGCCCCTTCCCTCTTCCATCTCAATATAGTGAAGAAAGAAAGTTCACCAAGGTATGTTTCTTCTCAGCATTATAAATAGTCACATCCTGAATATGGAGTGATGCTTTCAGTGGTATGCACGACAACATTTTCCAAACCATCTTCTTTCCAGCACACATTAACGGGGCATGGCTTCAGTAAGAAGGGAAAACCCCTGCTGCAGAGCCAGAAGCATACTTGTTTTCACAAGCCCAGCAGGCATTTCTGGTTGTCTGTTGTGAATATGCGCTGCCTGCTTTCCATGTGGAATTTTCAATGGGGCACTAGTGATTTTTGCATGAGTAATGTTGACTTCTGTAAAGGAAAAGGGGTTGATTTTGCTCTGGTTGAAGTCAAAGATTAACCATGTTTTAAAGGATTTTGATATGTAGGTTTTCAATGAGTGGTTTTTTTTCACTTTCAATTTACTGTCTGCATTCTGCCATTCGGGAAACAGGGTTTATTTCAGGCCGTATTAAACTAGTGACATGGTGAGTGTAGACTAAACAGGGCATAGCCCGGCTAAACATTAGTGGTCCCTCTTGACTTTTATCCCTCCCATCTGGTTGAGAATACACTGAGATTCTTGGTCAAGTACATATATAACCCATGTCTGAACAAGGGTTATACTGCTCTGAGCAGTAACAGAGTAAACCACTTTACATCACGTCTGTTAAAAATCCATTTCAAAATGTACAACACATCATGGAGGATATGCATAACCTTTCCTGCTTTTACTTTTGGCTGAGCAATATTTTAGGTAAACATTTTTCCTTTAAAAAAGGCCAACAGTTTGAGCAGTCTTGTTGATAAATAGAAACCAAAGATAGGGGGGGGTTTGTCTCTGATGTTGGGAGTATCCTGCTGCTTTTTGCTTTCATATTAAAAAGATTCAGCTCTTTACCTGAGATACTGAATTCAATTACAGAGTAATACAGAAAAAATATGCAACAGGGAAGCCAGATCAGAAGGACCTCAGTGAAAACCTGGCAGCTACTCAGGGACTTGCTCACATGATAATGGAATGCAACAAACTTTTTGAGGTGAGTGAGAGACTCAAACAGCATTATTCATGGCCACGTAATGCAGTACTCTTTGAAGTATTTATGTTTATGCTTATATTTTCTACCTTGTGTTAGCTCAGAGATTGGTGCCTCACTTATTTGTAAACTTGCTTCATCCAAAGTTTATTTATCTCGTTTCTTTATGGTGGTTCCCATTTAGTATTCAAAAGATGCAGGGTAATTACTCTGTGACAGTTTTCAACCTAGACCACTGGATTAGGAAATTTTAGTCTAGTTCAAATCAAAATCTGCTAGCGTAAAGTTTTATTACAATGCTTTTAAGGCCTCAATTAAAACTCATTCATCTTAAAAATAATTGCTTGTACACTTTATTTCTTTGTGTCATGCAATAAAGTAAAAATCACATAGAGAGCTTCAGTCATTCCTGTAGCTACTTACATTGCAACTGGAGGAGAGCAAATGCTTATATCTTCTTTTTCCAGAAGCACAAGGCAATATTTCTGAGGGCGAAAGAAGTAACAGCAGTGTATTGACATCCAGTTGATCAGTCTAACACGGTTCTGCATGAGTAATGCTATTCTGAGCCATGGGCTGTTTCATTAGACTACTTTGATGTTTCATCTTGCATAAAGACAGAAATTGGTGTGCATTTTACAGATTATAGGTTTGTGCAATTGGATGCTGAATGAATCCAAAGCATCAGCCTAGAAACACATTGTCTTAAAGAAAAGTTCTCATCAGATGTTCCCTGTGTGTTTTCCCTCCGTTCTGTGGCACAGGTCCCACACGAGATGATCACCCAGTCCCGAAATTCCTATGTTGATGCAGAAGTGCATTCTCCTACCCTGGACGAGCTTGGTAAACAAGTGGATGAGGAAGGAGGGAACTATCAGATGTACTTGGAAACTCTCATGCAGAATCTCCAGAAAGAAGCAAAAGAGAAATTCAAAGGATGGGTCACATGTTCCAGTATAGAGAACACAGAACTCGCCTACAAAAAGGTAGTTTGGGGAAACATGAAAGAAGCAGTAAAGAAACCAAAGCAAAATGTAGATCAGCTATGGGGCACACTGGCATGTTGCATGGCAAAACTCACACCCTCCTCTCTGGCCAGGCACTCTTTTTCTATTACTATTTTTAAAAAGATTACTAAAAGGAGTTAAAAATGGAATATAATAGTGATTCAAGTATGAGATTCCAGAAAAATGCACACAAAACAAGCTGGGGTCTCCAAAATAGATCAAGTGATACAGCAAACATACAACCAGAGAGTGAGCTGAGATGTTAAACAACAGAGAATAATTACTTGGGCAAGCTCTTTGACTGGGGGACATGAAAAGTTTCGGACCAGTTCTTGATGTTTGCTAGCAGTTTGGAGAACACAGCTAGAATATAAGCAATTACAGAACTTCTTGAGGCTCTCTTACATTTTTTTAAGCTGGCCAGTTTTATCCCTTTGTCCTTTTTTCATGTGGATTTTTCATGCAGCTTTTATTAAAATTTCTGAATTTGTTTTAGGCTCCATCACTTCCTCAGGGAAAGCCAGACCACTGTAGTGAGGCAGAGGGTGCTGCAGGGAGTTCAGGGCTGCTGGAAATGTGATAGCAAAGCAAAGGTCTCCAAACCAGCAGCAGCTAGCAAGAGGAGGGGATGGATTAGGGGTGAGTGACACTAATTAGGGCAGGAGAAGAGCAGTGGGAGGTAATGTGAGATCTGGATGATGAGGGGGCAGGAGACAGCATTACCCCAGTTTGGGAAAGTGCAACACCTCTGTCAGGGCAAAGAAATTGCATTTACTGTGGTTTGTAGCCAGCCTCCATGAGTGACCTCTCCAGAGAGGGACTGTGGGAGGTTGGGGACAGAGTAACAGGGCTCAGATGGGAGAGAGGGAATAGAAGCCTCCCTATAGTACAGTTGGTGGTCAAGGACCTGTGAGACTAGAGAGGGGACTGGAAGTCTGGGGCTCCCAGGGTAGGGAAAATGGGGAACTGAAATCTTTGGGGAGAAAGAATTACAATATGAAATAATTTAAGGTGGGAGGTGTGGAAGATGGACTCTGGGGAAACAATCCTGGGTCAGTGGGAGGTACTATAGAGGTTTCTAAAGTACTTATATTGGTATATGAGAATGGTAGGGTAGAGAAGAGTTAGAAAAGCAGAGCTTGCAAGATCCAGTGATTACAGTTAACTTGTTTACTGCCTGAAATTAGACCCCCTAAAACCATGAAGAAAAGCTGTATATGTGCAATCTAGGATATTCACCTTGGGCATAGCCCAGCACTTTCTGCTCCCCTTACTGTGAGCTGTGGAGGTGTATCAAGAAACAGGATCTGTGAGCTAGGAGGAGTTAGCAATCAGTCTGTGCTCTTTGAAAGGTGCTTTCCCAATACCTTCCTTGCAGCTGTTTTGAGGAGCAAACATCTGCGTACCTGACGCATAACTGAATCAATGTATGTTCTGCTCCCCCAGAATTAACCAGGAGGGTTAATGGCCCCTCAGTCCCAGGGAGTGTATAAGATTGCCTAAGTTCAGCCCAGGATTTCAGTTTCTCATCTCTTTTTACATCTGCAGACACATACTCATCATTACGCTTAGAATGTTTGGACTTGGAAAATTGTCTGTCACACCAGAAGTAATGCAAAACCTCACTGGCACTATGGGAACTAATCCAGATAATATTCTGTTGTGAGAGCAGAGTAATGAATCACTTCAGATTTCCATCCAGGACTAGTAGAGCAGCAGCAATTGCAAGAGTCATAATGATTAGCAGGGAAACATGAATGCTCTTCAGCTGAAGTCAGACACACACAATGAGATTTTGTCCTCAGTTATCATTTGCTGAACATAGGCATATAAATTATGGGGGTTTGTGTTCTTGGTCACTTCACTCCAGGTTGGGGATGGCAACCCACTAAGGCTTTGGAAAGCCTCAGTTGAAGTTGAAGCCCCCCCATCAGTTGTCCTGAACCGAGTGCTGAGAGAACGTCACCTCTGGGATGAGGACTTCTTGCAGTGGAAGGTGGTGGAGAGCCTGGACAAGCAGACAGAAGTTTACCAGTATGTTTTGAACAGCATGGCTCCTCACCCCGTCCGAGACTTTGTCGTTCTCAGGTAAGCTGAGGGTGCAGCGCAGATTTGGATTTATCTCAGCCTTCACATCTGTGTAATTGCTCTCCAGGAACTCTACTTCTGGGCAGCAGTGTTGATTTCTCAGGCTGAATTAGTCATACACCTAGAGCATGCTGACCTTTTCTCTGATGTAATTTGAGCAGCACATACTCCTGAGGCCATAAATATCATTTCTTCCTCAGAACAGATGTCTGATAATAGCTGCTCTTCTCTCTTAGCTTTGTTTGTTGTCAAAACAGTGCAAATAGAACCCAATTGTTTTTTACGCTGCTTTTGCTGTTCTCTGGGGAACATTTGATGTTTAAGAGCCAAATGTTTAGAAGAGAAAATAGTGGTGCTTTTAAGCTAAGGCTGTTATACAGTGTCTATATAAGTTATTATCTTAAATTTTCTGTTGGAGTCTTTATAAACAAAGAAATGCTGATCCATAAAAATCCTAATGTGGAAATGAACAGAAAGAGGCAGTAGATTTGTATTCTCTCTTCCAGGGGATGACTTCTCTCAAATAAATGCATAGCTGTGTATCAATATTCCACATTGAATCCCAGTTCTGCCATTGTTTATCTGCCTGTACAGACCAGTCAAAAAAAAAAAAAAAACCTCCTCTTATGTCTTTCTGCCTTTGAAATCCTGGCCTTTGCTTGCTAGGAGTTATTGTGGAGCTGCTGACATATTTCACTTACAGGGTCAGTCTTACAGTTATATATTTCAGGATGATTTTGTGCATTCCTATTTTTGGTCCCTGCTTTCTTTGATTGAAATGATGCGCTAGAGAACTACAAAGCAGTTTTGACAAAGGAAGTAGTCCAGGGAGTCAGAATTGTATTAAAGGGAATGAAGATTGAAGGGAAGAGATAAGCCAAATAAAATATAATTATGAAAGTACATCCCTTTTATGAACTTTAGGAGTCTCTTAAAGGATTACAACATGCACATATTGTTGGGATAAGGGAAGAATTATTGGAACTCTTAAGGGAAGATTTTAAAAATTATTTCTGTAACCAATGCTTCCATTACTCTATTTCCTTTGCCTTCCCACAGTAAGTATACTGGGCTAAATTAACTATTTTATAATCAAATATATATTTTATATTTTATATAATTATATATCTATCATTATTTTATAAATATCTTCTTATATAATGTCATAAGCTTGAACCAGTGATAAATTTGGCCCTCTGCATGGCACCGCGAAGCTCGTCTGCGAGCGGCAGCAGGGAGGTTTTGATGACCGTAATTTGGTCCTCTCATTTGCCACTTAGTTCACTATTAGGTTTCATGGTGGTTTATGTTCTTTAAAGACCTGCTGTGCAGTCACATCAGCTAAAGCAAAATCCTGCTATCGAGTTCTCATTCTTTTCACTAACCCAGGCAGAATGACCCCCGAGGACTGAAATACATATCATAAAAATGAATCCTGGTGGGTGCTTAAGGGCTGAAAACAGCCATCAGGCAGATCTGTCAGATTCTGTTGTTTATCTCTTTTGATTGATATCATTAAGTCTAGAGCAAGGTTAGCCAGCAATACTGCAGTCAATTTGATACCTTATGATTGGTGGGAAGTGAACAGTGAAATTATTATATACCTCTGGGGACATGAATAAATATATTTTAACAGATGGCAATTTTCTCCTTCTCAGTCAAACTTTGGACTGTGAAAGGATCAACTTAGTTGTTCCCTTTTTTTTCAATGGGACAGTCATAACAAGGGGATTAGGCTCCCTAGAGAAGACTCTGATGGTAAGAGGAGAGGGAAAATGTTTCATATGCCTGGGATATGACACAGCTCTCAGCTGCCCTGCACAGGCATCACTTCTATTAAAGAATCCACAAGTGTTTAATGTTCATTAAGTATGACAGCATTTTGGTGAGTTAGGTACCATGCCTGATTTTTGAAGCATTTAAATGCTTTACTACTGTAAGGCATTTAAAGAACTACTGAAACTGGCCTAAATCCATATGAGTGGGAACAGGAAATACAAGTCTTCTGAAGTCTCTGGGATAGAGAACTTTCCACTTCCCAAATGGCCCAGGTAGTGCTGGACAGTTACCAGAACGATATGGGAACATCTAAACACTGTGCAAGTACTCACTGGAGGTGGTTCAGCATTTTTCATAGTGGATCTCAGCTGTGATTTCCTTCTCCCATGTGTTTCATCTGCCAAGATAGCTCATCAAATTTATTAATTCCCAGGCACATGTAAAACCTTCTGGTCACTATCTTCCTGCAGTGTCTTGAATAACAGCTCAGTTTCATGTAAGAAAAATGCAGAATGTTAAAATTATCTGCTGAAGTCCAAACTTCAACAGTCCTTGAAAGCAGCTTACCTACTAAAATATGATACTTCCCAAGGAAGCATAATCCCTGTCTCGGACAATCCACAGCAAGATGATGCACGTTGCACAGCACAGTGTTAATTTCTCATTTCTTCCCATAGCATAGGAAAGAGCACAGACCTATCCTCTGAGATTCAGTGCAGATAAGAAAGATGTGAGACACAAGGATGTGTAGAGAATGATTACAGAACAACAAAAAATGTAAAGTATTAAAGTCTAGGTATCTTGAGCTTGGTGGAAAACTTCTCCAGCATGTAAGAGAGGCTAGAAACTTGGGAAAGGAAAGAAATGGAAGGACATTTTGGTTTTAATTCAGACACCCTTGAAACATATTCTGGGTATTGGTGAGGATTTCTGGTGTACTAAACTGCATTTCTTGTTCTGTAAGCCTGCATGAGTGCAATGCACAGTTTGAGTTTTTGCTGGATGGCTTATCCTCAGTCTTTCTCCTTTCCAAAACTTTTGTCTGACTGCAAAAGGCTCTATCATGCCCTAGAATACTAATGGTTACAAAATACTCCTGTGGAGTAGCAAAACTTCCACACCTGGAGCCACGTAGGTGGGTGGGCCATTCCACATCACGGTCAGACTACCAGCTGGGGAACATGAAACTCCACCAGGGACTCCTAGGACAGTCCACTGGCATTGCAGGCAGCAAGGATAAGCAGACAAACTGTAATTTCAATTCTGGTTCTTCTTCATCTGCCCAAAAGTTTCATCACTAATGTGATTCCGTCTTGCATCCATTCCTGCAGGACATGGAGGACAGATTTGCCCAAGGGGATGTGCATGCTGGTTGCCATCTCTGTGGAGCATGAAGAGGCTCCTCTCATGGGAGCTGTGCGAGCCATCGTAATGGACTCCCAGTACTTGATAGAGCCCTGTGGCTCTGGAAAAGCCAGGCTGACCCACATCTGCAGGATTGACCTAAAGTAAGTATACCACCTGCACAAAGTCCATTCAGCAGGACAAAACCCTCAAGCTCAGGGAGGTGAGATGTTGGGAGCAGAGGGCACAGTTAGGGTAGCTTTGCTGCTTTGGAGTTTTCCTGCAGTCTTTTCTCCTCTCAGTGCCTACCACTGTTAGGATGTGATCTTAGACATAGAATCTTGGTTATTTGATTACTGCAAGGGAGAACTTTAGAGTACACTTAAAAAGGCAAGTATCTGAATCTCTACCACCAACATGGGCAGTTCAGAGCAGGAAGCATGGGAAGCACGTTTCTGTGGGGCATGTTTCTTGAGTATTTGAGTTTCTCAATAATTCTCTTTTCATTTCTTCAGAGGACATTCCCCAGAGTGGTACAACAAAGGCTTTGGACACCTGTGTGCAGCAGAAGTTGCCAGGATCAGAAACTCATTTCAACCTCTGATTGCTGAGGGACCAGAAACAAAAATCTGAGGAAGTATACCTGGGAGCATGTGAGCATAAATTAGGGTCTGGCAGGGAACAGGAATACTGAAAGCAAAGGTCTTATTTAAGCTGCAGAAATCTGACCAGATCTGGGTCTATACAAAGATAAAAAAGGAATTTTATAGGAAAGTTCTTTTATTCTAGAGACTTCACCTTCCCTTCTCCCCCACATCCACTCTGTATTAATTTTTATTACTGAACTAAACATTTCTTCAGAGAGCTTTTATTACTTTAAAAACAGATTATTGCCATTACTTGTATGTTACGTAACTCTGGTATTTAAAGGCTTCTAAGAAGCGTATTTTAATTGTAAATAAATTATGTACAGTATGTATATAATTATCTATATTCTATCTATATATATATATATATATGTATATGTATAAATTAATTATTTTGTATATAACTCAGTGCAAATCACTTGCATCAGTTGGAACCTTAAGTGGATCTGTCACTTGTTTCTTAGTGTGTCACTGCTACACAAGCTGTGTTTGCTGTTATCACAGAGCTACTAGGCATAATTCGTGTGATAACAAATGCCTGTTCTCAAATATGTTTTGTGTTTGTGTGTGCTATGAGAAGGTACCTAGAAATAGATGTAGGAAGAATTAAAGGAACTAAGGAAAAAGGAGGTTACAGTGCATTTAAAAATAATGAGAGAATCAGTCTCACCAAATAAAATACATGGACATGTATCTGAGACAGACATTGTGGAGGCCATTTATGTTCAGCTGCAGAATCGTAACTTCTAGTAGAAGGTGTTGAAAACTTACCTGTTGCCTTAATGATTGGTGTCTGTCAGTAGAGAACCTCACTGTGTGCAGTGTTCCAGGTAACTGCTTATCCTCAGACAGCACAAGGTAATGCTTTGTGTCCTGAGATGGCTGAAATCAGACTGGTAATTTACTAAGCTGTAAATTAATTATTTTTTGTAAGCATTTTGTCTAGGTTCTGAGTGTTTCTGTGTTCTTTCCTTCTCCTGTAGAGATGGCTAATCCAAAGCAGGTTTTCCACATCCGGTGGACACAAAGACATGCAGATGAACACCATGCCTTTTAATATTCTTACTATACAAATAACTATGTTTTTTAAGATTTTAAACATATCTTGGAGACTTAAAAGACTAAATAAATGCTATTCTTGGAAAGAATGCTTTTATAGTAACAGCAAGCATTTTCATCTTATATTGCACTGATCTGCATGATCCCACTTTTGTAGGCATTGGTGGGAGCAGGATTAGGACTATGAGGAGTAGGAGCCATTTAAGCCTATTATATAATTTCATTTTCAGGGACCTATTATTTTGCTAATGGAAGAATGCTTTAAAAGTAATAATAATAATTTCTCGACATTGCCTTTGAGGCAGGGATTCATTTTGTTTTTAACTAACCTACGACCAAAATGTTATTACATCTATGATTCAGTAAGAATGTGCAAGCCTGTTAATACTGTTCTTCATTAATCGCATTTGTTCACTTAGACTTTATTTATTGTTGCATAAACCAGTGGAGTCACTCACAGCCAGTGTTTCAGCTCAGTCCTTCCAACAAAATGCAGAAAGATTAGTGTGAGGTCGATTTAAGCAAGATGCATTTCCCATGGGAAGCTAAAGCTTTGTGCCCCGATTCAGTGAACGAGGAAGTCTCTTCAAAGCCACAGGTCTGAAAATTCCCCAGGTGTGGGAGCTGGGCAGTGGACTGTGCTTGGTGACAGCTGCTAGAGCATGGCCCCATGTGCCATCCTGCACACACATGGGAGCTGTGCTGACAGGGGCCAGCCCTGTGAGCTGCGGCAGCACACCTGTGGGAGCTCGGGGCAGACAGGGTGACCCAAGGCGACCCACAGTGCTCCAGCATGTCCTTGTGAAGGAGCAGAACTCCAAAACAGTCACTGTCATCTTCACCCATGAGCTGTGTCACTTGTGTTTTGTTGTGCAAGTCCTAGGATCAGGGATGTTGGCTGCCTGGGAGCTCCTGCCTCGAGTTTACAGCCAACAATAGTTGCAATGTGCAACTGTCACGAGCTTTAAGTTCTGCAGACAGGGGAGCACTCCTGGGGCCCTTCCATGGCTGTAGTGGGGTCTGGCAGTCACCTGCTGGCTGCAGGGCACCACCACTGCCCAGGCCCATCCTTCTTGGGAGCAAACAGTGCCTCCCAGCTGGGAATGCCATTCCAGAAAGCAGCACCTCCTCCCAAACGCCTGTGGCCATGGCAGCAGATTTCATGCCGGCTGTTTTCCAAAACATGAGCAATTAGAGTACTTCTGCTACATTAGTTCACATAAATAAATACAGCAGTGCCTCAGCATTATCAGGCTGAGAATTTCTAGCCCTGGGAATGGCAGTGTCTGGAAATAAATCATGTCTTAAGGAAAAGAAGGGAAAACCTGGACAGTGGTTTTATCCTGTCTCACAAGTCATTGCTCAGCTGGAAGAGGCCCTGTGTCACCTGCCACCCTTAGCAAGGTAGGGTTGTTTCCCTGCCCTTGCAGAAGCTCTGTTGTGAGCTTTTGGCATCTCCAAGCCATGTATTGTTGAAATAAGATTTCTTCAAAATGCACATTATGCCATGTCTACCATTCAGCTAGCACAGTATTTTGTATTGTTACATTGATACATTATGATAATTGTGTTTTTAAATGTTGTATTCATATCAATACCTCATATTTTTACCTCATCTGTTGGTATCAGTCATTAGTTGTAAATAAATAATTTCAGAGTTGAATAAATTTGCATACACTAAAGAATCATGTTTCTTTGTGCCTTGTTTTCATCCACTGGCTCAAGAAATGCTACATTTAAGCCCTTGATTTCTTTATTGCAACCTGCTAAACACTAAACTGTTCTGGTGTGGGACTTCAGTAATGACTGCAGGCTCAAAATTATATTGTTGTCCATTATACTTAGTCTGTAGTATCCTTATGTATACATGAGTTTCATGGCAAAGATTATGTTTTCCAAATTCAGCCATATGTCTGCATCTATGTTCTTGTCAATAATTTAGGTCTAGGTTCACAGGAGTTACTGGAGTTGGAAGGGTGAGTGCTGGATTCATATTGTCAGACATCAACCATCTCAAATCCATCAAACCATTGCAAAAGAGTAAAAGGTGCAGTGGCATGATAGGGATTTCTGTGGTTTGTCTTATATATTCTACAGATGAATGAAATGTTCCTTTGGATGGGTGTTGTGATATAATTCCAGCTGGCAACTGAGTACCACTCTCTATCCTGCCACCTGGAGGGATAGTGAATGGATTCAGAAAAAGATAAAATCTTTAAGTTGAGATAAGAATAGTTTAATAATAGAAATAAAGCAAAATTATTATTTTTGCTGTTACTAATAATTATTGTTGTTATTATTGCTATTATTAACAACAACAAGAGGAATAAAAACGAGAGAAATAAAACCCAAGAAACTCAAATGATACACAATACAGTTGCTCACTACCCACTGACCAATGCCCAGCCCACCCCTGAACAGCAACTGTCCCCCACAGCCAACTCCCCCAGTTTATATACTGGTCATGATGCTCCACAGTATGGAAAATCCCTTTGGCCAGTTGGGGTCAGCTGTCCTGGCCATGCTCCCTCCCAGCTTCTTGTGCAGCTCCAGCATGGGGAACTGAGAAGTCCTTGACTTAGGGTGAGAACTACTTAAAAACAACCAAAACATCACTGTGTTACCAACATTATTCCCAAACTGGATCCAAAGCACAGCACTGTACCAGCTTCTAAAAAGAAAATTAACTCTGTTTTAGCTGTAAGCAGGTCATGTGCCGATATCCCACCAACTCTCTTTTGACTTACTAAAAGAAGCAGTCTCAGAAAACAGGGTGCTGAGCAGAGCTGTGAGAGACCACAAAACTTCTCACTACACAGAGAAAGCTCTGTATTAAAATTTGGATTGAAAGGACTTTTTTCCAATTGTCTGCCATGGCCAAGATGGTCAGCTGTGTGAGTTGGTTCTTTCTTGCAAAAAAACACTCTATGTCATGCACTCGCATTCCCATTTGTCCCTCCCACCCACCTGCAGCAATGTCAGGGCAGTGAGGTTGTCTTAACCCTAACAGCTTTGATGTTTCAGCTCCTGGCATGCACAGACTTTATACTGTTGAATTCTTGGGCATCCCATCCTCTCTACAGCATCTTGCAGGAGTCACCAGCAGGGCAATTCCTCTGCTTGATGCATTTACACGACAGAATCAGTGTCACCCTCAGAGGATGTCGGTAGGCCTAAGAACTGTTGCTCTCCAAAGTGGCTGGTAGTTGTTAGACGAGAGCACAGGCTGAGCACCCTGAGATGACTGTGAGGTGAAAATACTGGAATAAATATCCAGAAGACTGCTGGAGCCTGCCAATCAGATAGAAGATGGAAACACACACTGCTGCTCCAGCTCAGTCGTGATGTGAAAATGCTGGGGAGTGAACACAGACCTTGCCAGACAGAAAGCAGCATGACCCACTCACAATCCCATGGGAATTCAGCATGAACACGTCATGGTCTCCTTGCCAGATGTGCGTCAGCCACAGCTGCACACGGGCTTTATTTGGATGGGTACTAGACCAGGCAGACTATTGTTACAATGCAATTACACATCAGGGTGTGACAGGACCAGGTTCATAAAGCATCAGGCCACAGATTTGTAACAAGGTATGTGTTTGGATTTTCCTAAAATGTACATTTTAAATTGTGACCCTCAATATCCTGGGCCACTCAGCATTACAATGTAGAAAGCCAGTAAGCCCCCCCGAGCAGCAATTGATGCAGAGCAGAACCTACTGTGCAACTGCAGACTGCCCTGTTCCATTGTGCAAGACTCTGCTCAGCAAACACAAGGACTTGTGGAACTCAAGGGCAAACGTAGGCCAGAGCAGTGGGTCTGGGTTAATGAGTAAATGACATAGAAAATGTCACAACACTGCAGAGACCTATTTGCCTGTCCTACATGTTGGGAGTTGTCACACACTTGAGATACCCTCCCTAACCCCACAGCAGGTCCCAGACACCAGAGCCTACACACCTCTGATGAAGGTCAAAATCTCTTGCAGAAAAAATAACCTGGACATTTAACTCCTTCCACACATTGGACTCTGAAACAAGGATCTCTGTCATGGTACCTTAGTACTGAACTCCCACAGGTTGTTTTCCACTGCCCGAGCCTAGTCCTTGAGCCCAGCATGCCCTCTGTCCAACTGAGTGCCTGCATGCCTGCCTGCAGGCTGGGCTCCAGCATGCACCTGCTAACCCAGCCAAGGATGCACAGGAGGACACAGCCTTTAGGGCAGGGTGACCGTGGCCAGGTGGTCAGTGGTCCCAGTTCCAGCTGCAAGAGGCAGTCAGGCATGGCCAGCCTGCCAGGGCTTGAGTACAGAATGTTCTGTGTTCCACAACTGGGACAAAACTCCAGGGTGAGGAGAGATCATTTCTGCTTCTCTTCAGGAAGGCCAGAGCACTAAAATAAGCTTCAGTCCTATTGCAATGACAAGTTGGAGCTTTTGATCATCTCCTAGGGATGAGAATCTCACAAGATGGAGAGGCTAAAGGCAGTGAACTGCTCTCTGCCTTGAACTGCAGAGACTTAACTGCAGTGTGCAGGTCCTTAGCAGCAGTTTGTAAGGGGACAGGATGAGCTCCTGGCTGTGCTGGTGCTTCAACAGGAGAATACCTGGCTCTGCTGCAAGAGCAGTTGCATGGAGCTCTGCAGGCAGACAGCTACAGGATTACTGCTTATTTCTTAATCAAAATGTTCAATGCTGCAAAACACACAAGGGAAATGCAGCCTAAAACTACAGATTCTGCTCTATCTCTGGCTCTATCTCAGCAGGCCCAAGATAGATACATGGCCACAAACACACAGCCAGCATTTACTGCAATGAGGATTTGCAACAGCTTGCGATTTATGGGAGCAAATTAGCCACAGGGCCATCTGTCCTTCCCCAGACCACTGGCCTGCCCCCTTGCTCGAATGAGTGCCGTTCCTTGAGAGGATGTGTATCAAATTACTTGCCTTTTTTTTTTGTTTTTGGGGTTTTTTTCTTAAATTAAATAAACGTGGGAACCACAGGTGGTGGAGCAGACAGTAACCCTCACAGCAGCAGCAGCAGCAGCAGCAGCAGCAGCAGCAGCAGCAGCAGGCTAGCAGTGCCCCATGCCCCACCACGCGTGTGGGACAGATGCTGCCTGAGGGCAGCCTGACCCCCAGACCCACCCAGGGTCTGCCAGCCCAAGTGGCCACCCCTCTGCTCCCTGCTAACACCAGCCAGGCTTGCTCTTCATGGCAGCTGGTCTGGCTTGACTACAAACAGTGAGCTTTTCTTTTGCCCTCAGACTGTTTCACTTTAGAGACTTACCATGGGGATAGTCCAAAGGAAGTTTTTATCAACACCAAAAACCCATCCCTGTGCCTCACTGCTGGCCAACCAGCACGAGAGAGGAGCCCACCATGGCCAAAGTGTGGAGCACTCTGGGCTCATGGCTGCTCTGGTATTTTCCCCAGTGTTGTCTGGTGCCCAGCAGGACAGGAACTCAGAAGAGTACCTATGAAGAGAAAATACAGGACTTTAACTCTTTAGCCTGGATTTCTCTTTCCCTAAAGAGTCATGCCCCTTTTCTCCTGGTCCAGGCAGGAGGGATCACACAGGAGCCTTAGCCAGGCTTCCAGAACTGGGCTTAACCCCATCTATTGCTTTACAAAAGAAGCAAAAAAAAATTGTTTAGGGAAAACTTCCCATTTTTTCAGTGGCTCTACTTGGAGATCCCCAGTAAGCAATAGGGCCACTGGTCAGGAAGGACAAGCTTTGCTGCTGCAGATGCACTGATGCAGTATTGGCAGCAATGCACACGTGAAGGGCACATCAACAGCTCCCTCTGTGGCCATGGGACACCCAGAACACCATTTCAGAGCCAGTTTTAGTCCCTCTCTCCTGTTTCCTACAAGGCTGGGGAGCCCAAGCCAGTCTGCCCACTAGCACACCATGAATGGTCACCTTTGCCAACAGGGAACCCACCCATCTCATCATGGAGAGAGCCAACACCCATGTTGTAATTATATCCCCTTCCCAAACACTGAACCATCCCACATCCACAAGCATCACCTGGGATGGGGTTCACTGCCTGGCCATGCTGATGCCTAGCCTTTTTAACCCAAGGCTGTCCTCATGTCCTTCTCTCCACAGCCAAGGAGGTGCCAGGACCCTTGTAAAGTGCTGAGCAGTGACATTCATCACACTGCTGAAACCACCAGGACAGCAATGGAAAAGTTTGTGGTTATTATCAATACAAATAAAAATAAAAGTTGCAAATGATGAAAAATTAAAAGGATATTACTGGGTTAAGCCAAAACATTACAATATGGCCTCCTTGGCCTTCCAATATGTTTTGCCTTGGGCAACCTTTTCAAGCAATGGCTGGTATTTATCAGCAAAAAGATACAGTTATTGCATTTGAGTTTTTCAAATAATTGAGTAATTCAATCTTTTAAGTGCCTCTGAGATCACTTGCTGTAATTAAAGACAGAAGATGAATGACTGAAGTACAAGAGCATTGGAGGACTTTAAAAATGAACATGTCCTTGACTGCATCGCCTGTTCATTTATGTAACGATGATCCCACATTAATATGACTAAACTGATAAAAGGAGAAAATAATAAGAGCTTGGTTGCATTATTTTCTTCCAGCCCAATAATACATCATCAGCCAGAGGAATGTACCTATGAATACCAAGTAGGACCAACCATGTGCTGCCAAGAGCAGGACCCCGCCGCCTCCTGCTGTGAGGTGCAAGGAAAGGCAATATCCGCTCATGGATCCTGCAGCACTGTGGCAGATAAATGAGTTACAAATGTCTATAAAATTCACAAACTAGCATCAGAAGTGGACTAAAAGCTCAGTAAGTGCTGGGAGAGGTGGCTGCAATACTTGCAATTTCCTTTAAGAGAACTTATTTTCTTGGCTTTTGGAAATAAGACCCATCTAATCCTAGTGAAGAGGGGGAGGCAGAAGGGCTGCTGCAAAGTGAAAACTATCAACAAAAAAGGTCTGTAAATGGCATTTTGCCTTCTAAGTAAGCTATATGCCTTGACATACCTCTGTCATACCTCAGTAGTTAGCTACCCATTTCATAGCCCAATGTACATAAATATGTGCCCAAAGGGGAAGAAGGGGTGATGAGAGAGCTGGAGCTTGCTCTGGTCCATTCTTCACACAGTCCTAAATGCCTGGGTCACACATGTCCCAGACTGGAGGAGGAGCAGCCTTGCTCAGGATCCCTCAAGGCATCCTCCAGGCTGCCCAGAGAGGCTGCAGCCTCACCCTCTTGCGCCCCTCCCTTTCCTGGCAGGGCACCCTACGGCCTCCAGCTCAACTCTACTATTGCCAGACTACAAAACTTTGTCACCTCGTAAAACTTTACAGCGCAGGTAGTTTATACCATTACACCTCTTGAACTGAACACTCAGCCAATTCACAGTTTCCTCTGGTGGGAGGAAAACCAGATTTCTTGGGTCAGGTGTTGTGTTTGTGCAGCCCTGCTGGTTTACAGAGCTGCCGAGGGCCTTTTACAGAATGCAGAAGGCAACGATGCACTGGCCAGCTCAGTACCAAAAGCCGAACCACCATTTCAGCCAGGATTTCACCAGGACATGCCATGGGCCCTGCTTTTCCTCCAGGCCCCAGCACATGTCCCCCTTGGGAGGTGTTGCTCCATCTTGGAAGTGCACCTCATTAGGCACAGCCCCAAGGGAAGCTCTGGCTTGGAAGCTCCTGAGAACCAAACAGGTAGGACTGAGAAGTCACAACCAAGGTGCTCTCCTCTCCTGCAAGGACTGGTGCCATAAAAAACATCAGGGAGAAGTCCATCATACATCCCAGATTACAAGGGAAACGTTAAAACTCACCCTTCCCCATGAAAAAACCCAAAAAAAACCACCAAACCAAAAAAAAAAACCAAACCCAAACACCTAAAATTTTGTGTGTTACTCTTAGTAAGGAAGAAACCATTTCCACTAACAGAAAAGAACTAAAGTAGAAAGTAATCCCACTTGCTGTGAATTTGCAGCACTTAAGAGAACAACACTGCTGTTATTCCCACTGCTTTGCTCAGTGCTGGTGACTGACCACCCCTCCCACACCTCAGACTCCCATGGGTTCCCTGGGACTCGATTTGGATGACCTCAGGAAAGCTCAGATCAGATAATGAGGCTTCACCATGTCGTGAGTAAATCTTGTGACAAGAAAACGGCTTTTGATCATTAAATTCTTCATGTAGGAGGTGTACCATTGAAGGAGGTACATCACTGAGGGGGAAATATGGGAAAGATGGAAAAAAAAAATATTTTTTAACAAAGAATATTCAAAGTCCCATGGCCCACCCCCAAAGGGGACTTCTCACTCAGCTACCAAGATGATGCACATCTTGTGCCTGTGGCTTTTCTGCCCTGCTTTGTTAGTATTTTCCCTGGCTTCTCTTTGCTTCACTGGTGCTTTTGCTACTCTTTCAGAAACACAGAAAGCATCACAAAATAATAGCCAGCCAGTGAAATGTCAGCACCCACAAGCACCATGGCTGCAGGCTGCTGTTATTTCAACTTTCTGATTTCTTAAAAACTTAATTTTTCTCAGAACTGCTTGACAGTGGTGTTTCTGTTCAACTCATGAAGCAAAGTAAAAGGCTCTGATACATTGCGCCCTGACACTTTCTTCTCACCTCATTATTCCTTTTTTCCAATCTCTTATAAAGGGTGTGCTTAACAAGAAGGGTGGGCTTAACAAGACTGCACCAGCCATAGCCTTGAGAGGGCTGAGGAAGGGTGGTTTGGCAATTCATGAGGGGCACATCAAAGACAGGAAGAGCTTTTCTTTTTCTTTTCTATGCCTCTTTTTCTTGGCTTTGCTTGAGCAAAGGAGAAACAGGATTGAGCTTTCCTTGCCAAAGCTAAAGTCTGACACCTAAAATTGACTTCTTCACCCTGAATAAGGGAATTTTCACCTCAGCGGTCTCTGCAAGCAGAATGAACAGATCAAGTTTTCTAAGTGACTTGAAAGCAACACATATAATGGGAGGAGAAAAGAGCAAGTTGTGTGTTTAAACATGCTGAGACTTGTACGGTCCCTGTTCCTTCCATTGGGTTTGTCCCATTCTGCTCCCACTTCCCTTTATCTTGGCATTTACTTCCCTTAGGATGTTTAACAACGATGCCACAAACAGACTGCTTAGCGCTGAATTATGCTGACAGAATCCCTGAAGCCTGGGAGTAACTCTACTGGAATAGAAGAATTTTCAGATTTACTGCAGTGTTACTATGGAATAAGCTATTGCACCAAAGCACTCTTAAATTGGTTTGGTTACTTTCACAGACTTTCTAAATAGCAGCAGTCACTTTAAAAAATAAAGGAAATAAAACCCTCAAATAACAAAAACCCTCCAAATGCCTAGGTCTGTTGGAAAAACATCTGTTTAGCCACAGGCCCCAGAAATCTCCAACAAAAATTAGAGTTATTTCTGTGTCACTGGAAAAACAAACAGCAACACAAACTCCTTGCAGAGTTATCACAATAGCCTCTCCTGAGATCCTCTGTACTTCATGCTGCAGGCAAAGAAACTGGACGGATTAAACAGTAAGATCATGTTACAATTTTTTACATTCAGTATCTTTATTTCACTTCTTCGATTGTTATAAAAACAATATAACATTCATCCTATCATTTAGCAAAGACATCCCTCCCACAGTCACTCTGCACAATCTTTTCAAGAAATAAACCAGAAGCTCTTGCACACATGTCACACAAATATTTTGAACAGATACAATGTTTAATCTGGAGCACTGAGTAAACTGGCAACAACATTTCATTCTATAAACACAGTTAAAAATCAAGAAAGCAGTCTACCTAAAAAACTGTAAGTTGAACATGCTGAGCCTTGTTGCTTTTCAGAAAACAAAGCACCAGCCACCACCAAGCTGTCTTTGCAGCCTGAGTAGGGAGCCCCCTCTGCTCAGTCCTTGCTGCTGCCTGCATTTCTGTTCAGGATGCACAGATGGGCTTGGGAACACCAGCTCACCACTCTCATGAGGGCATCGAAGGCAGCAAGTGCCCCACAGCAGGACCAAAGGAGGTGACTGCCACATCAGCTGGCATAAGCACACCTTGAACAGATACCCAATCTCTGCCTATTCAAAGGTTTCTTTGTTATTAGTGAAGAGTGATTTTTTTCAAGACAATTGACAGGAAATTTGCACTGTCCCCTGATTACATAAAATAAGGCAGATTCCAGAGGCAAAACCATACCATTATCTCCATCAGAACAGCCCATCTTTGTGCAACTCACTGGCCCAGGCAGCACCATAGGCAGGATGCTTGGGAGAAGGCTTTGGTAACCACCCTGCCCTGCTCAAGCCAGCTGTGCTGTGCAGTGATATTTAAAACTTCTTTTGAAAGCAACTATGCCAAAGGCTGTGTTAGCTCCATGGGCCATGGCTCCATGATTCGATGTCATCACACAGCAACAAATCCCAGTTTACCTACAAATTAGCTATCCAGCTGGTGCCATCTGCCTGTCGGTGGTTACATATCACCCAGCCTCTGTGGGAAGAGCCTGCTGTGTCTCCTCCATGCTGGGACTGCTGTTTCACACATTGTGCTGTGTCTGGACCATTCCACAGCACCCAGCAGCAGCTGGATGAATGGGAATTGCTTGGGAAGCATCAGGTCAGGCCAGTCCATCAGCACTGTGCCCACGGGACCTGTGCTCTTCTGGATTTGCCCTGCCCAGGCCCCTGGGTCCCACTCAAACCCAGGGGAGGCACATACAACCCAGGTACACTTGGCTCCTCAGAAACATCCAGCCCCAATGTTTGACCAACAGCAAAACACCACACATACGCATAAAACGCACAAGCTGGGCATGGCCTGCGTACAGCCTGTGCCAAATGAACATCACTTTTTGTTACGTACTGCAAAGGCATCTGGCAGCTGGCATAACACACTGCATGGTGATTCACTGCTGTGCCAGGGAAAAGTCATTCCATCCATAGTTCATACACTCAGGGAGAGCTTTTTCTTCATAATCCTCAGTGCACCAGGCACCAACGCATAAATATACAGCAGTTTGAAATGTTCTCTTCTACGGCAAGTCCTATCAGTCTATAAATAATTTTTATACATATTTTTAATACTTCATCCCTGAAAAGTGCACCTTAATCTCAATACCAAAATATACGTAATTGCAAAAAGAGACCATTTAACAACTGGAACTGGAGGAAAAATACATTAATCATTATAAGATATTAATTCTTTCTTTTTCTATACATCATTTAAGAAAAAATATAATCCTGAATTACAAATTAAAATCATATTTCATATGTAAGTTTTAATTTACAGTATAGAATCATAGAGTGTTCAGGTTGAAAGGAACTCTAGGAGGTTATTTAGTCATCTTCTAGTAATCTAGTAGATAAACATCACATTCAATACAGCATAATCAGCTTTAGTAGATAAATAATTCTTGATTAAATTAGAGCACATTTCTTTTAAAAGTTCTTTCCAGTGAGTGACATTGTTCACATAACAATAAAAATACAATTACAGCTGAAGGCAATGCAGGCCTAGAGTTAGAGAGCAGAGGAAAATGACAGTACTGCTTTATATTGAGGACTCTCCAAATGCAGCAATTCACAAGGCAGGCAAAATCACTTATTTTCTTTTCCCTTTCTCTCTCTATTTCTACTAATAAACAATGATGCTAACATTTTGCTGTTTTATCTTGTTGGGAGAAAAACAAGAGGCCCTCAGACATTCAGTAATACTTCGGGGTGAAATGCTACCAGGTCCGATTACTCAAAGAAGAACCTCCAACCAACCTGTTAGAGGTTTGGCCCAACAGCTCCACAGCCTCAGACCTTGGCAGCAATAAAGTGCTGCATATTACACCAAAATGCTGGCTTTTAAAGTCTCTGCACTCAACACAAATAGCACACAGAGACCATCCCTGCTATGTTATCACCAGTCCCCAGCAGGCAAGTAGCCAGGCAAAAGCAGTGGCAGCTGAATTCAATGGGCTGTGAGAAGCGCAGAAATGGGGTGTCCCAGCTGTGCCACATCCCTGGGTACAGGGCAAGAGGGCGTGGGGTCAGGCACACAGCTTTCTGCCAGCTGAGACTGTGAAGACATCCCAGTTCCTGCTCTTTGCTTTTCTTTCTGAGCAAATCAAAGGGAAGCCCTTTCACCCTTCCTATCTCTTCCCAGTAGATGGCATGACCCCTGCAATCCCTGGATACATCCCTGCTTCCTACCCTCCTGAGAAAGACACAGTGCATTAACTGAAGTTCCCCAATAGCATCCTGAAATCAGATGTAGTCTCAGTACTAGTCATCTGATTTACCAAGAGCTCCCAGCAGTACAGACTCATTTCCACTTGTTCTTCCTCCTGTATCTGCTTTAGGAAAGAGGTGAATCTTTCCCCTGAAACTGCTTTTTGCAATTTGGTCTTTCTTCTCAGTCATGATCCCTGCTCCAGTTAGGTTCTAGCTCTGGTTAATAAACATAGGTGTTAAACCCTATTAGGAAAAGTAAACTCTTGTTTCACACCAGTCTTGGAGAATTTGACATTTAGGCTCTTCCATCACACCATGTTTTCAAAACCTACAGGTTAAAACCTGTCCAGATCAGCAAGGCAAATCCAAGAAGTGGAAAGCATGTGCTCAACAAAAGGTCTCAGGGAAAGCTGTGAGACAACTCCAACTACAGGAATCAAGGACTGGTTATAAACCAAAGGTACTGTAACAGAGAAAATGATTTCTGGAAGCCATATGCAAGCAGTAGCTTCTCAATGTCAAAATCCTGCAGGATCAGGCCTTCCTACTGCTGAAGCAATCACAGCATTGTACATTCTTATTTCAGATTTCCCAAGGGGATGCAAAAAGAACAGTGAGCAATGTATTGAAAGGAAAAGCTCTATTTATACCTTCTTTCTACCCTCTTGGAGTAGTAAGTAATGAAGAATATAGTAACAATAAAAGCAACAAATATGAAAGAGATAAAGGCTAATAACGATTTTCTCGTTCGGAAGAAGTGGCATTCGGGACACGAGGCAACCTCTTCCGGACACAGCAACTCAGGAGTTTCAGGACCAGGAAAACCATTATTGCCAATTATTTCTCTGTAATGTTTCAGGGAAGGCTTTGGTTCATATTGATTTGCAACATAGCTGTAGAGACCATACTTAGGAGCAGTCTTGTCATTAAAAGAATAGACAAAATATCCTTGAAGGTTAACGTCATCCAGGGTGTAAGCTGCAAAAGAAAACAAAGGGTTGAAGGAGAATGTTAAACCAACATCTGCATTTCTCTGTTCCAAAATTAGGTAAGGTACATGTGTATATCTGTGAAGTGTTTCTCACAGTGTGATCTGTGAGTATCCTGCAATTTATTTCCTTGTGCTTGGTAAACACAGCTGTGAGTGCATGAGTGTGTTTAATGATCAGCACGGAGCCTATCATGAAAAGATGGCTCTCTTTGTTATGTAGGAAAGAATACAAGTTTTGGGTTTCCTGCACCTAGTTTTCTGCAGCCTATCTGTCTGATTGCTCTTTCTCCCTTGCAGGGCACATCCTGATGGGGACAGTCAAGGAACAGAGGATGTTGGGCCACACTTCTCACTAGCAAAGGCACAGTGACATCAGAAAAATCGCACATGCTGAGGTCATGTACTGGGGTATCACCAGTGCAGGGAGAAAGGTTATGCAAATCACAACCCTTTCTTGTTATTAACCCAAGTTTCTAATCCAAGATGACCTGTATTAGTCTTAAATGAGAACATGAAAACATGTCCACAATCCACACTGCTAACTCAGCTATTGGAAGAGGCCCAGCAGCTGCAGTGTTAACCTTGAGCCATCCATCCTGCTTGACAAAAACAAAAATCAATCCAAGGTAGTAAACACAAATTGCAATAGTTTATCTCTCAAAATCATTGTTTTAAAAAATTAAACCAGATGAAGGCAGAACTGAATTTTCATATGCTTCTGGAAACAATTCTTTCTGAAGCCACATGCAAGACTTTAGTACCTCTAACCTACCTTTTATGTGTAAAATGAAATAATATTTACCTGCCCTTTTACAGAGCTACTGCCCAGGATAATTAGTTGTGTTTGCAGAACTGCAGGTGGATTTAATGGTGTTACATAAATGGTTACTGCTGTTCTTTGTTTTCAATTGGCAAAGATGTACTTAAACAGAGTACAAAGCACTTCAAAATACAGCCTCAGTCCAAAGGGTTCCATACTGTATCCTGGGATAATTTATGTGCACAAACCTGCTGGCTCCCCTGGAACAATGCAGGTGAGCTATATTACATGCACAAAAACTTTCACATGAAGTACCTGAAACCAGCTGGAGAAAGAAGGCAGAATAGGGACTTTGAGGCCAGGGCATACGCATACCAATCCCTCTCTACATTGTGACACAAGAGGTGAGGACACAAGTCTTCTAATTCATCTCAGTTACTGCACAAGGTCTTACAAAAAAGAAATGCAAGTCTCAGAGAAACCTGAATCAGTCATCATGCCAAGGTTATGTAATAACAAGATGGACAAAAGTGCAATACCAGAAAGGAAGAAGAAAAAATTGAAAAGCTGATGGATCAAACGCTATGGAAGAGTATACAGCGTCTAAAGGGGGAGATTAAGCTTCAGGAAAGTATTATGGCTAGTTAGCAGAGAAATTTTTATTCATCACAAAGATGGTGAAAAGGTAAGAAAATAGGTTAAGCTGAAAAAACACAGGAGCTATTTAAAGGCTGGACAGAAGAGGGAGAAAGAGTGACTGGGGGACAGTGGTACCAGACCTGTACAAAAGGCTAAATTCTGTAAAAAACAGAGGCATGTGTAGGTGTTCTTTCTAATGGGAACCAAGAGAAAAGCCTGTACTACAGACACTTTGAAAACAGAAGTGCCAAGGAGACAAGCAATAAAGAAAAAAAACCCAGTTTGAAACCACAAGCCCAAATATAGCCAAAAAAAGTTTTTTTAACTCTAGATTTATAAAGCATGCATCCAGTGCTACAAAATGCTGGAGAATGAACTTTTGGGCACTTAATATTGACGTTCACTAATTCACGAAAGAGGTGGAAATACAGAGGAAGAAGTTAAAGATGATAGTTAATAAAGTGGACATGAACTGTCCAGCCATCCTTCACTATCTATCAGAAGACTGGAACAGATTACATAAAGCTTGATAAATATGAAATTTAGGAGATAATACATGATTAATGCCAATCAGCTTTGCTTTATGAAAAATAAATCTTGTCATAATAATTTGACATCTTTTTTTCTGAGATCAGCAGATCAATAAAGTAATGTTGTTTGATGTTATATACTTAGAGCTTCACAAGCCAAATTATTTGGTATCGTATGGCATTTGGATCAAGAAAATAGAATGTTATGAGGTCAAGGAAAGCCCATAATAAACAGATTTCAACTGGTCTCAAGCAGAATTAAGAAGTAATAGAACTAGAAGAAAGTCTAGAAATGTAATTGCAGGTAACTAAGTCACACTGTGTGTATTTCCACCATGGTCATGGAGCCTGGCTTTTAGCACTAAGTTATTTAATAATCTCAAATATATCAGCAACCTGAAATAAATGTAAAATTATTTCTCACAGTCTGCAAGTATCGCAAAGATTAGAGACATAACTTGGCTAATGTAGCAAGGTTTGCACAAACAAGCAGCAGGCATTTGAACATGACCAAATGTGAAGATGTCAAATGAGCAGACCCACTTTTGAAGAGACAGTCCTGCTTGGAATGGGGGCCAGGAATTTGCATCTGAGTTTAAAATGTCAGTAAATCGCCACAGAATCTGTGTAACCAACTTGCTTCCATGGCCAAGAAGGCCAACAGCCCGCTTGCACGTAGAAATGAGGAGGGTAAGTATGGCTATGACAGGAACAGTGTGTTCAAGTCTGAGTTTAGCCCCCTCATGAGAAATACCAGCATACAAGGAAAAACTTAATAACTCAGAGCTTTAAAATGATGCTTTATAGCAAGGGACCCAAAGAGCTTTGTCTGTAGTATCGATCAAAGAGATAAACGAGAGATGTCTGCAAATACCTACACAGGTAAAATACATGTGGAAATGCACAACAAAATTGCTTAAAGCTGAAGCTAGAGCAATTAATAGTAGAAGTGAGATTTATATGTATATCTATACACACACTGTGAAGTGCCAAAGATTCTTCATCAGTAAAAATTATCTCATCTGGGTCTTGTGCTTTTCTGAAAAAACAGCATGTGCTGTATGATGGGATGACTCAAAATGCCTCCTTTTTGCCTTATAATTTACGAATCTTTCAGACAGAGGTAAAAAAACTGGTATGTGTTCTGAATAGCAGGAAACAGTCCAGGAAATGGCATAATGAGGTAGACAGCTGAATTATTATGAAGATCACTATTGGATAAGATCACTGTTGGATAAGACACAGAGACAACTGAGGAACAGAACTCATACCCAGCCCTGAGGCACATCAGTGGAGAGAAGCAAAAAAGCAAAACAACAGTAGAAGTGCAATAAGATGAAAATCTGACTAAACACATGTGGAGTTACTCACATAACTTCTATTTAAATTTACTGAATCCATAAAAATCTTCTTCTGCTGTCTTATGCAGAATATAAGCAAGGTCAGTCTTCCTGACATTTAGTAACACCAATCAACATAAATCATGGCAAAAATTACCTGCTACACTGTAGTAACATTTACGGAGTAATCTACAGAGGACATGTCTTTTAAAACTAAACATACTATATCACACAGTGTACACTAACAGTGGGATTTATGACGTACAAACTATCTGCGGTTCCTTACCTTTTAAAGCTTCATTGATGTAATTCTGTATGTAATACACTCTGAGCTTATCATGCACCATATTCTGGTCATCATCAATCCCATTAGCCATAACATAAACTGGGACATTGCCATACTTTGATTTCACCCACTTGAGCAATTTACGCAGTCCCCACGGCACTACTGCAGCTCTGCTGGGAGAGTGAAGCCATGTGATGTCATTGATCATTTGAACTTCAAGATAGTGGTCATATTTTACTGCATCTTCTTTTTCTGAGCCCACAAGGGTAGTAGTGTAGTGACTCAAGGCAAAAAAGTCAAATGAGCCCTGTATTAACTTCTTTTCATCTTCTGAGAAGTAAGGCAAGTGGAAATTATATAGGTCAACACTGTTTATTCGGTGAAGCCACGCTCTCATCACCTCTGGGTAATCTCCATTTCCAAAGATGGGCTCTGCAAGCCAGCCAATGTCGAACTCTAAAATTCTGTCAGCAACTTCTTGGTCATTCCTGGAAAAGGGACAAGCTGGTTCTACCCAGTCGGCTTGCAAAGCTATAGATATTTTGCCCTTCTGAGATCTCCTGAATTCTTTGTCATAAAGATGCCAGACTTTTGCATGGGCTTTCAACAGGTTGTGCCCTGCTGTGTATGTCAGGTTTTTCACAGACGGTTCATTCATGGTGATCCAAAATTTGACATGGTCCCCAAGACTAGTAAAGCAGAATCTGGCATACTCAACAAAAGCCTGAACAGTTTCTGTATTTTCCCAAGCTCCATATTTGGCAAGAGAAACTGGAAGCTCTTGATTCTCAATCATAGGTTGCCATAAAGAAACAACAGGAGTTATGTTAACTCTCAGAAGTTCACTAGCAAAACACTGATAATAATGTACAAGTGTGTGGTTGATTAGAGAAAGGTTACCTAAAGGAAGGATTAAAGACCATTTCAGTGAAAAATGGAAGTGTGTGACATGCATTTCTTGCAGAAGAGAAATCTGAAGCCTGATAGCAGCAAAGTCAACACAGTGATGCTTGCGCTTTGAGGCATAAACTCCATCCACTTTAATGAGCTTCTTTGTCTGGTAAACGTCCCACACATAAACACTGGAGTCAAGGAACTGGGCGGGCGTCGTGTCTACCTAGGAAGAGCAAGAAACACACCAGATTTGAGCTGTTTGTTCTAGGTGGGCAGGAACGTCATAACCATCAGGCACAGCCTAGTGAAAGAACATCCTAAGTCAAAACTTCACATTCAGCATCTCTGATACTGGTATCTTGGGCTCATATGAATTAATTACTTTTCTGTTAACACATGATGTCAGAAAAGTACCAAATCTATATATCATTATCACCCTACTTTGCAAACAAGCTTATGCTAATAGTGATCATGTTTATGTCTTCTCTATGCTGTTCCAGCCTCCAAAAGAAACAAGGGATTGCTCAGGGGTAAGGCACTGCCACAGATCTCCAGAGAAGATGATCTTCAGTGAAGACTACAGTAATTTTTAAAATGTTTTTCTTTCAAGATTAAGGAGGGTCTACGGAGAGACTGTCTGTTATAAATTACCCAGTACAGTCAATTTCAAGACCAGTCCCTGAATGCAGGGAAAGAAATAATGAATATAACATAATTTCTGTCTTCTGTTCTTTCCCTGTCTATGATGAAAGATGAGTAATGCTTTGCACTTGTTTTTTAGCAAAAATTCAGTTGATAAGCAAAATTTCTCCTTCTTGCTGAAGACATCCTTTTTTATTTAATTCATATAAGTAACTTCCAAGTTTTTACAGCAGCTGTTGATGTCTGAACCAATTTTTTGGTCCTCAGAGTAAACCCACTACATGTTACTCTAACAGAAAATGCATTTCCCATAAGCCCTTAGGTTTCAGATGTCAGAACTACCTGTATGACACACAGTAACACAGTACAAGATGAGCTTCTCAGGGTTGCTCAGAATTATACTTTCACTTTTTAATGAAAATCACCAGCACAGTAAGGGCTAGAAATTCAAAAATTGAACTACTTATAATAACACACCGTGTGAAATTTCCTCATTCATACCCTGTGTAATTCTTCCTAGATCCAAACCACAGGATAGTGGTATCATGGTCTTTATTTGTCCTTTTCTCTTTCTGTTTAATCTTTGGTGTGTGGTTTCCCCCTGAGTTGAGATTCCTTGTCCTGCCCTCTGTTTGAAAAGCAGGTGTCAGCCTACAACCAGTGTTCAACTTGTAGCTGAGGCTCTGCAGACTGTATAAAAGAAGCTGCTGAAAATCAGTTGCTATTTTCTCCGGAGAGGTCAGTACTGTGCTTATAGAAGAAAGTAATAAAAAACAGCATGTCTGAGGGAAATTGCTTTTCTGGAGAATTGTCCCTTGTAGATTACTAAACCTTGCTTTGCCACTAATACTGTGGGAATGCTGTCAAAACAGTTTTTCCACTGTGATGCATCTACAAATCAAACTACCTAAGCCTTACAGCACAAAATGTTTGAATGGCCATTCGAAACGAAAATATTCAGCTTTGAAGGTTTTGGAGATGGGAAGGATTTTTCAGCTGTTGTAGGCTGACTAACTCCGCAACTTTATAGTTGTTATTGACTCCAAAAGCAGCAATTCCATTTCCAATTCTTAATCTATCTGAAAGCTATGAGGATGACTTGAATTTTCTTGGAAATCGGTGTATGAGGTAAGGAGGCTGTAGTATTTCTCAAGAGAATAAAGCCAAATCTTACTTTTGGAGTGAGAAAAAACAAACAAGCTCCTCACATTAAGAAAGATTCTGCCTTTGTGGAAAATATAAATTAAAAATTCTGTTCTTGGATGAAGTCTTGGCTTTGAATTTACATCTCTTTACTGTGGCTAGAGAAGCTTTGCAATCCAAAATAGCATCTGAGAATTACAGAGCCCAACAGTTAAAGTGATCATAACTAAGGTACAATTTTTACTCATGTTATAAAGTCTTCAAATTTGAAAAATTCTCCCAAAGTGTCAAATCAGTTGAAATAAAGACTGAGAGCTGTAAAGTAGCCAGATTCTATGTAGGGGCACTGCAGGCCCTCATCAGACACAGTATGACATAGAATGAAATAGAAGGAATACAGGAATTTCATTTAAATCTAGTATCATTCACTTCCTTTTATATAAAATCTCTCTAAGAATAGTACCTTATTAGTACAAATAGTAAGTATATATATGCATAAGACACAGAAACATGCCACTGGAGTTTTAGGAGATATCAGGAAGTTTTTCTAAATCATGTATTTTATGGTTTAGCAGATTTGACTTCCCTTTGAAAAGAACTGACTTCCTTCCCATAACTGAGCAGGGAAGACAAGCATCAGACTCCTTTCCATTTCCATACATTTTTCTAAAATGTTATTTATAGTGTCTCAATCTGACTGGTTCTCCTTGGTCACACACAGAAAGTCTGATGAAAAATGAAAGACACAGTGTTTGGCACAAAAGCCTTGTACCTATCTCCTTGCAGCAACGTGGCAACACACACATAGAGTGGCAAAGACACTCAATTCAGCAAATATGTCACTGTGAACTTGTGCTCTGATCCGGCTGGACAGCCTGTCGGCTTTATTATCAGACTCACCTGAATGTAGTTGTCAACAATTCCCCACGCAAAGCCGCAGGGAAAAATACCTTCTATGGGCTGGTTTTCAGGCAAGGGTGGGAAGCCATTCTTTTCTATCAGCTTTTGATAGAACAAGGCAGAAGATTTGGGCATCAGCTTCTTGTCATGGCTTTGAAAATCAACATAAAACAGTCCACGTCGAATGCTGTACCCCCTATGCCACTCAAAGCCATCCAGGAGGGACCAGACTGTGTAGCCAAACACGTTAACTCCGTCGTACCGGATAGCTGAGGAAAGAACAAACCGAAACTTATCACAGCGCTCATTTTTCCTCTGTAGATTACACCCTATCAGCAATGCTTGCAGCATTAGTGTGTAAGAACAATGCAACAGGTCAGATAAGTATCTCAGGGCCTTCTTCAAAGCCTATTCAGGGAACATATTTCAGCTGCACTTGGGGAGCTGCCGGATTATGGTAGAAGGCAGCAGAGGTACCTGGCTTGGCTTTAAAGCAGCGAGGTTTAGAAAGAGAAACCGTGCAGCAGTGGTTGGAACGGAGCTGCTCATCAGACATGCTAAACCTCAGCCTTGGAGTAGAGCCTGAGCCATCTGCAGCCACAGAGCCAGTGACTGTCCTGCACTGCCCTCTGCTCTGTTCATGCTGCAGCTCTGGGGTAGCTGGTACTGCAGCACCACCCTGTATGCAAACAAAAGTTATACTCCTTTTTATCTCCTCCACCTCCACTCCAAATACATATTGAGAAAAACCTGACAGCATGTCTGGTGTGCACATGAATTTTTATTACCACAGATTCCAAGCAGAAGTGATAATAAAGAAAGACTCAGTTTATTTGGTAATTCTGTCTCTTTATGTCTTTTATGTCATAGCATTTTACAGCTCAAATATTTAAGGGTTTCTAAAAATATGCACATGTTTTAGGTCAAGGGTTTGACTTCTAAAATCACCACATGCTTTGAAGGTTAATGTCAGGATCTACTGGCATCTGTTAGTTTTACTAACATTATTATAACATTCCAAATGATACTCACTTTTGGCTGTATTAAATGCTGAGATTCAGCAGAATGTTCCTGGGCAAGGCTCAGCTCCAGGAAAACACAAAGGAGTGTGTTTATTCTAATTACATAATTAGACCCACCCTAATTCAGCAATGTATTTAAGCACATTCTTAAGCATTCTTTTGAACTGGTGTTTGGCTTTGTAGCCAGCAAAGTGTATCTTTATTACTCACCATTTTCTGTCAACTCAAACTGGATACTGACTTAACATATTTACCAGCCTACTAACAGTGAAAGCATTATTTTGGGCAAGTAGAATAGCAAGATCCTAATTTCCTGGCTTTACTAATGTACCTCATTACAATCAGTTATGAGGGACCACATGGATTCTTGATTGTAACCCTGTTTGAATCAATTAAAGGAACCATGCGGTTAAATAAGCAACAAATTTGGCCCAGTCTTTGTCAGAGGTCATGAGAAAATGTCTAAGGAAATGGAGTACTTCTCCTCCTAAAGGCACCATTCTTTTGTGTTTGGCAAATGTCACTATTTTTCTAACCTCTGCATGCACCCATGATGACATCTACCATACAGCAGAGTAAAAGCCAGTACAGGTCCACTGTGTGAACCAGTTTCAGTGAGAACTTCTTTGAACAGTATCTCATCCTTCTGTAAGTCATCACACAGCACTCCCGCACTTCCTGAGCACCTTGTAAAAATCCACCTCAAATCCCTTTTAAAAAGATGTATTAACTTTTAAGTGCTACCTAGGGAAGAAGCAACTCAAAAAATGTTTGGAAGTTCCAAGTGGTCTGGGAGTCTCAAAGACTATATCCCACACAGATTGCATATTATCGGGAAACCACAATAAAAAATACTGTATTTCTTCTTTTCTTCCCTTTTCTTTTTTCTTTTCTTTTCTCTTTTCTTTCTTTCTTCCTTTCTTTTTTTTTT
>CM031857.1:48891235-48949333 GCA_018697195.1 Certhia americana | reverse complement strand
ACCAGGGGGCAGGTAACCCAGGCCAGGTTACCGTCTCTGGGGGGAGGGGTTTTGGGGGAAAGACATTCCTAAAGGGAATACAACAGTCCATCTCTCTCTCTACTGATGACAGACAAAACCTGTTATTCAGTTTAGACAAGACATATTCTATAGGCAGATGAAAGGTGGCCAAGAAGAAGCCCACTTAAATGTCTGCTCTCTGAAGTGTGCATGAAGCGGAATTATATTATTTCCATTTTAAAAATGCTGAACGTAGAAAACAGTGCATTGAAGTCCCCAGGCTCTGTGGATGTAGATTAATGAAGCACTCAAAACTGCATAGAAATAAACCTGGAAGAAGCCTCTGACAAAGGAGAGAGACTATCTGGAAATTTGTAACAGAATTCATTTGCCTAGCATTAGGTGGTTAATACCATTTTAGAGACTTCAGAGCAAACTGGACTTCCAGCCCAAATTCCAGCCCAGTTTCAGAAAGCTCCCAATAAACCCTAAATTACATCTCTTAGCTACACAGAGACACCCAGGATACTAAAGAACTCATCAAATGATAATTTGCACCTACAGCAATCTTCAAGCAAATGAATCCTATTTCTAGTGTGGGACTCCTTATCAGCTGAAGACACCTTATATTTCACTGTCCACATGTGAGCACAAGTTCCCACTACAGCCAATGGAGATCTTTGGCTCCACCAGCTGCCTTAACATGGGCAACATGTTGCCACTCCGGAATAATAAAGACTCAGGTCACACATGCAGGAGACGTGAATAGCCTGGGAAGGGTCAAAAACATTTCCAAGGCAGAAAAAAAAAAAAAACCCTGCAATGTCACAGCATGGGCTGTGTCCTACCAAAGCCCTGCAGTGATAGGAGAAGTAATTCAACACAGGCTCACAAGCTTCATAATCTCACCAAGTCCTACTGTGTCAGAGTGTCTACTCTATGGCAGGACAGATCTATATGGTCCATGAATCATTACATGAAGTCAGTGCAGTAATATAATGACATTTGTTTGCCTGACTACTTCCCTAAAATCCAGGATTATTAAGATCTTCCTAAGTCTGGCACTGATATGAATCATTCTGCAAGTTCTCAGTATTTGTATCTATCATGATGCACAACCTTCTCAAGAGCAAATCAAGAATTTTAATTGGGAACATCACAATTCCATAATTTGTTTTCTGTTTTAAGTTCTATGTCTTCTGAACCAGCAATAATACCATTCATTTCACAAATAAATTGTCTTAATAACTTGTTCTCCACACTCAGATGGATTATCTTGTTTTAACTATTTTCATATTAACGAAACTGAATTGGAAAGTGTTACTCTACTTGGCACTGGTCAGTCCACACCCCAAATCCTGTGTTCCAGTTCCAGGCCCCTCACTTGAAGGACACTGAGGTGCTGGAGCATGTCCAGAGAAGGGCAACGGAGCTGGGGAAAGGTCTGGAGTGCAAGGCCTATGAGGAGCAGCTGAGGAAGCTGTTTAGTCTGGAGAAGCTGAGGCACAGGGAAAACCTTATCTTTCATTACAACCACCTAAAATAAGGGTGTAGCCAGGTGGGGGTCAGTCTCTTCTTCCCCATGTAACAAGTGGCAGGACAAGAGAAAATGGCCTCAAGTTGCACCAGGGGAGGTTTAGATTGGATAGTGGGAAATACTTCATAACTGAAAGGAAGGGTGGTCAAATCCTGCCACAGGCTGCCCAGAGAGGGCAAGTGTTGCCCTTTTTCCAAGTTAAATGAGTCTATGATTTAGCAATACAAAGAGAAAAGTTAATTGGAAAAGGTGCACAAAGGGGTTTTGATTAGTAGAAACTGGGCTGATATATTTGCAACAAAAAACATCATTATTCAGTTCCACATCAAAAGCCCTTATGAAATGGAAATAAATATTTGAATGACATGGAAAAACCTAGTATTTATTAATCACAATGTGCCTTGTACTTGGAAGGGGAAAATGCTTTTTTTCACCCATATCATCAAAAATAGGTACTCTAATCAAAAGCTGCAACAAAAGGATGACACATTTAATATATGTTTCACCCTCAGATCCTAAATCAGCTTTACCCACACACTCTTTGGGCAAACATTCTCTTTCACAATCGTTATATTCTTAATACTGAGTAACATACACAGGTATATAGAAATTGCTTAAGGTTTTTCCCATATTTCAAAACTAGTAAAATAACATCTTCATATATAAAGTACAGGAGTTTTATAGATATTAGTTATAAAGTTACTCTGTTTTCCCCAATTATTCCTTCCCAAATATGTAGTGTTCCAGTTTTATTTTTACAGTCTGTTAGCCAACATTACCGCAGATGATCATTTCAATTAATTTCATATTTTTGACCGATCTCAAAAACCTTGCAATAGAATTAGGCTATGTAAATGGTACACAGAACACCAAGTGAACATTTTTCAGTCTACAAACACTCCATGTAAAATTTGCTAGAATTACAGCTCTAAGTATTGATCACACATCTGAACTGCACTCTTTGTTCCAGTTCCTTTCTCACTGCACATTAGTCACTGTTTTTCACACTCTGAACATTTTGACACCTCATGAGCATGAATGAATTTGTGGCAGCCACACATTAGGCATAAAGCAATATTGTTTCTATTTTAAGAATTGCGAAGAGAGATATTACACAAAACATGCACAGAAATAGAAAAATTAAACCAGACAACCCCAGGTTGTAGTCCAGTGTATTAAATCCAGAATAAGTGCCTCTATTTAATATGATACTCATCTCTACAGAAAAAATACCCAAAAAAGCATTAAATATTTTTTCTGAAGGCAGAGTGGCTGGATAGAACACCATTTTTCCTCATCACAGGCAAAACAGAGCATTGCTAGTATGAGAATAAAAGGAAGAAGTCAGCCTGAAAGCATGAAGCTAAGCCACAGGGCATCAAGATGCATTGCAGGTGCTCCAAAAATATTTGCAGAAGGGGAAAAAAAACAAATCTGAAAGAGAAGAAAGCAGGTATGAGTTATTTTTACACTTTGCTATTGAATTTTAGAGCAGATGAAAGTATTGCAAGGCTTTCACTTTCACGCGCTGTATGCACAGCCATAATGAACATTCTGAGTTAGATATGCAGTGGGGAGACACAGTGACCACCGTGTGATGGAAGGAAACAAAAACCCCTTGATCCCACTGCATCAACCCACCATCAGGTGGCTGCTGCAGGAAACCTCTCCTCTGAAGTGCAGAAAGCCGAGATGTCATGGCACAAGCCCCGAGTTAAACCTCTGTCAGGCTCACCTTGCTTTGAAAGGCCACCCACCGGGCCAGCACCCTGTGGCATGGCAGCCAGAGAGAAGGCAGCTGGACTGCAGAGAGCACTCTGCAAACCCCACTGGCACCATCAGAGATTGTGCAAGCACAGATCCCTTTGGCAGGGACTCATCTCACCCCATTTTTGCCATCACCTGCATCTGAAGCACTTCTCATGCAGGCAGGGATACCCATGGGCCCCAATTCACTCAAGCCACTTCTAATGCCCAGACGAGAGAGTGAGATGAAAAAGTGCCTGTTCCACTCCACTCACCACACAGACAGGGAGGCACAACCACTGGAGTCAACATCCTGTCCAAATAAACTACAGCACCAAGAGACAAGTGGGCTGGGAAAGCAGTTTCAAGTCTCCTGAGATGCAACAGTCTCTGAAAATATAAAGGTCATCTGGAAAAGAATTAAGCAGCATTTGACTTTGCGAAGCGAATGGGAGACAAGATAAAAATAGCTTTATTTCTGACAACAAGTGCTTCTGAGACACTTGATGTGTTTAATCATTTTCCGTTACCTCTGACAGAAAAGATTAATTATGGAACTGCACCAAAATAGTTCAAGGAATGTTGTGACCCATGTGAATATTAAAGATATGAGAGATTCTTAAACAGAGTACAAAAAGAAGATAGAAGTACAGAGCAGTACTCTTGAGTGATTTAGAGACAATCTTGCAGTACTGGAGTGAACTAAAATAGTCACTGATGAAAGACTTGAAATCTGGGACACAATGCTCAGGCAGTATTTAGGGGGAAACCAAGATAAAATCATAGCCATCAAAATTGCTTTAGGCGTGCAAGAGAGACATAAACATACAAAAGCTCCAGTACTGAGAATGACCTGCAAAGTCCTCTACCAAAACATGAACCTCTTGGAAGACAGGCCAGGCTCCAACCATCATGATCATATCAAGTACACAAAATATAGATACAAGGGAAAACACATGAAGAACTTGGTTGTAATCCAGAGAAGCAAGTACACAGAACTGCACAAGCTGTAGTAAACAGCACAAACCAAAACACCGCTTTGCAGGAGCTGATATTTGTCAGACACATGAGGAAGGAGGATTAAAAAGCACCATGATTTTGGAGAAACATGTAATAAGAATGATGGTAAGAGTTTTGACAACTGACTACACCATTAGCCAGATAAACAAATGGAACACAAGTGGATTTTAAGCCACATTCTGGTTGGAAAGAATTATGCTAGAATCAGCAGTGAGCAAAAATGCTAAGCATAAAAAACTCCCATAAAAGTCAAATAAAACCAATATATCAAAAACATACATAGAATATATAAAAGTGATAAAGCAGTGCCGAGTCAGAACACCAAGAGTAAATGCATGCTAAAAACCGAAACTCCCAGTCTTTGTAATAGTACTGTCAAGGAGAAGAATCCATTAAGATTTTAAACCTGTGGTTTCACAAAGATTTGTAGAAACTGGATGGAAAGAATAAAAACTAGCAGAGGGGGAAGAAGAGGCAGACTGCCCACAGAAGCTCTCAAACCACAGAACACAGCTTTAGAAGCCAAAGCCCCAGGATTCCTGACTCTTCCTTGTGCTAAGGCAGAAGCCAAACTAGAAGATTGTTGCCCTCCAAAGCAATAGTGAGGACAATCAAAGTAGCACACATAAACCTTATGATTATGTGACATCAGTCTTTAAAAAAAGAAACTACTTTTAGTTAAATGCAGAATCAAAATAACTAAATAAACATAAAAGGCAAGCATCTCCAATACTTCTAAGGGTAAAAATTCTGGAAGAGGGGCCTAATGTCAAGCATGTTTCATTTGATGGATCACCTGGTTTCTGGTAGATGCATATAGGGAAGCCAAATACTCATCTGTTCATATTTGGCCCCTCAACATACCTCTCTAAATTTGCTAAGCCAGGTGTTTCACAGGGAGAAATAATGTATTTCTGATGGTTTAGTGGAAGCATGTGAAGAAAATAGCTTTGAAAAGTCTGAGCGGTTAGCAGAAGCTAAACAAACAAGATAGTGTGTTAGAAAGAAAAATTTTCTTAGCAAGAGATAGAGGTAAACACAAATAAGACTGAAGTCCATCATTGATATGTGTACCCAACAGATAACAGATAAGGAAGTGACAAAAAGATTTCAGCTTGCTGGACCTAATCTAACTAGCTAAACCAAAAACCCAGCTTGGAAGAAAGCCTACAGTTTGGCAGGAATATTATAGAATACAGAACCCAGGTTATTCATTACCACCATCCCTGCATGTAAAGAACCCAGAATAGATGCTCTGGTGTTAATAATTAACCCTGAATCCTACCGTGGGCAAACCAGTAGATTAAAAATAAATTGACTCAATTGCTCCTGGAGATGTACTGGAACATTTTGAGTGTGACTTAATGCTTCCAAAAGACAGACAGAAAGATACCCCTGTCATGCTATTATTTACAAGAACATCAAATGATACTGGATTTGGAAAATCCATGTTCATAGAGTCGGAAAAAGCTGACAGACTGGCAGTCAGAAATTATTCCTGAGGTGCATGAATGTGCTCCAGAAGTTCAACTAGAGATGAAGAGGTAGAGGTTTTTCCTCAATCAGAATCTCAAAAGAAATTGGACTGCAAGAGTATGGCAAAGTGTTTGAGTCCAGACCATCAAGCACAAAATCCCCAAACCACAGAAAAAACCTTACTGGAGTAGCAAAAAATTGCACAAAGATGAGGCATTTCTGATGCTCCAACCTGGCCTATCATAAAAGCAGACAGCAAGATTTACTGGGTAATGGTTGGATTTTGAGCAATTAATTCTGTTATGCAATAAACTATACCTGCTGTAGCAAAAAATTCCAGAGTTTGGCAGAACAGATTTAGCACATGCTGTCACTGGGATTTTGTTATGAGGGCAAGGATGGGAAGAATTTCCCCCCACATTTGCAGGGCAGCAATACCATGTTACAAGCATCTACTGTCCCAGATTTCACTGTGCTCTAGCTTTGTGCAATATTCATATAAACCAAACATGGATAAATTTATCATAGGCTGATCAAATTCATTTAATTGCACAAGCAGATGATGCATTAACCTACAGTCAAATGCCCCTGAAAGAGTGAATTATACAAATATAAGATGTAACTTTGTGACCTGTTCACTTCTAAGTGAACTGATGAACGGGTCAAGTGGCACATGAAAGAGAAAAAATATTTAGAAATAGACTAATCACCTTAGAAAGATGAATGAGAAAAAATAATAAGAAGCTCCTTGCTCTACAAGTTCACATAAACTGCGATCTTTTGTGTGTTTTAGTCTTTCCCAGAATTCTGTATTGGTGTTTGCAGATACAATTAAGCCTTTAAGCAAGTTTTTAAGGAAGGTGCAGGAATGGGAGTGGAGATCAGGAAAAAGCATGAACTCAGCAGCATTCAAAAAGGCTGGCACAGGTAGCCACACTGGGGAAGCTGTTCCAGCATGGCCACTTCATTTGCACTTTGTTACCCCCTCCAGAAGCAGTTGAGGTTATGTTATTGCAAAACCAAAGTAAGTCAGTCAGTTCACTGTACAAAAAGGTACACATGGTGCTCCTGGGAGACTTAACATGGTGACTCAGAAATTACAGAGTGGGTGAAAGCTGCAATTACCAAGCTTGGCACATTTAAGTGTATGAACAGTGTGGGCTCAGCAGAAGAGTGAACTACAAGAATAGGTGATCTCCAGAGTGTATCATGGGGATCTCATCCAATTTATTCACAAGAAAAGTCACTTCAGAGAGGCTAGAACAAGAGAAAGGTAGCTCCCTCTGGGAGAAGATATTAAGCAGCTGCTACAGAATTATTTAATGTGTATTACAAGAAATCTTCCTAGAAGGTAAACTAGATCCTCTTTGTTTTCAATGCTCAAAGATATCTGTTCCATGGTTGCAAATATAAAAAGAAAGATCCTTAATCAGTCTCACAACAGAATGGTATTATGGTGCCCAGGTATATCAAATGGCTTCAGAAGATATTTCCAGATAATGTGCTGGTGGATAGCTTTTCCTACTGTGAGTTCATCTGTGAGGAAAAAACAACCACTTGACATCAACAGTAAAGGAAATGGAAGAATTTCCATCAGTGGAGGATACCAGTGAGTAATACAAAGTCATTCAGCTCAACATAGTTGTCATAGGAATTACAAATTCAATCATATATGGAACCAATATATTAGAACAGAGCTCTGTGCTATAATATAGGCAAATGAAAACCAGAATGAAGGAGACTTGCTTGAAGCAATTGCTGCAAAATTCTTTTTAAACCGAACATTTGGATTGTTCATGCCCAAATCTAGTTCAGTCACTAATATGACAACCTGTGTTTACCCTGCTGTAAGCTTGGCCACTAAATTTAACCATTCTGAGATTACAACTATGCATCAATGACAACTAGCTATAGAATAAGATGGAATGCCCCTTTCAGCCCTCTAGATGGATGCAGAAAGCAGCACATCAGGATAAGCAATATAAATTGAAGGTACCACTTTTCAATTTTTAGACAACTGTTTAGATTACAATTTGACTAGATGTGAATACACAATTCTTCCTTCTTTTTCCAGTCAGTCTACAACTGTTTATGTCAGATCCAGCTGTGTTTCAAGGCATACTCGATAAAAAGTAACAACTACAGGCTTATCTCATTGTGTGTTCTGGCTTGGGCATACATAATACAAATGACAGAAGAGTGTGATACCAATTATACACTTTTTAAAGAAATGTTCAATTGCAAAACTCACTGAAACTGTACAGTAAATTAACTTTAATCCAGTAACTTTTGGAGTAGCTTTTGTGTCAACTCAGATCTCCCTGCCTAAGCAGGGCCTGCTGCTACAAAAGAGTATGGGTCGCCTGCATATCTCTGTCAAGCTTGTGAGCCAGCGCTAATGTCATGGGAATTCCACAACACAAACGGCAGCAGGTATCTGTCCTCCAGCCACTGAACCCCACCCCTATGAAGCAGAAAGCAGCTCCTGACCCTGACACATGGCATTAGTAGTCAGAAGGGTTAATGTTCACGTGTGACCTAAGATTCAGTTGCTCAAACAGAGTCATCCTAGTACCAATTGGAATGCTCTGGACTATCAAGACATCTGCATGTGACCTTTGGAAAACCTGTGTCTTTTGGGCTGGCAACTGGAGGCAAGACAGGATACTCCAGGCTTCTCAAATGGCTCACGTTTATCATGTGTGCCACTTCTTTAGCCCCGGTGGCTTCTTAAGAGGTAGCCTTGTGACTGCATGAAGTTCTGACTGTGAGAAGGGCAAACCCTCTTGAACAATATATAAGAATAAACTGAAATTCTGAAAGGATTCAGGAAAACCAAGAGGACCTAAGCGAGACTTTTTCACTCCAGAAGTTTTATAGCACCAACCCCTGAAAGGCTGACAAGATGAATCATAGGACCCTGCAGATGGACAAATCAAGCAGAACTAAATGACTCTTAATTAGTGGTCTGGATGTCTCAGCAGTCTGTCCATCTTTGCACCAGCACAGTGAACCACAGGGCTAGCTGACAAGTTTTAATTAATACAATGGTTATTACTAGCCGTAACTCTTCCTTAATGCCACTGCTTCCATTAAGCTAGGCTATAAAAGGAAGATCTGGGAAACTATAGGAAGAATTCAAGCTGGTTACTCAGCAAACTCCCATCTAGTCAGTGGGGATCCAGTCACTGGAGGAGGCAGACTTTAGTCAGACATATTTATTTGGAGGAATCATTACATTCCTCAGCAGCCACCAAGAAGATAAAGAGCAGCTGTTCAAACCAAAATTCAAAAGAGGAAAGAGAAATTCCAGGGCAAGGAAAGATGGGGGGGGAAATGATTCATTGGGAGAAGTAAAACTCTTGGAGTACCACGTTTTTAATGTGGCAACAAAAGGAGTCAAGAGATGGAAGACAAAATGGGGCATACAGTTTTAGACTGGAAATAAACTTTGAATCTTTGCATTTCTTCAGCAGAAAGGATGATTTATGTCTATTTATCCAGTTTATTCTACAAGCTTTTGACTATACTGCAGTCACAGATTAAACTGGATTCAATTTATACCTCCTTTAATTTAGGAAACACATTTAGAGCCCCATCCAGAGCATGCTGAAACCATGAAAATACACTTTTGAGGTACCAATAAGTCCCTTTATGTCTGTTTCTAAATGCATGTTTAATGGCAGATATAAAATTGCTTTACTGCAGAGATGAGTGTTAAATCAAAAGTGTACACATAAAAGTTTTCCTGCTTTACTGTTGTAGCTGGCAGAATAAGAACCACCATTTCTAATAAAAGCTGGAGTCTTTTAGAACAGATAACTGCAACAACGAAAAAGTATTTTATAGCAAATATCTAATTCTTATTTTATAAACAATATCTTCATATTGTTGATGACCTGTTGAAATTAAGCTATTCTGCCTGTTTGTATACAAAGATTCTAACTTGTCTGGCTGACATAATAGTGAGTAAGTGTCTAAGTGTTGCTCCTAAGAAGCTGGATGTTAAAATTTGATATAAAAATACCAGCTAGAGTTGCTTCCTTTTGCAAAGCAAATCCCATATTTTTATATGAAGCAATATAGGATAGTACACCAATGTACTGCAATCTCAGACTGCAATGAAGAAAAAAAATCACAGTGAAACACCTAAAGCTGCTTTTATCCAGTCCTTAGAGAAATAAAAATAAATTTTAAAAAAACTAGAATACTGCAAAACAAAAGGAGGTGTGTTGTTAGCATGTTTGTTTATTCTAAGCCACACAGAAAAGGGCATGTACTAGTTAATACGTAGAGTTGAAAATGCTAATTAGCTAGCCTTTCAGCAATCCTCTTTTCAGCTTCTGTGCTCTTGCCACCACAGTACTAGACACTTTCTAACCAGAATTAACGTCACATTAACAGACTGAGCTATTCATAAATATTGTATCAACTTGACAAATTTTAAACATGCTCAGCACAGTTAAAGTTTAGACTTTACTCTAGCAGCACAATGAGCACTCCTGGGGGCCTAGCATGTGATTTCTTTTTAAAGTGCAACTTAACGTTTCACTGCTCTTTGACAGCACACTGTTCACACTGTCTTTTGGAGGTAAAGCAGTTTTCTCTCTTTGATATTGGGCTTTCTTTACACAAGAAACCTACAAAATATTATTTTCCCTTTGGCTAACACTGACACTGTTAAAAAAAAAACACACGGCTGAAGGAATGGGCACAAGGGGGAACCAACAAATTTTATCTTTTGTCTACTATATCAAAGTGCAGTACTAAACTTCAAATTGCTCTGGAACAAAGTATAAAATCAGTGATGACAAGACTTGTATACATGAATGAGAATCATCACTGGGCTATGAATATAAAAAATTAAATGCATGTATATCTACTTATTTTCTTTCCTACCAATTCCAGATATGACTAAATAGTTTTTCATCCCCCAGCTATTTAAATACAGATAGAAAAAAATATAAGGACACATTAAAACCTTAACTCATCAATAAACTCAGAGATTCAGATACACTTTTTAAGTTATTGTCTAAGGTTGGCCTTTATTTCTGTATAACTATGTCCTTGGAAATTCTGCCAGTATACTTCAGTATGTAAATACACTATTTCAAAAGAAAATTTTCAATTATTTAGAGAAAACATATTTTGGGAGAAATTCCGTTTTAATAACAAACCATACTAGAACAACAGAAATGTGAGTTCACATAAATCTTGTAGCAGCATCATTCATTCTCCTTTATAGAAAGGCCAGAAAGTAGCACTGCTCTGCTTCACAGTTACCAAGAGGGCAGACATCTCAGCAGTTTTCAGGAGGTCATGTACAATATGGTAATTAGGTCAATATCTAACCATGAGACAGATGCCTGTCATTTAAACGTTGCCTGTTTTAAAGGAAGGCAGTTCAAAGGAAAGAATTTGTATAGATGCCTTGTTTCTACGTAAACTAACCAAAGAGTTATCCAGGTAGAGCAAAAACTTCCAACAGATTTCCATGAAGACATCCATCGAAACACTGCCAGAGCCACAGAGGTTTCTGTAAACCAGGTCAGTGTTTCTTAGAGCCCCACTCCCAGACAACAGACTGAACAGCAACATCCCAGGCTTAAACGCAGAAGGACAGGAAGAGAAATAAACCCAGAGCCTCAATTTTTTTAAAATACTCTCTTTAATTTTTAGACTAGTCCAAGCTCATGTAAGCAAACAGATGATTTTTGTTTACTGAGTATACAGATACTCCAGACTTGTTAAACAGAAAAGGAGATTAAATGTACCACTAATACAATATGTAGCCAGTGAATTTCCAGATTCAGTACCTACATGCACTTTAGCAAACAGCAGAGCTAAAGACCAGTATCTACAGTAACCCATGGACCAGAAGGTGATGGGCAGCTAGATTACACCAGGTGTGCTCCTGCAGAGCAGCTTCCAGGTTAACTTTATCCCAAATCAACCCAAACTATTTCAGGCTATGAACCATAGTACAGAAATTCGCGCTTTTTATTGAAATCAAACAGGAAAATAATCTTTGACTTGGAGAGATCCCATATGGTGCAGTAAGAGCTGACAAAACATTCTATCCTAGAGACAAAGGCTTTCAGTAGCCACAGCTATGCAAATATAACATTCAACGAGTATACAGGACAAAGGATATTGAAAAAATGGGTCTAAGGATACATTAAATCAGGCATTAAATCAGTATGCTTCTTCAGATATTAAGAAATTCACATATTATACAGTTTTTGTGGAATCATGGTTCAACCAATGATGCTAGACGTAGCAGAGCAGAGGGCAGTGGAGTAATTAACTAGTTGCCCAACACTAATAAAAAGCAAATTGTTGGCCTGAATTAGGGTGTGAAGGGCTTGAAGAGCCAGGGGTTTTTGCTGAGATGAAGGGAGGAAGGCAGAGAAGAAGCGAGAAAAGCAGGAAGGAAGGAGGGGAGTAATTCTAAGAAATTGCATTGCATTGACTGAACTTTTCACTGGAAGCTCTTTTATACTTGAACGCTCTTAGAAAAGAGCTAAGATATTCTGCAGGAGACATGTACACAAGTCCTTACTGCCTTTCTGGGAGGAAAAATAATCTCTGTAGAAATAAGCACCTGGAAAAAATGCAAGGCTCCATCTGTAGCACTCAAAACCCACTTTCCTGATACTCCTGAGGTGGAAGAAAGCAGAGATGTTGGAAATACTGGAGAAACATCAGGTATTCTATGTATGTAATTTGAAAGGTAAAATACTTCAAGAATACTGGGATATGATTTATAGTCAATTATATTAGATGCATTAGATGTTCATTATCAAATGAGCAACTGGATGTATTTGGAATACTTTATTTATTTATTTATTTATTTATTTATTTATGTAAGGGTTATTGCTACTCTGAGAGTACTGCCTCCATAGTCCCTCCTTCCAGGGTAACTCTGTGCTACAGGAGAAAAGCAGGAGTGAAAGTGGACTTTCACAAGCCCGATCTACTGCAGACCACAAGTTAGTCCTGTTAATTGTCAGTCTTCCTATATTCCTACAAGATGGTGTTTTCATTGTGGACCCAACAATGAATGTCACATAAAAGCATGAAAAATTCTGCAAATGCTTTGTTAAATGACACAGTAAAGAGTAGGCAATGATGAGTAATATTACCATCTTAGAAAAATTCAGACTTGCAGGGAATTTTAACAGACAAAAAATGTCTTACCGGAAAAAAAATAAAAGACATTACCATATTTATGATCCTGTGTCTGCTATCTGCCAGGAATTAGGAAAACTGGATTATAAAATCAAGAAGAGCCTCAAGAGTATCAGATTCAATCCAGTGCTTATATGGGCAATATATGACACAATCCTATTTATAACCTGATCCAGATTCACTTTAACATAGGCTAGGTATTTTGTTTATACTACTCTCTCTGGAAGATGATTACAGAATCACACTTCACAAATGGTTTTCTTTTTCCCCTAACTTTCAGGTTAAATTTATTCATGCTCAGTCAAAACACTTGTTTTTGCAGCAAAACTTTCCCTCCACTTAGTTATTTTTCTGTCTTTGCTTGTTTTTACCACTGATCTATTTATAGACAAGAAGTATATACTATCCTAGTGTTCTTGCTCAGGTAAATAAGCCATGTTCTAGCAAGGTAATTCCTCATCTCTGCTGGAAAAATCACCTGATACAGACTTGAAACAAATGTGTCTTTGTCACAGTTGGATTATATTCACATCTGATGGTCATGCTGTGATCAGCAAGTTCTCTTCTTACAGAAAAAAAATTGAGTCTTTTTGTTCCATCTGTTTATTATTTTGATTATCCTTTGAACTGGCACTGTTTCCTCAATTTTAGCTCATGCTCTAAGTAGTGCAATCCTAGCCTGTGCCAAGGCATGGGAGCTAAAATACATTAAGAAGTTCAGCTGTGAACTGCCCTTTGAGACTGATGCTTCTACTTTCAGTGCAACTCACTATGATATTTGCTTTAGCAATTTCCTAGCTACTGCTGAACGTTCTTCTCTACTGAAACAGTAACTCTCCATGTGCCACCATTTCATGGGTCTTACTGAAAATACAGATCGATTACGTTTACCATATTTTCTTTTTCTAGACAATCAGTTATCACAGAAAGCTATCAGATGGGCCTGGCCTCACTTTCATACTATAAATTCATAGCGTTTCATGTTCATTTTACCTGCAGTTACCAACATTTATCTAATCCTCACCCTCATTAACCTTTCCTGTCTGTGAATCCCAGCGCTCAACATGATCACTTTTCTTGATAGATCTGACAAAAAGCATTTTGGAAGTACAATTTTGTTTTTAACTCTCTTGTTCCCCACTACCTGATGGCTGTATGCTTTTCCTTGTGCTATTTTTTCTTAGGTGACTGGAAAATATCTGCATTTTGGTTTAAAATAATGAGGGTTTATTTATTTTTAAAACTATGTACATTTTAAAATTTTACACTTAGCATAGCTAGTATTCCATTACTTGATGTGGGGTTCAATAACTTCCTTGCAGAAAATAATGGGGCCCCTAAAGGAGAGACATCTTTTGTTTCCAGACAGAAGGAGACTGTGGCAATTAGTGTATGTTTGCATGTACATATCAGTTCCAACTAGTGGTAAAAAGACTGTGTTATTTTAAAGTTTTGAGGGATTGTTTGTTTGTTTTTAATCTTTCGAACAGTATTTTACGAGGACTGCTCTCTTTATGTTTTGGAAAAAAGCACCAAAAAAAGCAGCCACAGTGGGTCAGCAGCAGATGACTGGAAAAACGGGACAAAGAGCTGCAGGATGGGGCTACTCAATGTCCATGACATCTTAGATGGGCCACCACGGCTATTTGCCTGGTCTGGCTTCACAGGACCAAACAGGTGCTATTGACCACCCTTGCAGGGAGGACATGAGCTGCTTTCCTGCATTGGAAGACTCAGCTCCCTGCCCAGGAAAACCAGGGCAGAATATGTGATTCTTCCACACAGACATGCAGAAGATACCACATGCGTAAAATAAGGGAGATTCAGGCAAAATTTGCATTTGATCCAGACCATATGTCAGAGCTCACCCTCTGCAAAATCAAAAGAACAGAAAGCACCTCAAGCCAATTTTTCAACTATCCCCTCAGCACTCCCCTCCTCTGTCATCTACTGAACCTCGCCACACTCTAATTAGACTAAGGGTAAAAGTTTTTCTACAAAACGTTTGGGCTTGAGTTTGTCACCACAGGTCTACCTATATCACACAAACAGAAAGGGGACAATTACTGTATTTTTTGGTCACAGCAACAGATACCATGCTCACTACTCTCCATTACTCAGAAAAGGAACCTAGGATGGCAAGGTCAAATGCAGGTTTCTCTGGTGAACACATCCTAAAATTAGCTCGAGCGTGATTGCTGTACCCCAAATTTACTTCCACAGCCTTCAAGGGAGAGGGCTCGACTGCAAAGCCCATGCACTGCACTCCTCTCTCTCCACCCTGCCATCGTAAGCACTCACACAGAGCCACTGCACAAGCCTGGAGCTGCTGGCCCACCACTTCACATTACATAGCCCTACGCTAAAGGATTGCAGGCAGCCAAGGACAACATAGTCCATTGTCTTTACTCTCTAGTTGTGGTGGAGAGCCAAAGTACATACAGCTCCACCCTGGTCAGCCCAGTGGACAGCTGCCTCAGAGCTGGAGAACAAGTCCTAACTGCTCTTCCCTCTGGGATCACTGGGAATGCTGCCAAACCACTTTAAAAGAAGTATCTTTACGCTAAACATTTTATAATGATCGCTGGAAAGCCAGCTATTGCAAGGCCAAGCAGATGTCAAACTGTGTCTCAGAACTGATGCAAACGCTGCCTGGACGACCAGCACAATGATGATGCTTCTGAACTGTGGGACAGGAGTAATTTTCCATACTACAGCCTCACTCAAAGTAACAAAATGTCCTGATGCTGACAGCTGTAGCTGGGGGTGGACCTGAACTATGGGTATTTTAACATTGCTTTTTCGGCCGCTGGGTAAATACCATTTGCTATCAACAATGTTTGCAGATTGAAGAGACTGCCCCAGCTGTACCCACAAATTGTTTCTGTGTTGTACTGCATACATGAAGATGAGTGCAGGGACTCTGCAAGCTCTGATCTCCACCCAGCTCTCCTATGAGTCCCATGAAACCCACCTTGAGAGCTGGTGGCCAAGTGACACCAAAATAGATTATTCTGTATGGGCCATATCCAGCCTTGGTTAGGCAGACCGATTTTCCTTGCATACACTTCCGTGTTCTCAATCTAGATGACACAAGCTGATAAAAAAATTACTTGCGTATCTGCCAGACTACTCTTCAGTTAAACCATTCATTTCATAGTCAACAAAAGACTTTTTTTTTTCACTTAGAACAGGTATTAAGCTGTATTCAAACTACGATGTTATGCTACAGTTGCAATAATGTACATTTTTTTCAGCATTTACATCAGCAATGTCATTCCTCTGGTGCAGAACTGCAGTGGCTTCATTGGCCACACTCCAGAAGGACACACATGACCTATATATATATATCTATGTCTTCTCTACGTATTCTAGTCTTTGAAAGAAAATGCTCTGAGATGGTGCTTCCAAACCTTCTGTACAGTTACTGCACAAAACAATAGTGAATTATTCAGGGATGGGGTCAATAATTAATCTTTCCAGAAACATAATGTGGGGACTGAGAATGTACACTTTTCTTACACTTGCAGGAAAATAATAGAAGAGTAACTACAACGGCTGTCCAACCCATCTCATTATCCTTGAAGCAGTTCCAGAATAAGGTGCTTCAGAGAAAAATCTTCAGCTGCTTACACCAGTCACTCAAAAATCTGGAACTGCTTTATTATGTAACAAAAAAACTGAGTCTACCTGGCAGCTTGTCATTGCTACTGTTTTTATTTTATGTCCAATGTCAGTGTTTGTCACAGCAAGACTCCTTCTCTGACAGTTAACAGTTTATTTTGGTAAATTACTCTATATTCTTCACATACCAATTAACTGCCTTGTCTCTGTATACCTCCCAGTGTAATTTTTTTGGCCCTAGACACTCAAAAATCTCACTCAGGCATATAACCTTGGGTTTACAAAATGCTTGAGCCCCACAGGTCTTCCCAGACGCTCCAGGCCCTTTCCCACACTGGGAACATGCTGCTCCAATGTATGTTTGATCCCTTCCTAGTCCCCACTATCTCTGTAGTTCAGTTTTCCACAATCATTTCATCCCTAAGAACGTATTTCCTAGGAGCACTTACTCAAGTGAACCCTTCCAAAGCAAAAAATGGAAAAGAGATCAGGAATCACTAAGCTTAGTTGGCTGCAATATTGTAGCAAGCCTCTAGACCCAAACACTACACAAAAATGTTTATTATATGCTCCTTCCTGGAGAAGGCACCTTCCAATGCTTAAAGGTGGCCCGTCAGGAAAGCTGGAGAGGGACTTTTCACAAGGGCATCAGACAAGGGGGAATGGCTTTAACCTAAAAGAGGGAAGATTTAGAATAGATATTCAGGAGAAATTTGAAGGTAGTGAGACAGTCAAACAGATTGCCCAGAAAAGCTGCGGACGTGCCATTCCTTTGATCAAGGTCAGGCTGGGCAGGGCTTCGAGCAACCTGATCTAGCAGAAAGCATCCCTTCCCACATGTTCTAGAAGATAAGCTGTGGACCTTCTGATTGTCATCATTCCTTTTCAACATGAGCATCCATGAATCTTGGGTGTTCCCTCCCCCTTGGGGGTGGGATGTCATGCCATGGCAGGAGGTTTTGAACTAGGTGATTTTTACAATTCTTTCCAACACAAACCATACCATGATTCTGTTATTCTATGTTTGTGGCATTATGAACCAAAAAGCCAATTCCAAGATATTTCACACACACACAAAAAAAAAAACAAAAAACCCACACATCATAGTGAGCCACAGAAATAAACCAGGAAAAGCAAAGATATCATCACCCTGAACCTTTGCAACGGAAGGCAAATTATTTAGGTAAAATGCTTTAGTGATCCTGGTGGTCTGGCCACGGAACAAATAAAGGGAAAAAAAGAGGCCTAACAAAAACAACACTGTTCCTTGACAATTTAATACCTTTTTTGACAACGAGTCAACAAAACCAGCTCCCACAAGCCAGCATCGGTATCGAATCCAGACCAATGCTCACCCCCTCTGGTTTCTACAAACCTATTCCAAATTACCAGCCACACAGGAAACATTACTCTCCAGAAGAGTCCAGATTGGGTAAAGTGAGATCTGACTGGTGTGGTTTAGGGCTCCTGTCTTCCATGGCTGTTACAATGCTCTTGTTATAACCATTTCACCACCAATCAATTTTGAAGTGGTCACTATTTCATTATCCTAAGCTGAGCTATAGAAAAAGGCTGTTTTCTGAACTTCCCTGTGCTACAGTTTGCTGTTTCTAATACTCGGAATGACTGTGCCAATTCGATGGCTGCTTTTATTAGAATTTTCTCCCCTTTTAAGCAACTGCCACCTTCAAGTACCACTTTTCTTTTTATCAGAAATAGGAAAGAGAAGCTGGATAAATGACTGAATAATTAGAGTTTCACACAAAAGTGGCACAAGCAGCCCAGCTACAAATACGAGACACAGAGTAACCTCTACAGTGCAAGAATTCTGTCCTGACAGTTCCATTTTATTTCTTTCATCAAAGAATAAAAAGCATCAATCTGCAGCTTCAGTAAATCAGTCATATTGCAGCAGGTTAAACAGCAATTTCACAAGGGTAAACTGACACAATTTGAAGCAGTGGGCACTCATCCAATGAAAGAATACAGAAGGCAGAGTGTGAAATGACTGACTGACTCAATACATCAAAATTAATTTTTTCAGTATATTAAAATGGAAAACCAAGAATTTCTACAGCAAAATAAAATTATTGATATTTATTTCCCCTAGTTCTCAACTTTTTTCTGGAAAACTGACGTCTCTCAAATATTTTAATTTCAATGAATCAGCAAGTTCCAGTTTCAAAAGTTTTAGATCTTTCTGACTTGCTCTAATGACATTATATTACTTTGTGAACTTGGGAGGTATTAGGAAGATTAGAATGAGCTAGTTGATATGATGGGGTGGTATGAAGAAAAAGGCTTTTTTTTTTTCTGCCAAGCCTATAATTAAGATGCAAAACTGCAGCTGAATCATATTCCCGCAGCTCTGTTCCCTGCTCTGCGTGATATACACCAATATTCTCTTCTCTCAAAGCAAGAGGCATGTTCATAGCTGGCAAGGGAAATAGGATGATAAACTCAGTTCAAGAGCTCCTTCAGTGTATTTCCAAGGTCTTGCATTTCATACACAGAGATGCTGTTTGAATATGGGAATGTATATTTTCCTCAAGATAAGAGGAATACAGCTGTTCAACTTGCTAATTTACTTAACACTTGAAAGTGAAAGGGTTCCCCAAAAAGCTAAAGAGCAAATCAATTTTCAGTTATTTTGCTTAAGCTCCTTTGAGAAACCCAAACCTAATGTATCATCCCTCCTTTCTCTAGCAGGCTACTCACAGTGTCCCCCACTCCTAGCACTGGTGGCAATGTGGGGACAGCAAGTGGACACCATAAGCCAAGACAGACTTTGAAGCAGGTCCTATCCTTGAGAAGCATGGTCTGTGATTTCCATAAACCACCAGTCAGCTTCCTCAAAATAATTCATGTGACATTCATTAAAAAAATGAAACAGGGAACAAACAACTCACCCTTGAGGACTCCAGGCCATCTCATTTCATGCTGAGTTTAGTTTTTAATGCTAAATATACACATGAAAATGGAGTATTGCTTCATAAACCCAACTCCTGCATTCCCACTCTTGGCCAGTGACCCACACATCTCACCAGATCCTCATGCATTATCTGTACTCCTCCTTCGTATTGCCCCATGTTTTGTTACAACTCTTTTTGGCCAGGATTTTGCCTCCTGAGGGCGTACATAACTGGTCATGGCCATTCTGGTGCGGTTGGTCGTACTCTCTGCAAACATTATTTGTACCCAAGTTAACACTGTACTATGACAGGAAAAGAAATGAGAAATTAAATAAGTTACAAAGAGTGCATCATCACTGTACAGCTAAGTATTATTTCAACAATAAGGTCAGATTTATTCAATTAATTTTTAAGCAATATGTTATTACTTACAAAAAAATTTAAAAAAAAAAATCACTGAGCTGTCAATGCAATATTTTTCCAACCTACTTTCTCAAAAGAAAAGGCATGCTGCATAATTACACTATTTCCATATATATCTAAGGAATCATAATTAGAATAATTAATCAATAACTATGCTCAACTGTTCCATGCCTGCAGCAAAAAAAATATTTCATTTCTTAAAATGCTGGAAGTTAAACAAACAAACTGAGTAAACTTTGCCCTCAGCTCTGAAAAACAACTGATCCAGTGGAGCTGCTACATATTCAAGAGAACATGAAAAAATATGACTGAGAAAAGGCATTAGAAAATCACTGTGAACTCTTACCAGAATGTGTGACCAGCCACTACAAGTCTGTTCCCTTTCCCCACCCAAGCATTTGAAGTCTCCTCTAGGAGCAGGATCAAAACAGATGCTACCATCTTCCCAACTGTAAAGCTGATATCTTGTAAAATATAATCCGAATGGTACAAACATTTTCTAGCCCTTAGTAAGAGCATTAAACTGATAAACTCACAAAAGGATTCCTGGGTTGACTTTTGGACTCACAAAACTGCAAGGCATTTTCATAGGATAGTCTCTCCCAGCTGATTTTGAACCATTCAGCTATCTTTTAGAGTTGTGACTGAAAACAAAAGTCAAATCTCAGCTGTCAGCATGAGAACTAATGTGCAAGTAACAAACTGATCACATGCAGACTGAAGTGACAGTCCCCTGGCAATATGCATGGCCCCCTGTCAGCTCCCCCCATTGCTGAAGAATGTGTTGCAGGATGTCCTGCAGTACTCCCCAGCCTTTCAGCCCCCAGGCTGGCCAGATCTTGAGATGGGCAAAAGCCCCTGTGCTTTCCATCATGCAAATGTCACAGAGATCCAGCTGTCAGGTGGCACTGGAACCACCTGTGGCCCCAGTCCCTCAGTTCCTGTATCAACTGTTGTAAACAGCATCTGTAAAGATTTCAGTAACTGGGAGAATTTAGAATATGGGTTGCGTTTTTTTCAGAATCAAAACAAAACTAAGCTTTAAACTTTTGCAATTCCTCATAACACAGAAGTCTCTCTCTTTTCAAACTGAACATACATAAAGATGAAGCAACACAAATGGACTTCAATGTGGCCAAATCCAGATATTCTAAGGTCCTTTTTCTTATTCCAGTGTGCATTGCAAAGAACCCTCCCTGACAAATTTCCAGGGAGGCTCACCACAAACTTAAGAGGCCAGGCTTCCTATGAGTGTTTTGTGCTCTCAGATTAGAGCTGAAACTACAGCAAACCAGAAGTTGCCATCACTGACAGACTAAACAAACTGTCTACTGTTAATATAGACTGTATTTTGTTTTTTTCATTAAATGATGTTCTCAGATTTAGACCATGCCTTGTATCATTCTCTGAAGAATTTTGCAAAACAAAGAGGAAGATTTCATGTTTACTGCCACTGTCTCCTCCACTGCCACCAAATGCATCAAGTTTATTTTCCCAAACTGTTCTGTCCTAAAAGATTTTTGTTCCTACTACTAATACTGAAAGGCATTCCAGCAGCTCTTTCTTCCAAAGCTATCCATGATTTTTAAGAGTCAATCTAACTGTATTTATATCCTTCTCTATGTGTGTACATAAGGTTATTTTAATTCTAAATTTTCTTCCTGTCACTGATAGTTATGTCCAGGAATATTTACAGAGAGAAACAGTCTGAGTCTAATTCCTGCCCTGCTTTGGTATCATCCATCTTCTATTCATCCCATTTTACCAAAGGCTTTTGCAATGGCCAATTATCCCTTTCTCCTTTTGTACTTATTCTTCCTTCTTGACAACTCACCTTCTCCTTCTGCTGACACATTTTCTTTCATGTGAAGTAATTCAGCTGTTCTCCAGAAGCCAGTCTCTTCTTTCATGGTCATATTCAATGAGTCACCTTCTCCTTCAGAGATCTGTCCAATCTTCATTTCAGCAATTTCCTAAGGATCCTGAGATTTTGTCTACAATCATATTCTTCTGTTCCATTCTTCTGATTCAATCTAAAATCAGCATTCACAGTTTTGACTGTGATATTTTTCTATATACTTTGGCAGGCAAATATGAAGCATGAGTAGTTTTATTTAGTATTTAAAACTGGTAACACATATCCTTTAATTGCTAAAACCTGTCACAGAATCATAGAATATCCTGGGTTAGAAGGAACCTTAAAAGTCATCTAGTTCCAACCACACTGCCCTGGGCAGGAGGGACACCTTACACTAGACCAGGTTGCCCAAAACCCCATTCAACCAAGCCTCATCAATCACCCTCTCTACTTCTTCAGAGGCGTGTCTTCGTAATTTCCTCTTCTTTACTTTTACTATCTTGGGGGGAAAAAAAAAAAAAATGGAAGAAATCCTCCTGTGTACATTTCTTTACCTACAAGTCTGTACAAGCAGACTCCTTCAATTGCTGGCTTCTTGGCTTTTTTAAAACTTTGCCAACATTGGCCCTGCACCTTCAGATTAAATTCAGTATTTCATCTGTTCATCAGCAACAACCAAACACACAAATCACACACTTATTTGCAAGGATTATCAAACTGCCTTTGAACTCTGCCAATTACTAACTGAAAGCCACAAGACTCTTCAACTGGAGTTAAGCAAACTACAGACGTGTCTATATACACATCTGCTCTTTCCTGTTTCTCCCAAAGTAAGAAGGATATGCATCACAGTAACCAAAATAATTAAACCAAAACACCTCTAAATGCTTACATCCTGTCCTAATGGTCACTGCTTGCCAACATTGCCATCAGCTGTACTGATGCATTCACTGCTTCTAACCAGCTGAAGAAATAATAAAAGATGGAGGGAGAAATATTTTGTTCCTCAGAACACATTGGGAAGAAGATGCTGCTAAGAAAAGAGTTAGTAAGTGTGTGGAACAAACCTAAGGTAAGCTCAATTTCAACCAAAGCAAGAGAAACCAGAACTGACATTCTAGAAGATGGGTACATTATGAGTGAAACAACCTCCTCTTACATGATAGAGCATTTCTTCTTTACAGAAGACAACATTTTCGAAAGGAAGGACAATCTCTGCACTTCCAACCTGCTGATGGTTGCAGAACAGAGGTTTCTACTGGACCTATCATGAGAAAAGCTCTAAGAGCTCCTAGCTTTCAGCTGAAAGGGAAATGCAGGCACTAAAAAATGGTGAACTATCTTGAACTACAATAGATGTTTCACTAGCTTTATTACCCAAGTGCCAATTTGGTGGAATTATGTCCATCATCTACCTTTAAGAACTGAAGCTGTCCATGGAAACAAGGTGAAATGGGAACTGGAAAAGTTTGTAATACAAAGAAATACAGTGACATGAGTTCTACCACACACTTCATTTTGGAATCCCCAAAACTACAACAAATACAGAACCTCTTCTGCTTGAGGAAAGAGGTTGAAGGGAAGAACAAAGAATATCTCACACCTTATGAGGCTTTATTAACGCAAAATGGAATAGTATCACAGAGCTTTACACTCATGTACCCAGTAGGATTTTACCAGATGTGAATTCTATGTTGCCAATCTAAACACCCATATCTGCATCAAACTGCTGTTAACCAGCAGTCATTATTTTCCCAGCACTGAGCAGAGCCCTGTCCACCATGAACAACTGCTATTTAAAAAGGAAGCATACTAGACTACCTTGGACAGGAACCAGAAATATCACCTAGGTGCCTCCAGCAAAAGCTATAGCAATGAATAGAAATCAGGCAGGTGCCACTTAAAATGAGACATGAAAACACAAATTTGGGGCTGCCAATAGAATTTACCAAGATTTACAGCTATACAGCCACAACTCCCAAGCAGTAAAAGCCTCATAATGAACAGTCTTTCAAGAAATCCTCATAAATGAACAGCAAAAGAGGTGAAGTGGGACTTACACCTACAGGCTTGACCTGGTTTTCTTCCACACACAGAACAAATTCTGCTTCCATTCCATTTCAGTCGCTTCAGTGTGGTCTTTCCAGGTCCTGCCTGTTGAGTTTTGCCAAGATTTCCTATAATCTCTAAAAAGCCTTTCAAGTTATGGAAACCCCACACTTGAGGGAGATCCACTCTTTCTCTTCCATGGTAACACTTTATTCTCCACACAGCCCTGGTATTTCTAGGAGTAAAAATCAAAGCACTCTGCAAAGGTAACAAACAGGGGGTTTTGTTACAATGGAATATTTGAAAACAACAATCCTTTCACAAAGCGCACGGAATTAGGTAGGAATGGCAAAAGGAAAGTTATGTAATTGATCTTTAGAGCTAATTTTAATAAAACAAGTCTCTTTGAAACCCAAACTCCTCTGTCTATCACATTTGAAAGTGAAAATCAATGCATTCTTTTTTCTTTTCATGATTAAAGCTTAAAAACAACTTGCTATAGCTTTTAATATAATTTGTGAACATCGCCTAACTTTTGGCAACTATGGGCACAGAAAACTGCAGCCATCAGACCTGACCTTGCACCATGGTTTGACTGCACCTCTTTGTCAAATCTGGTATTTGAAAGAAACCTGATTCAAATGACTAATGAGTAGAATAATCACTAGTGTAAAGATAAAGCACCCAGCTAATACTCAGACCCAGGTAAGAATCAATTTCCTCTTTGTTCTTCTTTGAATTATGCCTTAAGAAAGCAAGAATAGGAAAAAAAATGCCATTACTTAGCAGTATTCCTCCTTTTTTCTAAAAATTAGGTATGCCTTCACAACTCTGATGAGCTATATTACTTTCAGTAAAATCCCAAATCATTCCATCTGCACTGAGTGAAAGTTTGAGGGCTGTCTCAATTTTGAAAGAAACAATACACACCAAGAAAAGACCACTCTCCTACGCTGAAATTACTGATACTTTATTAGGTTTAGCACTGAAGGTCAACAAAAGCGTACTTACCTTCTGTTTTGGAAAGAGTTTTGGAATAGAAATCAGTCTGTTGCTATGTGACTGGTTTCCAGGCAGCAGTTCCACTCACTTCTTCAGGGAAACGACGTGTTCTTCTGTTTCTGCAAATGCTGTTTATATTGAGTAAATCCAAGTATGTTCAACTCAGACAACATACTGTGAACCATTAATGAAAAAACGCATTTGCAAAAACCAGAACATAATACACTGACCTCTCTCAACTCCTATTTGGAGAAAGGAGATGCATCATATACATGACAGATTGCTGGCATTACATTTTCTGGCTGTTGACTTGAGAGAATGCCAACTTTCATGAAATACACTTGATCCATTCCATTTATTTTGTGAATAAACATGAACAGCTTCCTCCATTTCTTACCACATTTGAAGGGCTTAGACATCTCAAAAGCGACAAACGTCAGTGGAAATACTATAAAAGGGTGAAATTTTCACTGAATACTAATCAACATCCCTCAAGAACACACCCAGGATGCATTAATAAAACCATTTTCCTTACAAGTTTTTTACACTATTTTTATTTGGTCCTGTCTATAAAAAAGTGTCTCTGTCAATTTTGCATCTGTTACGACTCACTTAAGGAAGTTCAGAAAAATGAGAGGTAATTAAAAAATTCAGTACAATATGATGAAATTCAGTCAAGCTGAATTCAAACATCATTACTTAAATCAAACTTCATTGCCCTGTTTTCACCAGCTCTGAATTGAACAACCTAAATTGAATCAAACTCTTATTTAATTATTTCTTCAGATAATAAACAAGTCGCTGAGAAAAACAAAGGCCCAAATCCACATTTATATCTGCTGAATTTTAAAGAACTTAAAGGAAATTATTTTGCTTTTAACAAAATTAGCATCCAGTAAAATAAATTAGGAGGCATCAGCCTTCATAAGCTTCAACTTTCCACTTATGTGAGTCTTTGCTTTGAATAAATGCAGAGAGAAGACACTTAAAACTGCATATTGTAAATAAGGGGGGAAAAAAGTCAGAAATCATGCACATTTTAAGAGTCAGTCTGCACATTTGCTGAGAAACAAACAATTATGACAACAAATTCTAACTTCAAAAAAACCCAAACATGTTCTGCAAACTCAATTTCCCTGGAAAAAAAAAAAAAAACAAGAATAGCAAAGAGAAGGAAAAAGGATTAAGAAGAGACCAGATCTTACAAAATAAGGAGCAAGAGATAAAGACAATGAAAGGGGGTCTTCTTCATATGAGAGGAATCAGCCACATCTTTTGCAGTGGGTCTAAGAGGACTGTATCTCCCAGCAACACTGTCCAGTGCTGCACAGATCCTGCAGCTTGTGATAAAGCAGTACTGCTGTGTACCCTTCTGATACAAACCAAAGCCATGCATGCTCCCAAAAAATGACCAAACTCAGCTACAAAATCATACAACCCATAGACACACATTAAAGAACAACATTCAAGTTGTAAAGTCAATCACTCAAGAACTGTGTAAGACAATTTAATTTATACATGAAATGTAATTCTCTCTTTACCATCTATGGTAGAACTTTAATCTTTTCTTACACAAATGCACACACTTTCTCTATGGATATCAGGCTGTGAAGAAGCCTATATAGCTTCCTCCTACTTCACTGCTTGCACAAGTTGAAAGGGATAATATTAATATGCTACGGAAAAGTAAAAAGGAGAAACAGATGAAAGCTGTTCACTTCTCTGTGCTGAAGAGTTAGGCTCTAACTCTGCCTCCATGAAGACTCTTACCTGGACATGGCAGGGATGTGAGCTCCTCTGCACATAATGTATGTCCCTGATTTTCTCTGCAGGTGATTTGAGATCTGGGGCTATGACTCACAGAAGAGCTGAAGAATAATGTAACTGACCAAGACGCCACAAAGATCACACACCAGAAAAAGGGCACTAACAACCACTGGGCACTTTGGCTCTTAACTGTATCTGTGTTTCAGCTTCTCTTTCATAAAATGTGGGGGGGAAAACTGGTATCTTGCTGCCTTCCACTGCACGTAAAAAGAAACGTTCACTAACGTGCAAATCCTGACTAACAGTCACTGGGGCAAAACTAAATACTATGGTTCTGTCACTAAAGCAGGTACTGGTAGACCTTCCTGGTTCAATTACACTTTTGACATGGTGTGGCCAATAGTGTGCCTCAGTTTCTCACCTCTTAAATAGAAAAGTATCTTCCTTCACAGAGCTTTTACAAGAACATGCTTGAGATTATGAGGGACTCTGATACTATGGTGACGCAGGATATACTCAAGCATGAAACACGGCCAAGTACACACCACAGTAACTACATAAAGAGCTTAAAGTTTTCAGGATGATGAAATTAACCTGAAATTTTATCCACATTTTCCCCATCTGTATTTTCCCTTTGAATTACTTGTAGCAAAGAATGCAGAAGTAACACAGGAAAGTGGGAAAAAAAAGGTCAAATAAGGCACGCATTGGATGTTTTCTTCATGCTCATATCTAATACACAATGCTCATTAGGATACAACTCCTGCCAGTGTGTGCTGAGCACACAGACATTAGCAGAACTTGTGAATGGATATTAAAGTAGAAGAGATCATGCCTAAATGACCACCTCATTCCAGTTAGGTTGAATCCTTTCTCCTGTCATTGGAAGGACTTGTACACACTTCTGCTTAATTCTCTCTGAAAATCCCCATGGGTTGCTCCCAGCAAATATTACAATTACATCATATAGGTACGCAGAATAAAAATTAAGTATAGCAAACTATTCGTGCCACTTACAAGACTAACTGGGGAATTAAGGGTCTCTTTTCCCAAGAAGTGCTCACTCAAAAAAAATCATACTTTGACAAGAAAATGTCTCTGTACGACATTTTGGCCACCTCTAGCATCTCCATTAATTCAGTAATTTAAAATTTTTAACTTTTTTTATCAAATATTCAAATTTCAGTCATAGTAAGCACTTCCACCTTAGAAAGGCAGCACTGGACTGGCACAGTCCCGGCCCTGCAGACCCTCGCTCACCCAGAATGGCAATTGAACTGCTGCGGGTGGAAGCGGACAATTCTGCCAAGCACAGTGAGCGCCCCTTAACTCTCCACCTCTCCACCAGCTCAGTCGCGAAGTGTCTGCCTTACACCATGAGTTTTGCCTCCTTTGCCCACAGATCTGCCGCCCGCACTCTGTCGGGCACACGGGTCTGTTTTCCATGCCGTGTGGGGCCAGCGTACAGGTGTGCCCGTGGGGCGGGCTGAGGGTGGCCCGCGCTCTTGGCACGGCCGCGGAGCCGCCCTTCGCGCCAGCCGCCATTTACCTGGAGCAGGTGGTGTGCCGCCAGGTAGGCCAGGCGCGGGCCTCCCCGCACGCCGGGCGGCAGCCGCCCGCTGCCGTAGCCGTGCCAGGCCACCACGTACGGGTTGTCCACGGTCAGCCAGTAGCGCACCTGCCCGCCGAAGTGCCGGAAGCACAGCTCGGCGTAGTCGCGGAAGAGCCGGGGCAGGACGGGGCTGGTCCAGCCGCCGAAGGCGTCCTGCAGGGCCTGCGGCAGGTCCCAGTGGTAGAGGGTGACGACGGGCTCGACGCCCAGCTCCCGCAGGCGGGCCAGCAGCCGCCCGTAGTGCGCCAGCCCGGCGGGGTTGGGCGGCGCCGTCCCGTTGGGCAGCAGCCGGGCCCAGGACAGCGAGAAGCGGTAGTGCGAGACCCCCAGGCGCCGCAGCCCCTCGACATCGCGGAACAGGTTGTTGTAGCTGTCGCTGGCCACGTCGCCGCCCACGGGCCCCGGCGGGGCGGCCCCCGACGGCGTGGCAGGGCGGTGGGCGAAGGTGTCCCAGACGGACGCGCCCTTGCCGCCCTGGCGCCAGCCGCCCTCCGTCTGGTAGGCGGCGCTGCCCGCGCCCCAGAGGAAGCCGTCGGGGAAGGTGTCGTAGAGGAAGAGCTGGTCCTGAGGGTAGGGCAGCCGGGCGAAGCGGGACCAGGTGCCCGCGCCCTGCCCCGGCGCCTGCATCCCCGGCCGCCCCAAGAGCAGCAGCAGCAGCGACGCGGCAAGGGCCATGCTGCCGGCGGGGCTCCGCGACGGCAGCTGCCGCCTCCCGGCTCCCCGCCGCCCCATTTTATCTCACCTCGCGCCCCCCCTCCCGCCCCGGTGGGCACGGCCATTAATAATTACCTCGAAGCTGCCGCCTGCATCCTTCCCAGCCGGTTCCATCGGGGAGAGCTGCCGCCGGGGGCGGGCGGGGAGGAGAGGGGGGAAAGCGGGGCGTGCGCTCCTCGGGGAGAGACGGACCCTCTCGTTCCCTCAGGGTGCCCGTGGATACCCCCACGGCCCCTCAAAGGCGGCGGTCCCGGTCCGCGGGCGGCAGGCGGGGTTCCGCAGCCCTTCGTCCGCCCCGCCGGGCGCCCGCACCTCAGTGGGACCCTCGCCGCTGCCCTGCGCCTTTCTTCCCATAGGAAGAGCCCGCGGAGAGACCGGACGGCCGTATCCGTCCCCTCTGGCAGGCTGAGCTTAGCCCCCTCCCGTGCCCCGCTGCAGTACCACCGTCGGGGTGTCTGTGGGGCAGCGGCCCCTGCGCCCCACCGAGGGAGGGGGGGAAGCGGTCGCGGGGCTGGGGAGGCGGGGGAGGGGAAGGCGAGGAAATAAAAATGCTTTTCCCTTCACTCAGTGTTTCCGTCGTTGTACTTTAGCAAGACACATCGCACCTGCGATCTCTCATGTAGCAGCAGTTGCAGGGAAACTCGTTGTCCAAGGACATGATACACTCATTGCTCCCCGCCCGCTCCCCCGGAATTCATGGGCTGTCACCTCCCAGTAACAACACTTCTTTCCTGCAGTAGGAGGTTGGTATATTTGGTTGCTTGCTGCACGGAAAACTAGTTGTAGTTAGGAATGCCTCATGGATCTTTAGGGAGAGGAAACAAAGCGAGCTACGTTTGATTACTGAGTTACATTTCGTAACCAACTGAGCAGGCGAGAGGCATAGACTGCTCTTTAAAGGCAGGTCTCAAACTGCCCTCTGCGTCTCCTTTGGACAGAACAATTCAACCAAGACTGCGAAGCAAGAAACAGCCCAACACATTGCAGAACCTGGTATTCAGTGGTGTGAACTCTTAACAGGATTTGGGACACCTAAGAATAAAATACATCCAGGCTGTTAGGCACAGAGAGATGTTCCCAGGAGATAAGGCTGTTGTTTAACTACAGAATGAAGGCCTTTAGATAATTCCATTTTATTTTTAGAAAATAAATGCCCTCAGGGAAAAATTACAGATAATGGCTAATAATGAGTCAATTGATTTAAATCCCAGTTGTGAACTAATGAAGGTTTTCTTTTGTGCACAGAATGGGCTCTCACCTCTCCCAAGTACATGCAGGGCATTTCCACATTTTCTGCCCTGATCCAGATCAGCTTTGGGGGTTGATTTGTGCTGTTTTTAGAGACCAAAGATGTAGGGGACAGGATTTGAGTTAGTTTTCCACTGTGGTAATTAATTAATTGCCTCGTTAGGAGGATGGAGGTCTGAACAGCCCAGGGGACCATCGACAGCCCTTCCCGAAAGGAGGAAGTTTGTAGGGGAGGGACAGGAGAACCAAGGCTGGACATTGGCTTCCAGAAGTGAGTTTGGGATATAGTCTGAGAAAGTGCTGAAATTCTATTACAGCCTGAGTAAATGACAACACAAAAAGGTATTGGCATCACCTGCTAGTTATTTGCAGAAACTGGAGATTAATTGTTAAATTGCACTGGGGCATGGCTGCAACTGTCCCAGCACCAGGCTACCATTCAGCTGCAGACCTGATTTCAAGGAAAGCAGAATGTCCTTACTGGATCTTGTTGACAAAGTATTTTAAAACCTAGGATGTACAGGCATGCCTCAGAAACACCACCACCTAAAACAGGGTATTAGTGATGGTAAGTCTATTGCTAATATGTAAGGAAAAAAAACAAATCATTGAGTATACAAGGACACATGAGACTTTGAAATACATGGTACATTCTTGTTCATGTGCTAATTATGAACTAAAACCTAGATTGATCCTATTTGTACTTGGGCAGCACCAATAAGTAGACACTTATAACTGAAGCTCCTTCACTAGGGAGCTTTTTTCTTCCAGAGCCTGTGAACAGTCAAGGAAAAGAAATGGCCTTATGGTGTTACTTTAAGTCAGTCTAGACAACTTCTGAAGAAGGCTATGTTATCCGAAAAAACTGTCAAGGATACAGTGGATTGAACTCCCAAAGCAAGAAGCCCATTTTTGTGGGACAAAATCTCACCATAAGCTGATGGCACAAGGCTGTCACTTTACTTGCGTGTCTGCCAGATGAAAACTTTACTCTTTTTCTTTGTGTGTGTAAATGACAGAAAATGTGCAGCGTGGCCTCCAGTTCCATGTGTTGTTTTTGGTTATTTTCTTAGAAAGCTTGTTTTTGTGTCTTAGGACAACTCAATTACCAGCTGCTCTGAGCCGATATGTTTTTTCCTAGCAGACAGTCTAACAAACTCTGTGCAATATTAACCATGCAGAAAGGTCAGCCAAACACTCGCAGACATCCAGGTCTCCCTTGTTGCTCCTTGAGTTCAAAGTGTGGCTCCATTGTGTGCTGAGCAAGCACACTTTCAGTTCTGCCCCAGATAAGCAGATCAGGATTTGACTTTCAGCCTCTTTGTATTGGTGATTACTGAACATTCAGCTTTTGATAATATGTATAATGTACAGCGCTGTGTTATTATAATCTTCCTTCAGGCTGTGCTAAGATTTTCTTTACTAGGTATAGAGTCAGTGCATGCAATCAAACTCGACAGTGTTCTGACTGAGCCCTTCTGTTTATACCCCAAAGGGGCTGAATCTTCTGGGTACTTAATTTTAGGTAAAATAACTCTATTACTGCTTTAGACTGATTTAACAGCTTCCCCGAGGTAATATCATGCTTCAATGCAGCAAACCCTTTTATCATTTTAAGATGTCCAGAGAAGAGCTAGATATACCATATCTACTACATATACCATATACCAGCAGCATCTGTGGTGGAGCAAGTGATCTCAGTGCCTAAAACCACCATCTCATGTTTTAATGCCCCTTCTCTGTTCGCAAATATACTTCCAAATGCATACAGCATGCAGCCAGTTAAAAATAGCCCTGTGTAATAGATTTGCAGTCTCAGCATTTCATCTCAAGACACAAAAGTATTTGCTAACACTTGGAAAAACTGCTTTAAAAAATCACTTGATTTAGACTTGAGTGTTTTCTCTGCTTCTGCCATTGCTGCATAACAGTACTACTTCTTTATTCTGTCTGTTAAATGCAAACTGCTAAGCTGTCAAATTTTACTTCCACTTCCTCATCAATGGCTTCTTTCCAGCAGAAAGACGTCCAACAGCATTCTAGATTTACGTTCTTCGTCCCTGCCCGAACACTACAGACTACAAGGCAAATAAGCTCTTTCTCTTGAAAATTTCCTTGAAAAAAATGCAGCTGTCCATACCTGTTCCTTCTTTCTCCAGTGATCATACTACTTAAATGCATTCACTGTACATTCAGAATGACCTTAGAGAGAGCTAGTGACTGATTGTATTGAAATTAGAAACACGGTGTTGTCAGGTTCAAAATAAACGTGCTGATGTAATAAATACAATGCTGTGGAACGCTTGGGAACATGTTGAATGCTTCTCTCTCTTATCTGTAAGTACCAAGTCACTCTCAACTCCACTTTTTTCCAATGCTGTATTCTGAATCATAATTTTATTTGACTAGCACTAGGCACTCTAGTTTGTAGACAATCTCCCTATCTTCAAAAATGCCTTCTGAATGGGTGGAAGAAGGGATGGTCAAAGACACAAGGGAAAAGAAGATGCCTCTCTCCTAAGAAGGGGGATAATGAAGAGGTGGATGCAGCCTTGCTCTTCCAGTCCTGGGCAGGAGACATGGATCTGAATGGCAAGAGGTGTTCAGAGCTGAGGGAGAAGAGAAAGGACAGAAGAATGCCCCTTGCTAACTCCAGCCATGAGCCACATGAGCAGCTCATGAGCCACAGGCTTCAGCTGGTGTTTAGACGGGAGTGGAACCCTGTTTGCAGCGGCTGAAGAAACACACATTTCCATAGGGTCTGCTGAGCCTGTGTGAACAAGTGACAGTGGGTATCCAAGGAAATGCAGGCCAAACAGGGAGTTGCCTAATGAATTTTAGCTTTTTTTAGGGTAGAATATCCTGGAAAGCAGAGTGACTGGATCACTCACGAAGCTGAAATAGATTTAACAATTTAGAAGAGGGATCTGGAAGGACTGGACCTAGACCCTAAGATTTGCATACCTGCAAAAATTTTGGTCTGTGGTCTCTGACGCAGTATTAAAAGGACCAGAAAGCTAATTTCATTCTTCTCACAGCTGTTTTTATTTCTGTTTGTTATACTATTTTATCTTTTTGGAACCAATTTCATTCAGTCTCCACAGAATGGCTCAAAAACTTGAATCCTGTGTCTCAGTCTAGAGCTGACGGCACTCTGGAGACATGTATGGTGACTTTTCATATCCAGTCATCCTATCTCTTCAGTTCAGGCACAGCTGAAGCATTTCCCTTCACTCTTCAGATTCACAGTATTTTAAAACCTCTGCCAAAATGCCACATCTTCTATGAAAAGAAAAATCCACAGGGACTTAAATGAAGAAATAAAAAGCACTACTATTCAAAAATGAAAACGCAATACTGAGTTTTACATACATGAAAGTTGAAATTTTTTATGCATTAAATTCAGTGAGGGAAGAATGTGTTGCAAAATTGCTTCTATCATCATATCTTTTGATCACTCACTGTAGGTAAATTGATAAGAATTACTCCTGTACTTGTTAAGTCTGTATTTCAATAAACAGTTGAATGACAATGCAGTTCAGATACTTCTTTCTTGTTGGTTTCAGCTCATGAAAATATTGGTCTCATTTACTACAAGGCAAAGACTGGCTCACAAAGAAATAGGATTGGTTTAAAAAACTACTGTAGTGTGTTAATTCTTTGTAAAATTTTCTGCCTAAATGATTCTTTTGCAGTTAAGAGTTGTATCACATTAAACTGAACTGAGATGAAACTTTGTAAACTAGTAATTTAAAATATATTGCACTAAGCTGCTGCATCACTAAATGTTTGCTGGCTGCAAATGCATATACATTTTTCAGGGCTACAATTGTATGATGTTCTTTAATAAACACAACTATTATGTTACACAAAATCAATTTCCAGTGAGGAGCAAAAACTTAGTTTCTGTTCTGTGTGAAGTGTGTAGTACTGAAATGTGCTTTACAGTCAACGGAGAAGTCAAATAGTATTTAGTGCTGCTGGCTACTAATATAAATGTATTTGGGAGCCATTTCCAGTTACTCTACCAAGGATTTACTCCTGTGTTTCCAAGATTGGCTCAAAACCACCAGGAAGTCAAGACATTTATTACCAAAACAGTAAGTATCCACAGTTACACAGGGTCTACCTCTTCAAATGTGGTTGAGAAGTTGAGCTAGATTAGGCCAACCAAGACAGAGTATGCTGCAACAGTCCAGACTTGAAAAGTAGACCCTTCTAATAAAGGCAAAAAAACCCTTGACAATTATCGCAATGAATTTCACCTCTGAGGTATGAAAGCATAGATGCATGGCCAATAGCCGTTTTGCATTAAGCATTTCTTCACAGATGCTACCTAATGCACTGCTTCAGTAACTGAAGGTCTAATAATTTCCATAGTAATTAGGCTTGCAGCAATGAAATATAAAGTTTGTACCTTACTTTGCAGCCAAGTATGAGAATGAGAATGAGAAGTTCATGGCCATTTCATCACCATTTCATCCAGAGACAATCACACATTGTCTCTGCTGATCCTTCCTCCTGAGGGAGAGGACTCCTCACACTGTTATCCTAATCCAACATGGGGTCCTGCCCATGGGAGACAGTCCTCCATGACCTTCTCCACCTTGAATCCTTCCCGTGGACTGCAGTTCTGCATGAATTGCTCCAACATGGGTCCGTTCCAGGAGCATGTTGCTCCAGCATGGGGTCCTGCCAGGAAACTTGCTCTGGATGGTCTCCTCCATGGGCTGTAGGTGGATCTCTGCTTTCCTGGGGACCTCCATGGGCTGCAGGGGCACAGCTGGCCCTCTGTATGTTCTTCACCACAGGTAGCTGGGGAATTTAATTTTTGGTGCCTGGAGAACATCCTTCCTCTCTTTCTCCACTGACCCTGCTGTTTGCAAGGCTGTTCCTCTCACATATTCCTACTCCTCTCTCCAGCTGCAATCGCTTCTCCACAGTAACTTTTCTCCTTCGTAAATCGGTTATCCCAGGAATTCTATATCCATCACTGATGGGCTTGACTCGGCCCATCTTGGGGTCCATCTCTAGGTTCATCTTGGAGCCATCTGCATTTGCTCTGTTGAACATGTGGGAAGCTTCTGGTAGTTTTCACAGAAACCATCCCTGCTACCAAAACCTTGCCACGAAAACCCAATACTGCAGTAATTCCGTACTAATGTCCTGGGGGCCTCAGGGCATCTGAAAAGATGCCTGTGTTCAGGTAACTGAATCCAGCCCTTGGCAGTTCAAGGAGATCTAAGCAATGTCATATGTGCAACCTAGAGAGTGATTCAGCTCAGCACTAAAGTAAGAGATTCACCTGCCCAAACATGTATGTCTAGTCCCATCACCAGCAGCCAGCCCATGGTGTCTGGCACATCCACGTCAGAGTTGCTAATATTGCACAGAGAGCTCATTTCATCTGTCTGCCTATGGCTGAAATGTTTTCTGGCTTGGTATTCCATCTGTCTTCCACTTAATATTCCAAAACAATGCAAATCACATGTAGATCTTTTGTTATATTCATCAGCTTCGGGTAGACAATATGGTGACTCTATGGCATGACACAATGGTTGTCAAACAACACCACCTGCCCTCCTTTGGCCAACCAAATATGGGAGATCCATGTCCAGCCAGAATGGCCATTGTAAATCAAGCAGAATACCCTCATACATTCATAATGGTACCCAATATCATGTGTAAGGATGAGAGCCTTGACCACAGTGGTTGTTTGCCTCTCCAGTTACACAGTCTGCTATTGCCAGATTTCTGTGAGTTCTGCACCATCCATTTTTTTTTGAAGCCATGTGGGTGTCTGAATATCAAAGTCCTGCTCTACTGGTAGAGTTACTGGTACTCTACTTTGAGAGAAATTTTTATCTTAACACCATTAATAATATTCATATACATCATATATCTACATCCATCATTAATATATGGATTACTTTAGCCTCATCTAAAATCCAAGGAGGTCTATTCTTTTGAGCATTAAGATGTCCATCTATTCCTTGGAGTGATATTAGACAAAGAGTAACATTTAACAGTATCAGGATCTTAATACTTCTTCCAGAGCAGGAGCCAGTCTGTTTAGGTTATTGTTCCCCTTATGTGATGGCCTTACAACTTCTTCTTTAGATCAAACCATCAAGGACAAAACAGGAAGCCATGTGTGCTACCACTGCCTTCAGTTCTCTGAGATCAAGTGTTTGTGAGACTTTTTTGAATATTCTCAAGGTCAGTGATTAGATTTCCAGCAGCTTCTCTGATTCACCCCTACAGTGCATATCTGCTGCAAATCAAAGAAGGATGAGCAATCTAATAAGAAGGGACGAGCTGTACCACAATTATAATGTGGGTAGCTGAAGGCATGAGTAACAAAAGTGCCACAGTGATGAAGTAACACATGCTGGCCCATCAGTGTTTCAGTCCTGCTCATCCATCAGGTAACTTCAGAAAATATTAGCATCTGAGGGATTCTAAAGAAAAAAGTGTTTTTCTGCTCATTGACTGTGAGGAAACTTGCAAATTGTCGCTGAAGCAGGTACTGATTAAGCTTTGATATATGTATGTTTGAGCTATATGTAAGGAAATTAAGCAAGCAAGCTTATTCTCTAGAATTGTTGGGCCATTAGGAAGGTTATCTACAGTTTGGAGCTGCATTTAAAACAAGCATTTTCCAAGTGAAAATCTTTGATTTACAATGTTCTTTCACATGAAATGTACAGAATGTAATTACACAGAATGTAACCCATGCAAAAATCCTGCTTGAAAAAAATGGTTTGCAGGCCCTGTAACCATATTCAAATGCATTCATTGCTGGAAGAATGTACCCCCTTACCAGTATGGTGCATGTATTCTTCATCCAAACCATTTTTTGTTTTTAAATTACAAAACAATTTCCTTGTAACAAAAAATAATTTAGATAAACAAAGTGAGGCAGTCCAACCATAGAGAGAAAAGCAGACCCCTGCCATTGTGAAACATACTTCATAGGAGGCAGCAGTAAATTTTAAATCTATTAGATATCTTTTAAAAATGCACTACAGTTAGGCATCATCAAGCAATTCCTTCTTTGGACTGAAACAGGGAAAGGACTCTGCAAGGAAAGTGGGGGAGAAAGTATTTTCCAGATTGTTAGGTACCTATTGACTGAGATACAATTTTTGGGGCATGCTGTCAGATCAGGTGTCATTTGGGCAATTTGGGCAATTTGGCAAAATCACAAAGGCTGATATGGCACTTTTCTGTCTGAATTATGTTGCTTAGTCATAGATACAAAGAAAAGTTAATTTGGTCCTTTTTTTTATTAGCTTAGCATTTAAGTTTCTCTTGGCCTGGCTTTCAGCTGACGAACACATGTCCACTGAAAGGAAGCTATCTGTGTCCATTTCTCTTATTTCTATCTTCAGTTCAAATCAGTTTTTAACTTAAAAAGCTGGAAAAGTTGAGGAAGGTGATCTACTTAATACATCCACTTATTTTTCATGCTTATTTTTCATTGCTGCCTGAGAATCCCTCTTGAGTATGCAATGGCTTTTCTGGATGTTCCCTTAGAGTGGATGTGCTGTGAGGGCAAAGCAACAATGCCTGCAGAGTGCAAGGCTTGTCTTAGCATGTTTGCTATTTTTATTTCAGCAGGCCAGCAGCAGTTTCCCAAGGATCGCAAATGAAAGCCAGAAAATGTGATTTTTCAAAGTGAGGCAGGTATCTCCAAAGAAAGCTCAGTGACATTTCACACCATGGGGAGAGCATGCAAAGCTACGGGCATCCTCCAGATCCATCTCACAGCTGTCAGCACAGTCAGCACTGGAAGACCTCGAGGTCTGTGGATTTGGTCTGCAGAGACTACAGCACTACTCTTGCCTCCTAACAATGCTGACAGGCTTGGTTTGGTGGCAAAGGATCTGCCTGGTTTGGTGGCTTCAAGCCATGCCCCTTACACACTCACCATCTGCCTGGCAAGGCATTTCACATTTGCCTGTAACAAGGTGTTCACATGGCCCTCTGTAGCTCCCCAGGACTAAAACAATGTGTTTTGATTTCTAACACCTCTTTTGCAGTGCTCAAAACAGATCAGGCGTCTCATTTCATACATATTGCTCTGCCGCATCCTGCACTGTTCCCATCCTCCACCTGAGTCCCAGACCATACCATATATAATACAGTCACTTCTACTCCTACCATAAAAGGGCATCACACTCCACAGAAGCATCTTGCCTATACTTTCACATTAGTGTTTTAGCTTAGGTTAAGTATTTCCATTTTTATTCTCAAATCACTCTCCAGGCTTTTTTTTTGCCATCGTAGTGTTGGACTTATATTTGAGCAGTTTTAAATGGGGCTGCATAGTTAACTCTCTCAATAGCAAATATCAGCTAATATCCATGAGGAGGTGGCCACTCCTTAAAGAGCTAGGAAGCTCTTCTTATATCATGGTGTAGGTGGAGCTGACACTCAAAGAAAGGCAGTCCTTCCAGTTTACATATGTTTCACAGTTTCTTAACTGCCTTTCTTTGAGTGTCAGCTTCACCTACACCATGATATAAGGGAGATGATATTTAAGGTCACTTCCAACCCAAACCATTCTAGGATTATATGATACTAAGGCAGTATAAAAATAATGAAGCCTTTTAGCAAAATCTCTTTCATATACAATGCAATAGTAATGTTTGTAAAAATTCTAGTATGGGAATAACTATGTTAATTGTGGCTTAGTTTGTGCCTCTTCTAAAAGATGCTTATGTTCACCAACAGTAGCATCTTTATGCTTCTTTAACAGGGGGCATGGATGCATGAGAACATCTCTGGTTGGTGACAAGTGCTATCTGATCTACAGTAACAGTCTCTCCAGGCATGTTTGGTACATGCAACTGTGAAGTTGTCATGCCTTAAATAAAAGGCTTCCATTCCCTTTCTCCTCCTCTAGCTGCTTGACCCCAGTAATCAGTGCTGCAGCTCTCCAGGGACCAGGGAGTTCACACATAAGGGTGTGTGGAGCAAATTCCTAGCTCGAGTCTGGGAGTTGCACTGAACAGGGAGAAGGCATGAGAGAAGCTGCTCCATTGTACATCTACAGCAAACCCTTCCCCCTCAACACCCAGCCCTTCTGCTTCAGCAACAGCCTGCTTCTTTCAATAATAAGCAATAAAAATTATGTGACTAATAATCCAACCACTTCTGTCCTTCTTCACATGTGCTGTCTTTTTCCAGTAGCCCCCCCCGATGCACTCAAATGGAGCAGGACATGAAGGACAGGAGCAACACATGACCCATAGGCAGGAGACAAACTTACTTTTGCATAGGATTTTAATTTCTGTTCGTATTTGGATATGGAAAATGTTTTCGACTCCCACAGGCCCACTGTTTGAGTAAAGTAATCCAGCAGCCATACAGGGCATGAAAAAAGGGTAGTCCTTCCAGAGCTACTCTGTTCTAAACTAACCTGCAGGTCCAACTGTACTGGTAAATAGAAGAGAGTTGTGGTGTGCATGTATACTCATCCCCTAATCTGTTTAATTGCCATTCTGTCTCTGCTTTTTCAAAACTCTCTGCAAGACAAATCTGCTATAAAGGGGAGCAGCCATAACCACTGCAGACCTGAGCCAAATGGTGCAGGAATTGGTCTCTTTTATTCACTTATAGCCCTAGGCACAGGAATCAGTCTCTTTTATTCGCTTTTTTTCAGCAGCATGAAAATGGCTAAAAATGCAATTAGCCCTTTCTGTTTGGTACAAGGATTTTTTTTTTTTTTTTTTTTAAATCTACACATGCAGCAATAACTGGCAAAACATCTCCATAACTTATCTAGCCTACCTCTCTACCAGCTCCTATTCAGAGGACACATCTGTACATACACAAAATTCTGTGCAGATTTCTAACAATTGGTATAATCATCTATATAAGTTCTTAAAAACTTTTCTTTACAGCTTTTAACTGGCTGTTGTATTTTTTTTTTACCAGTTGAAGTGGCCTTGGGTTGCATCAGGGGAGGTTTAGATTGGATATTAGAAAAAAGTTCTTTACTAAAAGGGTTGTTAAGCACTGGAACAGGCTGCCCAGGAAATTGTTGAGTCACCATCCCTGGAGCTGTTCAAAAAACATGTAGATGTGGCACTGAGAGACATGGCTTAGTGGTGGACTTGGCAGTGCTGGGTAATGGCTGGACATGATGTTCATAAAGATCTTTGCTGAACTAAGTAGTTGTATGATTCTATGTTCATAGAATGCTGCCTAACACCCCACACACAGACCTACCACTGTTACTCCTGTGATGTGAAACCCTTTACTCTTTTCTGTTCTGCTCCAAAATATTTTGTGTGATGGCAAACTGCACAGAATGACTGCACTTCCCAAATTTCATCAAAGATGAAAATCTTGTGTGCCTCTTGTCAGGTGGGATAGGATTGGTCTAGGTAAGGCCAAGGAGACTCATGGTTCCTTGAACTGCAAGGGAAGGAAGATATAAGAAAAGTTACTGTCAGGCCAGCTGGGCAACTGCACATTGTTGATTCCATGAAATGTTTGCTAGTGGGTTCAGGAGTGCACACAAGAGCTCTGATTCACATATGTTAAGAGAAGGGGAAAAATTCATAGCAGTTACTGTATTTTATATTCGTGATCTAAATGAAAAGTGTAGTTACCATGCCACAGACAAGTTTACAAACATTCCTAATCCTCTCATTTCTGAGAAAGGTACATAACCATCAACTAGATAGGGAAGAAATTCAGTGTGTACACACATCCATGACGTATTTCTAAACACTGGTGATAAAACTGGTGCTAAATGCTGGTAATTTTAGATCACAATTATACAGCAGAGCATTGCTTTTTTTATTCCCATGCCTTAGATTTGCAAAGTTTACCTACCTTTCTCACAAAAAAGAATTGTTTTTAAGCCCCCAAAATTTGACAGTACTTGAGCTGCTAGCATGTAGCATACTGCCTGTCATTAATATTATTTAATTGCTTCCTTAAAATCCCTAATCTATAATCATTTTGACTTCCATCTAAAGTTTTTCTTGTCACTCAGGGGGAAGAAGGGAAAGTGAAGGTGTCATCAATGTGAATGTGAAAGCTTTGGAAAGGGATGAAAGGCACTACAATAATACAAGTTGTTGCAGTAGTTATCAGTAGCTTCCAACAGAGATTTGTCTCCAGAGCTCGAGACCCTAAGGATGCTACAGAAAGGAGCTCATTAAATATCCAAGTACAGAAGACTACTTCAAAAACAAGTCAGATGGATGAGGCACAGTGTTCTTTAAATGACTGCTGAAAATTTTTGAGGATTAGCCTTCCTTACTGTTAAATGTATATTAAACCCTAAGTTATTATTAAAGTGATTTTGTCTTAGTGACTTTGTCATCCAAATGGGATTTTATAGGATATGTTGGGAATTTTTCAACAGAAACTATTTTTGGTTGGAAAATACAGCTTTATCAAAACCACAGGTTTTTTTATTGAAATGTACATGCCAGCTTTGATACAGATGGAATTTTCATAGCAAAAAAATCAAAGAAGTAGAGAAGCCTAAGTCATAACAGCATTCTAGCTTGGCTCATTTATCTGGCTGTGGGGAAGACTGAGATTTCTGGATGTGCATGACTCTGCCTGAAGACTTGAAGATCTGTTTTCTACCCTCAAGGAAAGGACTCTTTTCACCCAGCTGTTCTGGGATGAGTTGTGTTTCATCTAGAAGCAAGAGTGAGAAAATGAGGTTTTCTTTGCAGCCCAGTGGTCATGACTCACACATGCAGTGTCACTGCCAGAGATGCAATGTGACGATAGCACCAAGATACAAGAAAAGAAACCAAAGGGCATTCGTGTCTCTGGTCAGATAATAGCAGAGAAGATTCAGTGATCTGCCTTCTCCCATTTTAGTTCCAATTGCATCTTGTGACTGCAGCCAGACACAGGATGCATGGAAAATACACGTGGCAGCAGACACCCTCAGAACATGGTATTCCAATATAGAAGACTACAAATGAAGAAGAGGCTCAAGAAGGGAAAAGTATTTCATCTCTCCAAGGGAGTGACTGATGATGCAAGCAGAGATACATTCTAGAGAAACACTCTGTGATCTGTAAAAATAAGAGGCTTTTGCCTCCACATATCTTATCTCTTGACAGTTCAGCCATTTCAGATTTTCTCCAGGTATCCAGAATTGCTAAGTAAGCGTGCCATTACAATAAAAGAACATGCTGTAGCAAGATAATAAATGTGACCTGCTGAACAACTGTGTTATCTTGTATGGCCAGACACAAGAGTAGATAGCATGATCTAAGTGTACATGTGCCTTATGCAAAGGATATTACAAACTGTAAGTCACACATTTTGAATTATCCAACCATTTGCAATGTAGCCACCCCCCTTGAAAAATACATATAAACAGAAATTCAATACGACAATAGTCACGGAATTTATTACAACAAATGAAGCCTCCTACCTAGCGGAGAAGGGTCACCCACACTTTCTTTCTGTGCTGCAAAAATACCTTTTGCAGTTATACTGCCATGAATGGACTTCTGCCAATATAATACTTTGTTTCCCATTACAAGCTGTCATGACAGGTGTGATTTTTGTACCTTGTATTGTGGGAACACGTGACCTTCACATTAATGTCTTCATACTGATAAAAGCTGAAAGCCCTTCCCCACTGCAATACTTAAAATTCTTCTGTCTGCTTGTTTTCTGTCTGATTAATGTAGAAAGTCCAGAGTTCATTTTGAGGCGAAGCAAGAGCACTTTTCAAATATTTCCAATCCAGCTTTCATTTCCTTATACATGAAAGTTGTTTGCAGGCATACTATTTTGTTTGTACCAGATATAGCTATAGATATTAATGCTAATCTTTTTTTCTGGTCATATTTTATATTTAAAATCCAATTACAAATTGGCATTAAGTAGATCAGAATTATTACTTTGGAGTCAAAATCCTTCCATGAGGCCTGATAGGTTGCTTTGAAAACATTGTTTGCTGTCTCCCAGAATACAATATACCGATTTTCTGTAGCTATGTAATGTGTCTATAGCATTCATTAATCATTAACTAGCCTCTTATAAATTTATTTTTATTCTTTATACTAAGCCTTTAAGACTCAGTGTAAAGAATAACATTTCTCTATTCTTTACCATCCTCTTTTATCAAACAGACATCAGTCTTCTGATTATTTTTAACTGGTGCATCTTCTTTATGAATGAAATGCACACCACCAATTTAAAACACAGATTATGGATTTTTAATTCTCACTTAGAGTTAACTGATACACAGATCTTGAACTGAGCCTTGGCCCAGGAATGCATTTGACCCCAGAGACTTCATCACTAATGTAAACTCACCAACCAGTCAGAGTGTCAGGAGTTCATGTTATGTGAAGCCAGCTGGGTTTTAGCTGCTGGGGCTGGAGCATGGGGGACTAGTGTTGCTTTTTGAAACCACTTGTGCTTTGCCTTATGTTTGTAAGGAGCAGATGACCTCTTAGGTGACATCCAGTTCAAATTAGGACTTCATCCCATCAAGTGGGATGAATTGTTCATTGCTTGATGTGTTCAATCAATGAACACATCAAGTGTTATTTGCTAGATGGGATGAACTGGAACCAAATATCAAGCTCAGTTCGCCTGCTGGACCTGTACAGGTGTCCTATAATGTCCTGCTCAGTGTATTGGTGTGTGATGTGTCCAGCAGCAACTTTCTTTTGGACACTTCTTGTCCTCTGCTGAACAATGACTACAACAGTATTCTAAGGTTCAGTTCTAATTACTGGAATGAGAATATAAATTTCATTTCTATCTGAGGATTAATCACTGCTAATTAAAATCCCTGTTTTAAAAGGGAAACAAGATTTCTCTGCTTAGAGGGCATATGTGTGCTATATTTGCTTCTCTTTACTTTATATTCTAAAAGAGTTTCAATGCAATATTTCACCAAAAAGGAAGGACTTGGGATTTTATGTGATCTCATTTGCATGCACCATGTGCCTTGCCTTGTAAGAATATATTTGACTTGCTTCTTTCCTTTGTTAATATGTTTTACTATTAGAAATGACAGCTCACAAAAAGATTGGGATTTTGTACTGCAGTCTTCAATGTGGACAACCTGAGAAATATATTCCTGAAGTTTCTTTTTCACCCTTCAAAAATTGTTTTGGTTTTTTTATGTCAGCACGTCTAGAAGAGTCATGTAACTACCACTGAATGGCACAATCGGGGAAACTATATTCTCCAGATGCAATAAAAGTTACTGTATTTTATTTCCTATTTTCTGGGGAGGAAATGACTTCTAAAAGTCTCCTATGATTTTGCAAGAAATAAAAATAAAGAAGATAAATTAGTTCCTGCAAAATATACATTTCTACAGCATTCCTTTTAATAAAAACATGCCATTTTCAGAAGAAGTAAAAGAGGGATTTGCTAATTTCAATGTTCTCCTTTAACAAGATTTAATCAGATATTTTGTAGCACACTGAATGTGTACATATGGGTGTTTAATAAAATCCTTATTACTCTCATCTCTCTTAAAAGTACATATAAACACAGAATGACAGACTACATTTCACCAAATTTATTATAATATTAAATTAAAGGTGGATTTCAGTTCAGTCATGATAAAAAGCTCAGTTTTGCTTCCATGTAAATGTTTGAAAAACTTTAATTCAGCTTTAAGAATTTAGAGGAATTCTCAAACTTTTAGTTTGGTTAACTCTACAACATGTACTGTTGATAGCAACAGTAAAAATTTCCTGTGTGCTAAAACTAGACTTAAGAAATAATGTAATTATTAAATAGCTTCAAACACATTGAAATACATTTGAATCCTTTGATGAAATATTCTGGTAATTTCTAGAAATGTGCTTTGCAATCCATGGCAATTGCTGTTCTTTCAAAATGTTGAAATATATTTTAGAAGATACTCTATCTAAAATATTTTGTCTTTTGGCTAGCCTCTTGCCTCTGTTAATTACTTGGACTGTGTGAAGAGGAAGAGATTTAGCTTGGATCCATGATGACTCCTCAAAATCTAGACTCTATGTGGTACATATAACCTTTATAAAAATCTATAAAGCTCTTCTCCTACATTTCACAAATTTTAATTATCTTGTAATACAAAATAGGTATTAGATCCCTCACAAAGAGCTGTTTGAAAACCTTGTAAAAGAAAGCCCTTCCCCCATCCCCAAGCATTCATTTATTTTACTTCTAAGGGGTAGATTTTCAAGGTATTGCTCTCCATTTGTATTTGAAGAATTAATCAACAGCTTTAGATAGATTCTATTTTCTTTGAATCATCAAGGAGAAAGTGGTTAAGGCCAGCTGTCAAATCCATTTTTCTTTTACTTAGGCTGGATAAAAAAGCTTGTGATTTTCTTGCTGGCCTTGCACAAAAGTGAATCTGCATATGAACACACTGAGGTTTTGGAAGAATTAGGCTGATTTCTGCGGACTAGGAAATGAAAGTGGCATTTTGAGAGTTGTTGAATTTTTAGCTTTACAATCTGTTGTTGAATGAGTTCTCCTAAAGCTGTTTAAGGTCAAACCCCAGAAGAAAATGCCTTGATATTAACATGTGTCCATTTTTTACAGTACAAAAGACTGCAATATGTATCAAGCAATTTATTTTAAAGCTGGCATATCTTTATTTATAAGAAAATGGTGTTCATGTGTGGCATGGATATGTAATAATTTTCATGTTTTCTAAATCTCCTTGTCATCTTCTAGCCAGTTGAGAGGTCCTGACAACAACTCAGGTCTCTGGTTACTCTTTCCCACATACCTCAGTTTCCAGCCTCATGTCAATAATCCAGCACCAAATCAGGGAAAGGCTGAGGGTAGAGTTGGGAAGGCTGTTGGAGGTACCTGTGTTCCCTCAAGTCCATCCTCTTGCCAAAAGGTAGTATCATGTTCTCTGCAAGCTGGAGTCTTAATATCAGTTTGTCCTACCTATTTTTAAAAACAACCAATAATAGAGACTCCATAACTTCCTGGCCAGTGCTACTTACCACTGTTTACTACTCTTATCTCAGGATATGCATCAAGAGCTAATACAGTAAACTCCTTTGATTCTGCTTAATTTTATTTCTTTTGTATTATCTTTTGCATTATCTTTTGCATTTTCTTCATTATTGATTAAAAAAAAAAAAAGTCATTGCATCCTTTTGTAATTACAAATTCAGGAGCAGCTTTTAACCAGCCAAGATCTCTAAAGTGCCAAGTGGAGCAGGGGGACTATTTTAACTGGCCTATATTTAAGACTCCTATTTATACATCCCCGTATGATGTTTGCCTTTTTTGCACAATGTATTTTTGCACAATGCTGACTCATGTTCTTCTCGTCCCCTGTGATTCTCAGAATGCTTTCTACAGGGCTGCTGCCAAATCATTCATCGCCCTTCCTGCACATGTTCCCAGCCAAATGTGCCTGCCTCTGTTGAACTGAATTGGCATAGAAGGGAAGGTCAGGTGGTTTCCACACGGTTGTCAGGACCACTCTGAAACCTGAGCCACTTCACTGGTAGCCTTGCAGTCCCTCCAAGCTTGATATCCTCTGGAAAATGAAAAATGTGGTTTCCACTCAATTGCTTCATTGATTAGAGTGTCAGTTGCTGGGCAGCCATTCTGCAGAGCAGCAGTCAATACCTCCTCCTCCTCCTCCTCCTCCTCCTTTGGCAGAGAAAAGCTGATCATGACTTTGAAAATAAATTTTTCCAAACATTTTTGTACTTATTTCACAGATATTTTAACTATACCGTTTTCCCTTCTTTGCTTGAAGGAATGTGAGTCTGTGTCAAATATTCTGTGTACACAAGACATATAATAGATACTGCTTCTACTGTAGCCTTAAGCATTGCTGCCCTGGCTCAAAAAAAATTATTTTTATTTTTCTTTCAGTTTTGAACAGCCAACATATCACCAGACTGAGAAAAGGAAATTAAAGCAAACAGGGAGAATCTTTACTTCAATCAGTACATTGCCCCCAACATCTATGTGTTTAAGAATACCATGCAAAGTCTAAGCTGACAATTTGCTACCCTTATCCAAAGGTGTGCAATAATTCATTGCTTACTGTAGAGAAATTTGGGGAAATTCTGTGCATAAATTGCTGGAGATGTGACACTTATCAGCAGGCTAAGCTGGTGGGGTGTACTTCACAGAAAAAAATAACCGAGTAACTGTGCCCAGCTAACAGGTGATAGCTGCTGAAGTGATAATAACAGGTCATATTACAGTACCAGGACCTGAGAATACCTAAGGAGATGAAAGTTCAGTGGGCTGGCTTCCAACAGAGTGTCCAGAAAATTTCCTATCTTGTGGGAGCTCTCTGCTGTGTTTGGCATTGCCACAACTGGTCCTGGAATATCCAGCTACAGACTAGTGTGTGAAGTCCAAGAAAGAAGATGACATCAAAAAGCTTGAGAAAATTAAAATGGATGAGAAGACAAGAAAATTCAGTGAAAACTCAAGCTTTTCTGACCCTACTGCTGAAAAAAAAAAAGAGTGGTTATAAGGTGGTTGGATCACAGACTAAGTATCTGCACAAAAAGCAAACTAGCTAAAATCTTGCAAAGAAAAGGTTTATTTGTGTTGAAAGCTGAGTCTAGACAAGTACACTTAATAAATAACAGGACACTTATCAATTGAAAACATGTTTGCTGGGGTCTTCATCAATGGCAATTGTGAAAACTGGACTAGTTTTCAAACTAGTTTGTTTTTCTAGAAGTTGGGCTATAGCTCAGAAGTCTCGTGATTCATGTCCTGACTTTAGTTCTGTTCATGCATGAACAGATCAAACATCATTATCATGTTTCAGTGTGAGTAGTAGTTGCATTGCTTGTCTGTAAAGTTTAAGAGAATAGGCTGAATAGCGGAGTATCTCTCTATAGAGGGAATCCAGGCACACCTGGAGACCATTGCTTTAAAAGGAAGATAGAAGGAAGAATCAGAGCAACCTATGAGATGAGTAGCACATAGTGACACCCATCAGATCCAGAGGAGGAACACAGAAAAATGATCAGGGGGCTGGAACACCTGTCCTGTGAAGTTAAAACTATGACAATTGGGGTCATTCAGCCTACAGTAGAGAAGTCACTGGCAAGGCCTTACTGCACCCTTTTGTTTTGTAAAGGAGGTTTATAAGAAAGACAGAGAAAAACATTTTACAAGGGCCTGTACTGACACAACAAGGGGCTGTGGTTTCAAATTGGAAGAGGGTAGATTTAGGTTGGCTATAAGGAAGAAATTTTTTTGGAACAGGTTGCCCAGGGAAGTAGTGGATGCCAAATCCCTGGGAATGCTCAAGGCCAGGTTTGACAGGCATTTATGGTTCTCTGAGTCACAACAAGGTTTCTGGGGAGCTGATGTCTGATGATAGCACAACATCCCCAGGAAGTTCATTTTTTCCTGTTTCTTCTGGTGCAACATTTTGAACATAGCACTTCAAATTTTACTATGCACTGTCATGCAAAATCAATAATAGAAAGTGTGAATTTAAAAGATGAACTCTTTCAAATATAAATTGAGTTGCTTGGCTATCTTAAGAACACTTTACTAACAGCAACAGTGGAAAGTGGGATGGCTAAAGGATGACAACCCTAGAGGGCAGTTTCTAAGAAGCTTTTTAACCAGAAATACTGAGCAGTTTCTAAACAGCCTTTATTGAACTTTCAGGAAAAAGAACAAGACTCACATTAAGATACCTTACTTTGTTGAACCTAGTTATTACCACTCCCTGTGACCCAGTAGGTAAGACACATACCTAAAAGGAAGGATATGTGAGTTCCAAATCTTACTTCAGCAGCCATGAGTACCTGTTATAACCTATGGAACACCTCTGACAAGATCACAGCAGCCCTCCTAGGATATGCAATAGCATTGTGTTGGAGCTTCTAGGAGGAGAACAGTGAGAGAAATACTTTAAAATGCTGGAGGGCTTTGAAGGTGGGTTGTTTTTTTCATTAGACTCAGCCACTGGAACATTACAAAGGCCCACAGCCCCTTCACTATTGTGAATTGATGGCCTCATTCCTTAGATTTTGTTACTTATGACCCATTCTGTTCAGTGACAAAAGAATAAAAGATGGTGTGTTGGGGTTTTTTTTCTGATGGATATAAAGAGTCCAATGACTCTTCTGTACCTTTTTAGCTCTGAACCAGCAAATTGCTTGATCTATGCAGTTCTGCCTTTGGCATTGTCAAGACAACACACAGCTAAGAGTTGCTGAGAGAAGCCTCTGCTGGAGCATAGTTTTCTACCCCCTAATGCCACAGTGCAGATCCCACATCAAGATGAAGCTTTAACAGTCAGGAACCTTCTTCTTATTCTTTGTGTTACTCAACTGGGTTCCAAGGGCTCATTTACTCACACAAAATCATGGGAAAATGTTAATTGCCTGCAGAAGATTGTCTTTTGACACTTTCTGACTATCTCACCTTTTCCTCATTCCTCCTATTCCCTCCCTGCACCCCTCCTCCCGCACTAATTTTTGCAGCTTTTTGTGGCACAGGATGTGTTTTAATCTGTGAGCAAGTCTGAGAGCTGCACAGAGCACAAGGCTTAGGAAAGGGTTCATTTGCCATCTTCTCCTAGGGAGCTGACTGCTGTCCTCCAGCCCATGAGGCATCCTCCCTTTCCAGCTACCAAAGCTCAGACTGAGGTGACAGACACACATTGCATTCCCTCCATTCCTGACCTACCTGGATAAAAGGCAAGAGTGTGAAAATGAAAGCCATGTTGTGCTGAATCTGAAATGCAGACAGGTCTTTCATCCATGCACTTTCGAGAAAAAGAGTTGCAATGCATGGCATAGATGAGCTAGAAAGCCACAATGAGGTACCCAGCAAGTTGGAAAACTGTAGCAAGGGACAGGAAAGAGATCAGTCTATGTTGTATAACCATCTCTCTGTAACGTTAAAGATATGATTTTATCTAGCAATGGCCAAGACATTTTTTCTTATTCTTTCAAAATATTGAGTGAATTCACAAATTACTTTCAATAACACGTTTGTATTCATTTTGTTTTTCAAAAATAAACTGGTCTAGGAAAAGTTATGAATACCACATTCATTACAATAGAAGCTTTTGGAAGACACAGTCTGCCTGATACATTTCTTTATACCCAAAGAGCACGATAAAATAAATTCCATTTTCAAGTTTCTGAATTGTATAATAGTCCCATTGATTTCAATAGCTAAGCCACAGCAATAAGCTTTTCCTGCAGACTCTTTTAGTTGTTTTGGTGTACAGTAGAAAAACTTACTGGAGATTAAAATGTGATCTGTGCATTTTTTGGAGTTTTTTCCTTCTATTCTGCAGGGGTTTTTTCCCATAATACATTAAAGTGTAAAAACCCTTGTGTCTGTGACAAACAATAACAAACCAGTAGGGTTTGCAGACTGCAGTCTAATGCCATCTAACTTTGGACACCTGTTTTAGAGCTGTGGAACAATAACATCCCTTCTACATTGCATGAAATGCATTGAATATATTCACTATCAGCATAAACCAAGAAATTAGGAGGAAAATATTGAGAAACAGCAAAAAGATAGCACTAAAAAAGTCTCATATTTGCAACTTCATAGCCTAGCCCAGTGAGAATATGAATTCTCCTTGGATGTAAAATGAGCATGAGGTGAACTACTACACAACTGAACTAGGAAAAGTGTGAAGCCCAAGGCGGGCAGAGACCTTGAGGAGATGTAACATCACACATTCCAACTGTACACCTGCTGGAGGTAGAGAAATACATAAGGGAGCTCTGGTGTCTCCAGTTAGTAATAGGGAATGGGTATAAGCTTCTGCACCTTTTGTTGCAACTGCTTGACTTGCAGACCTGCTTGACAGAGGGGGAGTTCCCAGTTCTGCTCCACTAGAGAGAATTTCTATAAAGAATAACTTTGTAGAGTTTTTCTTAGTTTGCAAGAAATTCAGTGAAATCTTCAGTTTACATTAAAAAATAGGCTTTCTATTCCCCAAAGCAATGGAGAAAAATAATGGCAAATCTACTTTGGCAATCTAAAACAAGAGTTTTCATTACTTTTTTCACATATTATTCTTATTTTCTGTTTCTTCCTCAACAATTCAGAAAATCAGATTTCTGGCATCAAAAATAAAACTAACCTGATAGTTCTAAAATGTTCAGAGTGCAATTTTCTCCATGCATTGTAGAGTATTTTCTTGGCTACATTCAGCACTAAATATCTTCCAGGTATGGAAGCAGAACTAATACTCTTGTTATCATACCTGGGAGATAACAAATCCAAGAGCATCTCTAATTATATGTTTCTGTGGTCTTGCCATCCTCATCTTTTGAAGGGACTGCAAATAGAGCAAATCCTTTCAACTAGTGCAAACACATACAAAAAGAATCTGTGGGACACAGCACAGCCTCATGACAGGAGAACTTTATCACACCTGAGGTCAAGGGTGCTTTTCTCTTCACCCTAATTTCATTTTGTTAGAAATTCCTGTGAGCAGAAAACCTCACTAAAAAAAAATACAAAAACCTAAACATGACAAAATAAACAGTTTACAGTTGCATTTAAGCCACAAATTGGAAAAAATTCCAGCTGCATCCAAGAGGTGTTTGAGATGATTTAATTTTTTTTTTGCTGTGTTGCTCTGTTTTCTGCACCTTAAGAAGTTTATTCTGTAGAAGTTCATTCAGCCTGACTGGAACTGAGTTTGTGAGAGGAGTCAAGGAATATGATCAGTACCACTGAGTAAAGATTTAAATGAGTTCTGACTATTCCTGTATACCTTCTGTGCAACACAATAAATTTTAAGTATCTTTTCATATTCCCTTGAGATTACAATAGAAGTGCATAATTGTCTATAATTCAAAGTATAGAGTAGCATCACTCAATATTTATGTTGGAAGGGACCTCTAGACCCACTGCTTGGGGCTTCAAACTGAGAGCAATTTGCACAGGGCCTTGCCCACTTGAGATTTGAATTTTTCCACGGAGGTACATTCCACTTTATCTCAACAGAGCAATCTGTTTCCCTGCTCAAACAGTAAAAAGAAAAGGAATATATGAAAGGAACTAACTTTTTTCCATGTGTTTGCACAGTATCTAGCACAGGTACACTTTTAGTTTATGGACGCTATTTCACTACAAATAATCAAGACACAAGAGAAATGCTATTGAAAATGCATTCAAATGCATTAATTATTTATATACTACTGTATTGTCTCATATTTACCACAGAGAAACTCAAGACTTAACTGGAAGCAATTATAAATTCTGCTCTGTGTGCCTATGAGTTCTCTCTATTATAGTGTTATATCCACTGCCTGCTCCCAGAGTTCATTTGCATGGCACTGAAAAATTTCTTTTTCTCATACTTGCTATTAAGAAAGAAAGGCTATATTTTAAGACAGCAATTTTCAAAGTAAGCTCTTCTGGGACAGTCACACCCCACTTTGCTGAATCAGCACTTTTTAAAATCCAAAAAGTGAACACAGCCAGGGTTATCACACTACCAAAAACTGCTCATTCATGGAAAATTCCATGAATAGCTTGACTCAGATCTGAAAAGACTCATGTCCCAAACATATCTCTGGAGCACAAGCCCTCATTTTACACCTACCTTATGTTTCACTTGGGGATGCTGAGCATCTCCAGCTGATGGTGAGCCATGGAAAATGAATGTAATCTGTGTATGACCATAAGTCTCCCAAACAGAATTCTGCTTGGAACAGTCCAAGGTCCTTTGTTTCTAGAAGAAGTGTCCTTGTGTGTTTGCTGCAAGCCAAGCTTCTTAATGGTTTATCAGACTCGTAATTTCCCATTTAAATTAATGGAATAGTAGCAACATTTAATTTAATGGCTCCCATAATATGCAGTATCATTTCTTGCCTAAGTTGCTTCACACAGCTAATCTGCTACTGCACAAAATTATACCAAAAACTATTTATTTCAATGGTATTTAATGAACGATATTTAGTTTGCTCTGAACTTCTTGGGAAATCTGCCAGTCTACTATCCAGCACAGGGTCTGCCTTTATTGACATGGATCTTGTACGGCAAAAGAAGAGGGTGGTTTTATAGAATTTGTGGAATTTTGCTGCCTATGTTTTGGGTTGTTTGTTTGCTTTTGTTAGCATTCCTGCTACCATCTGTGATGCTCAGAAAGATACCAGTATAAGGGAATATGCCGTTCACAAGTCCCTCATTTATGCTAAGAGGCCAAGAATGGAGGAAATGATGAAAATGAATGTTCCAAAATAACAAAGATCTTCCAACCCCATGACAAACAGCTACAGCCACTAGTCAATAGTGGTTGCTTTACTGTAATAACTGGAACTTAACTGCTTATCACCCTGAAAGATGTGGAGCAAACTCAGTGATCACAGATAAAATATGAATTCACCAAAATGCAGCCATTTCTGTACTGGTTTCCTTGATTAGAATATACATTACATCAACAATCACATGAAAAAAGATCTAAAAAACACTGAAAAGAACTAAATTTATATGGTAAGGTCCCCAAGACTTTGAATGTCATCTTGAAATGCATCATTGTACACTTAAATTATTGTCATATCTGCAGGCTCCAGTCAAATGAAGGCCCATTTCTCTCAAGTTTTTACTTATTCAAGAAATCAGTATTCTGCTTGTCAGTTCATAATCCATACATAATATATAGTCATTTGGTTTCAGGCTATTTGGCATGAGAATGCTGTTTTATGTTATTGGTCTGCTCCCCCTTGAGCTGGAGTCAGTAAACAGATGGCCAAGGACTTCATGAGAAAATGACCCAGAGCCAAGAAACATATTCAGTGAGGCTTATTCAATGCCTGATTTATTGATCTGGTGCATTGGAAGATAGAGGGACCCTACTGTGACCACTGAAATGAATGTGAATTGTAACATCAAAATCTCCCTTTATTCAAAGTGCATATTTTCTATGCAGCTAAATTAACTACAAACATACACATCACAGGCTGCCTTTCTTCTGAATCTGACCTTCACAGAGTATTCTTTGTTAAATAGCTATTGTACGTGTAGAAGCTATAATGGAAAACATACCCTAACATATCCTACTCAAGGTTAGTGTTTGCAGAGTCAGAACATTATTCAGTTGGTTCTAATTTTCTCCCACATTCGGCCTTTGGTTCCCAGCTATTCCAGATATAGAACAGTTCATTAAAAAAAAAAAAAAAAATTGCCTTTACCTTTTTGTCATAGTAGTGTTCAATGAACCCTAGGCAGAGACTAGAACAGGTCTGAAAAATACTGGGTTTATAAGTAATTATATCAGAGACTTGCAAATATGCAAGACAGGAACCTTACTGCCCTGTGGAGCTCAGCTGCAGAAGGAGGGAACAAGTAAAATACTTGATTCTCACAGTAGCCTGTCTTATTTATACACCAAAGTTTTGCTGGGGAGTTTTGAGACACACCTTTGAGGCATCTGCATGTTTCTAGGGATGTAAGGAAACTGGAGGCAGTAATAAATTCTCTGCTCTTTTAACTCCCTCCAAGTCAAAAGAACTAAGCCAGCAGAAGTTGCTGCCTATAGTTTTTAAGGTCAGCAAGATCCCAGTGTGCTGATGTCTTACATGACACAGAGCACAGAATATCCTGCTGGCAGAAGAAATTTCTTTTAGTGCTAAACAAGCTACATCTGTCAGCCTGAGTATTCCTGTGCATTTTAGGATGTGTGCTCCTGTTTACAATTCCCATGCAGTTTTGAATGTGCCATTATTCTCTGATTTATTAATCAGTGTGATTGTTAACTTATTTCATTTTACTGCCAATCTTAATTTAACAGATGCAATAACTGCAGACTCACCATCTCAGAAACAGGGTTGGAAGGGACCAGTAATGATTCAAAGTTAAAATAACAAGCAGTTACAGCATAGGCTTACATACAAAGACTTTGTAGTTGGATAATGTAACAACTTATACTTACAGAAGGGAAATCATAGCACTCACCAGTTTATTATATACAGTTTTATGAGGGCTCCGTGGAAAGTGAATTTACCTCATTAGGGAAGAGGAAGCCATAAAAAGTATGTGATGAAAAAAAGGTGGGGTTTCTGCAAATAATTCATAAAATAATGGCTGCTGTCATAAAGTGGAGCAATTGCAAGTTGTGACACATGATTATTACTTATTATATTAAAATGAACATATTTACTTGATAGAGGAATAATGTGCTATTATCACAAAAGATGGATATTATTATATCTAACCATCAGTATTATTTCAACACCTCAATAAAAAAATCTAACATTTTTGTATTTCTCAAATTTTGTGTAAGACATGTTCAATATCCTGGAAACAACTTGTACAATTTCCTCCTGCTTCTGTAGAAGTGTCATTTTAAACAGGACTTCTAATTAGGTCAAACATGTTAAAAAATCTGGAAAGGCTGAAATCCTGCCTAAATGAGGACAGCTCTTCTTTGATGTGGTAATTAAGTTATTGTAGAACTATAGCAATAATTCACAAGCCTGAAGAGCAGAGACAGAAAATGTTTGAATGGTCAAATATTTTATTAACATACTGAGTAGAAAGGAAAAAGAGAGAAGAATTTATTGGTAGAAAAAAAAAATGAAAGACAAGAAATGAAGAGAGGACAAAATACTGTGAAAGAAAAGGAAAACAATATAAAGGAGGGAGACAGGAGGGAGAAAAAACAGAGGTGTGAGGAAAAGGCAAAAAGAGGAGGAGAAGAGGAGATGAGATCTGGATGGCAAAATGGAAAGTAAAATGAGATGGAAGCATGTGACAAGAAAGAAAAAGTGGGAAATTAAGTTTATTTTTAAAAGTGTGTGTGTCAGCCATAGCAGCATCTGGAAGGTGAGGAAATTCAAAGCAACAATAGCAGAGGTGACAATTATCTGTTAGAGCAAGGCTCTCAGTACCTCCTGTAGGAAAACTAATAAAATGTCCAGATAACCATCTGTGTATGCCCACAGCTTGACTGCAGGAACTCTTGCCATCCTTTTCAGTAATACAGTCTACCAGCATCTGCTTGAGGTAGGCATCATTTCACGTCATTTCTCCACTGAACAGCCAGTGATATGGGAACACAGTGGATTTCTGCCATTCACATATCACCATGCAATATGTTTTGTTGTTGCCAAGATCAGAACTCTGATCCAATAACTCCCAGGCTTACAGCTCATGTTCATGCTCTGTAAAAAATCACTTCAAATCATCACAGGACAATAAGAAGATTGCTAGCAGGCAATCTTATCAGCAAAACCATCTAACATGGACAATTTAAAGATTTCTTTGCATGACACCAGCTACAGTAATCATCTAAGATTGGTGCAGAGTGAAAAATACGTAACAAATTAGCAGTATCAAAAGCTGAAAAAGATTGCCAAGCAACCATAGGTTTGCATCACTCAGAGATCACTTCTGCAAAGGCGCTTTATTCTGACTTGGTTGATTACAGCCTTTCTTCATCACCCATACATATTAGCAGCTGAAAATGGGGTTACCGCCTGCCTGCTCCATTAGTAGCAAGACAATTCCTGCTTTTCTTTCTTTGTTTTGCATACTCTGCTGTGCCCGAGATTGGGAGAAGAGAAAATTCAATAGTGAAGCCTAATTGCTACTTCTTTATGATTTGAACTGGAAAAACTGTTGCACAGAAAATAAAGAAATACTCAGTATTCCTGGGATGAGGATATTAGAGAACTAAACCTTTTAAACTAGGCTCTGTGTACATCCTTCTTCCATATCATGATTAGGTCTTCTGAAAGAGGACTGACATGATAAAAACAGGACATCTTTCCATACCAGAATTTTCAATATTAGTTGAAATAGCTTCTTGTCATTACTTTCGTTGCCACTTTTGTTACCATTTTTGTGATGCTTTTGGATTTCACTCAGTCTCATCATGGTAAATGCTTTTGAAAATTAGCCTGAAAATTCTGATAAACTTGAATTTCATGGTGCAACAATGTTGTTTGTATGGTGAGACTTTCAACATGTGCCTCCTGAAGCTTAGGACCACTGGGAAAAGCAACCAGTACTCAGTATGGACAAGAAGACAAACCACATCTGGACAGTATCTAGACCTACTCTCTTGAAAGCATAAGGTTCACAAGCAATTCTTTCTAAAAGAGCTGGTGAGCAACCATCAAGAACAGAGAAAACAGTTTATGGCACTCAGGTGACTTTGACATCCAGGGCAAAACTTTTATTAAATTTAAGACCTTAGTTCTAATCTGGTATTTTGATATCTGGGAAGTAACAATAAAATCTAAAATGCCTTAGTTTTCTCTTCTTCCACCTTGCCCAGCAGCAGATGGAAATTAGCACACTTCAGATTCAGAACTATCTAGCTGCAACCTAGGAAAATTTAGCATTTAAAAAACTCCCAAGGCTGAGAAGTGTCTTATTTTTGCATACAAATGTTGCATAACTGAAATTACAATGATTACATATTGAAGGAAAAAGAAGCATTCAGCATCATTTGAATATGACATCATTTGAATATTTGAATATGACATCATTTGAACAATCTCAAGCCTCAAAACACAGTCCACCAAGACACTTCACCTGTGCAGTCTGTTTCAACGCTATTGATCTCACAAGTTTTGCCTCAGTGAGATCAGTGAGCCACAGTGAGCTCTGGCCATTTTCAGGTGTTAAGATGAGATGCACTGAGCTGATGATGATTTTTTTATTATTATTATTTAGACAGTAGTTGTGCAAAAATTTTTAAAATGTGGCAACATATTCCATGTGTATGTTTCTCTACATTGACCACAGAGATCATTTCACTAATGTGCACTGAGGTAAGATACAGTTAAAAGGTTTTAAAATTTGGCTTCTATATTATATTCATATTGTTCTAAATTGGTTTGCTTCAAATACTTGTTTTTAATATTTTCCATTACCATTTGTATATATAGATGTATATATAGATAGATATAGATATAGATATAGATATAGATATAGATATAGATATAGA
>CM031857.1:48616336-48891225 GCA_018697195.1 Certhia americana | reverse complement strand
AGATATAGATATAGATATAGATATAGATATAGATATAGATATAGATAGATATATCTTTCTTCACTGACTGGTTACAATCAGAACACCTTTTCATCTGCTGAACTTTAAAAGAAATACACTTCCTAAGAAGAAGGAACAAGAATCACCATGGTAGTAAATTCACTGGAAGAAATTCAGTATACAATTAGTAAATCAATGCTAATGATATTAAAAATGTAGAAAAACATGGTTCACAGTCACATTTTATCTTCTAGTGGAACAGTATTTGCTGCACCAAAATGAAATAAAGCAAAGGGAAAACTTGCATAACAAATAACACACAATAATTATTAACTAGGCATTACTGATTACAAGAAAACAAGACACAGCCTTAGAGAATACATTAATTTTCACTTTTAATTTGTGCATGAAACAATAAAATACATTTCCGTGTTTTGTAGAAGAAAAAAGCCCCGCAAAGCACTGATTCAAAAATACTTGTTCTGGAGGACCCCAGTCCTACATCCACCCAAATCAGTGCAACATTGCAGTGATGACACTGGAAATACACTGCCCATATGTGGCATCAAACACTCTATAACACAGATGTTGTTCTCAGACAAAAGACTTTCAAAGTGAAAGTGCACAGCCTCCAAAGCAATCCAGATAGTCCTTTGGTCATGGTTTGGACTATGCTGAAGGATCCCACTATACATCCCTACACACCAAATATAAATTTTAATACTCAGGGCATGTCCAAGAGACCACTATAAGCATTCTAAGTTTGGGGTTGGTTTTTTTTTTTTTTTTTTTTTTTTTATTTTGAGGTAACCTGAAATGTATTTACCCAAGTTAACAATTAATGAGATGACAGTGGTTCAGAGTCCTAGTAATCACTGAAGCTAAACACACTTTGTACACACTTTATGTACAGGTCTTGGACTTGTTTCCTTAGTCTTGTCCTGGTTCACTGACTACAATGCAAAGGAGCTTTATAGATATCTGGTCTTCAAGTCACTTTTTGATAAGACTGCTGGGTACTTTGTCAAGATATTACTTTGAAAAAAATCACGTAAAATGATAAGTTATCTTCAAAATGTTGAACTTCAGTTGATCCTCAGGAAATTAAGCCATTACTTTATGGTACATTACTGCAAAGAGTAAAGTACTTCTACCATTTTCACTTTGTGCTTTGCTATTGTATTTGTTATTATTTGGTATTTCTTTTTCTTCTTTAAAAAGCACAGATGCTTTTTAAAGCTCACAGATTTTAATAGCATTTTCTTGTTAGATAAAACCTGTGAATTGTGATAGGAGTTTTATAAGAGCCGCTAAACAAAATGGCTCTAGCAAATAGATTCAGGTTTTCCGAGATCATCACATCTAAAATTGGAAAAATGAAGTCTCAAAAACAGTAGAAAGAGAGATATTGTTCTTTCATATCATACAGTTTGAAATAATGGAAAATATCAGACATACTTCATGCACACAAATTAAACTACCACATATATTTTAAAATAAATGCATCAAATATTATTAGGTTCTATTATTCCTGTGGTCTTCAATAAATATTAATTTCCCTTTTATTATTTAGTTCTAGATATTTATGAGCTACATATTTAAGAGAATTAACTGCTTTGTATTATCCTCTGCTTCTCTATGGATTGTGGAAAAATTCAACCAAACAACAAACACAATCGCTGACCTCTGATGCCTCACAAGTGAAGGATTTCAAGTAGCTGCTAAAAACTTGGGAAAGGTCATTCACATTTATTCAGTGTGAAAATACAGTTATAGGAAGGTTAAAATGCTGGTTCACATTTACACTACAAGATAAAAACAGAACTAGAAAGAAAGCCAAGCATAGTCTTGTCCCTTAAGTGTAACCCTTCTCACCTTCACTGCTCTTGTTAACATCTGACACCCCTATGTAGCTGGAATTATACTGAGATATTTACCATAATTATGAGCTATCAGCTGCTTTAGATCAGAACTTCGATGTTTGTTCTGGGCACTACCTTCTCACAAGATCCGTCCAGCTCACTTTTGGTTTCAGAGAAAACCATTCTTTTGACACACTAACGATTCACCCATTTCGCAGCAGGATGTCATTCATGATCCGGTGCTGATCTGCAATGGGCAGTTGAACTCCATTCATTTTTAAAAATAGAAATAATGGGTTGATAATAACTGGGCTGAAAGCTGTTGCAATAGATATGTATTACTCAGAGAAGGCAGGAGGCACAGAAGTCGGGCGAACAGCTCAGGACAGAGGTGTTGAAGGAGAACAGAATCTATTCCCACATCTACCTCTAGAAAACTCTGTCACTTGACTTCTCTGCATTTCAATTTCTATGAAAGAGAAACAGAGGAGATGACAAAAAATAATTTGCAACGTGCTCCAATGTCTACTGATAAAAAGTGTCCTGTGAGAGCTGAGTGTTACAAATATCCTGTGTGAAACAAAAAGGATTTCATCAGATTTGTCTCTCTAGTCACACAGCACCAATCCCTGAACTTTATTGAAGATGTCTGTAATGCTTAAATCCCACCATTTGATAGAAAACTGGCAGACATCAAATGCAAAAAGAAAAAGTAGGGAAAGGACTTCCTCCAAGTTTTTTACCTCTGTAAAAAAATATTCCCTTCAGTCTAGCCAAAAATGTCCCTTGCTGAAGCTGGTAAGTGGAGCCCTTTGTCCTTTCCTTGTGCTTCTTTGTGGAGCTTTCCAGTTTTTCAGATCTGTTAATACTGCCAAGAGGATTCAGCCTTCCCATATGAGTCTCAGTAATGCCACATGCAAAACAAAAAGCACCTCCTTATTCTTCTATTCCCATCCACTGTTCATTAATTGCTTTAGCCTTCTACATTGCAGTGTTCCCTATCAGCTCTTCGATGATTTCCACAAAGTTTTCACAGCTCCTATTTCTAGCTGCAAAGCCTTGAATTCCCTAGAAGAAAACAAGTTTTAGAGTGATCCTTTCCTGTAGTTTCCAAATACCTCACACTTCTAAAGTGGCTGACCTGCTTTCACTACAAATCATTTAAATTTTATTTGTGGTTTACTTCCAGAATGCTGATAAAATTGTTGACAAGATGCATGACTGCTATTGATTCCTGAGGACCTTCATTAGTAAAAACATCATTTGATGGCTGACAACTGCTCTTTCTGTTATCTTTTTAGATATTATACAACATTCCTCTACAGTATATGAACCAGAGAGAAAAACATCATTGGAACATCTAGGGCATGGATTTAGCTTTACTTACATCTGAAGGTTCAACCCTCTGGGTGAGATCAAAAAGTCCCACTGTGAAAATATTTTCTCATCCAGATTTTAAGGTGAAGATGATTTCAGTTATGTCCAGAAGGGAGCTGATGTCTACGGTTTGTTCTCCTCCTCAGAAATGGAGGAAGAAAATGAGGGAAATCTGCTTTGAAGCAGCCGTGGAAAAAATTCTTTGGGCTGCTAGGATGAGGACCTACATTCCAGATGAATGAGGACATCTGATCCTGATGATGACTTTTCAGAGCAGATCAGTCTCTATTTAGGTTTTCAACAGTGCTTGAATCCATCAGGTCATGCTGGGAACATTGTTGAAGTTCTCAGAGCTCAGCCCTTAAAATTTTAATCCATATTGGATCCAAACTTTTTATGAGGTTAGATAAAATAAAATAAAACCAGAACCACAGAGCAGGGAGGTTTAAATTATAAAAAAGAAGAGTTTTCATATTTCCATGTCCAGATGTATTGCTGATTTTTCCTGAAAAACCCAGCCCAAATATACATAGCTTTTCTGAGACATGTTTTTATGGTAAATTTCCCAACAGCTACATGTTGTCTCTCTCTTCCTAATGCCTTTCTCTTCACAGGGACAAAAACTAGATCTTTGCTCTTCTCAGAATTTCTGAGTTCTGAAACTTTCAGAAACCTAGTATCTTCTATATACTGTAGGCAGGCATCCTGAAGTTGGTACAATTTCATAAGCCTCAATTCTTTAATAAAATTCAAAAATTAAGGATAAAGCAAAACTGGAAAATATTTGAGAATTAAGACACTGTGAGGATTATCTTTTAAAAATTATCCTCATTGCTCTGCTGAGCTTTCTCTCCCCATATTTCATGCTAATAAAAAGAAGGTTCTTTGGGGCAAGAACATGTTCTGCTTTGGTGCTTTACCAAGCTCAGTGGGGAGGAAAATCTGACAACCAAGTACTTTTTATAGTAATTAATTACTTGCATCATCCACTGCTGAAGATTGCATGTCCCAGTGCACTAGCCCTCAGTAATGTGTATGAAAATCTTGGAGGTCTGAGCCCACAGCTAAAGAATTGAAATTCTCAGAAGATATATTTTCAATTAAAGCTTTTTATGTTAATACTTCTGATAGTTCAACAATAATTTGCTGAGACATGCAGGGTATCTCAGTTATAAAGAAAAGAGAGAGAAATAATTAATGTGCCCATTTTGATCTTCTAGTTTCCCCAAATTTAATTTCTTTGTTTTTCTAGAAAATTTAACTGACAAACAAATCAACAATAAGTCAGCAGCTGCTCTGAAGTTTCCTTAGTTACAAGAACAATCATGTAAAGCAAAATAATTCCACTCTTCACTGTTAAACAGGCCAATACAAACAATTCAGCCAATTGATAGCAAGCTTTTCTTTCCCCAAATAGTCTTTGCTGTGTTTCAGTGCACCTCCATGAAGAAATAATTACTGCCAATAGCTGGTAAATATTTCTAGTGCAGCAATGTCTCTCTAACCCAGATGAGACTCTAAAGCCCTTTATGAGAGCCCATCTACACACAAATTGCAAAGATGATTCCAGCTCTAAAAACTTTCAGTTTAAATCAACAAAACACACAAACACCAGGAAAAAAAGCAGTACTATTTTGCCCTATTTTGCACATGGGGTGCTAAGGCCTATGAAATCCATAGAAATGTGTAGAAGCATAGAATGACTTGGGTTGGAAGGAACCTTAAAGATCATCTAGTTCCAACCCCCTTGCTTGCCATGGGCAGGGACATATTCCAGGTTGCTTAAAGCCCTATTCAGCCTGGCCTTGAACACTTCCAAGGATGGGGCATCCACAACTTCTCTGGGCAGCTTGTTCTTGTGTCTTACCATCCTCTGAGAAAGGAATTTCTTCCTGATAGTTAATCTAAACATACTCTCTTTAGGTGTAAACATTTAGGTGTGACATTTCTCCTTATCATATCACTACATACCCTCATGCAATGTCCTTCTGCAGCTTTTCTGTAGGTCCCTTTTGGTTCTGAAAGGCTAAATTAATACCAATGGTAAATTACACAGCCTGTGTAATTTACTTCATTAATTATCTTAATTTTTACCTTAAGACCCTGCTAAAGGAGGAGAAAAACTCAACCAGGCCACACCAGAGTATACTGCCATTGATGTGAGCACCTCCTTTCCCAGTAATTTTGGAAATTTACAATTTCTTTGTGGAGCCATAGAGAGCAGTTTGAGGTTGACCATAGACTTTACCATGATGTAGCTGGAGGTGTTTAGAGAACTTTACAAAGAACACAGGAACCTCCTGACCTTCTCAGACCCACTTTAGACCACAGAGACTATTAGGCAATGCATGTTGAAACTGAATGTCTTTTCACCCAGCACAGAAGAAAAAAAGCCTTACTAACTTTTTATATTTCCACAATATTTCAGATCTGTTTTCAACCTAGGACTGAAATCAGTCATGCCAAGGACATAAATACCAAGGCTCTTCTTGGTGTATGCTGCCAAACTTCATCTGCAAAGAGATGGGCACAAAATCCTCTGGGGCACATCACCACACTGAGACTTACAGCCACACTTGGGGCTAAATTCTGAGAAAGCAGTTAAACATTTGAAGTGTTCTCTAACCTCAACCAAATCTTAAGAGAGTTGTCAGTAAATAAGCTGAATATGAAGGTAGGCACGGAAAATCACTGAGTACCTGTCCTTCCTGCACTGTTCAAAAATCTAACGTAACACAATGTCCCTGTCTTTAAGAGAAATGTCTGGATGTTTGCTGTGGAGGGCATAGTCTGACTACCAATATTGCAGTTCTTATAAAGCAAACAGCACACTGAAATCTTGGGACTTTGTATTACTTTTTATGTGTTTTTTTAATAGAAAATATATAATGACTTCTACTTGTGAAGGCATGCAAAAATATCTCATTTTACATTAAGTATACTTTTTGATTACTAATGAAAGTATACTTTGAAGTTTTGCAGATTCATTTACATACTTATAAAATCATACAACCATTTGCAATAAAAAAACTGAATAATTGTTTACAAATGTGGAATATACAATAGGCTTTTGTCCCACTAGCCTATAGAAATGAAAAAGCTGGCATGGCTGTAGACATCAGCTAGCTCCATGTGACCTAAGAACAAACTTGCTCCAGCTGAAATTGAGGCCAAGGAAGAGAAGAACTGTGAACTCCCAATTCCTGCTTTCACAATGCAGCAGTGGGAATTCACTGCTCTTAGTACAGCACAGCACAGCACAGCACAGCACAGCACAGCACAGCACAGCAAGTAGTTTCTGACTACATATGGGAGATGCAAATTGTTCATGATACTTCCTCAGCTACTTTCCCCTTCCCTTTTTATACCAAGTTTGTATCCATTCAGAACTAAATATTCATATAACAAGCATTCAAATGTGACAGAGAGCAAGTCATTCATAGCAACATAGACACACAACTGGGAGAAGATTATGCCTTGCTCCTTTAGTCAAACCTTTCAGACCTATCAACGGAGGGCTCCTGTGTCCAATACTGGAGGAATCAATTATTGCCCTACCTTGACAGTTACCTTGAAAAATGAGCTATCCTTGCATGACTAAACTGCCTTCTCCTGTTCTATGTTTGAATAATTAAGGTTTTTCACTGGTTCACACAAAACATTTCAGCTCTAGTCCCCATTTATTTTTCTGGGGCTAAGGGTGCAATGATGAGCCATTTGCTCTACCAATACTAGCAAATGCCGAGTGTGCATCAAAGATGGTGTCCATGGAGATTATCCTGTGCTTTTAGCTTACAGATGTCCTATTATTCCAATTCTGGACTTTAACTAAGCAGTATTTGTCAGCTATTTTGTGGCACAAATAGGGCCTGTGATGAAACCACAGCAAGATTCAAATTCAGCTCTCCAGAGACATGGTTACCCAAGTAATGCTTGACCCACCATTCCTTGTCATGGACCCCTTACAAATGTCTGCATTTTAACATGATTCATGTTTCTTTCCTTAATGTATTTTCTTTAATTCTATTATAGTGGTCTATGGATGCAGTCTGTGTTCCAAGCAAGTACACCTCAGCTTGGAAAGGATGCCAAATTATTGTGACAGACTGAACTGCTTAGGGATAATTACTCAAAGCACTCCCTTAATTGTGGAAAGCCAGGTGCTTTGTTGAAATGGAGGAGGTGAGCTTCTGAATGGATAAAGCAGAGGGTGGATGATGGGCTATGAGTGAGATAGGAGACAGATCCTGTGGTGCCTGTTCTCAGGCTGATTTGCTGTCCCTTGCACAAACCACTGGATTGTGGGGCTCCCCCTCCTCTCCCTGGGGAAGTACTAGGGTGTGGCACCTGAGGTCTTTCATCTCTGTTGACGAACCACAATGGGCCATAATGAGATGGTGTGATGGGTAGCTGTGTTGCATTAGAGGATGTCAAGGACATGATTCACAACATTGCATCTCCCAGTGTGAGCCCCTGCTCTGGGTGAGGGACCTGGGTGTACCCAACTCTGAATATAAACTCAGTGGATGTTGTGTTCCTTGGATTTTTCCAGGGATTTTTCCCCACTACTTCTCTGGTCTTCCCCCACCACCTGGCAGATCTGGTCTGTGACCACCACTTTGACCAAGATTGCACAGCAACCAAGTCTCATCATGGTAATTACTATGTATGATGGTTGTGAATCATTGTCTACATGCACACAAGACATGGTAAGTCATCCCGTCTGAATGGTTGTATCAAAAACTCCTTTTACAGTTATGTGTGAATTAAAAAGAACACCTGCTGCTCTAAGAAGAACATATTTTTTCATCTCATATAATTTCGTATAATTTCATCTTATCCTAATTGCAACTTTTCAAAATGTTATCAACTACAACCAGCATCCTTGCTCTAGCAGACCTCTGAATTCTTAGATGTTTCAATGAATTGCTTCTGTCTCATCCAACTAATCTCCATTACCTATTAGTTCTTCTTAGAAATTAAATGAAAATATCTTTCCTAGAAATTGTAACTCTAAGGTGGTGCATATGAGAGGCAATTTAGCTTTCACAAAGATTTGAGCTCAGGACAGAAAGCTTTGGGACTCTTGAGTGGCTTGCTCCTCCAGCAAGGAGCAAGATAAAGAATAACAACCACATGCAAAAGCTGTGACTTTAAAGGTGTGAAAAGGGGTTAGAACTCACAAAAATACAAGAAGAAAGTTGGATTAAAATAGATACACTCTCCTCAAAATCCCTATGTGCCATTCAAAGTGACATAGTTCACAGAAACCCTTTTGCAATTTAGCAATCCCAGCAGGAGCTTCTTTCACACATGGACAGGAAGTGCCCATTGGCAGCTTGGTGGCCAACCAACACCTCTAGTTCATGAATAGGTGACAGCTAAAGCAATTTCAACATCACAAACACTACTGCCTTATCAAGTAGTGGTCCTCTGCTGATCTGCCCAAGTTCTTCCTCTTCCCTACAAGTTTCAAATTGTTTCGACACATGAAAATTTTTGCTCCAGGTGGATTTAGGCACCAGTCTGTCCTGAAGCACAGGCAGAGGGATTCATGCAATTCTTTCTGCTGCTGAAAAAAAACAGGCCATCTCTTTCTTTTCGGCTGTAGCTTCTTAAATATTTTTCAATGTTCTTCAGTATAAAACCCCAGGAGAAGTGATAAAACTCCACTGACTGATGCTTTTTATATATGCTAGAAACTTGTGCCCCTGGCCAGAAAGCTGTTTGCAGGAGAAACATTTTATTAAATTTCGCAAAAACAGCCCAAAAGGGAGCTTGCTTGTCTTTCATGACAGCTGCTGTTGCATCTGGCTAGCTCAGGCCATCAAAGTGTTGCTCTCTCTTGCAAGATGGATGGTGGTCAGCAATATTCAGTGTGTAAGACCCAGCAAATGTAAACATGCTTTTGATCAATGTTAATTACACTGGTGATTACATTAAATATGTAATTTATTCCAAGAAATCAGATGTGCTTCCAACATCATAACTGCATCCATTCCAGCAAATAAAATGTTCATGGGACTTTTCCTTGGCCCTGGAGCAGTCTACAGCCACTTTACCACTCCCTTGGCCTCCAGGATAATGGGGTATCAGACAGTCAGACTGCCAAAAATCACCCCCAGCCCACACTGAATCTGGACCTAGCTAGGAGTGCAAGTCAGCCCTGGCCAAAATAGTAATGACTGTGCCCAGCAGGAGGTTATTACAGGTGCTGGATCTTGTGGCCTGACACTGATTTAATATTATCAGTGTAGACAGCAACCCTCAGGAACCAGAACTGCACCCGGAATTTTCTAATGCAGTATTGGTGAGTCATGACCTGGTAGCATTCTCCATCAGACATCTACAGAATTAACTGTATTATAGCAGACATGGCTGCTTATGCATTTCTGTTCCTTTTCTAGAACAAACCCTACTATTTTAAGATGGCTATGTACTCTCAATCTCATGCAGTTCAGTCTACTCCAGTGACATCCAGTCCAAGTCAACCCTTTCTGAGCAAGTGTAAAAGAGCAAAGTCTGGATTCCCTGCCCTCCCTCCCTGAGGTATATATTCTGAACTCTAGAGATGGATGTAGAAATGAACCCAAGATGGAATAACTTAGAGTGTCCTACCACATTAAAACATTGTATCAGTTTAAATTACCTAAATTACAAAAAACTTATGCTTCTTGGAGGACTCTTGAAATCAGTAGGCTGAATTGAGAAGGACTTTAGCAAATGGAGCCCAACAGGGCCTGTCTAAGGAGTCTAAATATGAGTTTTAAAACATGGGTCTTAAAATCAGTCAGGATTTCACTTTTCATCATTTGAAAAGCACAGAAGATGGATAAAGCAAGAAGGAGAGTGTAAGATAGGTCATGCATTGTTGATTTCCCCTCTGAGCCACAGGAAGAGACAGATACCCCCAGTTTGGCAACACTTTGTATAGCAAGGCTTCTGTACCCAATACATTTATTTTCTTTTTTATTTTCAGAGGTATGGTGCAGTTAACATGATCTTGTAAAAGACAGCACTTCTGTATTGATAGTGTTTTTTCAGGGAGGGAATATAGATAGAGAATATATAGAAAGAGATGCCTCCCCACAAGAAGACGTTTGCTTGTGCTGCACTGAACAAGTCAAATCCTAATGAGCTATGTGAAAAATACGTTGTGGGGGATGAGGGTGGACTAGGAAGCAGTGACTGCCCTGGGTCCACGTGGAAAGTGCTGCCACACTGTGCTGTTTGACGCATTCACAACAGTGTTCCCTGCAAGATGTAATCAGCCCTCTTGCAATTATTAACCTTTTCAGCCCAGGATCAGTGAGGCTGTAGGGTAGGTTTGCCATCCATCCAAGCTGATTGCACTCCTTGCCTGGTTCTTGTTGCACCCTTCACTCCCACCCAAGCTACACTCAGGGCAGTTGTCACCATCCCTCGTCTTCACAGCTTGCAGCAGAGAACCCAGATGGAGGAGGTGAGGGAGATGTGGCAAAGGTTCACTTTACCTGGATCAGCTTCACACAGCAGCACACATGGGCATATAAGATAAACTGTGCAGACCACAGCATTGAAATCATGTTGGCACCACTAATACAGATAGACTGCCTATCGCCTACGCAGACAGCACCATTTGAGGGCAATGCCAATGCTTGCTGGTTTGAAAGAAATGTGAATTGCCCTAGTTCCAAGCAAATTCTTTTAGGACAAGTGATTCTACTTCTTATCAGGCAGTGGCTGCCTGATTTGTTACTCATTTAGGTGGCATATATATTCCAATAACGCTTAGAAAGCCTGACCAGAACCTAGACTGAAATTGTGCAAGAGAAGTCTGGGAGCGTGCCAGCTTAGTTAATGGTTATTCCTGCCCTTCAAAACTTTTATTAATCTTTTTTTCTTTTTCTTTTTTTTTTTTTTTTTTTTTTTTTTAACTGTAAGGCAGCAATTCTATTCTTAGCAACATGCCTATTCTATGCATGGTTCATCACCATGCCACCTGGAATTAATATTTACCTTATTCCTAGCCTCAGTTAAGATGAGCAAGTATCTTCTGGCCAAGTGACCCAAGAGGACCCCAAACATGAAACATTCACTTTTGTTTCTCAACCTTTCCCTGAATCATAGGACATAAAGTCAAAGGGGGCTCTGTGAAATCCACAAGCTGGGAAAGGAAGATGAGTGTCACCATGCTGATCACTGTCCACCACAGAAAACCACCACTTCTGTCATCCTTATGCTCAGGATGGCACAGAGGAAAGCAGAGGCAGACAGCTGGAGATTTCTGAGCAAGTTAGAGCTATTTTAGCTTTCCTACCAAATAATTCACATTTTCAAAAGGTTTCAATCCAATAGATGGCTCTACATTGGAGTCACTGTCAGAGACTGAAATGGCATAATCATTGTTAAGATCACCAAAAGTCTTTTGTCCACTGTAGCAAACGGCAACAAAACAGCTGTTCATCTACTGGAGCCCACCCCGTCCAGATTATGTCTCCTAATTTGGATGGCAAAAGAACCTTGAGATAAGGTAAGGTGGTACTATTGTCCAAGTATCCCAGGTGAAAGGAGGGGAATGTATCCACAAGTGTAAGGTGTTGAACTGCTAACATTTGACCACCTGCAGTACCCACCCAGGTGGAATAAGAGACTGCTGCTATTGGACCAGTATGGGAGTTTTGTGGATTCTTTCCCTTCACCGCTTGATGGATAGAGTCTGCAACCACTGAGACCAGAAGGAGTATCAGGGTGCCATAGGAATCTATAGAGTGGTGATACCTTTTTTCTACTTAATGTGTTTCTTGTTCCCCCCTGCACCCCTTCCTCTCTCTCTTTCTCTCCCCCTCATTTACTGTTAAATAAAATCTGTGCTATTGACTTGGGCCTATGGTGTTGTTTGCCCCTTAATTCAGACAGAGGTATCTCTCTAACAACTGGATCATAATGGTCACTCCTGTGAGTCACAGGATATTTCTGCAGGAGGACACCCAAAAGGCTGAGTAGTGCCCGAGTCAGCCACACACTCCAAAAAGTACACGGCCTGGTGCTTGTATGAAGAGGGGAAATTCTCATATGAGAAAAATATATTCCAAATTTTGAGAAGGGGTGGCTTGGAAGAAGGACCAAGTGGATCACAGGAATAACATGTAATGTGAATGTCACCTTGAGAATCTTCTATAGACCTTCCAGCCAGGACAATGACCAATGAATTGTACTTTGAAGAACTAAGAAACACTTCCAAGTCAACTGCCCTTGTCCTAATGGGGGATTTCAACTTGGCAGAAATTAACTGGGAGCATCACACAGCTGGTACAATCCAGGTGAGAAGATTCCTAAAATAACTGAATGACAACTTTCTGGAACAGGTTCTAAGGAAAACAACTCAGAAAGATGCCTTTCTTTATCTGCTTGTCAACAGAGTGGATCTCATAAATGAAGTGGAGATTTGTGGCTGTTTCAGCCACAGAGACCATGAAGCAATCGAGTTTAGATTGGATATTAGATAATCTTCACCCAAAGGCTGGCCAGACACTGGAACAGGCTCTCCAGGGGAGTGGTCACAGCACCAGCCTGACAGAGTTCAAGAAGAATTTGGTCAATTCTACTCTCTGGCACATGGGGACTCTTGGGGATGGTCCTGTGCAGGGCCAGGAGTTAGGACTCAGTAATCCTTGTGGGTCACTCTCAGCTCATTCTGTGCTTCTGTGATTCTATGTTTATCTACCTGCATCTTCTGGTTCACTAGTTCCTCTTCAGTTTCAGTCTGTATCATATGGAAACATAGTTATTTCTACCTAATAAACCATGACTCAAGCTAAAAATACCTTTTTAATTTGGTAAGTGAATTGATACAGTGAATGACTGCCACTTCCTAGTGTAAGTGATGAGAGTTAGAAGGGCACAAAACCTAACAGGATAAAAAACCCCAGTATTTTTATTTTCACTTAACTGTAACTCACATTTGGAGCAACTGAGTGCATTCTCCTTTTCTGGGAGGAGAAAAATTATGACAAAATGAAGAGACTTAATAAGAACCACGAAACCAGTGAAAATAAAAGCATTAAATAGATTTTTACAGTAAATTACTAGTGGTTAGGGAAAAAAAATACTTGCATTCCTAAGAAACCAGTAAACACATGAAAAAGAATTCATAACATTGTCAGATCACATTTAGTTGCTTAGTGACAATTTGATATGACCTGATGTTTCACTAAGCAACATACTGCCATTCATCACAATAAATGTCCCCCATTTTCATGAGTATTTATCTTCCTCACACACAACTGAAAATGTGCATACATAAATGTGACACAAACATTTTTGTATAAGAGGAAAAACAGGAGTTCATTTTAAATTTTTTTCCTGTTTTAAATGAGAAGGACAAATAAAATTGACATCAAGGTTGGTAGCAAGGTCTACTGTGTAAAACCATGCTCATGAATCAGTGCAAAGGAGTTAATGGCTACAGGGACAGCAAAAAAATAGCAAGCTGACATTTAAGAGAGAACTGTCTTTGTAATTAAACTGCTGATGTGCAAACCAACAACAGAAAAAGTGATCTCAGTAATAAGCTCTAAACAAAGACTGAGAATCAGAACAAACACGTCAATACCTACAGGCAGGGAGTACATTAGAAATGATTGTCACTGCCAGTAATCACTGCCTGAAAATGCTGAAGTTGTCAAAGGGGCTTTGCTTTTTGGTGGCGGGGGTTGCTTATCTCTCTGTTCAAAGCACTCCTGTGTAACAACTTTCCACACTCTAGATGTAGGCATCAGTCCAGCTGAATAGACTTTAAAAAAAATAAATTAGTACAAATATCAGCTAAAATAGCTGAATACCAAAGAAGGAGTCTCAACTGTGTTTATAAGGGGTTTGAGCTTGACCCAAAGTCTCTCTGTCTCTGAGGGGATTGAACAGAATATCCACATTGCCGGAAAGTACCCGCTGTGTGCAGCAATCTGTGCCCAAAGGGCATGGAGTTATTTATCCTACTTGCTTGAATCATGGTATTAAGGATGATATATGAATTCAAGGTCAAAGTAGCCCTCTGCTGCCAGACCGGTTTTTTTTATTCCTTTGTTAAAAAACCTCTTCTTTACCAGTGTGGAAGAACAACTTTAAAATATCATCTTCGTGATTTTATGCATTTTAACTCTCACTATGTCTAAAACCCTCCATTAATTTTCCACATCAGTTCTCTAAAGAGACCCCTGGGAAAACACACAAAAATAACAGGAGCCTTAGACCCTGTTTTCAAAAGCAGAAGCACATTACTACTCCTCCCCTGCCTCCTGGAAAGTGAAGAGTTAAGGAGTGTGCGTAAAACCAGCTATACTCACCCTGCTCAACCCTGGCCAGAGCTATCTCTTTCTGGCATCTCCTTTGTATCTTTGGCAAGATACATCTCTAAGACCCTTTTAGGATAAGCTGGTGTTGGAGGTTAGGACAAACCAAGACAGCTGGAACCGTGAGCACTAAAATCTGCAGTTCTGACCACCAAGGAGCTCTGCACAGGAAAAGCCTAAAGCCCCCAATTTAACAAGCACAATGGTGCATATCGGGACCATACTTTGTGCTGCATCTTAGACTGCAGTCCAAATAGCAATAAAGTATCCTCTCAGCCACCTCTAGAGCAGAATGTGCCTTGTAATTCCTCATAGGAGGCAAAGAGGTTGACCAGGAAATGCCATGTAGTTGACATGAAAATAAGAGTTTTAAACTGAAGTGTCCTTCACTGCAGTCTCCCCAGCTAATTTAGATCAGGTTGGTGTAAATGACAGAGGAAACCTACTATTATTTTTTCTCCTGACAGTACAAGGGTTCTAAAAATTACATGCCTCTAATCCCTCATTAGCTGGTATTTTAAATTCCCAAGCTGTGTAGCTTGTGCTCAAGGAGAAAGTGACAAGAGTCATAATCCCTGTGGCAAGAGCTGTCACCAAATACCTGCTGGGTGATAAATACACTAGGTTTTTCAACTAGTTGTTTTTTGTGCTTAAACTTCAGGGATGCACTCAAAATACAGACAAATAAATGAAAATCACACACACTAAAATTCATGGCATGTAGCATGACCTATTTACACCAGCTGATATGTGGTGAGTTCAGTCTTTACAAGACCCTTACATCAAAGACTAGAAAAAGCACAGATTGACAAACTATATATATTCCTAAATTGTTTTTCTGTCATTTTGTCAGAAAATGTAGCTTGCAGCACTGCAGCTGGCTTGGAAACTGATCTTCCCCTGTAATGGCCACTAAGACTAAACTCTCTATGCAGATTTCCGACACATTAAAAGGAAACTAATAAACCAGGCATCATATTGAATAACACTCTCAAATTATTTGAGTTCAATATTCAACAGAACCAACTTGAGCTAACAATAGGCAGGTCAATTGCAAATGATTGCATTTTGCAAATGAACAAGCACAGATAAAAAGCAAAGATAACATAATTGAAAACATTTTAGCTGATAATCACTATGTGGTTTGCAGTATTTCATGTTGTAGTGCATTTGTCACACATTTAGCAAAAGCCATGGTGCCATAAGCAACATGACACTTACCAGCTGTGCACATTGTCAGCATGCAAACACGGTGTGGTATAATCCCAGGCTGACGCTGGAAGAAACACTCATTAGGCATGGAATCAAAATTCTCTCAGTTCAGGGAGAAATTGGTAATAAGCTTGTGTGGATTTAAGATATAAGCACAGAAGAGCTGAGGTTGGAAGGAACCTCTGGAGATCATCCAATCCAACCACCTTGCTCAAGCAGAGTTATCTAAAGCCAATTGCCCAGGATCAAATGTGAACAGTAGGCATGCTTCAGTGGAGAACACAAAACATTGCATTCCCAAACATACATTTATTTACCATACAGATACAGGTGAAGGAGTGATGGGGTCAGCTTTCTCAGGTATGCTACCATCTGCCTTTGACCTTGCTTGTGAGCAACCAGCCCTTGGGGGAGCAGGGAAAGTTAATCACCTGTATGGGCTGTTGTTCTCCCTTGTTGCTTTACATGATAACAAAGATATCAGATATCAGTGACTTCTTTTTCTTGATGAAATGATCTTATCATCAGGTTTGTTATCAGCAAACAGTGCAAGTTTTCACATGGGCTACTATCCCACCCACATATCCCCCAACCTTGTTACTGACAGATTGGGTTGGAAACCCCAAACTCAGGGATTTTCAAGGTCAAAAAGAATTTTGCAACCACTGTGCAAGATCTGGATAACAGATTCAAGCCTTTACACTTCACATGCTACAATTTGAAATATCTTACAGTTATGATAGATGAGGCTTTGCTAACTGATGCATCATCCCTGTAGAAATCAATGGCGACACCTAATAATTATAGAGTACCTTGTGTCACAGTTAAGCTCTCTAAAAAGAAAAACACAAAAACATATTAACATTACTAGTGCTAGGAACAATTTCAGTTTACCCTTTGGAGAGTTTTTCTGTCCTCAAATTAGTCAGTTGTCCCCCAGAAAAAAAAAAAAAATTAATTTTATATAGGTTTAAGAATATTACAAATAAACGTTTTCATTTCTGCTGTTTCACACGGTCTCACATCTCCCAGTAGCATGAGGAAACTACATAGACAGATCTGGAAATCTGGAAATACTGGTTACTTTAATAGGGTAGGTACCACCTTTTGTCTTTTCTGACAAAAACAAAACCAAGTTTCAAGGCATCTCTTTTTGCAGCTTCTAGACTCCTGAAGAATTCATCACAAAAGGAAAACAAGATTATCTAGTGAATTGTATTGTGTGGAAGACTTGCTGCTGTTATGGTCAGTGAATAGTGAGTGCATTAGCAAGGAAAAATGTACACTGTCAGTGAGACAGTGCCTGAGAATTTCCCCGCAATACTACAGATGGTACAAAAATTTCAGTATAAGAAAGGTTCTGAGGAAGATACACACACACATATATAAAATACATTCTATTATTATGGTATTATTGCATTATTAGATTATTCTATATACATTAACACTGTTCATGAGCCATTACATTAAAATCAGAATGTTCATGAAGCAGAGTGTTACTGAGTAATTTCCATTCCTAAGTGCATAATGCATACCAAGGAAATGCACTGAATATATCAACAAGAGCAGTGAGCTACACTAATGCAACTTGGTTTTACCAAATAAACATCAAAGAACCAAATACAATGTTTCTCATGAAGCAGTTTTCTCTCTTTGTCTGAACCTGTGTCTTTCCTTTGCTCAAATACTAGCCTCTGGAGTCCACAGAAATATTTTGGTGGTTGTTCCACTGAATAGATCCCCTCTTTTCAGACTCAAGAGAACTAACAGATGCATTGATATCGTCTATAGCCACAGATTTGAATGAAAGATATAGTTTCCCCTAGCTGATAGTTTATTACATTAATTTTGGCTCAGAAACAGAGTCTTCTTCACAGGTCTCTGGAAAATGAGGCTCTTCACAAACCTTTTTCACTCCACTGAGTAAAATGACCACTAAAAAGATGGATTTATCTGTGCCATGACTCTGTCTGAGACAGTCACCCCATGCTCTGTTTGAAGTCAGTTGTGAGGGACAGGCACTTTCAAAGGATGATTCAGCTGATGTGATTTATGTGCCTGCCTCAGAATGATATTCTTTGTCTCCTGCTGTCTGAAGGCTGCTTACTTCTATCTTTTGACCGTAAAGTAACTGGCTATTGCAAGACAGTTGGGTAGTAAATACTGTGGTGACTAGCAATGATTGACGCATAGCTTGCAGTTTGTGAATAGTTACCCTGTGGCACACTGCAGATTCCCAAACGACCTTAGCACTATCCAAAAACCTCACAGCTGGGCAGGACCAAAGTAGTCAGCCCCTCTCCCAATGGAAAGGGAAGTGTCTCCCATATAACCCAAAGTACACTGACATAAATGGGACATTCTTCCTCAGTAACATTGCAGCAGAGGACAAAGATCAGATCTTTTTGACAAAGGATGTGCATCTCTAGAAGAAAATGCAAGTTGCCTTACCAGTCAGGAATGATCATCAGCAATTGCAAAATGTGAAACCATTAATTAATTACACCACAGTCACTGTGCTGGAGTGATGTTAGGATTAGTGCAGAGCAAGAGCTGGACTTAACTCAGCAATGTTCTTTCTGTAGTGAAAAAGACATCACCATGCTCAATTATAAAAACAGCACTGCATCTTGAAGATGCAGAAGGTAATGGGCATTGTGATTCAGGGGAAGGCAAACAGGTGGGCACTGTGACTGGTCACAGATCTATAAATCATGTCATATGAAATAAAACTGAATGCAGTGGCATTGCTCAGCCTAAAGAGAAGGTTGAGAGAAATATAATAAAGCACTCAAGTATGTAAATGGATGCTTCAGAGTGAAAAAGAACAATCATTTATCCACATCTGCAGTGGGCTGGACAAATTAAAATAAATAGATTTAACTCTCAAATTAAAAAATCCAAGGAACAGCTATGGGGAAATTATGTAGCAGTAAGAATGGTAAAGCAGTAAAATGCAGGGAAGACTCTAACACCAGAGAATTGTGTATGTCAGACCCAGGTATGGCACCAGCATAGGGGAAGGTCAGAAAAAATAACCACGTGCCTCACAGCTCCTTTACAGGCTTCCCCAGTGCTTGGATCCTGTGATCCCAGTCACAGACAACCAGCATTAGGTAACAGTCTCCTTCTGGGCATTTGTTAGATGGCAGCATGGAAAGGTTGCTTTCCTTTGGAAACAGAGATTGCTGTGGAATGTTCACAATATAACAAAAAACTTAGTACATTGCTGCCTGTGAAAGCACTACCAGCATCACACTGTATCCCTCTTCTCTCTTCCGTCTTCTGCACTCTGAGGCACTTCCCCTGCAGAGGTTACCTCAGGTGGCTACTTACTTTGCTGTTGGGGAGACTTTCTTTTCAGCTTTTGACTGTAGTAGAAGGATTCAGAGAAGCAACGTCCAAAGACACAAGGTGTGTAGCAACAGATCCTGCAGTTCTGAAGTAATCAGTTCAGAAATAGCTTGGATTACATAAAAAAAAAACCAGGAAAAGCCGCACAAAAAGTAACATAAAAATAAACATACTATAAACAGATGGAAAAACACCTCTCTGCAGAGTTATTTGACACTTCTCCATTAAAGCATAAAAGTGCCTTTGAAGTTCAATATTAACTGCATACATGATCACATAATAAAGGAATGAATAAATAAATGTTTGGGCTTTTAAAACAACCCCATGCTGGAGAGGCATCTCTAGGTGAAAATGTCATTAGTCAGCAACTGCACATCCTCAACCTCCCCACAGCCAGAGCTGCAGCTCCAGGCAGAGACAATCTTGAGAGCCATCGCCCTCTAACCACAGCCTGAGAAATTGTCCTCACCCATTGTAAACAAGCTTGTCAACTGTGAAGACCCCTGGTAGGGGAAAATGTGCTGGAAAAGCACATGGAAATTTTTTAACTATTTTGTTAACTTATACCATCACCTGGAACTAAACAGAGACTAGTCAAGTGCACTATGAATAACCATGAATATGAATATGAATTACCATGTCTTTAAGTGGCCATAAATCAGAGTTTGAAAGACAAATCTCTGCCTTGAACCCAAGGCTGGTACTGTAACCAGTCTTCCTCAGCTCCATTTCCTATTCCAGGATGTCTGGACCAGTAGCTTTGCTAGATGGACAATTTGTCCTTCATTTGTTTGACCCTTTCTTCAACATTATAAATGTAAAAATGTAGGCTATCTGTCCTTGGTAAGAGAAAACAAACATGTACTTGCAAATTGCTATTGCTTTGCACAGAAAAGATGATGAAGGCATCCCTGCTGAAGACAGCAGCATCTCTCTAGTTCAGGATGGAGGATTTTACCAATCTTCCATTTTTCAAGCCATGTAAAATTTTCACAATCTCTCTCTCAAAAAAAAAAAAAAAATCTACTCTGATTTTTCTTAGCAAGGTGTCAGGAAGAGTGGGGAGCTAACTTTGTGTTTGATTTTCATTTGATTTGTCCTTATGTAATCAGTTAAACCACACACACCACACTTCTATTTAATACTCCCTTAATATTGTTGTCAATGATTGTACAAGGTTTAAATGAGTAGGAGATCTGCTGTAAGCTGTAGTGTTGAACACTAGTCTGTTTCCCCAGACTGAGGCAAAATTACCTAATGTACTGTTCTTTGACAAAAACAAACAAACAAAAACAAAATGAAAAAAACTAATAAAAACCCCACAAAACCAAACCAAACAAAAAAACAGCTTAGGAATCTCCTACCCCTTCCCACCTCTGTGCTACAACTCACTTTCCTAAATATGATATGGTGTCTGTGGAACCACACTGTAAACAGGAACCATGAAAATACAGGGGTTGGGGAAAAGTCTACCTGGCAGAAAATTGCTTCTGTTTTTAATCCAGACCTTTTCCACTGTGGGCTTGATGCACGCCCACAGTCCCCTACAGCAGTACAATGGAGCACCTGGCCAGTCCTTCCTTCAGGTACCAACCAGTCTGACCCAAAACCCATCACAGCCTCAGGCACCCGCCCACTCTCCTATGCCAGTTTGGCCAATTCTGAATCAAAGGAGGAAAGCCAAAATAATGTGGAATTAACTAATCTTTAACTTCTAGTGAAGTCTGAAACCAATTGAATTGAAGTCAGTGAATTATTCAGCATCTTCTACATCAGAAATTTACTGATTTAGTATTTAATAAGAATAAAAAATCAGAAGCCTGAGCATCAGAGCTACTGCATCTATTGGCTGCAGTGCAAGAGTCATGGCCATCCTGAGTCTCAGGAAGTACTGAAGGGTATCATCACAAGGGGTTTGAACTGATGAAACCCCAGGAGCAATCATAGACAGAGATGGTTTGGGGCACTGTTATGGTCTTCCACTGCTGATGCCAATATCAGAGCAGAAGCACAAGAGCACATTCAAGGACAGCCTTAAGCAGTGCCAGGCTGCCAGTTCAAGGCAGGTGAAGAGGCAATATGCTGCAGCCAGGCAGTGTTACACTCCTCATCTTGTCTCTCCTTCCCTTAGGTCTGGGCGGCTGCCCTGTCTGAGAGGGCAAAAAGACACCCCATTGCAGCCGACTTCTCATGGAACAGAGGAGAAGGAAAACCCCTGATCCAATGCAAGCAGCTGGCCCCTTCCCAACACTACCACCTCACCAGGCAGCAGAGAGGAGCATGTGTTTTCTGACTTTCAGGCTCCAAATGGCATCATCCACCAGCATTTCACACATAAGGAATTTTCTCCTGGGTTCTAATTCACAACTTATTTAAAAGAAATATATTTTCTCTCTAGAAATTTTATCAAGATGTACAATTAAAAGGCTTGCATTGTAACAACTGAGGCAATTTCAGAATAATTGATAAAAACACCTAAAAGCTCCTGTCATTTTGCATCCCATACCATGTCCATCCTGGACCCTGCAGATCAGGCCCCACCTCCCTCAAGCACTGCCAGTCTCTTTTTTCACTGCATTATGTTCAGTCAGTCTCATCTTGCCAAACTTGTATTCCCTATGGTGTGGCAACGTGGACCATGAAAGCACTTCTACATCCCAGAGAATTAAGCTAACCTCTAAAGCAGTGAGAATCACGGGAAAAAAAAACCCACACCAAAGACAAGGCATCAGGCTGAAGTATAGCTTTTTCACCCACCAGTATGACAGCTGTACCTCTGCTGGCTCTGCAACACAGGGCACAGGGCTGCTCACCTCTGGGTTACCTCACTACTTCATCGTAGCACAGCACACTGCAGGTAATATGTATGTGCTATTTCAAAACCAGAACCACTGAGTTATTAAACTAAGACAAGAAAATCATTTAATAGCCTGCCTGATTGTAATGGTGAATGCAAATACTTAACCAATTATGTCCTGGGGTGCATCAGAACATTGCCAGACATTCGAGGGACATGATTGTCCCACTCTGTTCTGCACTGGTTCAACCCATCACCAGAAATGGTCCAGATTTTCACATCCGTTTGTGCGGAGTCACAGGGGCCCCTTCTGGTTTGTGGCTTTATGGTGTGGAATGCCAGTAGGTGATAACCATGGCTCATTCTTGCAAGGTGCTTCAGGTCCTAAATTCCAAAGGAATTCAAAGGTTCCTGGACGGCTTCTGCAGCTGGCAGGATGCAACCTCTAACATAAGGCTTTTCAGTCATGTCTCCTGAAGTTAAATAAAGGTTAAATGAAATAAAAAATGCTGAAAACCATTTTTTAACTGGTGTCTGTAATACAGTCTAATAAAATACCCAGTACACCTTCTCTTGGAAATATTATGCAAGTTATACATATGCATCATAAAATGTATGTAATTCATATTGAATATTTATATGTCTTTTTATGTACATACATCTAAAAAGCCCAGAAGTTAGAAACAATGGTCTGCTTCGTAATACCATGAATGTCCTAAAAATTGCAACAACAACAAAAAGGTAAATATAGAATGTGCCTAAACAAAACACAAACTTCAGTAGAACAAGTTCCAGCAAACCCAGCATCTTTGTAAGAAAATAACTGCCATCAAAACTGAACTAAATCCATGAGAAAAATAAACTCCTTATTCCATTTATAAAAAAATAAACATCATCACAGCTGTCACTGACAAGATGCATACTGCTGCACAAGTCATGGAAGACAAAATCTAAAAAACATTCCAAACTTAGTAAGAGATACTAAGAATACCTAAATTAAAAAAAAATAAGACATCAAACAACTGCAGACTCTCCATTGGTCACCTATGAATTGGCTGCATCTACTACTGAAACAGAATACATTTTTTCCTCGAAAATCCTTCTTGACATATGCTGTTTCCATCTAAGTTTCATTAAGAATTAAATGTTACATTTTGTTATTCGAAAAGAAAAATCATGGTGTCTTCAACCCTCCATAGGTACTTCAGCAAGATTCTTCTTGTACTACAACACAAAAGACTAGAACATGTGGCAAAGAATTTACAATAATTTGAAGACTTGTAGGTTTTAGACAAATACCTGGTATTATCACAAACTAGTGGCAAGGCAATTTGGAAGTTCTCCCTATTTCTGTGGCTAAGGGGATTCCCAACTACACAGATTTGCAGTTTCCACCACCAGTGGAAGAGACATTTCTAAATGGAAAGTAAACCACACTTGCAATGTGCTATTTTCCGGTGCATTCCTCATGACGCATCTGATACTAGATCACATCATGGATTTGCACTGTGCTGACCTTGGTTCCTGTCCAGCTTGTCAGGTCTTGGACTCTGGCAGCTCCTTGTTCCCCTCCTAACCCTATGTAACTGCTGCTTTCAACTGTACTGTGTGGGCAAGTGTATTTCTTTCTGAAAAATTAGCCAGATCTTCATGCTCAATCTGTTGTAATGTCAGCAGCCCCTCCTGTAGGGTAAGAAAATTATCTGAATGTAACAGCTAGTGATGCCTCAAGATCAAGTGCTATAAAACATATATTTCTAGAAGCATATTACTTTCAAGTGCAGAACATTCAGGCACACCTTAATAGTGTTCCCTTATGTGAAGTGCATGAGACTAGGCTTCTTTTTTTCCCTGATTGATGCTTTCTCATATGTCTTGTAAGGTCTTGTGCTGCTGCTAGCCATGAAAGCAGTTAATGGCAAAACTGCACAGGCTGTTTAGCTTCATTTCCTTTTGTTGCTGAGGTGCAGTTTGATGTGTATTTGTTTTGTTGGGCACTTCGGATTTGCTAGTAAATCTGGCTGAGCTGACATCTTCTGTCTCAGCTTGCTTCTTACCTTTTTGTCTTTCAGTTTTTAATATCATGCTAAGCTGATTTACAGTAAAGACATGAAAAAACAAGTGTGTACATGCTGATAAAAAACAGACATTTATCCAATGCTAACGGCTATACCTCAGATGTTGTGCCCACAAGCATGCACGACCAGAATGTTTTAAAGAAAAGCATCTCATGATGCCCACACCTGAAACACTGGTTGCGTACCTAGAGGTCAGGTGATAGAAGGCTGCTTAAACTTGTGTCCTTTTTTCTTGGACAAAGCCACTTTTCAACTTAAACATTCTCATGAGGGCATCTTCTACTACACTGTGATTTTCAGAATCATTTGGATGGAGTTTTCTTACCTGCCACTAAACCGTACAAGTGTTGGCTTGTGGAGACTCTGGAGCCTTGGAAAAATTTCTGTGTGTTTCACAATCTCCCTATAGCTTAAAGTTACACAGGAGGCTTCTCCCATGGTCCCCGCTGCACTAGGCCCCAGTTCCTATAGGTCACTGCCCTTTGCCCTGCCTTTGGATGTCCCCTCTGCCCCCTGACTATCGGCCCCTGACCCTATTTAACCTGAGACCCCACACTGTATCTCGTCTTTTGCCCCTGTTCCCCTTCTGCATGGGTCCCTTTCGACCCTGGACTCCTTCGGTGCGAGTCTACAATAAACCTCGCTGGAATCACTGCACAGGAGACCCTTCCTGTCTTTCTTTGCAGAGCTGGTTATGGTGTGTGAGTGACTGGGGATACAGTAGGCCCTTTGCTCTGCTCAGAGCAGCTTTCTCAGAAGAGGCTTTGGAGCAGTTGCAGGGCTCCCCATCCACCCACCATCCACAACATTGGCTGAATAGACATCTTTAATAGATTAATATATATGAATCAAACTTTGTGTCACAGATAGTAGTGTATTAACTTCTTAATGTACAGATAAGTAGTTTCAACCACTTTCAGAAAAGCATGAACTATGGTGCATGACACCTCTTTTCATCTCTGGGATGTGTTTTCTCTATTGACCTAAGTTGAGTCTGCCTAGATAGCTCAGTTAAGTCTTTTAAGTTAGATAAAATTAAACTGGAGCATTGTCTGTCTAGACAGTATATAAGGATACCCTGCCCTCAGATCTAACTGTCTTCAGCTCTTTCTGCCAAAGAGAACTCACTAAAAAGGTAGTGTCTGTGGAGAAATAGTACAGAAATCACAAAGCAAAGGGTACAGTTGAGATAAGGCTTTTAAAACTGTGCTTAACATCAATTTAACATATTGTTTACTTCAATATGTCTTTTTAAGTCAGTTAATAAAAGCATTTATGCATACAGATGAAATGTATGATTGAAAGATTGGCCTTAGAAACCACATGTAGCAGATTTCTGCAATGTATGAACTCCTGTTTACACAAGAAAACTAATTATTCTTCTGTTGAATTTAAGGACGAAGGTCTACAGAAGTGCCATAATCTTGGTGAGCTTATTGATACCAAGACAGCTATCCTTCAAAGATCAAACAGTGCACCTTCTTCTAAGACAAGTCTGGTGACAGAGGCTCATATATTCTTCTCAACCCCCAACACATTATTTAAACCTCTTTCTCTATCTTCCTACAGAACTGACTTTTTTTTTTCCTTTTTCCTTTTTCCCTTGGTTGGGTTCCACACACCACCCGCCCCCCACCCCCACCCCCCCAAAAAAAAAATCACTGTTTCATTCCACAAGTCTTTGGCTTCCTAGTAATTCACAACAGTAAATTATTCTTCGCTTAACAGATTAAATCATAAATTTGGAAGTATAAGGTAACTGTTGATTCTCATTTTAAGGATGTATCCTCAACATTTGGAATATAGTTTTAAATTTAAATGGTATTTAGCTACTTAATTCTCTTCATCATTACCCCTTTAAAATAACTTGAAATTTTATATAAATTTAATTTTTTTAAATGTCAACCAGGAAGCCTTTGCATGACTTATTATCTTTCACAGTTTCAAAACCAATTTCATATCCTTTCAATGACTTTGTAGATGTGCCATTCCTCAACATTTCTATGTATTTATGTTAACAAAATAAGATAAAACTCCTGGTAATTCTAAAACTCCTTTGATAGACAAGGAAAAGAGCAGCTAAAAAGTTTGATGCTCATTATAGAGGGTTGGACTAGATGACCTTTAAAGGTCCCTTCCAATACAGGTCCCTTCTGTTCTGTGGTTTTATGATGCAAAGCTTTCAAGGTAAAGTGGTGAGTTGCTCACTGAGATGCTTTTATAATGCGAGAAAAGCAGTTGGGTGAAAGTAAATATTAATTCTCTTTCTCTAGCTTCATTGTTGCCTTTAAAATAGGCACACAATGGATGATTTCTCTTTTCAACTATTTAGTAACAAGCTATGAAAAGCATTTTGACATTAAATTGTTTGAGGAATTGTGGACCACAAAAGGAAACATGCATTTTTCAGTGAACCCTTTAATTGCTTTCTCAGTTGAAAAAAGTAACTAATCTATTTTGTCAGTAGCTCCAGATCATACTGTATTATTTTAACAGTAGATGAATCTAAAAAACAGTAATTTTAAATTTTCTGTCATGACCAAGTAATAGCTATTTGAAGACCAACAGATATCCAGAGAGATCTAGTGTTCTGCAACACAGTTCTCTTGCTTCTGCACCAGTTATGATGTTTTTTCTAGCAGCAAAATATAAATGTAACCCCAAATATATTTCAATATATTTTAAGAGTTTAATTCTTAAAATTAAAGTTATTTTTATAAACTGCATATACAGAATCATAGAAAGGTTTGGGTTGAAAAGGACCTTAAAGATTATTTAGTTCCAGCCCTGTTGCCATTGGCAGGGAACCTTCCAGTAAAACAGTTTAGTCAGAGCTCCATCCAACCTGGACTTGAACACCTCCAGGGATGAGGGGTCCACAACCTCTTCGGGAAACCTGTTGCAGTGCCTCACCATCTTATAGTAAAGAATTTCTTCCTTACATCTAATCAACACCTACCCTCCTTAAGCTGAAGGCCATTCCCCCTTGTCCTATCATTACACGCCCTTGTGAAAAGTCCCTCTCTAATCTTTGGAAGGCTTCTATAAGGTGTCCCTGAAGCCTTCTCTTCTCCAGGTTGAACAGCCCAGACACTCTCAGTATCTTCACTGGAGAGGTGCTTCAATCCTGTGATCAGGGCAGTGCCCCTACTCTGGACTCATCCCAACAGGTCAATGTCTTCTTTTGTTGGGGGTCACAAATCTGGATGCAGCACTCCAGGAAAGGTCTCACAAGAGTAGAGTAGAAGAGAAGAATCACCTTCTTTGACCTGCTGGCCACACTGCTTTTGATGGAATCCAGCATACCGTTGGTTTTGTGGGCTGTGAATGCACATTGCCAGCCCATGTCCGGCTTTTCATCCACAAACACCTCCAAGTCTTTCTCCTCAGGGCTAACCTTGATCCATTCTTCACCCAGCCTGTAACTGTGCCTGGGATTGCCCTGACCCAACTGCAGGACCTTGTGCACTTAGCTTTGTTGAACTTCATGAGGTTCACACAAGCCCATCTCTGGTCTTCTCCTACAACGAGCAGATCTTCATTCTCACACTCCTGCTATCACCTACTGCAACTTGGATGCTGTGTCTGGAATGCTCGCTGGTAAGGCAATAAAGTCATGGATACCAAAACACTTCCTATGTCCTAGGTAACTAGGACTCCCATATCCTTTCTGAGAGGATCCACAGTTTCAATAGTCTTATTGCTAATGTATATTACCCTTATCCTTGTCCAGATTTACTTCTGCCAGTGCTCTAGCTTTGCTTACCATATCCCTGGCTGTTTAGACAATTTCTCTGTATTCTTCTCAGGGTACCTCTCCCCGCTTTCATCCTCTGTAAGCCAGCTCTTTGTAGGGATGCATTGCACTTGAGCCTGGAGGAAACAATCCTTGAAAACCATCCAGCTCTCTTGGGCCTCTCTTCCCTCCAGGGCTCTATCCTATGGCACTGTACCAAGTAGACCCTTGCAGAGACCAAAGTCTACTCTCATGAAGTTCAGGGTAGTGTTTACAAACTGGTTTTGATCTGACAGTCCTCCTGTCTTTACTGATTAATGCAAAATCATATTATCATTTATATCATAAATTACAAAGCATGTTTTTCAATGCAAGGGGATAGCTGTTCTTTTTGACAGGATTTAATTACAGACCACAGTCATAGACCATGCAAGCATATAATTCAAAGAATCAAACATACAAGAACAATAGCTGGACACAAAGTTAGATGATGATCACTTTGACAGCTCTATCCTGCTGCACACTGAGTGAACAAGCCCCAGGTTGTGTCCCACATTGCTATTATTTACTCCCTGGTGATATATATGATGGATCTTCTCCAGCTAACAAAAGTCAGAGTACTCAGATATTACTTTTTCTGTAATTCTAGCTGCAATTCTTTCAGGCAGACTTTAGCTCTCCTGTAAATTCATCCCAATGTATCATTTTGTGTTTCACAGGCAATACAACATATATCCATATACAGTTAGAGAAATTTAGGATGCATTCTTTGTGCATATATCACAAATGTTTGAGATCAAGTATGTACAACTTTATCTTAAACAGGATTGCTGGGAAGCTAACAGTCTTCAGCAAACATAACTAAGAAGTCACTCCAGAAGAACAGTTTGCACTACTTCTCTCAGCCATTCCCAAATCTTCATCTTTTTCTGACCAGGCTATTCAATCTTCACACTGCAGACTTCCAGCAAAGTCATAATGAGTCCTTCACATTCAGCTTATTTGTGAGTTTCTTCTTCTCAGAAGTCCTCACAACTGCAACTCAGTCCTGGCCAGTATGGTAAGCTCCAAGGGAAAACTGCTTATCAGTGTATTTCTACCACAGAGCTCAGAAGATTTTCTCCTGCAGTAGATCTAATACTGATCTAATACCTCCTGTCAGTACCAACCAGCTCATGACAGTCATTATTGTTCTTTTTCAAGTTTGCTAAATTTGCATGAATATCTCCACAGGTCTACCTGGGAACAATCAGGCAAATTCAGAAAAAAATAATATGCTGTTATACTTAAAAAAAAAATTATGTACCTCCAATCCATGTTGCAATAAAATATATAATGTGCTCATGTGCAGCAAGTATTTGCTGGCTTCAAAAAAACACTCCCGTAAGTGGGTTTTTTTTGTCCGGAGTGAAACATCCTTTTAGCTATTCATGACCTATATAACATGTCTAATAGTCAAATGAGATGCACAAAACCATGTTTGTGACTCTTCCTACTTCTGTGAAATTCAGTGAAGTCCAGGGACAGCTTACAGAGAAAAAAAATTGAGAGTTTTCTCTTGTTTTTCTTATGACCATGGTTCTCTTTAGCCTGAAAACAAGACTTAATCAGTATATTATCAGGACTGTGAAAAGGTTGAGTTGAGTCAACCTGCCTTTTACTTACGCAAAAGATGAAGTGATGACTCATAAAAAAAGATAGAAGTGATCACCCTCAGGGACACTTGAAAGAATACGAAACAGGTTGTCATGGGTTGCAGTGCAAAATGTAGCCAAAACTTCTGTATTTTATCACCATCTGTTGAAACAGATGAAACAGATTTTTCTGTTGAAAAGGGGGGTAGGGGGGAGGCACGGGGCGAGGTAATTGTCAGTGGGCTAACTGTCAAGATGGTCAAGAAACCTGCTGGGGGAGTTTTCTTATCTCTTCCACAACCCAGCCTCACTCCAGAGAGAGATCTTCTGCTAATGGGCCATTGAGTCTCACTGATAGAATTACATCATCCCATTGGGAAATGCTCCAGCCAGGAGGAGGAGCCAAGTATTCCTACCTGGATAAAAATCTGGGAGTTGGAACACAAAGCAGCCTTTCCACTGGATTTTCAGAGGAAGACCAGGCCTATCTATCACAACTGGACCTTCAGTGAAAGAACTCCACTTTTCTACAGGGGCATCACTTCAACGGAGACACATCTGCCACTGGGACTGCAGCCACCAGTGAATGGGACTGCCACCAACACCCTGACCCACAGGGTGTCAGGTTGGATCCTGACTCTGTCAGGGACGTTGTTTGTATTGTTTGTTCGTTTGTTTTCTCTTTTGTAATACTGCATGTCTTTTGGTTTAATTGTTTATTTTAGTTCCCCTAATAAAGAACTGTTATTCCTATTCCCATATTGTCACCTAAGAGCCCCTTAATTTCAAAGTTATAATAATTTGGAGGGAGGAGCTTTAAATTCTCCATTCCAAGGGGGGCTCCTGCCTTCCTTTGCAGACACCCATCATTCAAACCACAACACAGCTTTAAACTAAGGAATATGTAGTCATCCAACAACTCTGCACATGTTCTACACATCATGTGGGGGAAAGCAACAGTCCAGCTGACATTAAGAGAGTGATTCACAAAGAGCAGTTCTTCCTTGGGGAGGCTCAGCATCACAGCCACACACTAGTGAGGAGAGGTGCTCCATTCTGGCACAGGTCATAGCCCTAACATTAGTATTCTGTTTCAGGACAGCAGTGTCTCTAAGGTAAATTTTGCCCTTGTCCACTTTGCCCACTTTGTCCATTTTGTCTGCCTGAAGCATATGTTTTGGGAAATGGGTGTATGCACCTAGTCTTTGAAATGGGATTCATCATTTTCTAGAGTACTTGGATTTTTAATTTATTTCCTTGCTATTAATTTTTAATGATGAGTTTAGTAGCCCTAGTTTAGATTTTAACATAGATATGCAGCAGTCAAAACAGACAGGACAATGAAGAAAAAGTGACCTCACTGTGTTTTCTAGAAAAGGAGAGTCCTCATGAAGTTTGAAAGGAATTTATTGTCTCTATTTCTGTCATGATTTAGCCACTGTCTGGACCTTTAAACAGGAAAGTACTGGATCTGTCTTAAGCTACTTAGCAGTAAAGGCTCAGAGACTTGATTGTTTGCTAAGCACTACTTCTGGAAAGAAGTTCTCCATATCTGTGGACAAGAGGTGTTCCCACTCCAACCAAATGGCTTAAAACATAGACTCAGGGCTTTAGTTGGTACAAAAAAATAGTATATATATATATATATATATATTTTATGGTTTTAAGCTTACAAAACATTGCAATGAGGTCCTACAAGAGGACAGAAGATAAGATCTACCCAAGAGTACTGAGGGAGCTGCCAAAAGAGCTCATTGAGACACTTTCCATCATGTACCAGCAGTTCTGGCTAACCAGATCCCAGTAGACTGGAGGTTAGCCGAGGGGACACACCTCTACAAGAAGGATCAGAATGATGATTAGAGGGATTACAGGTTTGTCAACCTGACTGCGGTGCTGGGGAAAGTCATGGAGCAGATTACCTTGAGTGCCATCATGCAATATGTACAGGACAACCAGAGGATCAGGCATAGCGAGCATGAGTTTGTGAAAGTCAGATCCTGCTTGACCAACTTCATCTCATTCTGTGACAGGTTGACCCACTTAGTAGATGAGGGAAAAGCTGTGGATGTCCTCTACCTGGACTTCAGTAAAGTTTTTTACACTGTTTCCCACAGTGTTCTCACAGAGTGCATCCAGAGAAGGGCAATGGAGCTGGGGAAGGGTTGGGAGGACAAGTCTGATGAGGAGCAACTGAGGGGGCCGGGGTCGTTTAACTCAGGAGAGACCTTACCACTCTCTACAGCTTTCTGAAAGAAAGTGGTTATGAGGTGGGGGTCAGCCTCTTCTCCCAGGTAACAGGTGACTGGACAAGAGGAAATGGCCTCAAGTTGCACCAGAGCAAGTTTAGATTGGATAGTGGGAAAAATTTCTTCACCAAAAAGATGTTCATACATTGGAGGCAGGCTGCCTAGGGAACTGGGGCAGGCAATCAGCATCCCTGGAAGTATTTAAAATATGTGTAGATGTGGCACTGAAGCACGTGGTTTAGTGGTGGACTTGGCAGTGCTTAGACTGATAATCTTAAAGGTCTTTTCTAACCTAAATAATTCCATGATTCTATGAAAACAGCCATAATAATTAGTTTCAGAGGGAATTGCAAATAGCAGTGACCTTTCTGCATTCAGAGTGCTGTCTTCATGCACAGATCTAAGGGGACAAACAGAGGAAATTCAAGTGCCTAAGTCTGAACAAAATCCCAGCAGGATTTGGCACAGCCCTGCACAACTGCCAGCTGGAGATCCCCACTGCTGGGAGTAGGGAGGCAGATACTGTGATGGGACCATGGGAAGGATCTGCAGGACACAGCAACCACAGGAACACATGGCAGATTCAGGAGCGCAGCCTGAGACAAAGTCATCCCAACATTTAAAATGTCAAACACCTGTAACCCTAACTGGGAAAAAGGATTTTTTAAAATCCTCATTTAACTGCAGGGAAAAAATCATAGTAATGCAGATGGCCTGTAAAACTCTTGGAAATACGGTTAATTGGTATTAACTATCATAATGAGTTAAGAAATGTAGAAAAGTATCCAGATGTTGGGTGAACACTGCACTTTGTCACAATTTATTACACTTGTTTAAAACTTCAAAGCCAAAATGATATTACATAAATCAAATTGGAAAAACTCTCATCTCTTAAGCAGGACAAATACCACAGTAAAAGTGCTGGGTTAATTGGGGGAGACTGGAAACTGCCTGAAAAATAAAACAATATAATTTTACAGGAAGGTGGATGTAAACTACTGCACACATTTTCTCATATCTAATAAATGCTGAGAGGAACTCAAAGAGGCAAAAGTCTACCTAAATCTCAATAGCCAGTTAACACACTTTGTACTGTAAATGGAGGCTGACTTTTTCACTGGCAACCATGTCATGGCAGAGATTTCACAACCAATTTTTCACAAGATGGTAGACTACACGATGCCTTGGCATGCATGCAGGATCTTTCAGGCAATGCACAGAGCTATCCCAACATCCTGCTGTGATTTCCAGGATGGGCCTTTCTCACCTCTACACACCTGTTACAGTTAGAGGACAGTGCAAAAGAAAAATTGATAAAGAATTCTTTTCCTTTAAGAAAATCAATCTGCTCTTTTTCACATTTAAGTAATTTTTTTAATAGGCACACACCCACAAGCCAGCTGCTAGGAGATGAGCTGAGACAAGAAGGAATGTGCTACACACAGGCATAGAGCAGCTGTGGTTCTGCTGGTTGTGAAAGGAGAAATGAACAACTGGGTCATTTTTACTGAAGTACAAGCCTGCAAGTTTCCCATTTAAAACAGACAGTAATCAAAATGTGGCCCTTAAGGTTTCAGATGTCCTGAAGTCCACACAAGGCAAATGAAATGGAAATAATCCTTCCATTTTGATGGTCAGATTTTACAGCTCAAACTTCACAAACATGCTTTAATTAAAATAACTCTTCCTGAGTCATAAAGAAAGAGCAATTCTGGTGAATGTGTGAATATACCACAGAGGGCCTGCACTGCCACTTACACACACTGGAAGGCACTGAAAGCAAGTCAGTTGGAGCATCTCTTTTTGCCCCGTCATTCCCTGTAGAATGTTATGGAGCTTCTAAGCTGGGAAGAGGTCATTTCCTCCAGCAGTGGCCCTGCCCTTAGAAAACAGTAGTAGCATGGCTTGACCCAAAAATGTTTTGGATACTGGAATACCAAGGTTATTCAACCAGTACTTAAATTTAAAAAAAAAAAAATAAAAAATAAATAAAAAATAAAAAAAAAATTTTTAAAAAAAAAAATAAAAAAAAAATTATGCAGAAGAGAGAGACATTATCAGTCTAACAACAGCAGTGATATTCATAGTGATATCACCCCATCTCTCATCCTGGGAGAGTCTGTGTGAACTTTACCACACTGTCTAAGGACACTTCTAACAGGACAGCTGCATCTCATGGAAACTTGTTCAACAATCATGCAAGCAAAGGGACAGTAGATTTTGATTTTAGGAGTAAATGGCCAGCATTACACAGGAAGCTTGAGGCAACACCCACATTGAATTACAATGGTATCTTCTCTCCTGCACCAGCTGCAAACACAGTGACCAGGGCTGAGAGCTGACAGGCAGAGGCTCAAAGAATTGCAGAGCACTTTCAACCACCTAAAGACCCTGCAGTGATAAGTATCAGGGACATTTTTATCTGCAGCTATCTTACTGAAAAAAACAGAAGGTTTTGACATACTGATTGAGGTAACCTGACAGGGAGGATGAGCAGGGAGAGAAAGGAAGGGGACCTGTGTGTGACAGACCTGAGGAACACAGGCCAAGATTCCAAGAACTTCTACCACTGTCAACATCTAGTGCAGCTTAGTGTTAGCTCTGTTTGGAAGCCCAAACTCACAGGCCATGGCTGGCTCCTTGTCTATGCATGACTTATATCATGCATATTAGAGGCAGTCTCTCAGCTGGCAAAATAAAGTTTACCTACTAGTACGGGTTTGACTGTATTGTCCCTAAAGCACCATCAAAGCAGATGAGTTAGAAGTGCAAAATACAAAATCTGAAGCGCTGTGAATTGTGAAACCAGAGAAAAGAGCACTGAAGGGGAGCTGAAGACTGTTTGAACCTGCAGTTGTCCTAAGGGCATGGGAGAAATATTCCCTCCTTGAGAGAACTGGATCTTGAGCATCACTGTCACAAACCAGTAGATGGGCTCAAGGAAAATGAGTTTGACAAGGAGAAATTTCCCCTCTCATGCTAATCCTGGTGCTGGTGATCACTTTGGTGTTGTGTTTGAACAGGAAAGTTTAGAGGCCAAAAGTAACTTTAGAATATGTCTTGTAGCAGCCCATGCTAGCAGTTTATACTGTCCATTGCACATCCTCATCCATTTCTATTACCCACCTGGTTCATTCATCACCCCAAGATGGTACACGAGCCTCTCAGGCTTCATCAAAACTGGTGAATCAGGGTGCATATCCCTTAAAGCTCTCAACCAGTCCTGCCCTCTGAACCCCGTCCTTCTCTTTACTAAAGAACTCCTCACCTCTCTGAGCCACCCTCTCGTGCCAAAGAGGACTCCACAAGCTCTTCTCTTTTGCTTTTAATGAATTAAGTAGTCATTGGCACAGGTTAATATAAGTGCTGTCCTTGCAGAGCAGAGAAGTGACTTCATTCAATTGCCACAGCACTCCCCCTAGTCTGCATGTAGCATCTCCAGAGTTTCTTCCTATTTTTTATGAAACCTGGAAACAGTAAATTCTTCTCCACTTCTCCTCCCATTCTCACCCCTACACAGTAGTGTTTAATCTCCCTCCTTCAAAGCACAATCAAGCTCACTGCATGCTGCCTGTCTGGTAAACTGTTACCAAATTGGTCAGGGGACTGGAGCTAAGCACATGCAAGGGGAGGCTGAGCTGGGTGTGTTCAGCCTTAAGAGGCTCAACAGAGTAAACAGCCAGTATCATCTCAGGGACAGATGGTGATAGCACGAGAAGAAATGGACCCAATGAAAATCCCAATTAAACAGGAAAAAAATTCCTTCTCTGGAGAAATGTAAAATTTGATTAGAGAAGGCCCAGTACCACCTGATTCTGTTGGATTTGAGTGAAGGTTGAACTAGATGACCCACTTCTGATTTAAACTATTCTGTGATTTTATGATTTCATTTACCACATCAAAACTGTCCATTGCCAGACTCCACTGGGAAAGTGCCTAATAAGGAGCAGCAGCAGAACAGGCAATGGGAGGTGTAGATGCATTGTAATTGCATTTGCACTGCTGTCAGCACTGGAGAACATGATAAAATAAATAAATATGATAAAACAGCAATATAAAGTCCAATTTTTGAGGTTGTGAGGAATCATGAACCATATGAATGCATTTTACTCATAATTGTGCTTCTTGATATTTTGCACAGTGGGGAAAGGAAAACTCATCCCTGTCCTGTAACAGTTGTTACCTTGTGACATTAGACATTTTAGACATTTTCTATCTATAGCACTACAATTCTCTTGCTTAGACATTTTCTATCTATAACACTACAATTCTCTGGGGCTGTCCTTAAGGTTCACCACAACATTACTGGTGTTTTTTAGCGTTTTAGGTTATTAAGACAGTAACAATTTTGTAAGTCATACTTTGAAATGCACTGCTTGCTTGCAATTTGGTTATTACAATTCTAAGGCTCATAGTAAGTTTAGAAACTGGATTAGTAAGGGTTTTTTATGGTTAAGAAAACCTTCAGGAGTTATACTGACAGTAAAAGAAACTCAATAATATTAATTTTAATCTTAAAAATCTTTCTATGATTTGCTGATATAAAAAGCCTCTCAAAGATTTTACAGAAAAAATCCACCACAGTGAGATTTTAATGAACATAGCATGAAAAGGCTCCAAACATAACAAACTGGCACTGATTTTCTGCATTAATAACCTCAGTTATCTAAATGCAAGATGTTCACTTCCAAGAAAGCTGTACAGTGCCCAGTACACATGGAAGACATTTTTAATCTGGCACAAGGGAGACCTCAGTAAGTGGAACTGACTGGGATCCAGGAGAGAAGCAGGCAGTGGTAGAGCAGGTGTTGTCAGCCTAATGGGGAACAAGGGCATGAAAAAGTCACCTGTACTGGGTCAGAAAGCAGAGTGTCTCCAGAGAGGCCTTCACTCCAACCTGCTCAGGGTGACACTCGACTGGGAAGAGGCAGCTGCCATTTGCAAATCTTTGGATGCAGTAATCATCATTTGCAACAGACATAAAAAACCACACAGTTACTTAGTTCTACAGAGCCCTGTTGGAGGCAGTCAGCTTGAGAAGACTGTGGCACAAGCCCTTGGTGCTCTGGTTCAGCTGCCTAGGCTGCAGCCCTGCCTCTGTGGGCTCTGCAGCTGCTGCAGATCCTTGGAAGAGCCTCAAATCCTGCTCTTGTTGGTGACTCTTGTACAGTCACATACATCTAAGACAAAATAAGGATGTGGCTTGGCCACAAACACCTATTTATATCCTTCATTGCATGCGGTGGTTGTAGGAAAACAGTCAGAGAGATGCACATCTTATTTTTAACCCATCCACTGAATTTTTTGTGCATGGTGCACTGCTTATTTCCTTTATGAATCACTGCCTGCTCTGGAGACTTATTATTTACCTGTTTGATTTTTAGGAGAGGGAACCAAGTCAAAATGGCACTGAGCAGAGAGCAACAGGCTGTATACTGAAAGAGAGAGAGTGTGCGAGAGGGGGGAACTTAAGGAGAAGACATCTTAATCTTGTAGTGAACATCTTTTAAAAAGAGAAAATAATAAATAATAAGGAATAAACTCCACTTATTTCCTCATAATTTCATTAGAAATTGGCATTTATACATGATAAATGCCTTGGCTAGATCCCTATAACACTTCCTTTAATTTGCTTGCATTACATTTCTATTGCTCTGGGTTTCTCATTGACAGACGCAGAGTGCTCAGAAAGCAAGACAACTCAAAACACTGATTTAGCAGCAACTAATTAGTATACATACAAATAGAATCATTCCATCCGCTTTAAATTATGAAAAAGAGGTTAGTTAAAAGCTTATTGAATTAGTTAATAGCTAGTGCTACATGAGTAAGAAAAGCAGAAGTTTCTTAATCTAACTTCATCCCAAACATTCCATCAAATAAAGGCATTTTCTTAACAATTAAAAAGCAAAATTAATGATCCATGTTATTGAGGCAATATAAGCTTCTCAACAGAGACTGTTAATAGCTTCCCTGAGTCGCTCGACCCACAGCCTCTCACAGCACTTGCCAAGCACCAACAGCCACAGGTCCCCTACCGCAAATCCATCACAACCTCTTGGAAAAGAACCGCTGCCTCCTGCAGTTCTGAACACAATCCTGCTAATAATGTGGAATGTAGAGATGGCGGCTGGGTATGCGGGAAGCCTGCAGGGCAGTTTTGGGAGACCTGGGCTGCCCTGCTCCCTGGGCAGAGCCCAGCAGAACAAGGGGCTGGCACAGGCACATAGCAGACAGCCCCTGGGAAAGCAACTGCCACCCCAGTCCTTGGTGCAACAGGCTCCTTCCACAGCTCCCGGTGAGACAAGGCACAGTGCGCAGGGCATTCCTGAGAGGCAGTGCTGCTCAGGGGAAAAAGCAAGAGCACTGGCTCAGCCAAGGGCTAATCCTTCACTTTTCTTTCACAAGCCTTTATTGCCCCTTAAATATGGTTAATATTCTGAAACCCTATGAGGCCCTTTGGAAAAAAAGGGGTCTGTGAGAACTAGATACTCAGCAATTTCAATCCTATTTAGAAGGGAACAAGTCTAGCCCCCCCTTCCAGATTTCTCGCATCCCGGTGTGCCTTGAATACTGATGTGTAGCCTCTCATGCTGGTTTGCTCAAAGGCTTGAATAAGCGAACGCCGACAGAACAAGGAAGCACTTTCCTCATGAGAGCGAATATGGTGACAAAGTATCATCCTCGTGACAGCAGGAGTGTGGTGGCTTTTTAATCTCACTGGCTTTCCCTGAAATGCTGTTGCTGCCTTGTACCTGCAGGCACTTGGCACACTGAGGAAAACCATCACATGGAAGAAAAACACTTGGAATGAAATTGCATCTATTCTTCTTACTGAGCTACAAAGACTACATGATCTAGTTGTCCCTGCTAATTTCAAGGGGTTTGGACTAGATGACCTTTAAAGGTCCCTTCCAACCCAAACTATTACATGATTCTATTTATACGGATTATGACCTTTTCCTAGCACTGTTTACTGTAGTAAAACAGATGGCACACAGTTTCATTCTGATCCAGCACTTTGACCCATCTTTCTGGCATGCCAGAAAATGAAACCAAAGTGTGGTTCTGAATTCACTAAGTTTGAGGTGTTGCCACCTTCAGAAAATAAAAGAAAGAGCATTTGCATATGGATGCATCTTTCAGGTCCCTGTAAGTATAATCAACAAGGGACAACTTTGAAATCCCATTTTTCAAAAATATTCTTTTTCTCTTTTAACTAATCCTTATGTACAAGTTGGTAATTTGACTGCGAGTGATTTCCAGGATAAACAAAAAATAGCATGTGAGAAGCAGCTGAGAAGATGATCCTCTCATTGAATACCACATTTATGATGAAGTCCTATGACTTCTTATGCACTTTAACATTTATTACATATTTTATTTCTGAGTTCCCCTTTACACTTGGCATTCCAAGATCTCTTTGTAAAATATACATGGCTTAAATGGCAAAAGATTTCTAAGGAAAAAAAATATAATTCAATAATTGTTTAAAAATTGTGTAATTTCAAGTTATATAGATAGATATGGAGTATTAGGAGTGAGATCTAAAATTGGGAGAAAACTGTTTGTTTAAATTTTCCTGCATTAGAACTTCCATTCTCTCTACAGTACAAAAAAGATGGAGGTTGTTCCTAGCAAAAATGTATCAAAGCAACTAATCGCTGCTCTGCCATAGTCAAAATAAAATCACATAAAACCCATGTCCGGTTTTTCTAATTATTGGAATGGAAATGACTAAGTTCTGAGTGCATTCTAGAGACTGGTGAAGTGTCGTGCCTACAAACTGTAATTTTGCTGAAAACACTATGTTGTTTGGGTAAATCTGCTAGATGAACTCCCTATTTTGCTCGACATAGGAAAACCTCCTTCTTTTTTGCTTTCCCAACTGAATAAAATGTGAAGACAAAGATAAATAGCCTCTGAGGCACACATCACCTTAAGCTTTAAAAAGTGGTGTTACCACTACTTGAGAAATTAATTTCACATTTTCAAACAGAGATGCAGCTGCCTCTGTATGGAAGCATTAAATGAGAAATTTATTTTAGAATCAGCTCCATAACTCCACTAACACTTTCAAGGCATGTTGCAAATGTAATTATCTGCAATAGCAAGACTATTTAAGTCATGTAACTGCATAATTAGGGTCTCTTCTGGTTCATCATTACAAGAGACTAACTAAGATTAAAACATGACTTGATTTTTATCTACTTTTTCTGCTTTGTCACCTGACATTTCTTGGTAACTATTAATAGGACAGATAATGTTTTGTTCCCCTCTTCAGTAATAGCCATTGCTAATTTCCATTACAAGTTGGAAGGCTTGGAAAAAAAAAAGAATTGCAATTATAATAAGCAATTTATTTCTGTGAACAGCAAAACCTTGACTTTATGGCTGATAATAAACAAGTAAATATTGTCCTTTAGCAAGGAAAAATTTCACATTAGAGTGAAATCTGACCATTACTGCTGAAGAAGAGTGGAGAGTTTTTCCATAACAGAATAGTAGCAAATTCTACAGGCATGGAAAAAAATGCTGAAGTTGCTTACAGCCACTTGTGTATATAGTGAATGAATAAAAGATGCTTTGGCATTAAATATGAGTCTAAAACCAGAAAATTAAGGCAAGCATATTGAAAGCAAGTCAGCAAGTGTGTGTCTGAGATCACACACCTGAGATCACAGGGAGGAAAAGTAGATTTTCTGTTAAAGTAAAAGTCTTCTGTTATGTCATAGTCTTTCTGCGCAGCAGGAAGACTATGACATAGTTGCCATCACAAAAATGTGGCATGACTTGTACAACTGGAATGCTGCAATGGATGGGTAGATCTTTAAGCAGATCTCTGTTTAGATCTCTGTTTTGTCTTCCACACATCCCAGGCACAGGCAACCCTCTCTGTTCTATGTCTCTCATCGTTTGAGTTCAATGACACAGACACAGAGACATCCACTGCCCATGCTCCAACCTCCAGCCTCTCCTGTCCCACAGGCCAGAGCATGCATGGATTACAAGCAATAGTGGAAGATGAGACAGCTAAAAGTACAGGAGAGAACAATTACAGCCTACATGATTTAAAGGTAGTTCACTGGTTTGGCTTTTCTTAATTTTGAAGAAAGAGATGACACCATTTCTCACATCACTTTATGATGTGTAACACCTATTCTCTGGTGCTTAGTGTGTGGCAAAATAAAGAGGAAAAGCCCAGGTGATGCACAGCAAGCACAGGAACACTGAGATACAATGCTACACAAGAGAACATACAATATTCAGAGCAGTAATCAAGGCTGTGGATGAGCTGTATCCAGGTCCCCTGGAGAACCATTGTTTGCTCTATACACCCCAGAGCCCATTATGCCAGGCAACAGAAGAAGGATAACTATTACTTTTATTGCTAGAATTGCAGTGTAGAAAAATGTAGTTAATAAGAGTAGGAATTTTACCTGTCTGTCTCTCCCTACTGCCTTTCTGTGACTCCTCCATGCCTATTGAAGTTGCACTCACACACATTCACTGAGCCAATGTTGGAACAAAGCTCATTTTAAACAGAAAAGAAAACTTTTACTTATCAGAACCTTGAAAGGCTACACATGAAAAACTGGAGACACAACCTTACTCTTGCTGGTGGCTTCACCACTAACTTTTTTCTAACTCTCAGCCTATATACTGCTTATGTGTGAGGTTCTGTAGTGACATCTGGTTTCAATACAGGGAGTTCCACCTCTAAAATTCCTGCTGGTATTGCTAACTTTGTTTTCAAACAAGGAGACTGAAATCTATCTCCGTCCCAGTTGTCTGCTTCATTCCTTTCTTGGAGGTTCCCATCCTGCTGCATAGTTTAGCTGCTGCAGGGTGGACAGCATATATTCCAGCCCACAGCTTCCTGGGAACCACCACAGTTTCTGAAACAGCTCCTGGTATATGTAATTTCATTTTACAGACTGGAAGTTTAGATCAGTGCCAATTGTCTCAGTACCTGTGAACTATGGCTGTTGAGCAGCTGCTAGACAAATAGCAGCAGGGAGAATCAGAAGGGACAGGATAGGCTGCCAGGGACAGAATCCACTAAAGACATTGCTGCTTAGGATCCCTGTGGGCTACCTGTCAAGCAGGAGTTGTGAGGAGCATTGGTCAACAGAGAGCAGCAAACACTTCACTCAGATGGAGATTGCCAGGCACCTCACATCTAGTCACATCAGTGCATATGGTGGCCCAGACCTGGCCATCAGTCTTCCCAGCAAGGCTGTAAGATTTTAGGACTTACAGTGAGAGCAAAAAGAGAGAAACAGCTTGTTGTAACAAGCACTGGTTCAAAAGCAGGCTAACATGGTCAGCTCAGTTTTCAATTTGAGTATTAGCAATAGCAGTAAGTGGACAGTGCTTTAATTATAAGAAAAGCCCAGCAAGCTCTTCTCTCTTTAAATATATCTCCCTAAATCATGAACAGCTTTACTTTAACAGAAAGCATGTTAGATCCTCAATGGAAACACAGCAGAGCTTGGACTGTGGGAATACAGCTGCTAAGCAACCTTACCAACATCCTGTCTATTCCTGCACTGTAGCTGTGAATAATTACTCCTCCATGTAACCCTTGCCTTTCTGTTACTACTCTTCCACAGCTGTATACTCTTGTAACTGCAAATGGGCCCAAACCAAACTCCCAGAGCTAAAATTATTCTCACATTTAAGGAAATCTGGCAGGAAATCCAAGCAGGTGTCTGCCCTCCCTCGCTACAATTGAATGATGTGGAGCCCTAAATATAAACAATCAAAACCTTCAACGCTGTGTTTCTGTTTCAGATTCTGCGGTTCAAGCCAGTCTATACTCATTTTCTTACTCTGATCCCCACTGACAGCAGCAACTTTAAAAACCAACCCATAAACCAAACAATTTTACCAGACTTTAAAAAATACTTTCAAAATACTGATGGAAATGAAGCCATTTACTGCATTCACTGACTACTGTGAATTCACTGTCCACTCCTCCTGAACATCCTGAACGTCGACCTAGTGCTGCTTTGTAGGAGGAGGAGATTCTACTTCACAATTGAATGAAAGAAATCCAACCAACACAGTGTTTGGGATAAAAGAATGAATCACTGCCTTCTTGGCACATCTCCATGTTAACAAAAGAAATAAGCATTGCCCAACTTTACCTTGTTGTCTGGGAGGCTGCCCAGAGATAAATTCCAAAGGAACCAGGTCTATTTAAACTCCCCAGATTAGGGACTGCACAGATTTAAAAAAACCAAAATTCAATAGAAAGACTAAACACTGCTGACCATGCTTCAGAAGTACTCAGAAAGCTGTTTGCTTTGGAGAGTAAATTTCCAGCACTACAATATTAGCACACAGTAAAGTTACATCTCTGAGAATGCAAAACTTAATCTGTCACTGGGATATTGCATCTGTAATAAATATACCATCACACTATTGGATTCTATTTCCAATTATTATATAATTATATATATAGTTATAGTTATAGTTACTATATATATAGTTATCAGTAATATATTAATAATATTAAATTACAAAGATTGAAATATCTAATGTTGGAGGAGTTAATATTTATAAAAATAAGCGTCTAGAACTGAATCTCCTGCGGCATTATGAAGTAGTTGACAGATACATTTACTCTGTAGAGTTTTACTCATAAGAAATATTATTCCAGATCTTAGACATTAAAATCTCAAGACAATGATTTTCCATTTTTCTAAGTATGTTGGACTGAAAATTTTCCATGGTGACTGAAGGTTCTGACATAGTGCAGTTTAGCCTAGTAATAACCAATTTGATTTTCCTCCATACCTGCCACAGAGCCATTAGAAAGCATCAACAGAATCCAGCAGTCTAAGCACAATTTGAAAACCTATTTTCCTGGACAGTAAAAGTCAAAGAAGGCATATCTCTTGCTTAGGCGGCAAGGCAACTACCTTTGGGAAAGAAAAATAATCTTGAGTCTGAAGAACAGGAGCTTTTCAGGAATGAGACACTCTGCTTTCTGACTGCAGGTAGGCCATTTAGCTTCCCTCTTATCATGTGTCTGTGCAAGGTCAGCAAAAGTGGCCTTACTGCCAAAGCCTTAAGCCATCAATGCAGGATGGAGGAGATTTAAAAAAAAAAAAAAGGAAAAATACTTGTATTTGGATAGGGCCATGATATTTTACCTTCATCAAAAACTTCTTGTCTTTCTTTCTCCCCCACTAGAAATGTGAAATATCTCATACATAAAAGCACCACAACCTGATTCCCATGGGCTCACACACCCAGAGCAAGGAGGAATAAAAGCACTGCGCACACCAAAAGGGAATTGCTGCCTTTTCTCCTTTACAACTTACATAAGTGTCCCTGTTACATCAGAAAATATGCACTTACTAAAGATCTCTAGCACCAGCTTTTTAATCTCAGAAATGCCTCAGACTGTTCAGGAACTGAGAACCAGCTTACATAGAATCATAGATGTGTTTAGGGTTGGACAAGGCCTCTAAGATCATCAAACCCAACCATTAACCCTATGAATAATTTCAATATTAAAAAAGTAAACCCAATTTTTTGTCCCCCTAAGAAGCTAAAAAGCTCTATATTATAGCTTTGGTCTTAGAGCAAATTTTTATGGTTTTAACTCTCATAGAAAAAGGCACGTGAATAATATGTTTGTATTACACGTTTTATTTTCAATGCGGCTTACAAAAATCAATTCATACATGCACTATGCTATATGACAGGAAACTACCTGTTTCATCCCATCACTTGACATCCAAAAAATCAGTACTAGCCAGGTGTTATCTCGCCTATGTGCATACAGGAGGGCTGTGTTACTCTAACAAAATTGATTTTAATAGTCTATTTAAATGTCTCTAATTTCTCCATGTAGAAAAGGCACCTCTCTATCTGTCTGTATATATATGGCCATCCAGTAATGAGGAAATGAAATGCATTTTCTTCCTGAACAATGCCCCCACACAGTCCTGGGTGAAGCATGAAGTTGCAGAGAATTCATTGAGAGTTATTTGGTAACTCTTAAAGCTGAGGGATACAAAGGGCTTGAAATGAATGAAAACGTAACTGTTTACACTGAACAGAACACTAAGCTTCTGGGGAGGCAAATGCTCCATCCTAACCATGTCTGCTGGGAGCATGGCAGTTTACACACTGTGGGACTGACACTCTTTTCTCCTCTCTCTCAAACTTCTTCCTAGCTACTTGCACACAAGCCAGGGGGAAGCCCCAAGACATTCTTGTTGCCTAAACATGCAATGTTGAGGTCCACTTGGTCAGACTGTGACGGCATTGCTTCAGCAGTGTTGATAGGTATTTTCCTTGGCATGTGTGCAGTAAAGTTTTGGCAGTAATTAGCAGGGTTGCTTTGCAATTTTGTATTGTATAAAACTTTTGTTGTGACCTTCATTTGCAATAATCTTAGCATTCAATAAAAAACACTGTTAATGAAAACATGTTTATGGGGGATTAACGTAGCAACAAATATAAAAATGCTGTGTAGTTTTTAAAAAAAAAAAACTAAATACTTTTCTCACGACTACCCTAATTAAAATATTTATTCTAAATTATTTATACTGACCTTCTAAGCAAATCCAGCTCTTAAATTTAAGATAAAAATATGCACTACTAAATGTAATAGCAACATTATTAACAGAGTGTTAGAAGATGCATGCCTCATATAACACGGTGGCAATATTCTTCCCTGCTGTTTTACTGCTATGTTCACTTAGCACATGAAATTTGGGGGTTTTTGTAGTAGAGGTGTTAGGGGTTTTGGTCCCTTCCTCCTTTTCTATTTCCTTTGTAATTAATGCCTTGGCCAGAAAGAAGGCACAAAGAAAATCAGCTATAAGGACAAGAGTCAATGGCAGAGCAACCCTGTCCCTTTTCTTCTGCTAGGGACAAGGTTCATGCTGCAGGATATTGATTGAGTCACTTTGTTGCGTACTACAGAAGTGTTCTGTAGCTTGATGTACCCTGGAGGGGATGGGTGTTTAGGTTTTAGGGTTCTTACCAAATCTATTACCTGGCAATCCACAGTTGTGGGGGACAAAAGTTCTGAAGAATCACAGGAACATTCCAACTGCATGCTGTGCAAAGGTAGACTTCTCAGCCTTTACTAGCTATCATCCCATTAGCAAAAGTGTCCATTTGGATCTTATTTGTGTTGAGCCTTTTAAACATCTGTCTTCTGGATGTTCAAGCTTTGGTATGGTCCAGGTTCAAAGACTGACTGTTACCTCTCATATCTAAGTTAACTCGCTTTGGGTTTTTATGATCAAAGGTTAGACCATGTGGTGAGGTGGTAGGGAGAACAACTGGAGGCATAGACACTCTTTTATTTGAAAAGAGACTGACTGGAGTAGGAAGTTTATCTTAGGAAAGGATAAACCAGACATGATAAACAGATATGACCCAGTCATGCATCTGTAGTGCTTTCTTTAGTGAAGTTCAGCAGTCCCAGCTGGTGTGTTAGGGAGATTTATTAAAACCTTTTCTAGTCTTTCTGGCTGGATGGCCAGATTATTTAGTTATAACAGTACTTGTAAAACTAAACTCAATGCAACTAGTAGTTATTTCAACCCTTTTATTCCCTCCCAGGAGTGCCAAGCAAAGGGAAGAAAATTAAAAGACTGAAAAAGCAAAGCAGCTTTTCTCAAGGCAGGCATACTTTAGAAATACATACTTAAAAATATCTTTAACACAGTGCAAGAGAATAAGAGACACAACCAGGCCAAACAGCCTGGGGAAATATTTGTTACCACTGTGTATTCTGCAAGCATATACAAAGTCCCTTGAGCCAGAAAAATTTCATGTATTCTCCTTCTAACCCTGCACCACAGAGCAACAGACAGATTGTTCTGTGGTGCAGGCTTAGAAGGAGAATACATGAACTGGTTCTGGCACCTTTCAATGGAAATTCAAAACACTGCAATTTTCTGGTATACATTACAAAGTTAATTGTAAAATTGATACAGACTGAATGCTAACAGAATGGTTTGCTGTGTTTTATAGTACCATGCATTTTAATCAAATGATCACCTGCCTATACATTTTCCACTACTTCCAATGCCTTTATTTATATCTCTAGGAACTGTTTGCCTGCCCTAGATCAGAACACCACCAAAAAAATCTAAGTATTTGTGACCATTTGAATATTGTTTACAGTATTTTTGCTTTCATTAGGTTTGCTAATGTAAACAACTGAAGCAAACCAATTACTCCAAAAGGGATTGTTGCCTTGTTGCACAGATTTTGAGAGTATTAAAGACAAAGGATGGATGCAAGAGTACAGAGTACTCCAAATCAGGGGATACAATGTTAAAATGCCTGACATAGCTAATGCCACAGGGTCTTTAACCAGTTGTGCACTTCAGCTTTGTAAAGGGAGGTGCACCTTCAGCTGTCCACTTAATTCTAACACTTCAGAAGACCATCCCATGCTATCATGTTTTCCCAGGACAGATATACACACTCACAGATTATGGAATATCTTCTGGAGGTCTGTTTACAACAGATAATGTAGCATGACTTAGGGATTTTGTCTGGGGAACATACTGTCTCTGGACTTATGATGCTCAGGAGGGCTGGCATTAGTCTTGCTGACAAATCTGAAATGGGAGCACAAACCTCCCAGAGGAGGTGCCAGGGGAAGGCATATACTATCAGTGAAACTGTGCAGGATACAGACCTTCCTCCAAGATTATCACCCCAAAAGTGAAAGGACAGTTTTACAGCCACTGGTAAGCAGTATTTCTTTATGTGGCATTCTGTAGAGAAAATTAGCGAGTAATATAAAAATATAAAGAAGAGTTTTCTTTTAGACTTAACTGTGTCTATGACGGTGACTGAAACTCTGTTTCTGACTGACGTGAAATTTAACATCAGACTAAACTCTGATCTGCTCTGCCACATGTGTCAGGATAACATATGGCTCTGCATTGTGCAGGCTAACACAAGTGAAAACAGGAGGTGGACTAGAACATTACAAAGCTATGGTCCTATAGCAAATACTTCTTTAAGCCATTTACTGGGGTTTAGGCAGCATGCAACTCTGTCACAGAGTTAACTGTCAAAAAGGCAACAGTTTAGGCACTGCCCTGAAATACAAGACTATAAAATGCAAAACAGGTGAACTTGCCATTTGGAGTGGTGTGAGCTGAGTACACAGGCCCTTGCTACATTTAAAATGACAGCCCAATCCACAGGAGGAATTACCAGGAGAACAAAGCAGACAAATGCTCTTTTGATCACTACCTTGAATTTTCTAGTTCCATGTGCCTGTGTTTGCCTACTCTCAGGTAGGTGCTGGGTGTGCAGTGTGACGGTTAAAAGGCCAGTGCTATTATTAGCTGTGTACACATTGCAAGGCAGCAGAAATGTAGGGCAATTCACACCAGCACAGCACAGGCAATTCTTGCCTGAGAGCATGCAGCCCTCTAACTGCTGCTTGAACAGAGAGAGCCACAGTCTTGTTCAAGAGCTGGTTTATAATACCTCCATATCAAAATCTAGTGCAAATACTTATGCCCTCCAACACGAGTGACCAAGTGGAAGTTTTTGTTTGGGGCTCTGTTTAAGCAGACCCCAGAAAAGGGGTGAAACAGCGGTGAAACAGGGCCGCCACGTGACCCTCAAGGCAATCTCCCTGCCTTTATAACCTGGAAAACTTAGTTCTGACCAATCTGGTTTAAATTCTGTTTTGGCTCTGGCTCTGGATTCATGCAGAATGCAGAGGGACTCTCAGAAGGCAGGTCAACATCCAACTCAGCCTCCTGACCTACGGCCCAGCAGCCAGGGTGAGGGCTCAAGGACACAGGCTCACCACGGCCAACTGAACAGGGCCCCGGGCCAGCTCTAGAACATCTTGGGAAACAGGCTAATTAGAGGCATTCAATTTGTTGACCATCCATAATAGAGGGTCTTTGTACTTTTCCTTCCCATAAGGACATTATTGGGCACTGTCGTCATCTCCAGAGACCTCTGTCCTTCTGGTAAGTTTTTCCAGTATTTAGGCACAGAGGATCCAGTCTGCAGTGGAGCTATCATTCTACATGGAGTGGCACGTAGGAGAGGCGTCAGTAATTTTTCTAGGAATTTTGGGCAATGAAGCAGCTTTTGCTGCTGGGAGAAGAAACACAGATGCGACCACAAGCTGGTCCTTGGAGGTACCAGATGAGTTTGATGTCAGTGCAGAAGATGGCCTAGAAGGACAGTAAACATGATAGCACCAGGACAGGGAGCTGAGCCCTGCAAAGATGAAGCAATGTTAATTGAACCATCTATGCATACTTCATGCACCTCAACAGGTGAAGAAAGAATTGTTGTTTGGGGTAGAGCTAAAAACAATGAGATGCAGATGGCAAAACAAAAATATCATTAAGGCTGAATGTTAGGAGACATCTGAAATGATGAGTAAGTGCCACAGTTAAAAATGAAAACACATAAAAAAAAAAAAAATCAGTGCCTGACCTGCCATGTTACCATACTACAAATTCTGATTTAACTTCAGAAATATGTTGAGCTGGATGGAGTTCCCACAGAGTTATTAACAGAAAGGCTCAGAGTGAAAGAGGTGATGGCTTAGCTACCTCTCAGTAACTGTCTGCAGATTATTTAATGTCTGTAATGTGCTTTAAAGAAGAAAACCACTGCGTGCTTAGAAAATTAGAACAAAGAAAACCTTCCCCAACAGTGGCATCAATTAAATTACAAAATAACCTCTCCAGGGAAGCCTCAGAAGTATTGTCACTAAATAAATTTCAAACTGAACAGCCTGAAATGTGTTTACTATAGGAAAGAGACCTGCATTTGCCCCAAGGAAAAGAAATGAAATGTCCTAAGGCTTCAATAGTCTTTTATCTCCATTTTTTTATCGCTCTTCCCTGATGCACAGGGGAGAGAGATGATTATTTAAACTCTTTTTTTCCCCACTGGAGCTGTCTGGTGAAATGTGCTGACAGGTACTATCCATCGACTGTGTATTCCATGTAATTCACAAGGCAGGCAAGCATGGGGGCCCACATTCCTTGACAAAAAGCAAGTGCAAGCTGGAGGAGGAGGCAGCTTCTCTTTGAAACCAAGACAAGCTGCCAGCCTTTGCTATTTTCAAGGCAGACCAGAAGAAACGTTACCCAGACACACATCCAGACAGATGCACACAGCAAGCAGCAAGCAACAGTTTAGTCACTCCTAGGCTGTCATGGGATGCTCAGAACAAAAGGAAGGGACAGCCTTCTCTTTTTCCTTATGGTCCTACTGCATCTGGTCTATACAAAAACAGAAGATCTCTTCCTATCACTGACAAGAACCTGGACTGAAGTTGTTTATATTGCCGGTGGCAGAAGGAGGGGCAGGGGTAGGAGAAAGGGAAATGGGAATTTAAAGAGCAAAGTCAGCTGGTGGGAAAAGGGTTTCAGACAATGCCACAGCAACAAAAAGCTCAGTTGTTTCAGCTTTGATGTCCTATTATCTCAAAGCTAAATCCTGTCTGGGATGGTTATGAATTGCAGTCCCCATGCTGTGGGCACCTCACCTCACAGTTGTATCTGCCCTAAAAAACTATGGAGTGGGCTAGAGGATCCTATGAGGTTTATTATAGCCTGCAGGTAAGGGCTGCCTCTAGTGCCCTGTGAGCCCTGAGAGGCACTGTCAAGCCTGGAGCAGGATTCCTGAGTCACAGAGCGGCTGCTGTTACAGTGAGTACCCATTACACCGGAGGAAGGCCCTTCAATTGCGTGACATGAGGCTGAAGTGAGAGCAGCCCTTTGAGGAGATTCAACTCCTGTCCCCCAACAGAACTGTTCCGTGGCTCAGCAAGAATGAGAGGTGACACAGTGGCAGACACTGACTGAGAGAGGGAGCTGGGATTCAATGCAGAAGATGCCATCAAGGGCAGCAGGGAAGACAAAATGCACATTTTTTCTTAACTTGTATGCAGCTTCAATACTTCTATTAAATTACATTTTTTATCATTACTTGATCATCTGTAGGTTTTTGTAGCAAATGGGAAGTACAGCAAAACATCCAGAAATAATTTAATGATCTTGCTAAGGTAAGTGGAGTATATAAAAGTTTTTTCAAGAGCACACACATGGATCCTCAGCATTTTATGTTAATACAAAGTTGTCATCTCTCCTTAGCAGTAAAGGGTTCATATTTTTAACTCCACATTCAGAATGGTGTCAGATGTTGTACAGATATTCTTCAGACAAGAAGATGCTTGCAGGCCACATAAGCCTCCAGGGCAGCAGAACGAAGAAATATAAATTGAAACATCTCAAATGATGTCCTCATTTCATCCAGCTGCACTCTGTAGACCAGCACATGGAAGCCAGGTAAGAGTTTATAAACTCTTTTTAGAGTTTATTTCCAAAGGCAATCAGACAGGTAGTTCAGAGGCAGGCAGGAACAAAAGACACTGGTCACTCCATGCAAGATACTTTGGTATAACTAGCCATTATAGAGTCCCTAATGAAACTTTGTCATGCAGCATCAGCAGTAGCTAATGAGGATGGATGGCCACTGTCTCACCTTGTTTTTTTTAACCTTTGTGGACTTTTAAGGCAACTTACCCAATCCTGGAACTTGCAAACAAGTCATATGCTGTTGGTAAACACAAATCTCCCATCAATGCTTGTCCTACTTTCTGTGCCAAAGTCTCACTACTGCAGTACGAAGCTGCAAGCCAAGTATCATAATTCAGGGAAGAAATTTGAGCTGCAGCTCAAAGCCCAAGATGCTTACAAGGGGAATATTTGATGTGGAAAAAAAATCTCACACTACAAGATCTTTACAAGTTTGACATCAGAAATCAATCCGGAACTCTATTTCTCAGAGAACTCAGGTACTTAAAATGCTTATTTCACAGTATAACTGTGCAGGATATATGTTGTATCTTAATGAAAAATTACTCAATAGCCAACAGCTGCACTATGAGAATTAAAACCTAAGTTTCATTTGGAGATCTCTTTATATTGAGTGAAATTTGTCAAGTAAAATTCATCAAGTGAAAATTTCACTATCAGCAATTTTGACTGATGTACTAGAAGATTTTTTAAAAAGTATATTTAAACTAAACTAGAAAATCAGAATATATTCTAATAAAACCACCAGACTGTAAATTACATACTATTTTTTTGTTTGTTTTAATTAGAGGCTTGTTTTATGATAAGATATGTTAATATTCATATTTGCTCAGGGAAAATAAAGTCACCGTACATGTGCCAAACTTCATTACAAAGGCCTATGATTCAAATCATATCCTAAAAATAACAATAAATCTTGTTTTATTGCAATTTTCTAGTAGCGTATCCACGCTACAAGGCAAACCAAAATACAACATATTATATGTTGAATACAGACTCATGAAATAACTGAATGAAATATTTACTGTATGCAATGGATAAATCTATAACAAACAACTTCACAGCTTTTTTTCTTGATAACCAGTGATCCATTCACCTTCCTTTCCTTCAAAAACATAAGGTATAAACAACTTTCCCTAAATCTTATTGACGTACTGATAGCTAACATCCTGAGTAAAAGATTCATATTTGACTGAAACAGCTAAATTATAGAGATGCCTCTTCAGAATTTCATCACATTGTTTCACTTCCTACAGATCAAATAAGCAATTCATTTTCTTGTAAATAAGTGGCTAAGGAAAACAAGTAGGATTGACTTTCGGGAATTTCTGAGCTATTTCACCCCTACAGCTTTTTTGCTTAGAATTTTCAATGTGTGATGGCCCTCTTTTAGGAAGGCATTGGGATGTATTTTGTTCAAAAGTCCCAGTATGGCCAAAAAGACACAACTTATGAGTTGTGAGAAGCCAACTGTTACTGTCACTGAATCTTCAACTTGCAGTAACTCAATTTCTTTAACTTGCAATCACACAATATTAATCTTGATCTAATTATTTGAAAAGAAAAAAAAAAAAAGAAAAAAAAAGGAGAATGCTATTAAGTCTCAATAATGATAAAGGTGAAACTGGAACACAAATCTCATAGTACCTATATACCTTCTTCACTTTACACTCACCTTGCCACTGCCCACCTTGATCCTAAGGTGGCTGGCCTCTCACCATACATAAGATTTTAGATACACTGGATCCTTTCTCTTTGTTACTTCTAAAAGCAGTTTCACCCAGTTGTCAGGTCTGCCTTTATTTAACCATTAGTCATTGACCATTTATGTGTTGTTTATAGCTCTGGGGGCTCAAGTATCATCCCATGTCCTCTACTGACATCTCAGATCTGTACTCCTCTGCATCCAGTACATTCAGTAGCTTTCCTATTGAGATCTGTGCCATTAATACTATGTTTATAGTCCTCTACATCACATCATTTTGCTAAGGCCCTGCGTTCTTCATTCCACATAAAATAACCACTTGTTAGTCTCAGCTAAATTAAAATTATATCACACAAAGCTCAGTAAAAGCAGAACAAATTGTGTAATAGTCACCTGGTTACAGCTGGAAATTGCTGTTCCAGCTAAAAACGCTAAAGCAAAGTCTCAGACAGGCCAAGACAAGCCCAGACAAAACCATAAGTCCTGAGGCCTTACAGAGCTCCTGCAGACCCTCTGGGCTCTTAAAAACAACAGCTATGTGTGTTACCGTGAATACAGCAAATACTGAACTACAGGACTACACAAAGTCTGGATGCATGGGAGTCTACAATTGCACTCCCATCATTGAAAAGCTCAATCACAGTGCCTCACAGCCAGAGAAGGGAACTTGGGTCAACCAGCCTTCCCTTTGCAGTCACTTCCAGCTCACCCAGAAGTAATTGACTTCTCCTAACCAGCCAAGGCAGTATCTATCTTGACCCAGTGAACTGGAGACTACTGTTTCCTTCCTACCTTGATGAAAGTCAGCCTGCTTTAAAGAAGGAAAAACTTATAAGATTTCTTTTGCTGGTTACTGGCCTTTGCATGTACTTTAGCCCAGGCAAGAGCATACAGAGAAATGTTTCTTTCTCTGCCTGGAGGAGCAGGATCTGGCTTAATAAATGGGACTGTAGACCTAGGAGCCAGTTTAATTGGGTTCTATTCCCAGTTCTTCAGCAGCTCTTTGCACGACCTTGGGGAAGTCACTGGTAATCTGTTTCTCCAGCTAAATTGAGGCAGTATTGTCCTTTAAGCCGATATGCCAAAGCAGTTCAACAGCTATAGATAAAATATGCCATTTAAATGCACACTACTATTTTATTATCCACAAAATTCACCTCCAAGACAATTTTGTCATTTCTAACACAGACCCTTTTAACTTGCACTGAAATGCTGCACCAGGCCTGAATGCCAGATCCCAGTTAACAGTCACCTGAAGCAAACACTGCATGTATGGCTGGATGAGCTGCAAGAAAGAAGCTGCCCCACCTTCCTTGATCCCATTTTCAACTGCAATTCAATCATACTCTGTAAGTGAGCACTGGGATGCTGTGCTTTTCATCAGCATTCTTCTGGGAGAAGCCTAGGGAAAAAAAAAAAAGGAAGGAGGAAAAAAACTCATAATACTTCATGCTGTAGCTCCTTTATTTTTCTTCCCTCAGTCCTGACCTTGCCAGCTTCAAGTCAGCTTCAAAACAGCTCCTGCTGTGCAGCTCCCTATGATACTCTTAGAGCAACTCCTGTGCCTCAGAAACACGTGCTGTTTGTGCTCACTTCACTCATTCTTCATTTTAGACCAGGCTGAATAGAACTTGGAAGCCAATAAAAATTCGGCTTTGTTTAACTGAAGGTTCAAGGTCACAAACATGTCCAATTTAATGAACTTCCAGGGAGGATTTCCTTAAACCCTTGGCTGCCCCTATCCTGACTGATCCCAGCTCCCAATCACACTGTCATTTTTATTCTGCCCTAAAACAAAAATGCAGAGATGCCTATATTCACAATTACTCCTCACTTCTCCCTATGGTACAAGCTGTCAAAAGATGCTTAGGTTATCTACCCTCTGGTACTTGAAAAGCAACTCCTTATTAGGCCTCCAAGTGCAAGTGAAGTCTTGGAGTTACCACAGGGAACAAAACACAATCAAAAAAAAGACCACCTCACAAATTTTTATTCAACATGGTTAGCCTCCCTGCCAGGCTAGAGGAGAGTTATGAACATTGCTATAAGCACTGAGATACTACCTCATCCTGTTTTCTGCAATGTACACTGGTGCTTTATGCTGACAATGTGTGTCCTTCAGGTTGCAGGCAATGTTAAATGTTCATGAACTTTCATAAATTATAAAACTCACAGCAACTGCACATTAATTATTTTGTATCTCAGATTTACACTGATCTTTGAAAAAGGTAGTTTACCTTTAGCAATTTCTTATTACACCATTTACAAGAGATCATGTCAATAGGTGATTGCTTCTATTAATGATTATTCTAGAAGTAGAAATTACTGAGGAGTGTAGTTGTTCCATGAGTGGTTTGCATTATAGCCGTACGCTGAGTCTGAGTTTTCTTAATGAAATTATTACCTAAATACTCTGATGCAATTTATCTTCTCTCTTCAAAATAACTCTTCAACTTATCCTCTCTTTTTTAGAGTATTTCTCATCTCCAATTGCTCAGGTCAATCAGTTTAACCTAGGTGCTCCCAAAAGGGTCTGTCATCTCAGCACAGAGACACTAAAAGCTCAAAAAGCCCAACGCGCAACTTTCATTCATTTTGCCCAAAACCAAACGATTCCTGATGGCTGCTTTCAAATGGAAACAGTGCCACGTGGTTCTGATGCTCTCATGTGTTTTTCTTTACTAGAGTTTATATAGCTTCTTTTTTTCTGGAGCACTTCCACTCCTTTGCTTATGACAGTTAATGAAACCAGGCCTGCACAGAGAGAGGGTATTTAATGTTACAGCACACAGGCTACTCAGCCCATGTAATCATGTACTCTATGTGCCTGTTCAGCACTGCACATTTCTAGCACTCTCTCCAGTTTATTACTAAGTACTCCTATTCAAAGGTCTTCCATAATTAGGCCAAATGCAATCAATTCATAGAGCACCATTGTTTTTGCATGTTTCATAGGAGTTGTTCAGGGTTGTTACATACTCTGAATTGATTGAGCATGGGGATTACTTTATCTCCAGGGGAGATGACGATCAGCATTTCCCACCCAGTTCCTGATCTGTCTTTACTAATTTATCTTAATAACATCTTTGTGTTTTGAATCAGAAGGAAAGAGATCAAAGCAGAGAACACGGCAGGCATACTCTCAGGATTAAAATTGGCCAGAGGCAATCAGCAGAACAAGTAAACAGCTCTTCAGCAGTCTGAAGAGAAGCCTTGTTTAACGTGAACATTTTTGTGCCCCTGCAAGCTCTCGCCCAGTTAGCCCAGCTGGCTTGGAAGGTCACATCTACTGCTCATGTTATTTCTTGCCATTATCCCATCTATATTGCCCTTTGTCACCCTTGAACTTCATTAAGAAATAACATTACATCAACTCTTGTGGTTCCTTAACAAGACAGCACAGACCTGTATTCCTTAAGGAAATCTTACCCTTACACCATGCTTCATTTTAAAACCCCCGAGCCCTGGCGTGCTGAGGAGGACTCACATGAGACTCCTCAGGATATGATTTGGGGCTTAAAGGGTCAGTGTATCTCAGTGTTTCAATATGATCCTGTTTCACTTTGGCAGGAATAGCACACAAGAGGTGGAGGAGCCTATGTTCTATTCGATACTTGATACATATCACTTGGTACCTTGCCACTCTGCTGGTCCTTCCTCTGTGTTCTCATCCCTCTGAGAAATGAAATTGCTTTGCTGTAAGCTGGCTCCACGTCACATCTTGAACAGAACAACCTAATCAGAAGGAAAACCTCAGAGAGAGATTGCACTCCTTGTCTTTCTTCATAGAAGCCTAAAACATAACTCCTGCTTATTTTCTTGACTTTTATACTTAAGAAGATAGAATTGATGCAAAGGAGCCAACTGAAGTGTTCATTTTAGCTTTCACTGGAGCTTGATTTTTAAAGTGGACTTTATTCTTAGTGAGTTCAAGAGCCACTGCAATTTAGTTTAAAAGTGATTTTACTTTTTTTTTCTTTTTAATCAATGGCCATTAGGCCTATCCTGTGCTCTCATCTTGCTCAAAGCCAGAGGTGGACAGAAGCAGCTCAAATTTAATTGAGAATCAATGCAACAAATACAAGGTCATGTGTCTGGGAACAACAGAGACACACTTGCTGTGGAACAAGGAGTCAGATCCTGCTAAAAGCACTTCTGAAAAGGACATAGGACGTACCAGCAGAGCAGTGCCAGAGCAGCACCCTGGCATCATCAGCACCACTGTTGTAACAAAAGGAGTACTGCTGCTACTTATGTAAGAGGACACTTAACAGAGAACTTGGTATTTGGTGGTGATGAGGCTGTTGCTGACACATCTGAGCCCAGACCTCGGCTTTGAAGTATTGGAGATGTGGGAAATGCATCTACAATTTGTGAGTGCTGTCAGGTTTGCCAGTCCTCTCATCCCTCCTCTCTTGCCCAAGCTTTCTGCATGCTGTGGGTATTTTCCCTGCTGACAGTCATCCTGTGATGCAGCCCTGTACAAGGGAACAGAAGACTCCAGACATCTTTTAAAAGAAAGATGACATTGGGCAGGTGCAGGTGTTCTTCTGCTAAATGTTTGTCTGAAAGGCAGAGATCAATTCAACCAGTCCCTTCATAGCTGCTGCTAAGAAAACAAAAAGTAGGAAAGTCATCCCTACCCCAAAAGAAATGGGCAATCCTGTCTCCAGAGAACTCGAGTGCCATACCCCAGAGCTCCGCTGTGACACACACCTGGACAGAGATAAGCTACGCTTTAAATGATAAACTAATTTTCCTCCTGGGTCACAAACTTACTAAAGGTGAGAATTTGAGGGGTCCTTGATGAAAAGCCTTTTGCAATGCTGGAAGACAGCTCACAGAGCAAAAGTGATGGGGTGAGGAAATGCAGCCCCATGGCACGTACAGGCCTGGGGTCAGCTCCATTCCAACACTCCCTGCCCTCATGTGTGAGCCCAGCACTGACTCTAATGCTTCTTTTACAAAAGAAATGGGGGGAACAAAATTATATTTTCATTTTACTGCTCTGGAAAAGCTAACTTCTGACCCTACAGATTGTATTCCTCATTCACTTCCATCTTTCTTATATTCATTGGTAAAAGCAGGCCAGAAAGGTAAAAAACTAACATAAAAACATTGCCTTCTCAAGACCGCTTCTGACAGCTGAGGAAGTGACCAATGTCTGGCCATTGCTTTTTAACCACCTAAACATCTAGCCATTATTGGGGTTTATTTTCAACCAGCTAAAAGGCCTGTCAGATTTATCACGATATGCGGGGTTCTGCCACTCATGTTGAATCAGTCACTGGGCTCTTTGGAGCTACCATCAGCCTAACTAGAGCTTCTACAGAACTAGATGATCAGCCCTAATTACAATTTTCCATGGAAAAGTAGCTTTAATCTCCACTCAAGGTATTTGTCAACCCTATTTAACCAGGGAGGAAATTGGACAGACAAAATCAGGGTAATTAGCTGTTCCCTCTCCCCTTGATATCCTGTTCATGGGAGTGTTTACAGAATATAAAAACCATTAGCAAGCTTTCTCCAGCCATGCCACCAGCACAAATAGAGAAACTGTGCCCTGTTCATGGCCTTCATATGGGTGATTTCACTCCTTCATGTGTTTCACTTCCTGGCCAAACTCAGGCTGTGGGAGATACATTAACTTTCAGCTACATCACCAAAATGGATTAAAAACCCTCCAAACACATAAACCTTTATGTCTACATCTTTCATCATTCCCAAAGAGCTGCATAAGTTTTGCTCTGCAGGTCTTGTACCATAAGGTGTCTTTCCTAAACATTGGACCATTTATTATGGCATTTCCTTGACATCTCAACAACTTGTGTCACTAAACACAAACAAACGCCAGCACCGAGGAACATTGTCTTACCAGTGTCTATACGATGGGAGGGTGACTTCCCTGCCAAAATCAGGGAGTGTATTTCTGTGCTGTAAAGTGGAAACTGATGTTTCAGTTGCAGTGGGAAGGACAATCCGAAGAATGGACAAGCTCTTTCCAAGCCCTGGTTGGGCTGCTCATTTTCTGAAACATAGTTGCTCATAACATTTTTTTGGGAAATACTGTACTTAATAAGTCTTTTCTCTAGCGTGAAAAGCAGCCCTTAGAAAGTCATGCACACTTTAGACTTTTTTTCCCCTACAGTATTAAAAGAAAACAAGGAGAAAAATATAAAGCCAGTAAACAGAAGAAAAAAAAATTATGAAAATGGCTTCTACTTCAAAGAGCAACTATAGAAGCAATTCACAGCAACAGCTTTAAAGACTTGATTTATTTTTTTTTCATGAAAATCATGTGCTTGGATGTTATAATGCCAAATAGAGACATGAAATGTTGTAGAGCTGTACTGGGTAACATCTTTGTAGCATAAACTAATTTACCTGCAAATTCCCCTTTGTGTGTGTGTGTATGAATAAATTCTCATTCAAGGTTACGTTTTTCCAATCAGTTTTGAGCACGTTGTTCGCTTTCTGAGGAAATAAAATGGAAACAAACATCACTCGCTCTACAGCACCCCTCCCTTTAACGTTATTAAGGAAAGCAGAGCAGCTCTAAAAACCAGAGCCATTAACTTCAGTGCAATGTGCCAGGTACTGGGTGGCCTCGGAGGGCATTTTTAGGCGGAATTACGCCTCTCTGCCCGGCGCTGTGCCCCGGCCGGGTCCGGCTCCCTCAGGCACTGGCCCCGCCCCCGCGCCCGCCGCGGAGCCGCTGGCGCCACCTGCCGGCCGTGCCCGCCGCCCCTCAGGGCCCGCCGGGGCCGCCGCGGGTGTGCCGCTGTGCTCTGTGTGGCCGCCGCCACACCTCCCCGTGCTCTTTACTTTTCCCTTTCCCCTGCGAGTAAGAACAGCACACCCGCCTGCAGCCACACGGGCTTGTCACCTCCCTGGCCAGCATGGTCGTTGTCTCCTCAGGACCGGCGATGTCCGCTGCGGCCTGCAGCCCCCTGAAACTACCCCCAGCAAAGCGCTGTTCACAGCCGCAGAGCAATCCGAGCTGCTTTTGTCCAGGGATTTGCAGTTTTACCTCAAAATGCACCTTTATCACGTGAAGTTGCCCGTCCATACCCTCAAGACACACTTACACTTGTTTCTGGGATTTTTCCCCTCTCTCCTCCTGACGCTGGTGCCATGCCCTTTTGTCCGCTTTCCTCTCATGCAGTGTCTCCTCACCTTGCTTAAAACCCTGCTGCTCTTCAGGAATCCTCAGCAGCGCCAAACCTGCTCTAGACTAACATTAAGCTCTTGAATATTTACCTGGAAAAAAAAAAATGCCGAAATGTCTGTTTCTGAGAGGTTTTGCATTAAAATTCTGCTTAATTTTCATCCCTGTATAGGTCCTTGAACACATTTAGCAGATCCCTTGATCGTTTGTAAACACGGGAGATAAAAACTCAGCTCCAACAAACATTTCTCTAACTAGAGGTCTAGCTAATGGCTGTCCCCACACCCCTTCACTCTCCTGTCACCTCAGATTACACCAGAAACCCTCCTCTGCGACTGCACATTTGCCAGTGCCCATTTTGGAGCACAGAAGTGTAAATCATAAATTCCCAGTGGAGGTCTCACCCAAGAGAGTAATGGAGCCCCAGTGACAAATTACTTGTTACAGAACACGAATAGGGGATGTTGGGTGTTGAACAAAACCAACAACGTATATGTGTGTTGGGAGATCTAGCACATTATAGCCCAGGAGATGCGTACACAGGGCATGATCCCTGCAGTTCCCACCTTTGCCAGGGAGCTCAGGCAGGCCATACCCTTCCAGAAAGCAGGAGAGGCTTGACTGGGTCAGGCTGTGGGCTTGGATCTGTTCCCTTCACTTACCCCATGGGTACTATGAGGTTTCTCCTTATTGCAGAGAGGAATAGGCTGGCTGAAACACCAAAATACACAGCTGGGAAAGTTGGTTGTTTCAAGAACAGTTGCAGCTGTTCAGCCTGCAGAGGAAAAGGTTGTGAGGAGACCTCACAGCCACCTCCCAGTACCTAAAGGGTCCTACAGGGAAGCTGGAGAGGGACACTTCATCAGGAACTATAGTGAAAGGACAAGAAGTAACAGATACAAACTGTAAAAGGGAGAATTTAAATTAGATTTTAGGAAGAAATGTTTTATTGTGAGGGTGGTGGGACACTGGAACTGGTTGCTTAGGGAGGTTGTGGATGCCCCAGCCCTGGCAGTGTTCAAGGCCAGGTTGGATAAGGCCTTGACCAACCTGGTCAAGTGAAAAGTGTCTCTGCCCATGGTGGGGGGGGCAGATCTTTAATGTCCCTTCCAGCCCTTAGATTCTATGGTTCTATGATTTAAATTTGCGTATATTTGTTTTCATTCCCTCTCTGGATGAAATGACATTTTCACTGGATAATTTTCTTTTATATATGTGGGCACTAGAACCTTATTTGTGACCTGGAAACATAATTTTTTCATCTGGAAATCCAGGCTAGTGTAACAGGATATCACCAAAATGAGTACCATAAGTTTTACATCATCTATGCCACATGAAAGATTAACTGTGTTGTTCATTCAGGGAGAAAGAAGAATACATTAGAGTATAACCTGAAGAAGATGGTTACAACCCAATATTTTCTTTTCCTCACAGCACTCCCAGGCTCCGCTGTCTCCACAAGCAAACAGTATTATGTCCAAATCTGCTTGCAGAGCCCAAATTCATAGATCATAGATGCACCCAAGTTTGTAAAACTACGCTATTGCTTACAAAGAATGTACCCTGATTTTCTCACTGCAAACACTATACTAAAATTAAAAAAAATTACCTACTAACTTTTCCAAACCACCATGGTGTCAGCTATGCCCACAGCTGTGGGCTTTACAGAGAGCTAATAGCAAGTTATACTTTAGCATGAGATAAATAATGCCCACATTAGACTTACCATGGTTTCCTCCTGTAACCCTGGTATCATTAAAACTGACCACCTAATCTACCTTGGCTCAGGAGGATCTGATTGCTGAAGCCTTTCCTAAAGAAAGAAGAAGGGCAAATACAAGGTCTACCACTTTGACTGTTCTGCTGCTGCTAAAAGCAGCGAAGTTATTTCTATCTCAATGCTATTTCATTCTATTTGTCAGTAGTATATGTATGAGAAAAGGACAAAGATTCTCATTCAGTCAGAAATTAAAATGTGGAGAGGAAAAAGAGAAGAAAAAAGATCTCTATACCAATGGCATTTTCTTGGAAAAAAAAAATAAAAGACGTAGAGAGTAAAGAAAGGGGAAGTTTCAGGTTTTGTGTAGTTACACACTTTTCTGACACTGCATTTCCATGTGAAGCGAAGAAGATAAAAGAGTCACTAGATTTATATTCTTGGCTGGTCTTTACATTGGTTTGAAGGACTGTTTGGCTATACTAACAATGACTAAGAGACAACAACTATGAAGGAGAGTTCAAAGGTATCCAATTACAATCTAATTCTGCTCTGCTTAGATTAAATATGGAAAGGAATTAGTCCAGCACCTCGCCAAACCCTTTGCTGAGGTAGATCCAGGGGTAGAATCTCGTCCTTCACAATAGGAACAGACATATATCATTAAAATAGTGCCAGCAATGTGCACAGCAAACAGAGGCTGAATTTGAAGCCTTGTCCAAAATGGAGTGGAGAAGGCAGTGGGGGGAAGGAAGAAATAACATGTTTCCCCTGCTGTTTTGTCATGTACTAATACAATTTCTAGAGCTCCTTCGTTATCGAGGTTTCCCTGAGCACATCAAAAGATCTTTGTTAACTGCATTGACTGCATAAGAGGCGGACCAGCACTGCTGTTTTGCCTGCTGCTGAGGACCGAAACCAGCCAGTCCGAACAAAGTTGAGCTAGTTCAGAATGCAGCATCAGCCTGTAACACACAGGACAAACAGTGACACGTTCAGCCCACTGGAAGATGACTTACATGGCTATCTTTTGTGGGCTTCAGTGGGTGCTTTGCCAACAAGGAAAAAGAGACTTTGAACAATTGGAGGGATGCTAAAAGGAAATGTCTGCACTTCTGAATAGCTGCACGCTGGGAATATCACTTCTGGCACACTGGGAATATCACCTCTTTCATGCTGCCCTGCTTTTTCCCAGCTCCCTCTTGTCATGCAAGACAGGATCTATACTGGATCAGTCAGGGTGACTAACAGGAGCAGAACAAGCAACAGAAAAAGGACATGGACAATGTCCATGGACAATGGATAATGAAGGACCTCTTTTAGAAGCTACGATATGAGGCAGTGAGGTCATGGGCTCATTTTGGTGAGCAGAGAGAGAAGCAAAAGTCCCGGAATAGCAGGGAACCACAGTCATTGCTATTTACTGAAGATGAGGATTATCTTTTCAGAGAGAGAAGACAGGCATGTCCTCAAGCAGCTATCTCGTCTGGGAAATGACACTGCTCTAGACAGATCATTTTCAAGTTTATTTAACTTACAAAGAGACTGTGAAAAAACACAGAGTATCAGAACAAATTTGAACCATCTGTTTGATCATCTTGCAAACTGTAAACATTGTCTTTGAGAAAATAATCTTTCTTCAGCATAACAATGTGCATGGATGGATTTGACTAAAATCTGAATAAATAGGAACTTCCACTAAGTCAAATGGAAATTACCCAGAGCACAAGTAAATATTTAAATTATTTTAAGTAATCCTTCTTCTTTCATCAGCTACTTACAGAAGTATACAGGAATTTTTGCTCCCTTCAGCTTTCTTCCACACCTTCCTGGGTACTTATTCTACCGAGCAGCATTCAAATTAATTGCCACACTGTTTATCTGTTTAAAGCCATTATGCACATAACCTAACTGGCCCTGCAGTTCCTTTTTTTCATATAGATTCTGTAGCATCTACATCTATTCTTTCCTGAAAGTATACAAGTTTTAAATGACTGCACTGCAATTCAAATTATTATCAGATGATTGGATATTTTTGTCTTGTCTGCATAATGTGCTTTTAAACTGTTTATTATGATCCATATTGCACAGTTCAGAGAGAAAGCCTGCCTGTAAAAGCAGAGACACCGAACCTGCTTTCTTCTCCTAACTCAAAGCCCTTTATCAGCAATGTCGCTGGATTAAAATAACAAAGAAAGCAGTTCCTGTTAACGCCCACTGGCCACACTGATAATTCAGCCTTAACCTTTTCAAACAGCCGATTTATGGTTCACAACAATAAAAATTAATTTCCTATATTAAAAAAACCGATTTAGTACATGTACAGCATCAACATGAATATAAAAAAACACTTTGGAAACAGCATCAAAACTACTACATGTTGACAGTCTTGGATTTATGGTTCAAAACAGTAACAGAAACTACTTTCAGAATGTGCCCATTCATATTCATATCACACCATGCTAATTAAAATATATAAATCTTGCAGAAGCAGATTATTTTCAGTGCAGTTACAGCGTGGATGGGTCAATTCGGCAGAGACCAGCTGGGGTCTGCAGACCAGACCCAGGCTGCAGGAGGTCATTTCTGCCTGGCCTAGGGCCCCTTTCCCCCAAAGGAGATGGGGAACAGCTGCTCAGGCAGTTCATGCAGAACAATCACCCCAGCACCTCTGCCTGTGCAGACCCCAACCCAAAGGGGCTCTTACTCAGTTGAGGAAGGGGCAGGGTGTAGACACGTCCTCCTACACCTCTCCCTTGCTTGGGAGCAACCATCTGCTGCCATCTCAGGACAGCAGCTGTGAGTGGGACATCCCAGGTTGGCCTGCAGCTCCCCAGATCAGGCCACTGTGAGCTGGCTCCCAGGATCTCTCCCACCATAAGCTACAGGTTATCCCAGTGTGAGGGTATTATTCAACTTTAGAAAAACTACCAAAATATTTTGAGTCATTATGACTATCTCTTTCTGTCACTGATCACAGCATGAAGTTTTCGAGTCTCTCAAAGTCTGATGTGCACATCTGGACCAATGAGAGCAAGAAAAAAGCCAGAATGACATCATCTTACCTAACGGAATCACAGACACATTCAGGCATTGTTCACAGCAACATGAAATCTGTGCGTGGGAGGGTTGGCATCTTTTTCATTGCTGATCACATTCAGCTGCCTCCTAAGACATTCACACAATCAGGCCTGTTTCTGAAGAACCTTTAGAAATATATATTTACTCAGGAAAAAATAAAATCAAGGCTATGAAGCTCATTCACATTAAATGCCAACACAACACGGAACAGAGAGACAAAGAAGCGTAAACAGATGACAGCACCACAGGCTAAGTGAAACACAAGTTAGAGAATCAAATGTTACAGGGCTGACCATAAATTTTGAAGAAGTCAGCCACGAAAAAATCTGCTTGCTTGTAACAAGCAATTTGTAAGCACTGGGATCTTCTGCTAACAGAGTGGCACTACCAGTGAGGTCCTTCCTCTTCAGGTGTTACAAGCCTACACAGTTGGGTAGTAATACTATTAGTCTGCCTGTGTAGTAGCAGACTAATAGTATTATGGTCATGCTATATGTGCTGCTAACTAATTACCAGCTACTAAGTTCATCAAATACTATAGTGGTCATACAACTGAGAAGTCTACACCCTTTCCTTAGGTATGAAAACCAAACCACTGTTCCAGTGAATTATAGATTGGTCTTGGACAGCTTTCTCATCCTGATGTAAACAAAAAAACACTGTCTTACTGATTTTGGTGTGTGCAAAGGGTTGGATCACAAAACTGGTAATATTTTAATAGCAGAAAAAAATAGAAAGAAGCAGTTACCTACAAAAATTCTGGGCTGATACTCGAGTGGCAAATGCAGCTGTCATGGCAGACACTTCTCAAGGCCTAAGTAAACTTCGACATGCAACATTTCTTTAAAATTTGCATGTAAGCAAGGTAATAGAGCTACTGAGAAATTTGGGAGTATTTAATAGGTTGAAGGAAGTTAACAACAATACATGTTAAGGGGAAACCGAACAGTTTCAGATGAAGAAATTCTATCCTGGGTTTGGATAATGAAATATTGGCTCACCTACAGCTTCTGTTATGCTGGGGCCAGTGCAGTGTTCATGATCCTAAACAAGAGGGTTCAGTTGTCCAAGACAAAGAGCAAACAGCATTTAAAGGAAATAAATGTTTAAGGAAGTACTGTCTCTTCTCCTCATGTTTTCTGCCATTTAAGCTTTATTTGGGTAAGGTAAAGGATTGCAGTCCCTGCTGGAAGAATTAAATTTCCCCCATAACAAGGGAATTTTCTAGATACACTCTCCACTGACTGTGACCCTTCCTGAGGAAGGCTTTGACATTTTGGTAGATGCTTTCATTAAAACAGCAGTTCAGTGCTCAAAGAAGAAAACCCAGTGGTAGGAATTATAAGAAATAAAGAACTGTCACTATACCAAAACTGGAGCCAATGCCAGTCTCGTCATGTCAAAAAGAAACAACAGAACTGGGAAAGTTTGATTATCCTTGCTATCATTTTTAAAATGAAAGACATGGAATGGCTTCCTTAAAGTCTTCAAAAAATCCCAAACCAGAGGTAACTGAAGCAGTGTCATGAATTTCTGAGCATCATTAAGAGTGGCTAAAGGCTGACCATTCGGCGTCCTCTGCTACCAGAACTAGGCATGGTCAAATGAAAGCAGCAGGAACTGGATTCAGAAACACAGCAGCAGCAGCAGTTCACCCAGTAGCTGCTTGCCAAGGAGCACCCTGCATGTGTAGCTTTTGTGGGCTGAAAGGGAAGCTGGGCTTGGAAGAGAGATCCATCGAAAGTTATTAAACAGTTAAACCACAACTAGCTCAGGAAATCCTGTGGACTGAAAATAGCTCCCAGCAACAGTAATGTCTCGGGGAGTTACTGTGTATTTTTATCCTGTTCTTATTCTCCCCTAGATACCCATTTCTGGCCACTCCTGCAGGCAGTCTGTCTCTCTTGTACAGTACAGTTCCCAGAGCAGCCACTTTTCCACTCCTTGATCTCAGCCTCTCTCCCCAACAAATTCCAGTCCAGTCATGAACTCCTCTGCTTGACCTGGTTTTGACTATTCACATCACACACACGGGCATCTCCCATGTCCTAAAAGAAACCCTAAGCCATCCTTGCAGGAAGGAAAGTTAAAATCCTTGCCAATGACTATTACATACAGAACACAGGAAATGGTCCATTTGGTTTATTTTGGCTTGTTTTTACTTCAGTAGGTAAGTTCTATGATGAAGGGACACCCAGACTTATCCTTGTGGAATGCCATGTTAACGGAAACAGTCCTGGTTACAGCACTGCATCTGCTTAATAAAACACCCTGTTTACCTATTAATAACTTTTGGAAGTCTCTAGTGTTGTAGGAGAGAACTGGGTGACAAAACAAACCATGTCTTAAAAAAAACCTTTTTGCAATGAGGTAGAAACTGTTCCATCCTCCTTTTCTCCCCATTTTTTGCCAGCAGAACAACTCTTCAATCAGGCTCTTATCTTTAACTTGGGGGATAAAAAAGCCCACTGGAGAGAAGGCAATGCAGTGTTTCTGTTCAAGATGTAGGGGCTAAAATTTTGTCTTTCTAGGATAGAAAGGTCAAGGTCCAACCTGCTCTCTCTACTATAAGCAGTCAGGCACATTGCAGTAGCCAAAATATTACCATCTCCATTAAAAGAGGAAGAATGTGGCAGATGAGGCATGGCCGAACTACAGATACCCATAGTCTTTGGTCCTTGTGCAGTGAGATAAATCATCTAGAGTGTCTTCCTCCAATTGCAGCAGTAATAACTCTCAGCTCCTTATGTAATTCTTCAGGGCTTTGCACCCACGGCTGGTATTTTCATTACCAAGAAGGCAGAGTGTAATACAAACCCACAGCTGGAGGCAGCAAGGAACCTCTGGAGGCTAAAGTACCTCCAGGGACCAGGTTCTAGTTGCCTGAAGTTGTCCACTTTTTGAGAAGGCAGTCTGTACTGGACGCTCACAACTATGTCACTTGTTGGCCTGCCTGCTAATCCTGACCCACAGACCCACTCAGCTGGCTCCTTCTCCATCCCACAGGGAGCCCAATGCACTCCCACTGCACTCCTGTACAGGGTAGCTCCCCCTCCTCATCCTCCTGTTCCAACCTCCCTGAACAACTTTGATCCATCCATGGTGGCACTCCAGTCATGTGAACTACCTCACCAAACTTCTGTGATCTGAACTGGATCACAGCCCTGCAACAGCACACAGATCTTCAGTTTCTGCTGTTTGCTTCTCATGCTGTATGTGTCAGTGCATCAGCACTTCAGAGAGGCATGCAGGTGTTTCAGTTTCACAGCAGAGGCAGCAGATTTTTCCCCATGAAGCTCTGCTTTTCTCAAAATTGACACCTTTCAGCCGCTTTTTTCCCTCTAATTCCATTTGTTTGACAACCTAATCAACATGACAACTTAATGGTGGGTCACTGTTTCCTCCTCCGTCACTCCTAGTCTCCAGTGTACATTGTTGGTACCCACAAGGAAAAGCACAATCCAAGACCACAGCAGGCCTCCCTAGATACCAGACACCAGTTGAGGTATGGAGGTGCACTGGAGGGAGTCTCCAGCTTCTAGTTTGCTGCTGGAGTGAATCCCTTCCCTGGGAGCAGATCTGCAGGAGGAGCAGGAGCCGTGCTTCCAGGCCCAGGAAGACACCTACCTTTGCCATAGCTGGAGGCCTGCTTTCCCACCCAACAGCCTGCCTGTACCTCAAGTGGGGCTTTTGGGGCTTTCAGGCTTTTGCACCTGTAGGGTCCTGGAGAAGATCTGGTGGCTTTCTTGTCATCAGTGATGATGCAAAGTCACTTTCATCCTCCCACAGCTCTGCTAATTTGTAACATGGACCCTCCCATGCACAAAAGCCCATGTCCTCAGCCCTGGGCATTCCTCAGCCCCAGCCCTGTGGAGCTGAACTCAGGCTGAGGCTGCTGATGTCACAGGAGCACTGACCCAACACTCCTGGGTTCTATGCTCTGTGGCACATCCTTACCATGGCAGGGCACGTGTCTGCTGCTCACAGTGAGGTCCCTGCCTCTGTCTTGCACCAAGTGCTGCTATGGGAATCCATGTTCTCAGCCAGGCAGTGCTTCTGGAGGGCTGCCCCATACCTACTGAAAGGGCCCATGTCCACTTCAGCCAGGAATCAGCTGAACATTAGCTCAGAGCCCCCTTTCTTCAGGAACAGGTCAGACATGTTCGAGCTTGCAGCATTCTCACATGCAGCAGCAGCAACACACTGATGCTCCTCAGATATCTCTGGGAGTCCTCTGTCAATCCTAGGAAAAGCTTTCAGAACACCCACAAGGTTTCAAAGCACGGTCCAGAGACTGCTGCATTAACTGCTGTACCTGTTGGCTGCCCCAACAGATGTGCAATTCCTCAAATCTGCCTCCAGCAACCCAAGTCTGTCTTCAGTGCTGGCAATCGTTCACTGAGGAATATTTATCTTACCAATACCAAAAGAATTTAAAATTCTTCAAACAAGCCTGACTATGCTGAAGGAGTTCCTTACCTATCCAGACCAAAAGTCCACCACAGTATCTTAAGATTTGGATTTAGTACTCAGTGGATTAGGAGAACCATGAATTAAGCCCATGGCCATACAGGGCCTTGACTATACTACATGACTTGTAGTAATAACAATAATAATCATAGTAATAGTACCTACTGTGTTACCATAACAATGTATATATTTCTGGTAGTGGTAACTACCAGAAATCAGCTAGAAGTGAAAATCTGATTTCAAGCTGCCTGCATATGTGCAGGCATGGCTATATATATATATGCATATATATGTCACAAATATATGAGAAACTATTTTGAACCCACATCTAAAAAATTAAGAATAACCAATATTTTAGTTTTGTATTTGTTATCTTCTAAACTATGTTAACACTCACTGACAGTAATGCTAAATGGCAGGTGGAATAAAAATTGAATGCTATAATAGTGACCTAAATTTGTCAGGCCAGGGAAACTCGTACTATTTCACAATTCCCACTTCAAAAGCTATGCTGTTACAGGAAATGGGGTCATATGATAATTCAGGCTGAAAGGGACCTCAGAAGGTCTGTCGGCCAAAATCTAGTTCAAAGTAGGGTCAGGCATGAGGTGAGGCCAAGTTGCTCAGGGCTTTACACAGCTGGTTCTTGAAAATCTACATGAGAGGCTATATTCTCCTTGGGCAACCTGATCCCATGCCTTACTAATCTCATTCCGGTCAGTTTGTCTTTATAAGCTTCTCCCTGCATCCAGCCTTAACCCAGGTTCAGTGTCTAACTCTGACTCCCTTCTTCCCACCACATATTGCTGTAAAACCCTGGGCCCATCATCTCAGTACCCTTCCTAGCAGTGTCAGCAGGCTGCTCTTTGCTCTCTTCCCAAAGCTGTGCTGAAAGCCCAGCTCTGCCAGCTTCCCCACAGAGAGCCTGTGCTCCGGGCCTGACTATCGTGGCAGCTGTCGACTGAACTCATAGGTTCTCAGAGTGCCAAACCTGAGCACAGTATCCAGACGTGGCCTAATAACTACTGGGTAGAGGGGATACTCACCACCTACTAACTTGCCCTCTTGCTTTGCTCCTATTAATACTTCCTACTGTGATGTGTTACAACCAACTCCCCCAGCTGATTTTCAACAGATCTGCTGCCCAAACTAGTCAGTCCCCAGCCAAGGGTTCTTCCTGTACAGGGGCTGGATTTCTCATGGGTGTTTATCCAACTTCATGACGTGATCCTATTTCCCCAGGGATTATAGGTATCTCCGTATGCCAGAATGCTGACTACCCCCTTCCATGTTCTATCATCTGGGAACTTCATAAGCGAGCGTTCTGCCATCTCCTTCAGGTCACTGATAAAGGCATTTAACACAGCACAGCTCAGGGCAGGTCCCAGACAGTCGTTACTGCCCTTGAGGCAGAGTAGCCCTCAAACCAGTGCCTTCTGAGTCCACTCATCTAGCCACTAATCATCTAACTCTCTGGTTGACTCCTAAGCCAAGAACTGGGCTTTCAACAGGTGTAAGAGAAAAAACCAAACCCACCCATGTTTTAGTATAAGCAGCCAGAACATTCATTCCCTGTCCCATCTAATTCAAATATGGCCTGGATTGAGACACTTTATGGATTACCACCTGGACCAGCCCAGGCTAGAGTTTAGCTTGCAGCTTCTTCCATCCCAGGAATCACATCTTCATCTTGGAGCTCCATCCACTATTGCATATTTAAATCTTCAACTGGCAAAAGAATTTTGACCCATGCCTGTTCTGTATCTCTAACTGCACATTCCTCCCTTGACATCTTGTTCCACCTCAGCAGGAAATCATCTAACCCTGCATCCTGACTGTGACATGACTGTGCATGCCGCATTCAATGAACTTACTCCTCTTTGCAGAGGACTGAAACACTTTTGATTTTTTATTTATAGAGACACTTTCTCAATAAGTCATCCAAACACCACCAATATCAAATTCACTGCATTACTTAAAAAGACCATGTGAATCTCCTTTTTTTTTCTGTTATATTCTCATAGGGTTTGAAAATTATATTTACTCCCTTACTCCATTCCATCATTTTTCATTTATAAATTTTCCTCTTGCAGAGCTCTGGCTCTCAGCCAGATCACATCAGATCTGTGCAAACAGGTACATGGTCCAGTGATGAGGGGGAATGAACCTTTGTTCTCAGAGGCTGTTTTTAATCACCACCATTCATCAAAACCTTGTGGGCCCAGGAACATACAGAAAAGAGCAGAGCACCTGCTGATGACAAAGCAGGCAGAACTTTAGGAGTTTTAGTCAGTTGTATGATAAACTTGGTTTTTCTTATTTGTACATGTGTTATTAGACATGATGAACACAAAGGAACAGTATAAAAGTGGACAGGAAGATGGCAGAAACATCAAAAGAAACAGAAAAGTATAAAAGATACAAAAATCCCAAACAGATAACAGGGTACGTGCTGATTATTTTATTATCACATGACACTTTCCTTCTGAGTTTTCCATGGCTACTGCCAATCTTTTATTGAATGCAGATGCTGCCTGTTCTGTAAAGCAACAGCGAACTCCACTCTCCCATGAGGACTTCTCCCTAGTTTGATAGCCCTCCCCTTCATAAGTCACTATTTCCACAGCAGTCTACACCACATGAAGATCATGGTTCAAATAAGAAAAACAATATACTATGCTTAAGTCTTGAAACCATGTTTTCAAGCCTTTTTCAGCACATTAAAAATGTAAATGTGTAAGAGGAAAAATAAAGAGGCACAACTCAACAGGCACAGGAGTTCTTACAAATAAACATTGCCACAGCTGTGCACAGAAGCCAAGACCTATGCAACACCTGCTGGGATTTTCAGCACATACTTCCAATCTGACCTCTCATACAAATGTACACATGACAAAACTGCTGCATTTCAGCTTCTGCTCTGTAGAAAATTAAAATATCAGATGTTTCAGAAGACTAACAGCAGAAATGGCAGAAAGGAAGCAAATACACACATTTGTTACTTTAATAACAACAGTTCCTATGTGGTTGTATTTCTCTGTGGCATATGAGACAGGAGAGTTCCCCTTGCGATGCACAAAGCTGCCATGTTCTGGATTCACTCCTCTCATACTCAGCATTTCAGCACACCTCAGCTGCAGGAATGTATTGGCAGCAGATAAAATGACAAAAAAACCAAGTTGAATGCTCATGTCTCTCAAAGCTCACCTGTGTGCATACACTAATTCTTTCTTCAAGTGAGTTGGCCTGCACTCCCATGAAAACGTTACACCACTTTTAGTGCAGTTGGTAGTTTAGCAGTAGCTGGCTACTGCCAAGCACAGGAGAAGGTTCTCAAAAAAACCCACCACGCTGTGTGACATCAATGGGCCAAATGACCCCCATGAGCTCTCATGATGGAATTTGTATGGTGAAATCCAGATTTGCAAGAGGACGGATGAGGCTGCTTGCAAGTGTACAAGGGATAACCAGAATATCGCAGATCTTCAATGTTCCAGAAGTCATCTGAGTCCTCGTGGCAGAAGCCACTCTGACCACTCACCTCCTAGAAGTATTTCCCAGAAGGCCTGGACACAGACTACTATCCTGTTGTACAATCACTGGCTAGAAATAGCAGAACACCTGGACAGAATGCCTGCAGGGGAACTGAACAGCTTAGGATGTTCCAAAGGCCTGAATCTACATGGTTAAAAAAACCCAAAACAACAAAACATCAAATTGCCTTTTGATATCAAGACTGTGACAGACAAATTACACATAAAAGCAAAAGGTTCACAAGAAAAAGATTTAAAGATTTGAAGTAATTTCCTGGCAGAAATGAAACTCCCACTCCTTTTGAAATTAACACAACAGAGGAACAGAAAAACGTGGCTGAAAGACTACAGAAAAGGATGTAAGGTATAGTATCTCCCTGTCTAGCAGAGGTAACAGCTGTCAGGAACATCACACTTCATTAAAAGGAACATGGAATCCAGAGATTCAAACAGAGGATCCACTGTGAGATGCCCTTCAGTTGTCTGTCATTCACACCAGAAATTTTAGCTGAGGAACACTTGGGCTTTTTTTTACCTTTATAACAAAATGGGACAATCCAGCTACTTTAACAACTATTTAGAAATCCTCATCAGTCTTGAATCTAAATGGGATGGTGGGTCATAAGCAGGGATGGATACAGTACTAAGGACAATTCTTGCAAAAACAGAAAATACCACAAAATAAAACAATGTTCCAAATTCAATATCAAATAGCAGCGCAGAAACTAAGACAGCAAAGTCACAAGTTTTGAACATATTAATGAATTAAGTATGGATTTAAAGTGTTCTCATGTTACATCAAGTATTTTATCTAAAGTAAATAAGATAGCACTAAATGACAGCAATTCTGTGTCATGGCTATCTCTCACTTCCATATTTTGTTTAAGTGCAAAAGTTGAAAACAGGCAATGGATGCTGACCAGATATTAAAAAACAGTTATAGAAAGATAAACAATAAAAGTAACAGAAAAGCTTCAGATGAAGACAAAATTAAGTTTTAGATCCTTAGAGAGATTAAATACTATCCCATGGAGAATTAGTGCAATACCCCATAGCCCACTATCACACATTTCTCAGGATAGCACCGAAGTACGTAATCACTAAATGTTGCCAAAGTGATACTTATTTCCTGAGTAACTTTTCCTGTTCTTTGCATGACTACAAAAAATGGTTTGGCAAAATTTGATCTTCCCTACTGCAACAGTCATAATTTTCTTTAACATTCCTACCAAAGAATTGTTTCTTCCCTAATCCCAGGAGCAAGAAAGAGTGAATGGAAACTTCTGCCCATCTTTCTCCATATTATTCCTCGGTTTTGACATACAAAACATGTATTTGGGAACACTTAGTTGCCTACTTAGGTATCAGGGGAGTCCTTACTTGATATTTCACTGGGTATCACAGGCCAGATTTTGGAAGACACTTTCCTAATTCTGGAGAAGTACTATTACCTATAACCTTGGAAGGAGCTTGGTTCACTAGAAGTTGGATAAATGAGGTATCAAAATGTAGCAGCAGATCAGCTACTTCTCGTGAATTACCTGACCTCCAACACCATTCTCAATACACCCTGCCGTCCAAGGACTCCTTTTGCTTTACAACTCAATGCCTGTGAAAAAAGCAGCGCAACAGCTGCATTTAGAAACACAGATTATCTCGAGTTGGAAAAAAACCATAAGGATCATCAGGTCCAACTCCCTGCTCCTCAAAGGACTACCTAAAAATAAACTTAACGACCAAGAGCGTAATCCAGGCACTCCTGAACTCTGTTAGGCTTGCTGCTGTGACTGCCTCCCTGAGGAGGCCATTCAGTGACTAAGCAGCCTCTCAGCAAAAAGCTCATGTCACAAACAGAAAGGTTCAGAAACCTGGCTGGCTGGGGCCCACTGAAAAGGAATGAAAAGCAGCAGTGACTGGGCAAAGGATTCCCACTGTCCTGTAGAAGAGGACATCCGTATGTTCAGGAAGGGGAGAATCATCCCAGGCTGCTAAGAAAGTATACTGATACTAGCAAGGAAGACCAGATAATCAGGGTTTCCCAAAATGCTGCTAAGAAAAGAGGTCTCACTGAAAGATTTACTGAGACACACTGTAGGAAACATCATCCAATGCTTAAATGCTGCTATCTGCAATGTGGACCTGTGCAGGCTGCTGCTATTAGGCAGCTTTGAAAGCTCTTGTTTCCCAATGGCTTATGCCTTGGCCTCTTTTGCCCTAATTTTAGTTTAGCACATAAATGAATGCTGCCCAGCCTCCTACCTATGGAGGCTAGAATCCTCTTTTGCCAAACTATTCCAAATTCCTTACTAATGACATTTGCCCTCAGCAGTACCCATCACCCTCTTTCCACAAACACTCCTGTCATTAGTCTCAATTCTATGCATGTTCTTACACATTTTCCTCCAAATCAGAGAAATTCAGTTCTTCAGTTCCTCAGTTCTTCTCTCTTAAATAAATAGTAATAGTATCATCATCACCAACTTAGTTTTCCCCATCTTGGCTTTCATCTTGAGGTCATCTTTTATGAAGAAACTGCATTCCTACCTCATTTATCTGTTGATTTCCTACTCTGTACTGATCTCTCCAGCACCTTTCAAATCAATAATCAATCTCTAGTACCCCATTTTTCACCCAACCATATGCTTGACCCCATTTTTTCATCACCTAAACCATAGAGATTATAGCAGAAGATAATTAAACCATCATTTATTCATCTTTTGAAATGGTCATTGAAGGATAAGAGTAAATGCCTTTTGGGGAAAACACAAAGGCAGTTTCTACCGCCTTTCAGTGCCTTGCAGGTCAAAGACTCCAGAAAAATGGTGATGCACATCACACTCATATGTTACTGCATCTATGGGTATGGCTATAAAAAATACCCAACAAGAGCCAACCCCCAAAACCCTCTTTGCTTAAAATGAACACCTTACTATTTTATTAAATAAGGATCAAAAATTCTTCTCTTCTTCAAAATATCTTTAGTTTACAAGAATTTAATTCTGCTGAATAGAAATACAGGAACACAGGAATCTGCAAGTTTAAAGTATATCTACCAAAAAAGCCAGCTGTTCCAAACCAGACTATTTCAAGGTGCTGTGAACAAGAAGAAAGCTATTTCTATCACCTTATCTTCCCAATATAGTAAAGAAAAAGCTTTTTAGGATAAGATTGTTTGATTCTTACACAATCTTCTATACTGTAACAGCAACTGAAGTTACCACTATTGTTACTAAGTTCTCATGTTCTTACGCTGAATGTCATAACCTGTGCAATTGTTTTCTACCTATAGAAAAATAATGAAAACCAACAATATTTGAAAATATAATGAAAAACAACAGTATTACAAAACATTAACTGAAGCCATCAGCTCACTTAATCTGTTCAGAACCACTAACAAATTTGTGACCTGCAATTCCTTTTTTTATATCAAAATTACTTCCAAGTAAGCAGGGACAATATTGTTCAGTAACACTGCTTTGATTTGCAAAATACTGCATTCCTTTGTGTCTACATATGGTGAGGTAGGATACAAGCATGGGAAACACAGCTAGGCAAATCAAGCACCTTATGTTATCCATCCTTCAAATAACCTGCATGTTAAAGTAATTCCAGCATACTGCATGATTACTGAAATACTTATTTGCAGGGCTAGAAATCTGTATTTAGAGGCTTTCTTCCTTCTTACATTGATATGATGCTGCTGTTTCAAAAAGAATATACAATATACATCTTCATTACAGAAATGAAAGTGCTACTAAAAACCACATCATGACTGTACTGAGGCACTGAATAAAATGCAAGCATGAAACCTTTTCATTACTGTATACACTGTACAAGACCATGTTTATCCTGCCCACACAAATACAATGGCACTTGGGGACCACTGTGAAGAGATTGGTTCTTTTAGACAGCAAAATCTGAAGAACTTTAAAGCAAATTGGGTGGAGGGGTTTTTCTGTATTCCTATACTACTTGCCAACATTCAGCTTCTTATTTTTCCATGATCAACAAAATAGCAGAAGCTGTACTATATGCGATGAAGAGAGCATCCTAAGGATGTGGGGCAAACTTACTGATACGTCAGGAAGTTTGCTTGTCTGTGGAATAGAAGTCACTTCAGTCACACTTCAGTTACGATATTGCACCTAAATTAGCAAACATCTTTTGTAAAGGCAACATCCAACAAAGATGCAAAGACTGGAATGGCAATCTGTGTGCACAAAAGGAAAAAGAATGCAGTCAGATTCTTCTGCTCCTCCTGATGGATGACTGGTCCTGGTCAAGTGAATTTTGTTATTTTGGTCATTACAGAACCATCACAGTAGCAGGATGGCTATTTAGGACTCATCTTAGTCATGTGTGTTTGTAGACACGCGGCCTTGATCAAACACAGTGGCGTATCTGAATGTGTCTCTTTAAAAAAGTATTTGTAAAATACATACTGCACCTACTTGGATGAGGTAGAGATGTATCCATCTCTACACTATACAAATTTAAACACAGGCAATTATTCCATCCACAAACTCAGAATTTTGCTTATCGCTGGTGTCCTGTTTTAAGTCGTATCTTCTATGTGCACAACCGTGAGAAGATTCAAACAACGTTCTTGGGTTTGTACTCGCATTTGCACAGGATGACTGCATTTAAGAATTAACCCCACAGAGTGATAGTGGATAGGTAGGAATGATAAGTAAACTTGCAGGATCCAAAACCTTCCATGGGCATTCACAAAAGCAGTCTTGGAAGATCTGTCAAAACCTACATGTGCAAATAAAAGCAGCAAGAGAACTGCACACATCCCTCTCATGTTTGGTGGTGCCTCTTCTAGAGCATCAGATGACAAATGCTATGCCAGAATAATGTAATTAGGATTAAAGATTTAGGTTTTTTGCAAGTTACTCACAAACTGAGCATAATCATTTTTGGTGAAAATGACTTTAATATTAGTATCTTTTTTGTAAACTAGTATTTTTGTTCACAGAGATCCAAATGTCAAAACAGCAAGTGTCAAAATATTTGAAAAAGGGTTCAATTTTGCTAGAAAATATAGTCAATTGGCAGAGTCAAATATAGTTAATACAGGATTCTAATTATCTGAGGTGGAACAGGTATAGTCACATTAGAACTTTCAAACACTTTCATGTTTCCTTCCTCCTAGTGGGTTAGCTATCCCTAAATATTCATTATCTCAGTCTGTGACAGGTAAAAAAACACCATGCTTCTGGAATCAGTGAATTATTTTTAAACACTAGTATAAAGATTACAATCCCTGTTTGGATTTTGCATATGAACTACAGATCACTGAAAGTTTCCTGTTGCACAGCAGCAAAATAAGGAAATGTACCAAGAGCTTTATTTGCTGCAAAGTACACCAAGATACTTTGGTAATCTCACAAAAATGTCATACTGGAACTTGTTATAGTGAGTTCAATTTGATCTTTTAATGTAATACAGTACATTTTTATAAACTTAACATTATCATTGCAGAAGAGCATGCTAACTGAATGTTAGCAATTTATCTTTTATACATAATTATAATCTACTGTAGCTACTGTACGCAGATCTCAAAATGTTAGTACATAAAATATTCATTTTCTTTATATGAGATGAGAATGAACTTAGAAGAGTTTTGAATATAAGAATGACATATTTGCTGTGCCTATTTCTCAAGAAATAATGATTTACACATTATTACCCAAGAAATCAACATTTAAATTGCAAAACTATAGTTCAAATTTACAATAAACATTATGATCAGTAATGGTGCATCAATATTCCATGAAGTTTAACCTAACCATGTTTATGCACATAAAGCCTCAAGAGTCTGCAGCAGTTTCAGCATTAATGTTTCATATTTTTGTATAAAATTGACTTAAAGGTACATCTTCCATAAATGTTTTCAGTGCAATTCTGTCAAAGAGGAAAATACAAAGCTAGCTTTCAATCATTTTATACCATAAAAAACCCTCAACAACTTGTATTTGCACTGCTGAAGCAGAAATAAGCCAGTTCCATTGTGCCAACTATTTCAAAGTCAATTTACATCAACCATAACTGCCTTTCTAGTCGGCATTTCCCCCGTATCTATAGGTATAAATGTTGAAAAGGTTGAATACTGGAACAGGGGGAAAATTAAGATGAGGCAGAATAATCTAATTGTTTATAATACTTTTTGCTAGTATGTTCATATAGTATATGAACTAGTTTGTATGAACAAACTATTCATACTAGTTTGCTAGTATATTCATATTTCAAAAAATATGAATAATGAAAAAAATTCTAATGGTTGCTTGCTTTATTAGTGATCTTACAGTTTGGAACCTGGTAAATCTGTGGTTTAGTATGTGGTTAGTATTACCCTGCCCTGTAATCTTTACAGGCAACCTTGCGACAACAACTTCTTTATTGACGGACTATGTGAGAATGCTCCATTATTCAATGAAATAAAATTTTCTTAGGTTAGAAATTGATTTTTCATGTGTTGCCAACTGTAGGGAACCAGAGGAAGAACAGCACCTGAAATTATGATGTGTGCTTGGCTAAGCAGAGTAAGAAAACTGATACATTTTGGTTCAAAGGCAGTTTGTAAATTGTTAAACTGCATACAGGATACTGCTCTATGTATTTTGTTTCTTTGCAGATTATAACTAAAAAAAAAACCCAAAAAACAAACAAACAAAAGAAAAAAACAAAACAAAAAAAACCCCAAACAAACAAACAAAAAAAACCACCCGAAACCCCCCCAAAACAGAAAACCCAACACAAACCAACTTCTCTCTATTGTAGCACAAAATAAAAATGGAGCTTCATTCAAATTTTGAATACCTTGACTATAATAATGGACAGCTGGTTATTCAACAAAAAAACTTAGCTCTTCATACCAAAAAAATTTGGCTCAAAAAACAAAAACAGAACAGAAAGGTACAATAAACTCTCAATAAAAGGATCTCTTATGAGGCAACCTACCATATCCTACTGCTAGATACGAGTTTCAAAAAAAACATTACATCCCATTTTCAGCACATTTTTCATAAACATGCAACTTCACTATAAAATACAAAACACTTGGCTCTCAAGAACAGCTTTATAAAGACACACTGCATCAATAAAATTTCTCTTTGTGATTAACTTTACATTGTAATAAGAACTGTATTTTCACTAATGTTTATATATCAGATTTCATATTATAATGTAGTAATAATTTGCTCTTTGTGAACATCATGTTCAGAAGGAAATATCTATACACATTAACATACTAGACTATTAAAAACTCAGTTACAGAATTTTATTGATACAGTAGATTAATAAAAACTGATAGGGGAAGATAAAATGGGTAGGGTATTCAGTACATTATTTAATAACACACTTTTAAAATTAAAATATTTTAAATCCTTTTTGAATTTTCAATGCCACTACAAGTCCAGAAAAGTCTGGCATCAATACTGAGGTGTAAAACAAAACTTCTTTCCAAATTTGCATCTCTTATATTATTCTATCCAATATTGTTCAACTGTAAAAGAAAGTAATTTAGCACCTCTGATGATAGGTAGGTGCCTCAAGGTAAACACTAGGTTATATTCATGAAAGAAACAAAGACTATTTTTTCTTCCTCTTCTTCTCCTTGACAAATAGTGGCAAAAGAATGTGGCACTATTTGTTCAACTGACATGTTTTTCACAGTTAAATGTCAACAAGAGTACAAATACGAACACTGACAGATATTGCTTGAGATCAATTTTCAACAAACTCTGTTCTTTTTTTAAATCAATCGATCCAATAAACAGTGGGGTACTGTCAGTTTAAAGCCGCAGATAAAAGCTATACAAGCACTTTATAAGTCAGAAACATTAAAAAAAGAACTATTTACAGTTTTCTTCTTTAGTTCATATGTCTACAAAGCCAGCGCACATTACACTTCACAAAAATCCACAGTTAATGATATCAACATGTGTGTGGCTAAAGCTTGTGACCTAGGGACTGCAAATGCAGGGGCAGTAAAATAGGTTTTGTCTTTTCTTCGGCAACCCCATTTGTGCACTAACAGCTTCATTCAGTCTCAAGCTTTATATTCAAAGCTTTCACCTGGAAGGCTGGTAACTACATGCTCACTCATCGTCTTTCCCTTTTGGAAGTTCTGCGACGGACCTATTTGGAGAAAAGATATTTTAAATGTTTTTACACAAAAAATTTTGAACAATTCAAGAACAAATATATTTTATAATGGAAAAAATGCTCAGGCTCACTCAGTGTTTGAGTGCCACATACAGTGGCATTCATTATTCATTTTGTCACAAGTATATATCTCAGTCAATGACCAGAACCTAATTTCATTTGATGTAATTGAGCCCACATCCTTAATGGAATTCACAACAATGTCGTTTCTTCTCTTAGAGTTTTTATACACTCAAGATGCTCCAACCATCAGATGCACCCTAAAGTGTGAAGGCATTCTCAGTTTCAGTGTGACTACTAACATTGCCAATGTACTTGTACAAAATAAATATAAAAGTGAACTCATTTTAACACATGCTGGAAAGAGGAAGAGATCAGTTTTGGATTCTGTTCCAAGATTCCATGCTTATTTTTCAGTGCTATTCATTTTGAGTGTCTGTTTTGTATAAAGAAGCTTTATTCACTATTAAAATCTAGATGAGAAGAATGGGCAGGAGTTACCTGGAAAATAATTCTTGTTAGATGCCATACAATTCTTGCATACAGATAAGAAAGGCTGCACAGGACAGAAGCTTCAGGATACTTGACAAAAAGTGTTTTTTTCTAAGAAATGCAGCTTCTCTAGGAAACTACAGTGCAGCTTCACTACCCAACAGTGGCAGCTGACAACCACCCCATTCATTTTAAAGGAGGAAGGTTAAGTTCTAAAAATGAGAAGTCTTTCTAAGAACAGAGGTCATTCTCTGATCATCAATACATAGAGCACACCACAAAGACTCACAAAGAAAAGCTCAGGCATTTCTCTTACATTGATTGTGGAAACTTCCTCTTCTTCCATTACTTCTTCCTGGGGAATGTCATCACTGACAGGTGAACCACTCTGAAACACATCCATCTCTTCACTGGATTCATTCTCTTTACTGGCTGCTTGTTTGGAACGTCCTGCACGGCTATAATGGGAAGAAAAATAAAAATCAGCTTCACAGCACATGTACATCTGCAATAATATAAACTGTACCAGCAAACATTCCAGTTCACAAAACAGCAGCCTTACAGTTTCATGTTATATAATGCTGCTGTCTTTTATACCTGTCCAGTTCATCAGTGCACAGAACTGAAGTGAAACTAGAAGGTTGGACAAAACCATTTGAAAACAAAATTGTTCCACAATAGAGGGCCAAGAGCACAAAGTTGAACTATTTTGCCTCTATAGACACAGCAGATTTTTCTCTTCAGTGCCACAATACAGGCCAAAATAGGTTGACAAAACACTAACCAGTGAACAGGAAAAGCCAAAGAGACAGAGACTGAATACTGTTTGTTGGTTTTCTCTCTATTCAATTCCACAAACAGATGTACTCTATTTCTCCAGGAATTTTTACACAACAGATTTGAATAACTGCATCTATGTTTTTTCAGACCTAGAACCACCCATATTGCTACTCATGAAATTAACACTGTAAAGAGCCTAAATGCAAATCTTCTAAGCTATCTTAGGGATAACCAGCATAACAATACCTTAATCAGGATAATCAAGAACAATCAGTTAACAATATCTTAAACTATCGGTGTTAGTTTTGGGATTTCTGCCACAAGCAAAAAGCACCCATTTGCTTAAAAGGAGAATTAGCCAATGCCCCTTGCCTTTAAAAAAACCCAATTATAGATGTATCCAAAACTCCACAGCTGTATCCACATTACAGTAGCACAATTCAGAACCAAATCACTGAATCATCCCATTTATTGCAGGTGCAGTCTTGGTGCACCCAAAGTAGGTGATGTTTTGGTTGAAATGAAACCAGAAACTCAATTCCAGGCACACAACAGACTGACTTCAATCTCCAATGGGGGGGCACAGATCCAAAACAATCGTATTCTGATGCCATCACATCATGTAAGTGGCAGGAATTTTCAATCCTGAGAACTACTAAAATTCAGACAAAGTAAAATCTCTCAACTGCATAGCAATTATAGTATTTCTAAACCAACCAACATGCAATCCCTTAACACAAATTAGCCCAACTCAAGTCTTCCAAGACTGACAGAAGCAACATAAGTGAAAAGGAAGCAGAAGAATTATTCACAAGCTAGTCTTCCTTTCACATATCACAAAAATAAGCCTGTTCACACGTGCTAATTGGTAACCCAATTTGCTATCAGAAAAAGGTTATACACTACCACCCACAGGATACACCATCACCTCATATGCAAAATCCCAAATTCTTATGCCAAATCCATTCCCAAGGAACCCAGAAAGCTTTAAGCATTTGGTATAAATATATTTATCTTGCAGTAACACAATGTTGGCTCAGTCTATCAACTTCATTCAGTTAGAACTGAGGTAGATGAAGGAGCAAGGCTTGACTACAATGCACTCCAAAGACTGAGAAATGGCTACTGTCTCACCTTTTCCTTGCAGATTTGGTAAAAAGAACAGTCAAAATGCGGGTTGTCTGACAAAACAAACAAACAAACAAACGCACACAATGCCCTTTTTTAAACATTCAATCTAGAATAGACCAAACAACTTTGAACCCTGAAGCAACTTACTTGGGCTCTCCCTGACAGGAGCAATGTACATACATGTGAATGAGAGTTATGCTTGTTATTGATTGTGGGTAGTGATATAGTTTACTGTCACTTCAAAATGGAGTAGAGAAACATACCAATTTTACTGAGAAAAGTTACTTAAATACTTAGTAAAAGGCATCTTTGACAAACACCACATAGCACATCACCCAAGAATAACTTGTTGGTTTGTCTTCCCTGCATGGCAGTAGCAGTTTCCAACTCCTGTTCTACTGCACCTGTACCAGTGACTTCTGGAGTAACCAATCAGTGTTAGGTCCTGTGTTTCTGGTTACAGAGTAAAGGAGAAGCAGAGGTCTGGCCTGAGGCAGGGAAACTGGAAAGGTCAGGATGTTGTGTGTGCAAAATGCCAGATCATGTGATCCAGAGTGAGCCCAGAATTTGAAATGAGGGTACAAGCTCGTTCAGGCAAAGTTCTCCTGTAGGGAAGATCCCTGGTATAAGGCAAGTCAGTACACTACACTGCCAGAGGAAGAGCAACGTGATGCTAACTAAGCCCAGAAACCAGAAAGACAATAGAGATACACAACAGTGCCAGACAGTAGATGTCCCAAGGTAGTGCCCCAAGGAATTTATATCAGGTTCTGGAATAGTAAATATTCTCCATGAGCTGCAGTTTGATACAAGTCGACAAATAACCCCTTGTGCACCTCTGCTTAAATAACTATACATGTACAGAAAAGGTAGAGATACCTATATTTTCCTTCAGCAGGTACAAGAAAATGAAGCCAGCCAAGGACAGAATTTACCTTCATTCGAGAACTTAATGCACTCAGAATTTTCAGAAGCTACTACCCTTTACTGTTCACCACACATTTTATTCACATGAAAATTATTCAAGTGGATAGTAAGAAGGCCACAAATAAGAAAGTGAATATTAATTTGAGGAGAATCAAAATAATCTTAATTCTCCACAATTCTGTTTCACCACAGTAACTATTTGATTCTCCCCCGCTATCCAAAACAAACAGAGCCACTTTCCTTTAAGTCCTAATAAAGTCCTATCTTCAAGGCCTTTGTATGCTTTATTGACTTTTCTCCTAGAAAAGCAAAGCTACATACATGCTACCTGAGCACATTAAAATTACTTACAGCCTCTTGCTCTATTGTGAGATGCCCTAGGAGAAGCAGCTAAGGAAAACGTTTTAGAAATAACAATAGCAGTTTATTTTTTTAACTGTCAACTACAACTACAACATTCTGAAATATTTTCAGTAAAGGATTGCTTGCAGGCACAGAGGCATTATTTAATTTTCACTAAACACAGATTTAGAACACTTACACTTTTTTTTGCTGTGCTGGTGGTGTTTGTGATGACCTTCCTCGTCTTTTCTGTGGCGTAGACTGTGCTGATTCAACTGTACTAGTTTCAGATGGTTCTGCTCTGTTTTGAGGAAGACCCAAATTGCAAAGCATCAAATTATAACTAATGTCCAAAGATAAAAAATACACAGCTTACAAGAAGATGGGCTTACCTCTGCTGTGTTCTTTTTGATGTCCTATTTTGCCTGCCTTTTGGTTTTTGTTCTATGTTTTCAGTTTGCCTTTCTTCCTCCTCCTCCTCCTCTTCCACTGCAGCTGCTGGTGGTTGTTTTTTTTTTGCTCCTTTTTGATGACTTTGCCACTGGTTCTTCCTTTGGTGTTGCCCCATTATTTGTTCTGGTAGGGCGTCCTCTTCTCCCTTTCTTTGGTGGACTGTTCTGTTCATCCTCACTTTCTATCACATCTTCTTTTAGCCTTTTTTCCTCTTGCCATTGTGTTTCATCAGCTTCTGATACAACTGCAGGTCTCTTCCTTCCCCGTTGACTACCTCTAAGCTTCTGCTCTTGACCCAATTTATTCAGGTCATCTATGCTTAACTTCTCTTCTGAATCTGTGATAGTGGCTTTCTTTCTTCCTCTAGGTTTCTCCATCTCTGACTGAAAAGGTAAGATTGCACCATTAAATTAAAAAATTAAACTGCCATATTAAACAGCCACATGTAGGAGCTTCCTCCAACAAGACAGAGTCTTCAAATTACACAAGTCATCTCAGATTGTTTACCATATCCATTCCAAAAATGTTTGCAAATATATAAACACACACCTACATATAAAATGCCAAACAACAGGTAAAAATTATTTGAAAGGTAATTAAACCCCTGAAGCATGTAAGGCCTTCCTTATTTGTATCCTCTGCTGTGTCCAACATAGTAGGACAGAACATCCATAACTGCATTTCTATCAATAGGAAAATATAAAGACAGAGAAGATGGGTATTGCCAGCTTGTGGCTTCAGCTCTTGTTGTGAGCTGCAGGGTGCTTATGCCTGACTACTATGCTGGCACTGGCAAGCCACTAATATAGAAGACAGTGGGCAACCTGACTTCACAACTGCAGAAGGAAGCACAGGAATTAGTGGTAGCTACCAAGTCACTGTTGTCAGAGCTGTACCAACATTTGCTCTGAGCAGCAAAACAACCCACCCAAGCCTTAAAACAAACAGTTTGGGTCAGAAGGGAACTCTGAAGATCATCTCTTCCAACCACCCTGCCGTGTGCAGGGACACCTTTCAGTAGAGCAGGTTGCTCAAAGCCCCATCCAACCTGGCTCTGAACATCTCCAATGATGGGGTATCCACAACATATCTGGGCAACCTGTTCCAATGTCCTACCATTCTCACTGCAAACAATCTTTCTTATGTTCAATCTAAATCTCACCTCTTTCAGTTTAAGACTGCTGCCCCTTGTCCCACTATTACAAGACAAGTCAAAAGTCTTTCTCCATATTTCTTACATACCCCTGTCATATTGGAAGGCCACAATAAGGTCTTCTCTGCTCCAAGCTGAACAATCCTAACTCTCCCAGCCCTTCCTCTTAGCAGAGGTGTTCCAACCCTCTGATCATCCTTGTGGCATTTCTCTGCATCTGCTCTAACAGCTCCATGTTTATCTTCTAATGGGGACCTAGAGCTGGACACAGCACTCCAGATTAGGGTCGCGAGAGAGTAGAGGAGACATCAAGAATCCCCTCCCTGGGCTCACCGGCCATTCTCCTTTTGATCAGCCCAGGACACAGTTGGCTTTCTGGGCTGTGAGCACGTGTGGTTGGCTCATGTCCCTTTTCTCTTACACAAGTGACCCCAGGAGTCCTTCTCTGCAGGGCTGCTCTCAATCCCTTCATCCCTCAGCCTGTATGGATACTGAGGATTGCCTGGAGCCAGGTGCAGGACCTTGAGCTTGGGGCTCTTGAACTCCTTCCCTAGGGCCTAGTCTTGAAGCCTGTCAAGGTTCCTCTGGATGGCAGCCATTCCCTCTTACATATCAACAAACGTAGAATCCATTCTGAATCATAAGGTTTGAAAACAGAAAGTATTCCTATACCTCCCCATGCTCTAGTTTTCTGAAGAGCAGAGTAAAGAGCCATAAACAGTGCAAAGATTTCAGTAAGCAGCTACTAGTGTCATATCGCCTCAAACAACCCTCAGAAAAATAAAAGCAAAAAATATTATGCATCCATCACTTCATGGGTGCCAGCACTCCTTTCATTTCACATTAGGAAGTTATCCAAAAGTCAAAATATTTACACTTTTTCTGTTTCATACTAACACTACTGTATTTCAGTGTATTTATCAGGATTTGTCACACTGAAAATCCATCTACACAATCAGAGACACATCATTTAAAACCTGAATGAAGGTTTTTCCCCTTTACATCTGCCTTGTGACATAAGATAGAGGTCAGCTTACATAACCATTCGTATCTCCATTTTAACCAAAAACCTTTTTCAAGAAGAGCAGAGAGAAAATCTAGGAAGGATATGAGGGTAAAAAAGAAATGAAATTGAAGGACAAAAAACTACGCTAGAAGAAAATAAGAAAAATGTTTGAACAATGATGACATCTCCTGTCAGTTCATGTCATCAAGTGACATTCTCGTTATTCCCCATTTTATTTGCTTTTGCAGATGCACATGTCACTGCAGCTCCTTTTAGCTGGTAAGTAACTGCTGCCAATTTTCAAAGTAAAGTTTCTCCCTGGGGGCTAAACAGTGTCCCACAACCTCAGAACTAAGGTGTTACACTACAGGTGTTCATCTGTTAATCTGGATAAATCTGGATAAATATCCTGAAGAGTGATACCTTTAAAACATGGACCTTCTGCTACCCAATAAAAATCCTGCTTATCAGTTAATGCTTGCTGTAATCTGCTCCCCATCTCCAAAACACAAAAAATGAGTTTTGAATCCACAACCTTGAGCAACTTGCTTACAGATTTGAAGTGGAACGATGCACTCAAAAGTACTCAACACACTAACCTGTATTTGCTTTATCACTGAACTTTCTCAGTAGTTACCATTTCAAGCTAATGCTTCTAAATATGAATTGCATGCCAGCAGCTGGCTGGATTCTCAGACTTTAAAGTTTACAGAAGTGTTTGTTCGTGGGGTTTTTTTGACAAGAGATTCCAGATTTTTCTTATTTAGTTATAAACTGATTTTCCCACAGTATGAGATAGTTATTTATACTTCAAGAAAAGCAAAAGTTCAGGAATTTTTACTAGTCAGTAGTTTATGTCCCAAGCAACCTAAAAATGCACCAGAATGACATAATGAGAGAAAAGAGAAATGTCAGAGATGGTAAAAAGAAATAAAGTAGCAGTGACGTCAGATACAAGAAATCTTTAATGCGGCCTAGAAATCCAATTTTAATAAATCTGATCTTACTTTCTCGTGCATATCCCAAATACTACAAAATTTACAGACTTTCAACTGCTATTAAGGCACAAAGAAGTGAAACTTACAAGTGGTATGGGAAATTCTTATTATTTTATTTGACCTACTTTTAGAATTACAATACAATTATAATTTTCTTTGATAGTTTATTTTTCTCTATTCTGATACAGGTATATAAATACTGCTTAAGATAATATTTAGCCTACTTACAACTTCCATTATATATTAAAGCACTGCATCTAAGTGAGAATCCAAATAATGTTTTACATCCTCATTAGGAACCTCTCTTATTACTGAACTACATATATATGTATCCATTGGTAAGAATTTGTAAGGATACTCCCACTCTCTAAAGCCTCAGTAACCTCAGGGACATGATTTCATGGTGGACTTCACTCTTCCAAGTTAATGGCTGGACTTGATGACCTTAAAAGGTCTTTTGCAACCTATATGATTCTATGAGAAACAGAACTTTTTTTTTTTTCATTTTCATTTTCAATCCAATTCTAAACACATTTTCCAGTAGTCTAAAATAACAGTTCAGTTTCATGCTTCAGCATCTTTTTTGGAACGATCTCAAATATCATCACATAAATTTTTAACAGCTCACCCTTACAAGATCAGAGTCGTCCCTTTTGTCAGTTTTCTTTCCTGGTAAGGGTGAAGCCAGTGTGAATTCTTCATTTTCACTGTGGTCCATTTCAGTACTGTCAAGCCTAGGATGAATAAACATATATTTCCCTCATTATTATAATATGTTGGGCCATCATTACAACTAAGGACAACAATCTTCATAAAAAATCTATTAATAAAACAATAACAATTTGGCAGAAGGAACCTTCCACTGTGGGTACTATAGATACCAAGTATCACAAGCTGCAGCATCTAAGTCTCAAGACAAACACTTGGATCATAAACCACGTTCAGTTTTCTTTTTTCACTGGGAAAGATAAGCAGCCTTTTAAACATAAGATTGTGAGTTGCTCGGGATCTTTGTTTGCATACAATTGCCTACACTTTCACACAGCCAAAGATCCCCACAGACAGACCAGCCAAAGCACACCCTCCTATGGTGAGGTTCAAAACAGGAATTTAAATTTCCCTCTGCTTTTCCTAACAGCAATTTCATTTTAATTTCAGTTTCTACAAATGTAAACATGGACAATAATGCCTCCTGTATGTAAAACACTGAGATAACACACATAAAAGGTAATGCATAAAAAACAATATACAAGTCGTTTAATTTCATCTGCAGAAGCAACATTTCTAAACACCAGTGCACATTTTTTAATGAAAATAAATATGCTATATGTTGAAATGAAAAGTGGCATTCAAACACACAAACTCAACTCCCTGGCCTGGGCACTGCACAGTGAGTGAAAGGCGCTCTCACTCCTACAGGTGTACAATCTGTATCAACTAAGATGTAATAGGAAGCTTAAGTTTTATACATCCTCTCAAAAGATGCAAATCTGCCTGTACATATTCAGACAGACTGAACTGGAAATATCATGCATCCTGAACCATTCCCATTTCTTCTCTTCATCTCTGGGCATCTCCACCCAAAACTCTAATCCCTTTAACTTAAGTGAACTGGAGAGATCATGAAGATGACATGAAGAACATATTAGGCTGTGAGTGCAGCATTTTTAAAAATTTGATCTCTGATTCATGTTGTTGGATATAGAGAAGAATCTGGAGTCCAACTGTCATTAGCCAGTAATGCAGTGCAGCATGAGAACCTGTATGACATGTAAGAAACAAGCCTTTCTGCAGATTTTCTAGTGGAGAAATATTTCTTGTAAAACACTACACTACATTTAAAATTAATATTATATATTGAATAGTCACACAAGTACCAAATGAGAAGTCTTAATTCAAACATAACATTTCCTAACGGTCTTGAAAGAATGTGAAACAGTAGAAAGAATACAAATAGTGGAGGCTATACAATCTCTCACTGTCAGTGAAAAAAAACCCTAAAGATAATGTGACTTTCAGTTAAAAATAAGATACAGTAACTAATGAATAACCTACAAAACTGACACAAAATAAGCAACAGTATCAAAGACAGATAACTAGAAAATTACTTATGTAGCATTACAGTACACTCAACTCTTCATCACACAACTAATCTAAAATCCAAAAATATTGGTCTCCGAAGTCCAGCAAAGTGCAGGACTCAAGGAAGGCATGCAGGACCACCATGGCCTAGCAGTTCTCTCTGGGTGGGATGTGTTTGTAGCATTACAGCCAGGTTTCCAGGGACTGCAGCTGTGTGTGTACACACACACACACGTGTACATATATATGGGGGGGGTTATAGATATCTACCTAAAACACACCCCAAAAAACCCCAACCCTGCCCTCAAAAAAATTAAAACATATTTTTCCTCCTTCAGCCAATTTGGGATGTAATTTCATTCTGGAGGTGGTTTTTTTTCTGTTTGTTTATTTTGGGGTTTTTTTGTTTGGTTGGTTTTGGGGGGGTGTGTTGTTTGGTTTTTGGGGCTTTTGTTTTTGGAGAAAATTTATTTCTGGAGTTAGCAGGCCAAATTCATGGTTTCAGTTATACCAATGTGGTACTATAACTTTACTTCAATGTAAGAATTCTGTCTTTTACTTAGAAAACATTACAGAAGTGTTCAAAGTTTCCATTACAAATATTTGAAATATCAAAGATCCTTTGTTGTCTACCAACCTCCCTTTGATCCTTCCTGGAGAGCTTGGATTTGAACTGCTGCTGGCATTGCTTACAGTTTCCATTCGTGAAGATTTGGATTGAGACTGCTTGCCTGCTGACGAAAGAGGCTTATTAACTGCTCCAAGAACATTGGCTGCTTTGGGCTGAAACCAAAAATATATTTCCTTTATTTTAAGCTACACGTTCAGATATTGTTAACATGTACTTTGCTTAAAATATTCACAGATTTCACTTTCTGCAATCATTATCTTAATTTTAACACAAAGTAATAAACATTTTTTGTACGAAGGCTACAACAGACACCAGAAGGAAGCTGAGGGAGCTGCAGTCAAATAACTAGCTGCCACTAAAGCTGGTATTCTCTCTAGCCTGAGATTCTGTTCTCTTCTCATTGGCAGTTCTGCGTGCTCACCAGGCTGTTCAGTCAGGCACTGAGTCACTTTGTGTGCCATTTGCTTCCTCTGCTGATTTATCTACCTGAACCAGCTCCCCATCTGCATCAGATAAGCACCTGGCCCAGAGAAGCAGAAACAGCAGCAGGACAGCCTTTTCAGCAAAGGAGACATTAAACTGGCAACCACATTAGTTTCAACTGGGAATAAATGAGAATCTCAAAAGCCAAATACTGTGGAGAAGATTCTGATACTTCTTGCACAGATTTTAAAATGCTAGGGTTTTCATAAGTGCCACAATTTCCAGACACTGGTGAGCTTCAGGTTATTAATTTAACTGGATTATCTTTCAGACCTGCCAAACGCCTCCAGCTCATACTAACTTCTGAGAGAGCTGAAAGAGTTCAATTATTCCTAAAGGGAATGCCAAACACCCATGTACAAAAATGCTGAATTAAAGACCATTTTCTGCATTTCTCATTATCCATCTTCTCCCTCAGTATTAGATTCTAGCTATGTCTGCAGTTAGCGAAAGCTACAAAAAGTTCAACATGCACATCATATCAGCTTTGGGTGTTTCTTTTTCAGAGCTATCGACCACAAATGTTCTGGTTATACTTTTATAGCCAGAGGGTATTTTACACTTACAAAGATTCATTCTGCACGGAGCACAAAAAAAAAAAAATAAATAACATATGCTTTCCAAAAATAAAACTTGGAGAATTAAATTCAGTTTAACAATTTACATCTATTAGTTCATAACTAAATGTTGATCATGGTATGCTGAAAGAGCTCGAAAGCAAAGTGATTTTCAAATTCACAAAGAACTGGACTTCCTGCTAAGGAGGGACTAAGAGGGCCTGCACAAACAGCTCCTCCCTTTCACAGAATCTACACTCAAAACCTTCCTGCCCTCAGTGATCCCTGCTTATATCCACTCCACTAATACCCACCCAAGGCAGTCTTCTACTCGCAAAAATAAGACTCCCCAGACCAACATCTATTTCATGTTCCTCTTGTGATGGTGAAGAAACTGAAAATTTTGGTGGTCAAATACACCTCTCCTGTTTGTTACAAAGTTTCAAAACAACACAAGAAGAGCTAGAGTACCCTACACTAGAAATTTAAAATAATATAAAAGTTAACTTAGAATTGAAAAGAATTTCAGTGATGATCTATTCCAATCCATAAATGTTGACTTCCAATTCCTCAAAGAGAAATCTGCTTCTTTTCTTTACTTGCATTCTTCCCTTATTAAGTTACTAGCTGACAGCTAATGCTTCATTAGCAAAGTTAAGGGTAATGAAAACGCTGCAATTTCTTTTACAACGTAACAAATTAATGTTCTTTGTCATCTAGAACAGGATACATTAATCCAGATGAAAACCACAGTTTGTCACTTCATTTCCTAGATCTTAATTTTATCCTGAAGAATACCTGGGTTAAGTTTTAGTGAAGAAAGAACACTGCCATACAATAGAATGCATATTCTGAAAGAATAAATTAACAAAACTGTAGAACAGTCAGTTATCTTGTAAGGTACTGTAAAATGGGATTCAGCTTTGCCGAAGATTAATTATGTGATTTTAAAAATCATTTCTGTTAGAGTTTTCCATAGCTGCCACTTTCTATGCAAGATTGTAGTCTTCTTCAGTCTAAAGAGGTAAACCATTTTGTAAACTTGACAAATATTATGGGTTGTATTGGGTGGTTTTGGACTTTCTCCATCTAAAGACAATAGGCTTTGCCTGTTGTTGCCACCACCCAGCATAGACAGCATCAATTTTTCCTTTACCCATCCCATTATCTATACCTAGAATCAATCTGTTCTCTTAAATGTGCTAGTCTTTTTAATAACATCCTAGTTTTCTTTAAAAAACAAAACAACAAAAACACAAAGAAAACAAACAAAACCATCACTTCAAAAACAGAGAGAGACAAACCAGAACGCAAACACAGCACCAAACCTCAACCCCCCCACACTACACCCACCTTTCCAGGGGTGAAAAAAGACTTCATTTCCGGAGGAAGATAATTTTTGGTGTTACTGAAATTCTGTAAAAGAAGGGGGTGAGGACAATTACAGCAATAATCAGTGAACAAGAGATAGATATAGATACAGATACACATATAGATACATTCTGTAGATTACACTGAAAGATTTCAATTACATCATTTATGCTTTTGTATTTTTAAACTCAACAATAATGTGGGAGTAGGAGGCAAGAGAAATTGGTATGTGCACATATATATATATATTTATGAAAACATATACATATATACATTTTCAACTACAACATAAGAGGGAGAAGTCTGAAGTTACAAGAAATATTTAAGAAAAACAACTCTGAATTACGACCAGCAAATATTTAATCAGACTTATCTCAAGAAAAATTAAATGCCAAAGTATACCTTGTCAGGTTGAGTAAAATATCTGGCTGGAAGTACAGGGTCTTTAGGAGATTCCAAACTGTATGTTGTACTCTTTGACATAATGATATTCATTGCTACATCACAGACTGTATACAGTTTCTGTAAACAATAAAATTAAAAAAGTAACATTTTAGAAGTTCATTGAAAATCTTGACAAAGGACAGTGTATCTTTCATGCACAAGACCACAAGAAATCACAGTTTAAAAGCAATCATCTTAAACATTTAACACTGGCCTGCATCTTAGTGTCTCTCAGGATACTGAAACACAGATGGTAAAAGCAAAAGCAGTGTAAGTCTAACAGTTGAAGAGAGATGGTTTTCATGGTCTTTCTACACTTAGAAACTATGGCAAGCACTGCTCTTAAGACAAAGTTAATCAAATGAGTGCACACATCCCACCCACCCAACACACAAAACACACCTCTGTGGGAAAAACAGAAAAGGGACAAACCTGAACACAACCACAAAAAAAAAAACTTTGATACATGCACTACACAATATATACCAGAGATTTCTAATGCATTTTTCTTCCTCTATTAAGTTTACTCTTGAACTTCAGGAATGAAATACTAAAAAGCACTTTAGTGGATGATTTAAACAGTAAATTTTAGTTTATATCTATTTAAAGTTAGTGCTTAGTAATCTTACTGAGACAGAAACAGAAGAACTGAAAACTATTCCGACTCACTTGCAAATGTGCAAGAATTACTGAAGCACATGAAAATAGCTGCCATCTAAACTACAATAAATATAATCATTACAGTTAATATCTTTTCAGACATACAATTCTACTGAAAGACACTTTGAAGTTGGTGTATAAACAAAAAGCAACTCCTTTCCATTAGCAGGCCAGAATTAAATGCAATTTCCAATTCAAAAGTACCACCTACTTCATTCATTTTTTGGTCATCTGGTCCTTGAGCATCCTTAGTCTGTTTGATATTTTCTACCATTTTTCTGATAAATGCATGACTGTTGTTTTCATTTTTAGCCATTAATATTTCCAGTATGAACCACAGGCACCTAAAGGAGAAATGCAGTAATCCGCATGAATCAAAGTACAAAATAAATTCCTTTAAAAAGCACATTTGAGAACATGATTTAGTTCAGCTTTTACTAGTTTATGAATCTGAACCAGTCTAATTCTGAGAAAACAGGTCTTTTGGAAAAATGAAATCAAGATGAGCAGAAGGTGAAGGGTTCCTCTATAAAATATCATAGAGCACTAGAAAAGCACCTATACTATTTCTCTATTTTACAGAAATAACTGGCATTATTAAGCACACTGGACTGTGTAACAGGATACCACAATGAATTCAAATTTCACTTAGAATACAGTTAGAATTAACATTATTAAAAGTGGTCTTACTCTTTAATGTCCTTGAGTTGTTCAATGTCCTGGACCTTGACATAATCTGGGTCATGAGCTAGAAGATGGATAGTGTAAGGAACAACATACTCTGGTAGAAGTGACAACAGTTTCTCTGAAAAGCAGAAGAAAGATGCATCAAAAAACTATATACCAAGAAGTATGCTTTTCTACCAAAGAGAAAAGGGCAAATTTTGAGGTCAGCATGCATTAACGTATAAACACATGTGGGCCTATCATTTCTCTATGATCTTCCATTTCATGGCTTATATGCACATGTTTCATGTGTGCAAGAATTAAGATTTTAAGCATCTCTCACTCAGGGCTGCTTGGTTTTTTGTTTTTCTACCTTAAGATAAAACTAGTCACCTCTTACTCCCAATCCTTTCCTCAGTTCAAAGCCTATATTCTGAAGGACTTTGAAAAGTATTAGTGAGGATGGATCACAAAATCCACACTGACTGCAAGATGTGAGACCAGCGCAACTGCAGGATAAGCTGCTACTATTTCTTTGGACATTGCAGCGAACAGCCTTGCTGTCAAGAGAACAAACAAAGGCTTTCTGCAGGGATTTTGCAGTCAAATTGGCCACAATATCTGTTTCAAGAGGAGTGGGAGGTCACATGAAAGCTGTAACAAAGTAGTAGTGCACTGAGTTTGAAAGGCTCGATCTCACCTAAACAGGCCAGCACAACTCTACTGCGACATTCAAAGCACTCAAAAATTTTTTTATAATTCTCTGAGACTTTCAGAATTCTAAGCAGGACTGCAAGAAAGTCTTTCCTCCATCATGACAGTCCGAAGGCCTATTTCCCTTGCCGATTCAAAAAGTACGGGTTGTTGCCAACAGACCTCTCAGAGTTATCACAAAATACATTTCCATACGGTAATAAATTCCCTGACCCAAACAACACCATGCAGCATGAGCTCCAGAACTTCAGAGATCATCTCCCAAGGGGCAAGGGCAACAGATGGACAAGTTACGCACCAAAAGTAAAAAACATTTTTCAGTAAACATCTGCACTGTTTTCTTTAGCCCCGATGCCTGAGTGAAGCTGGAGGACACACAACACACCTAAGTTACTAAACCTGTACCCTGTGCAACAGGCAAGACAATGGTCAAAGGAAGGCATCCTGGTATTCCATGTATATTGCTATGGCACAAGCATCTGATCTTTAGTGCTTGTGGCAAATGCAGTATCATAGTATTGACATGACTTGAATGTACATGTGAAGGGAAGAGGGTAATTCCCAGCTCCACTTTTGAAAAGTCACATTTTGCAATAGTAAGTGCATGACCAAGTCTGGAAATTCTTCCTTCAGTAAACTTTTACCTGTCCCATATTCAGCTATGAGTAAGTTTAAACATCTGTAAATCATTGTATATACTAATAATATTTGAAAATTATTTAAAGATACATTAGAACACTAACAGTTTTACTCCAATGTATGTATTCATATGAGATGTGCTTGACAAATATATCTACAAAACAGCAGATTTTACAAATCTAACAAAATAATCGTCATGCATATGTCAAGTCTTAATCTATCCCTTTCTTAGAGATCTGTATAAATAGGGGTAATACACAGTCTACATAAAATATATATAACACATAAAATCACCCAATGCCTTTCTATTTCAAGCCATATTTATGTAATTGAAACCCAGGGTACTTTGCAAAGCAGTTTTTAGTGTGTTTCAATTGACACTGCACTATTAACTTGAAAACCATCTTTTACTTCTTTTCAAGCACTGTCCTGCGTTTTAGCCAGCAGCTGTTCACATTACTAAACAAAAAAAAAATAAAGATGTGGCAAGGAAGGAAAAGAACATAATTACAACTTCAGAACACTAGCAAAATTGGCTTGCCTTAGACATGCCCCAGACAAACCAACCCACTATTATTTGTACTAATTAGCAACTTCAATAGAATGCTCATCAAGAGCTCAAACTCCATTTTTCAGTAACTTCCTGCCTTGGACAATTTCTCATATAACTATAACAATAATTCCAACTGGGTCTGGAAAATAAAATTAACTAGTTTCAGACAAAACTGGAAAAGAATAAAAATTGATACATATTATATTTAACTCCTGTGATGACAAAAAACAGTAGGAAAAAAATTAGGAAGAAAAAATAGAACTTTTATCTCTAATGAAAGGAGACACTACCTGAAAGGTAGGGTGGCTTTCCCACCAGCATATAAAATTACAATGTTTTATGTGCCAAAACCCTTAACAGGAGTCTTTTATAAGCTTTCAGGAAGAAAAAGTGGCTTCCACTCTGAATAGCATTTAGAGAATTTAACAGAGCTGAGAATAATTCCTGCCAGCCTATAAAAGGCCAGTGTGGAAGAAAGAGGCATTTTACTATCTGGTACCAGTCCTTAGAAAGTTTTCCTTGAAGAGGGCAAACAGAAATTTACCATATTTTCAATAAAAGCTGAAATCCCTATTCAAAATATCCAATAGATATCCTCCTCACCCATATGAAGTTTTCAAGACAAAACATATCACAAGATCACATGTTTATAGATTCAGACAAATAGCTGGAATAATCAAAAATGCAAATTTCCAAAAGAGGTACTACCATCATTATCACCCTGAGTTCCTGCATGGTCAGCAGGGAGAATGGCTGAGGGAGACACACATTTGAATATCATGTTATTCCCAGAACTGAGCTTCGTCTGAACTGCTGTAATATGAATATTTTAGGATACAAACAGTTCAAGACATTCTATTTGCTGAAAGCTCAGACTGGTAAATCTGGATAGCACTAAGTAAAGATTGTAATCCTCAAAAAATCCTGCAATCTATGGTAAATCTGAATGGCACAAAGTTAAGATTGCAATCCTAAAAATGTCCTGCAATCTATATTTAATCCAGACTCCCTGTGCATTATGTCAAATGAAAGGCATCACTCAATTATTTCAGCAAGAAAAGAATTTATCAGGTGCACTTTGAGGTCCTACTGGATAAAGAAAAGCACACACACCTAGGTTCCTCTGAATTTCTTCCAGAGATTTTTGATAGCAACTTTGTAGCATCTATTTTAAATATATGAGTGTTCTTATACTTTCTGTCTACATAACCAAAAAGAGTTTTCAACTTTCAAGAGGAATAGTCTTAAAATTACTTAGAGGGGTTTGTTCAATTTATTTTTTCTTTTCTACATGTTATTAAGTGGGAGAAAAGTACCACTTTTTTCTTCAATTAATAATACACAAATGGATTTGTCTGCAGACTTATTCTCTGATCAGAGTCTAAGGGAACTGAGAAAGACTGACACAGCTAATATAAAGTGATTCATAAACACAGAAGGAAGTCAGTTATCTGACAGCATCTCTGAGATCAGATTCATGACACAGATCTGGCTTAGGCTAAAAGGAAGAAAAAATCCCCTTCATTTCACAAAGGTCAAATCATCAGTAATCTTTCAAAGAAATAAAACTTTCAAAACCTCTAATTCAAAAATGCTATAGCTCTTCATAAAGGTCTACTTTTTCCTATGACCCTGTAGCACCATTGTATTACTGTATGCATGTAGTTTTAAGTCAAAAGGACTGATTTAATAAAAGAAAAATAGCTGACACAAGTCCATAATAACTTCCAAAGCATTCTGAAGACCAGACCACTGGCACTGAGAAGAAAGAATTGTATAAACTCATCTTGAAGTGCCAACAAATATAGCCCTTTGCAGGAATAACACAAGATGCTACTCAATACAGCAGTGCAAGGGCAGTCTATTTAGTAGAGCATTTGTGTATTAAAGTTACTTATTAGTAATTTCTGAAGTAAAATTAATCATTGTCACTTCACTTAGAACATTATTAACATAATTAAGTTAGACCAGTACACATAACTGCCTTGGAAAATCACTTCACTTCCAATATATTTAGGCATAAGCATTTTTACAGTTTTTACCAAAAAAAAAAAAAAAATCTGGACAAAAGAAAACCAGAAAACCTGCAAATTTTCAGTTTTCATTAGATACCTCAAAATCAAATTTACAGTGGTTCTGTGTATAAAAACAGACAATTATCAATGTTTTCAGTCTACTCACACTTATATTTGAACTACAGAACTTGAAGCAATAAGTGACTTGCATTCTCTTACCACTAACTGCTGCATGTTGCTTCAGATATTCCCTTCTGACATTTATGTTCTTCACAAGGCACTGCCTAGCATGAGCTCTTCTCTCTTTCACGGGATCTTTTGCACACAGTGCACAAATAGCCATATATTCTAGTGGCAGCCGTAGTCTAGAAAGGCCTTTATGAAGTTTCTGAGCAAATATTTGTCTCACTTGGTAACATTCATCCTATTAAAAATGAAAAAAAAGCAAAACCAAAAAAGATAACAGTAAACTTTTCTTAAAGCAATATAAACTGTAAAATAAAGCATGGAAGCCCAAGTAAATATGCTAAAATCAATTAGACCTTGAAGCCACTAAAACATAGGAATTGCAAGAATTTTTTTTTAACGCCAGTTTAGAGCAATTTAATTGAATTATTCAGCTGAAGCTTCCTTTAAGTGCAGAAAAAGAGCTATGGTTCAAAATTTGTGCAAGATGTCATACTCAGGACTCAAGGCCTAATTTATCATAAGCATGGGTTTACTGAAATTTTTTACAGTTGGGTCACTGCCTTTGTAAAGCCAAAGGCAAAGATCTGCACAAAAACATTTTAGCTACCAGTAACTACCACCATGTTGATTTTACTGCTACGATTTCACATATTTACATCAACACATTAATATTAAAAACTTAATAAAATTCAACAGAATTACCAGATAAGGTGAAACACTGAAGAGACTACCAAGCATTATTCTGTGGAAACCTATGCACTACAACTGACCATGGAAGAGAATTATCTGTGTCTATCAACTGCCAAACAACACAAAATAAAACAGTATGAAGGCAGCAATTGTAGTTCTACAATTTATTAAGCAATGTGTTCCCAGGAAAGGCATGAAATTTAATTATTTTTTTGTATGAAAATAACCTGCATATACCATTTAATACACGACAAATCATTTACTAACACAGGACAAGGAAGTTTAACACAAACATATGTAGAAAAGACTTGGAAGAAAACATACAGAAAAGCTTAATGTAAAAAAGTTCACCAAAACAGCTTGGCATATTTAACCTGCCAAAAAAAGGTCAAGAGGAAAGATTTGTCCCTAAACACAGAGAAAAATGTTAACAGGAGGAAGCAGCTATTTTAGGCAAATGACAATTTTGAAGTCAGAAAGGATTGAAGAGGGTTTCCACTTATCAGTCAATTGGAGGCGCAGAGCCAAAACCTAGCCACTGGAAACATTGGCTCTGCTAAATTTGCAAATGGCATCAAAAGAGATTATGTACTAGATAAAACAATCCACCCTCTGCCCCCACTAAAAATGAAATTAAGAAGAAACTTTTTTCAATCAAGCCCCATTTTCTCCTTTCTGTGCTTTAAGCAATATTCCCCCTCTGTGGACTGAAACTCTGAAAAATATCCTGCAGCCAGAGCTGAAGTAACGCAAGCCCACAAACACAAACCATGAGATCTGCTCAACATCTCTTGTCTCCTTACAGCAAATCCACCCCCACAGGAGGCTAAGTAGAGCCCTCTTTTCCTCCTCAGTATCATCAAAGTCTAAAGCCTTTAGGGAGCTCAGAAGAGACTGATGCCTAGTTGGTGTTTCAACAGGGAAACCTCTTTATCTCAAGGAACAAGCAAATTATAGTTGGTTGTTACTGATGGTATTGTGTGGCCAGTTGGAATGACTATAATTAAATTATCTTTTAATATTGAGAATAACCATAAATTCAACTCAGTTACACTATCTCACTAAGAAGAATGTGGACAAAACTTAACCCAGGTATGATATTTTTAACAGCATACACAAGCTCCATATGTTAACTCAATTTTATATATCTATGTCTCTGAATTTAATGCCAATTCATCCAAAGTTCACCATTTGCAAAACATCATGTACCACTCAGACACAACTCTGATTCATCAATTACAACACCTTAAGTTAACAAAGAAAAGTGTAAAAAGCTCTGGGATTTTTTTAAACAAATTAAACTTATGCAATCTACAAGATTTATTCTAAATACAATTAAAATGCATTTTCAACAGCAAAGATCAGATCTTAAAACTGATCTTAAAGCTTGTTAAACACTGAAGTACTACCTTCAATTACTTTTCACTCTCTTTCAATATGGAGCTCTGCTTACATCAAAATTTGTTCTAGAGATCAAAGAAGTCAACTGCTGGTAAGCTTGTAAGATTGGCCAAGCACATATGTAACTTACTTTATAATTACTAAAACTACATGCATTTCATCATCAAAAAGTTCCTGTATACCAGTGCCATTTTCACACAGCATTTAGTGACAAAATTGAATTATGTGTTCTGTACTCCAATCATTATATTTTTACAAAATGGCAGCATCAGAGGAAAAAAAATAAAACAAGTGCCAGCACAGAATCACAGCAGAACCTGTGCAGACCATCACAGGCCTTTAAAAGCAAGATTTTTCCTGTTGTTTAATCTGTTTTCTGATCTGCCCACTTAAAGAATCTTTGCTGTGATTTAAATAACACAAAACTAGAGTTGGCCTTGATGTCACCTGATTTGCGGCTCGATTTGAAAGTGTTAAGGAAAAATAAACTTTTAGAGTAATCAGTATCTACCACCAAGAAATGGGTTCTAAAACTAACCACTCTAAGCATTAACATATATGTATGCATATGTGCACATGCCAAATCTTAAAAAAAAAAAATTTCACTACTTTTAAGTGAAAAAGTCATTAAAGCCATTACAGCAACTCTGCATCTGAGCTTCTCCACTGACAGTGAGAAAGGAAATTGGAGAAGGCCTCAAAAACATCTAGAATATTTGTAAGTATTCAAAAACCATTATGAGCTGAACTGAAAATGAAAGAATTCCTGACCTGACAGAGCTTACAATCTAAATTCTAGAAAACAACTTAAGAGTGATGAAAGGCAAAGAAATATCAACAAATTAAGAGGGAAAAGTGACAGAAATGATACTACAAAAGAACAGATTCTCAGGAGGGAAATGACTGAACAAGGGAACAGATTTTGATCACTGGGTTCACAAGAAAACAGAACATGCAAACACTACATTGGCAAGGCTAATTTGACATGACATTATCCAGCTTGAGTATCCTTTCCGGAGCAGAGCTTACTTGTCATTACATGGAGTGATTGTTTTCCTCTTGACTAATTTTTCTCTCAACTGTAAAAATCATTACAACTCATTTTGAGACAAGACTAACATTTCTATTCAGTTTTGGAATAGGAAAGCTGAAAAGTATCATTCTTTGCTTTGGATGTAAAGACCTTCAGTTATTACCACTGAATTCCTGCTGTAGTTTTGCTAGATTTCATCTGTGTAAGTAGTTTAAAGCTTTGTTCTATTTCTCTTGTTTTTCATAGCATTTGGGAACTGAGGAGGGGGCTCCTTTTCATAGGAGCACAGAAGTTTAAAATCCACATAAACTTAGTTCAAACACTATACAAGCCTAATAGGGACTGCCTTACTCTGGTAGAGGAATGATTTTTTTAGCCTAACTTTAACCAACATCAAGCAACTTTAGAAACTAAAAAAGATACTCTGCATGAAAGTAAACAATAGCCACACAGGAGCCATACTCTGTATTTTCTAATATTAAATGCCAATTTTAAACTCTTCTGACATTTAAAATGGGTCGCAGCTTTTAAAGCTTTAGCAGGAATTAAGGTCTAAAATGGCATATCATTATTACTGCAGATATCTTCTGGACAGGATTCCTTCCAGAGGATTTCTTGACTTCTGGAAAGCCAGGAGAATACCAACAGCAACACAAATAAAACCAAGAGAGATCCCTTCATGGCCACCTTACTCTTGGAATATGAATCAATTTCTGCACTATTTGCTAGGTCTACAAGCCAGAAATAGAGGGGGTCCCTATATCTCTACTTGTTAGTTATTTCCTTGCTACGGGCTCACAGGCAGAAGTTAAGGATGAAAATTCCAGCATCTGCTAAGGAATATCTCCCTATTTCTTCTAATATTTGAAGGAAGCTAATTATTTTTGCAGACCTCTGAATTCCAAATATTTTCTACCCAAGTACTGAGAAACCAAGGTCACTGTTTTCACCATGGTTTAACAGAACTTTAACAAACTTTTACATCATTTTAACTTCTAATAATGTTATAATGCAGCTGGGGTATTACTTAAGTACATACTGCATTTCTTAGTTTATCAGTATTCTAACATTTGACTACTCTAACTCAGTATTCCCCCAATGGCCAGCCCAGTACTACAGATCTAATTCTCACCCAAAATGAGTTTTCAGGATTATGTAATGGAAATAATTTCATACCAAGGGTGAACATTTTGCATTAAGCCAGATTCGCAGAAATATACATAACATACAGAACAAACAACTATATACTCATACATCTGCTGATAACCTACAACTCCCACCAAATTTCCTTACATTTATGGCTAGTGCACACAGCTGGTATTGTTCTAAGGTGATGATTTCGTGGTAACAAGGTTCTTGTGCCAACTTCACAATAGCATTCCCTGCAGCCAGCCTCAAGCGAGACATATCAGGTTTACTGAAAAACAAGCACATGGTTTGTGAAGGTTATTAGTAAAAAAAAATATGTAATTATTTGATTAAATTAATTAAATCCAATAAGTCTGCATCACTGCAAAACAAGTACTTAAACGGAAAGAAGTTTCTGTGACCTTAGCCACCCCCATGCCAGCAGAAGCAATTTCAAACCCAAAGTAATTTTTATGGCACCACATTTTACAGCCTATTCCCACTTACCATTACCTGGTCCCAACCTGGCAATAAAAATTTTCCATCAAACTTCCTGGAAGTTCCAAACTGGTGTGAAATAGTTCTAGCTGTGTATTGAGCCAGGACAGCCCACACTGCCCCTCAGAGACCACATCTAGCAGTAAGATACTTCTGTTCAGCTTGCTGGTCCCCCTGCAGCAGGGCAGTCCTGCCAAAGAAGTCCAGTTCTAGTCCCCAAAGTTGCCAAACTTTTCTAGCTCAAAATCCATGCTTCAGGCCAACATAAATTAAGATTAATTAGACACTGCAATACATGACTAAGTGAATTTTATTTTAAGACAATAGCAAAATGTCTTTTGAATGCAACCACTGAAAACATTGTATATCAGATGTGTGTCAAATTTTCTACAGCACAGAACTATGACATTCTAAACTCAAAAAGGTTTTTATAATTTTTCTCTTGGTGAGCATTAGTTTAAGAAAAAAATGCAGATAGTATTTAAAAAAAATCAATTCAACTTCATATCTAATATCAGTATTTTCAGCAAATGCTAGTGTCCTCTGATACTGAAACAGTCTTATTTTATGCTTAGTATAGACTACAATCAAAATCCTACTACGAAGACATGCAAGATTCACGTAGATGTTCTATCTAACCACAAACAGAAAATAATATTGAATTTTGTAGGACTGTTTAGAAATTATATAACTAAAAAGAGCTGGAAAGGACAGTTAATATACCGTTTGTTGATAAAATCTGGTATGCTAACATCTCAAAGAAATCAGTTGTTGATTTAAAAACAATTCAAGAAAGTCATCAATCCTACTACTTCCAAGTGTGAAGGATGAACAAGAGAAGGGATTTGTTGTCCAAGTGGGCCCTTGTCTTTACCTGACACTGCAGGCTGAACCATGCTTTGAAGTTAAAAAAAAAAAAACCTCCCTTACACTGTCACTGAAAGCTGGAGTAGTATAGATTTCAAGAGGCATAGAGGCAGAGTCACTTTCAGGGCTGACGAGGGCAATAACACCAAGAAGATTACAACATGACTGACGGCCTCAACAGCATCAAAGGCTCCTGAGCCCTGCCCCTTTCACTTCATTCAATTATCTTTAGCAAATTGTTAAATACTGTTTAAAAGACAAGTGCAAGCCATGAACACTAAAACTGACTCACACAGATTGACCTCATATCAAGTACAGTCTAAAATGTATGTTCTGTCCTGAATGCACAATTTTGCTCTTTTTAAAGCCTACTCCAAGTCAAAAGGCAAAGTATCAGGTTTGCATAGAAGGGACACAGTAAGCATTGCCAGAAAGAAGATATCCTTCTTGCACTCAATGGGTGAAGAACAAAGGTCAGGAAGTGCCAGCGAGTTCCATGCAGAACTAACAGGCTTGAAAGATCATCTCCTCTGCTTCAGGTTTTTAGAGTAATTGTTAAGGCGGGAAGTATAGCTCACAGACACAGTGGACTGGCCCTTCTACCAGTTTGGGGCTTTCCTGAAACACAGTAGTGAGAATCACAAAATAATTATTATATGTCCTGTCAACAGGGCTCTTACCTCATTCAGCAGTGGGTGCACATATTCCCTAGTCTTCTTTTTGTCACTAATTTACTTAGACAAACTCTTCTGGTCGCCTTTGTCACTTCTCACTAGATTTCATGCAGTTGGAATTTGGCTTTTCTAACTGTATCTGAGATGGTGTCCTCTGTATTGCTGCCAGATTACCCATCTCTACTTCCTCCTTCTGAATACCTCATACAACCACAGAATTAGTTGGGGCCAGAAGGGACTGTTAAAGCTCACCTAGTCCAACCCCCTGCAATGAGCAGGTACTTGGAGGCCTGTCCAACCTGACCTTGAATGTTTCCAGGGATGGAGTAGCTATCACCTCCTTGGGCACCCTGTTTGAATGTTTCATAACCCTCACCATAAAAAAAAATTCCTCCTACTATCTACAGGCTCTCCTTAAGTACTCACAGGTCACAATAAGGTCTCTCCAAGCCCTTCTCTTCTCCAGGCTGAACAACTCCAACTCACTCAGCCTTTCCTCATAAAAGTGCCCCAGCCCTGTAATCATTTTTATGACTCTTCTCTGAACAGTTACATCAACAGCAGTTCCATGTATTTCTGGTGCTGAGAACCCCAGAGCTGGATGCAATACTTTGGGTAGGGTGTCACCAGAGTGAGCAGAAGAGGCAGAATCAAATCCCTTGACCTGCTAACCACGCTTCTTTTGATGTGGCCCAGGACACAGCTGGCCTTCTGGGATGTAAACACACATTGTTTGCTCACATCCAGCCTTTCATCCACCAGTGTCCCCAAGTACTGCTCTGCAGGGCTGCTCTCAAGCCCTCTTTTTGTGTTTGAATTTTGCCAGGAGCTTCTTGCTCATCCAGGTACGGTTTGCTGAAGTATCCATCTGACCTTCTGCTGTGACCAATCCAGAGCACTGAGGGGACATTTTTAAATATTAGGTAACTAGTATTTAAAAGCTAGGTAACTAGCTTTCTTGGGCCCCTCTTCCCTCCAGGCCTTATCCAAGGGGACCCTACAAGCACATTCCTGAAGGGATCCAAGACTGTTCTCCTGAAGTCCAGTCCAATCTTACCTTCTGACCCCCTTCTTGCCATCAGGATTTTGAACTCCACTATCTTAGGGTCATTGCAGCCAAGGCTGCTTTCAACCTTCACATCCCCAGTAAGCCTCTCCTTGTTGGCATGAATGAAATCCAGCAGAGAGCCTCTCCTCATTAGGTTCTCTACCACAATCTAACCAAGCCCTTAATGGCTTTTGTAGACATAAATTTGCAATGTTTGGCAAGCAATAGTAGCTGACAACTTGTCGCTTTTCCTACCACAGAGGATTAAGAAGACATCCAGAAAAACAAGTTGTCTAACACTCACCTAGAAGGTAAATTATTTATTGAGACTTAATCCTGTTCACATATTTCCTTCTTGCTTTCAGTTTTAGAGACCTCAAGGGATTAGCCCGCCTCCAAGCAGAAGTGCCTTGTGTACTAAGTATTTCCACCTGGTTTATACAACACACTTATTCTCTAATAGAAAGCCCACCTATTGACATTTGGCATATGCAGCAATTGATACATCAGGAACAGCAAGCTTCATAAAAAATTAAAACCTGTTTTCAGTGGGAAGGAAGAAGTTGCACAGTTTATCCCTGAAATATGATTAATAGTCTGTTGAAGAGATAAATAAAAGCAAGACTATAAAACCTAAAATACAGCTGTGTGTACAGTGTTACAAAACCTAAGACTCAGCAAGCTTACACAGGAACCAGCCAAGCTTACCATCACATCTTATGAAATAAGATGTATAAACTGTTAAGCAGTCTAACAGAATAGTCTACATACTACTTCGATTAAAACTTCCCTCCCCTCCATCATCACAGACATGAAAACATTACCATCCGTTACATACCTAATTTTCCCCTGCTCTGTTAAATCTCCATCACTGTGTAATATTGTTGTTAGCAATCTCAGAGTAGAAGTTCCTGACTTGCTGTGGTTGTTCTTCATTCCTAGCAACCATCGAACCATCATCTTAATGGCCTGAATCTGAAAAAACAAATTAATACCAAAAAGTCAAATCATATCATAAGCCTCATTCTTTAAATAATCTTTACCTTAATTTAATCACATAGTATTTATTCCCAAGTGCTCTTTGCTGGTGCAAACGTAAGTCTGTCAGGACTGCAAAGTATCATTTAAACACTGAAAGATAACTAGACATACTCTCACTAGACAGCAACTTTTCACTGAAAAGTTCAAGCATGTATTACAGCAAATAAAAATTATACATTTAGTTAAAGTTTGAACTGCTTCTTCTCTAAGTAATCACATTCTTTGAAAATGTTTTCTTAATTGAGCTTACGTCCATTAAATACTGTGAAATAGGCTAAACAGTTTATACTTACTAAGAAAATGTTACTGGATCAAAAAGCAAAACACATTTTCAGCTTTATATATTCCTTTAATTCACAGAATATTCTGAACTGGAAGGGATCCACAAGGATCAACAAGTCCAGTCAATGAACCATACAGGGATTGAACCCATGACCTTGGCGTTAAATTCCTGTGCCCTATATATTCTCTGTTTACTATGTAATACTTGAGTTTAAATTTAAGATATGTACATGAAAAAACACTTGATAGACATCTTGACAGTTAAGAGTAGCAGTCTGTACTACAATAACTTACCCTGGTAAAGAATACTTTTTTCACACCTATTTAAAAAAAAAAAGCCTCAGTTACTTGGGATAACTTGGTTTTGCCAATGGAAACACCAAGTGTTTTGAGGCAAGCTTCTGCTAGTTGCAGAATCCAACAACTATCATGAAACACTGAAAAATTTCACATTTCTTTAGTGAAAATAAAAGATCTATTTGGAGATTAAGATTATTTTAGTATTTGAATCCCTTTATCTTTTTATTTTCCTTTCATATGACGGCAGAGACAATAGAGGAAACAAAGAAGAATATGTTCTTGCAGCAAAATGAAATTGCTCATCAGAATCACACAGACATCCTTGGGGAAGAAACAAACAAAACAAACAAACAAATAACTCCTGAACTCTGAAGATCAAAACCCAAAAGTTTGAGAAAACTTACACTTTTCACACATGGTAACTTCAAATATTGTCATTAGTGGGAAAAGCAATTCTAGCAAATTTTATATAAACATTCACAATATCACCAAATTAAATTTATCATAGCATAATTAATCTATTCCTTGCAACAAACTGACGAAAATGGTCCCATCAAAGCTCAGTTCTAGGACAATCACTTATATGTGAGTTCAGTTTTTAGTACTGTTGTCCATTTGCTCCACCTTACTGGGTTAACAGCAGTAAGCTGCAGGATGTCTGTCACCCCAGAACTCAAAATGCAAATGGAGTCTGAGAAGCAGAAATTAAATTGCCTTGACCTCACTTTCAAAGGGCTTTCCACTGGAACAGTTTTAAGTGTCCACCAGAAGACTTTAATAGCATTAAACCCAATATAATCATTGTAATAAAACAATAATAGCATCAGATCTTTTCACAGCTCACAAATTCACTTTCTTCATGTCACAACCAGGACCTGTAACCATTAGTGCCTCCCATTTGTTGGGAAGATGGAAATATGACAGCACTCCTTGGTCTTCAAATGAATAACATATTAAGCCAAGGAACAGACACAGGCTACCTTGTCCCCTGACCAATTCCAATTTCCATCTTGGCTTCTAGTAACTTCCTCCATAATGTCTTCTCTCGAATTTTATTATCCAAACCGATTCTACTCTTTCCTTCCATGTAGTCAAGTTCTAGTCCCACCTCCTTCAGAGTTTTTATCTGATCCCACTAGCTTCCCTATTTCTTCGCTGGTGTTAATGATGATATGATGGTATTCCAGCAACCATTCAGAATTAAGCATTCCCATGAAATAAGTACAGGACATGAGAATTCCCCCAGGCACTACTACTGATGACCCCAAAACTTAAACATGACATGAGTTTGGACTGCTGTCATGTTTTAAATTTGCCCTTTACAACCAATTAGTGTAGCTATTAAAGGATAATTCCAGTTGGAAGGAGTGTTAGGAGATCTCCAGTTCAATCTCCTGCTCAAGGGAAGGACAGCTATGAAATCACACCACACTGGTCACAACTTTATGCACTGTGGTGTCAAAAGCCCTCCAGGAATGAAGACTGCACAGGCTCTCCTGGCAACCTGCAAACCTCTTGCCACCTGTTGCATTGTCTGACTGTTCTGAGGCTTTTCCTTATATTCAGTCTGAACCTCTTGTTTCAATTCATGTTCCATGAGCCTAGAATTCTCCTCCAAGATGAAAAATTATTATACGCAACATGAAAAGATAAGAAAGTGAAAATGAGACAGAACCATATCAAAGACAACTGTCTGCCTACTACATCACCATTATGACAGCAGCTTGCACAGGTTTCTACTGCCTGAGGTTTCAGAGCCACAAAGGCTGCAAGTTTGTGCAGTAGCGAAAAACTAAACAAAGCCCACTTGGAGCATAGTGAGAGAAATAGGATGAGAAATCATATTCCAGTGATATGGAAGGAAACAAGAAATATCACTGTTACTACACAAGTTGCAAACCACTGCATAGTGCACAGTACTCATTACAGGGCACTGCCAAGAGAGGTTATTGCTTTAGAACTCAAGTGCCAGGCATAGGAATTCCAGTCTAACTCATACAATCATTAATCCAATTCATAGTTAATACTGTACTGAAACATTTCTCTGCAGACAGCCTTTCATTTACGATTTTGCACCTAGAACTAAGGCTATCCTACATCAGTCTACATCTGCTAGGCTGCACAGTATTAAAATTTAGTTTTCAGCAGTCCTTCCCACTTTCATACTCCAACTTGCTAGTTTTAAAATCTCCCTACTAGATATATAATCATGTTACAAAAGGAAGAAGAGGCTTGTAAAACCAGAGTGAAGAGTACACTATCACACAGAAGTCATTTGTAAACTAATGGCATGATGGGCAGCATACATTAAGTTTAGGCTTCTCAGCAGTAATAAATGCTAATTAAATTTGCAAATCAATTTTCACAATACCTGTTTTCACCTGCAAATAAATGCTTCTTACAGTTTTCAGGCTTGGCTTCAACTTCAAATTGAAGTTTTAAGCCTTAAGAATTTCTGCAGGTTAATTACCCTCCAAATAGCCAAATGTATGATAAGTTTTATCAATATAGAAGTACATTTTAGAGTTATTAAAGCTTCACAAATCATTTAAGATAATTAAGAAAAACAACATTTACTACTTCAAGTTACATGTATAATCACTGAAGTGAAATCACATCTATTTAAAACTAGCACTTCATTAAATTAAAACAAAGGTGCATTCTTTTAACAGTTTTTGGAGTGTACTGTGTAACTGTGGGATTGCACAAATATGAAAAATATCTTTAATGTAGTCAAACAACGAAAATCAACAAATCAACAACAAAAAACCCCAAGCCTTTCCAGTAATGAGTTCTGTACCAAATTACAAACCAAAACAGTTACTCGCCTAGCAGAAAAGCAGGTCTGCTAGGAAGAGTTCAACAATTTTGGGAGAAGGCAAAGAGCTTTTTAAAACCAGAGAAACTTTACCCAAAAGACATTGGAAAAGAAACAAGTGATATAACATAGAGCGTACTACAAAAAACAAGCATCTCATTCTGAAAGAAGTGAAAGCAAAAATCTATTCCTGTTCTGAAGGAAATTTAAAAACCAAATACAGATATAGAATATATTTTCTACAGTGTGAGTCTATTTCTAATTCATTGAAAAATTGACTGACAGTATCTATTAGAGAGTACAGAAAACCTAATACAGTTACTCCAAAATAAGAAAAATCTTGAGATGACATTTTTAAATAAAGTACAAAAACAAACACCCACCATTTTAAAGTGTTTTTTTCCTTAAATCCAATTTTTTTCTCTAATACATATTGCACACATAGAAAAATAAACAATGGAACAAATTTATTCATTTGAGGAAACTGACAAATCCAAACCCCATTCTTCTTCTTCCAAAACAACTGAAAGTTTCTTGGAATATCATAAAACTTCAACAGAAAAAGGAAACAAAATTTCTATAGTATTTAGCTCCTACATTGAAGAAGAGGGGAAAAAATAATTTTACTTTAAGTAATCCAGCTATCATCACACTTAAGTGTCAGAAAACAAAACTCAGCCTATAAAGAGCTTATACAAAACTTATTGAATTGTGTGTATAAATTTATGCATAAAATAATAATTAAAAAAACATGTTCCCAGGAGCAAATCCTTATTAAGTATTAAAAGCATAATAGACAGGAAAACACAGTACGTACTACTTACTTTAACAAGGGTTTCAGGCGACACTTCTTCATCTGGTACCCAAAGTTTTGTTGTCTTTTTTCCTGGAAGCTAAACCAAATGTAACATTTGTTAAACTATTGTTACTCTTCAGTGAAACTTATAACCTCCTCTTTCCTGTTTGCTTCTGGAAATATAGCAGCACTCCTTGGTCACATTATGCCTTCAGTATCTTATGAAGTAACCACTACAGAAATGAGATACCTCCCTATACAAGTATCAGCAAATTTAAGATTAGTAAAGGGATTGGTGGTTATTGTTGCCTGAAAACTATTCCTTTAGAGTGTAATTACCATTGCTTTGAAAGTTTTTCCACATCCAGTAGACTGGAACCCCATGCACATTTTACTGTTTTAGACAGTGTATCTTTCCCTAAGCAATTTCTAACAGTGCATGAGTTCATTTTTTGACTTCACAATCACTTTATAATCAATACAAAATTGTTCAAAAAATTAAAATGCTGTCTTCCATTTAAATAGTGTATTTTAGCTTTAAATGTAATATACTTCCTAAAAATCACAACTCACTCAAGATACAGAGTGAAGTCGTAACATTTTTCCCATTTTTAACCAAAACAAAGTCACAAGTGATGAAATTCTGTGCTATGCAGCTCATTACCTCAGTAAGATTCCCAAATTCCTTTCCTGTATTCCTGTACTATAGGTTTTCAATGGAATTCAATGAGGAATCAAAAGACAACTATATACAAAAAGCAGAACCAGCATGCCAAATATTTTCCCAAACACCTACTGAGTATGATACTACAGGAAAAGCATACTCTTAAAACAAGGTTTTAAAAATACTCACCCTATCATTCATTAGCAAATCTTTAACAATAAAAGTAGCAACCAAAGATTTCAAAGGGGCAGCAAATTGGTCAGGTGCAAGCATGGCTATATGGCCAATAGTAACCAATGGGGTAATGAGGTGCTCAAAATTGCTTGGATCCAGACTTTTATGCAGTGGCTAAAAAAAAAAAAGGCAACAAATTCAGGTATTACTGATATAATCTGTGTCTTGCTGAGGGGATGGAAATTACAGCTTCATATCAAGTTGTCCATGTGTACTTCAGAAATACAATTTTAAAAGGACTATTGATTATTTAATTTTAAAGATACATTCACCAACCCATCAAGTCTTCCACAAGTCAGAGGAAATATCAAGATGTCAGACAAAATATTTAACACCTCTGCATAGTTCAAGAAGTGACAGCTCAAGCATGACTATTTAGGAAACAATGGATTGAAAGTCCTAGTTTCTTGTGGGAGAACTAGATCTCAAGGTGGTAATTCCAGTAATGGACTATGATTCAGCCTTCAAGATAAGAGGCTGATGGCCACTAATTAAAAAGTACATTTGCAGCTATAGCTATAAAACTTATTTAGTCTGTACCACAATTCAGTTGTACATAATTTATGCAATCATTTAAATACTTCTGACTATTTTCAATAGGGATAAGGAGTAGCATATGGTTCCTCTTTCCATAAATAGTTCATGGTTCTAGTACATAGCCCAATGCTTGGTTTTCCTCTATCAGCTCTTAAAATATATAACCTAAAACATGATGAATCATGAGATACAAGAACACCCTCTACTACCATTCTTCAGGCCAAAATCACGCAAGAAAAAAAGGAAAGGGGAAAAACATTATTTCCTAAATTGGCTACAGCTTGCAACTATATCCCTTAGTTTACATGTGCAATATTAAAGATCAGTAAAAGCAAGTTAAATATTTAATGTTACCTCAAATATCTGTGCAAACTGTGTTTCTTTGCTGGAAAATATTGCATGGATGCAGTGAATAGCATACTTGGCTTGACGAGGGGGTCCCTTTTTAGCTTTATGATGCAACACTGGAAGCAAAGCACTAAACAGTTGTGTAACAAAACAAATAGACAAACAGACCAAGAGATAAGTCATTTCACAAACTGAAAATCTTTCAAAACATCAAGCTAGCAAAGAAGTACAGATATACATACTAAAAACATGACACTTCTGCAAAAGCACTAATTGCTTTTGTTTGAGTAATCTCTTCAAAAAAAAAGAAGAAAAAATTTATTTATATAACTTGCAAGCAAATACCCTAGTTTTTATTGATAAAATATCACATGGTAAAATAGGCATTTATATCTGCACAGGTACTAAATATTCTTTTGGAAATATTTTTGCCTACATATCACCATGAAATTGCAAGGAATTTTTTTACACTGTGCATATATATAACCTAGGAAAGAATAAGTAATTCTGAAAGGCAACAATATGAATTATAGTTGTATCATTGACATACCAGCTGTCACTACTTTGGGTATATTCATTTCACTTCCATTCTTCAAAAATCACTACATTTTAGTCTTTCAAAATCTCTTTTTGGAAGTAATACTTTCTTCCAAAAGAATGCAGGATAATGATACAGCAGATGAAGAGCGAGAACTTCCAAAATCCTATACAGTAAAGATCACTGCTAAGAGTAATATACACAACTTACGATCGTATGTGAGGAAAGTCTTCTTCAATTTTACTTCCTGTATTTTTGAAAATTTGTAATGCAGCTTCTGCCACTTTTTCATCATCCATTTTCAAGCAAGCGAGGAGAGATTCAAAAGTTTCAGCTGAATGAAATGAGATAGGGTGCGTAAACGAAAGTACCTGCCAAAATATGATGAAAGCCATGTTAACGGTTTTTAAAGGTCCACTTACAGTAGGACACTTCATCAAGAGTCATTTTCCACTGCCATACTGGAACATTTATAATACCCTCCCTGGTTTTGACCCATGACGCACATTTCTCTTTTTTTTTTAGAAGTTCGCTGTCTTTATGCATGACCTCATTTGATTTTATTTTTTTCACCAGTCTCAGTTTCTCCTCCTGTTATTCTCAGTGGCTACATCTGCATTAGCAAGTACTGGGTTACAGCAGGAGCAGGTCTTAAGAGAAACACAACTGATGCTAAGGAAGTAATATTCATGTTTCAGTTTAACTTCAGTGTATTTTTGGACTGACTAAATCCACTTTAGCCACTGCAACACAACACGTGCTTCTGAAGCCCACATCAGTTTGGTTCCTCTGAAAGGAATCCAGCTTGTGTGCCTCCAGACTTCATGTTTGTTTCCTCAGGGGAAGAATTGATTCTGCTCTGAAGTGAAATTCTTCTCTCTAAAATAGCAACACAGACATACTCAATAGGGTCTCTAGTCCCTCAAGCTTTCCACAGCAGATTCTATACCTCTCCTTCAGATTTTCGGACTTGTTTCAAGTATGACAGTCCTCCCATGATAAAAAAAAAATTAAATAAAGAAACCCTCAATTGATCCTCATTGAAATTTTGTCTTCTCTTCATTTTTAAGTGGCTGTTGATTATTAGCCTCATTCCACATAATATTCTGACCCATGGCAGAGAAACAATCCTCGAAACCTAGAAACTTCTTCATATACAGTTTTCTATTTTAACCAAGTCACCTTCCTTCCCACTTCACTGCATAGCATTCTCAATGCTGGTCTTTTATATTTGTCCTCTCTCATGATGTATAAACCTCTTTGTTAAGGGCAGTCTTACTCATCTTCCTGGAATGTGTCATGTCAGTTCATACAAGTATGTAAATGCTGACTTGGAAGCCTTCATTCAAGTATATAGCGCTTCACAACATGATTCATTCTTTCTTACTCAGGTGCACTCTTGTGCTACTAGGTATCTGTGCACATCTGGATAAAGAGCTACACCCATCAGGTGAATCTACTCAGTCCTTAGTTAACCTAAAATACTCTGAAAACTTCAATATGGTAGTTAGATTTTAGATTTTTCGGTCTCTGAAGTCAACCTCCAGCTGGACTATTTGATGGTCTTTGCTATGCTAGCTCAGTCTCAAGATTATTCACAGCTGAAACAGGTAAGACCCCAATGTATGTGGAACACAGAGGAATCACGGAATAGTATTGATATACAATATATCAGTTGTATATATTTACAAATCACTGAATTCATGCTTTAATAATCAAAAGTCCACTGCTGCTGTCTCACACGCAACTACTTTTGGCTTCCAGAAAAGCTTCTAAATCATTTAAAAAATAACCTTACTTATGTGCCATGTAAGATGAGCATAAAGCACAAAAAACCAAACCAGGTTCTTCCAGGTAGGCACCACATGCTTTTGACTAAAAGTAGTAAGTGCTAATTAAAAATTTATTTTAACAAATTTGTTTGCAGCGTTCCCCGTGCTCACTGAGCACCAGGCCTATACTTGCCTTCAGCAATTCAAGACCTGCTCTGATTGCCTGGTCAGTAGGTACACCCTCATCTTCATCATCAGCCGTTCCATCTATAGACTTGTTCACTTGCTTGATTAGGGCACTGAGAGGAAAATAAAACATGGCCTTGCAGTTACTTCAATTCCACCATGTATGATTATATCTTAAACTTGTGAAAACAATCCTATTAAAGCAATTTATTTAAAATATAAGCTTATTATAAAACAAATATGTCAACTACATAATCTGGTTGCCCTCATCTCCTATCCAAATCAAAGCTCATGAAGCATTACATTAAAAAAATATTTATCCATCATGAATTAAGAACTACATACAAATTACTCTATAAGTATGACCAAAGTAAGAAAACAATTTAAGCATTACAAGCAACAAACTCAATAGGAATTATGCTGAGGTTACAACCCACTAAAGATTCTTAATAGTTGATGGAAAATAACTGTTCACAATACTTAGTCTCTAACTAAGAGGGAAAAAATAACAATTTCACAGTTCTGTTAAGAGATGATGACAAATTTACAAGACCTATCTCCTGAACATTTCTTCTTGACTGTAAGGTTTATTTCAAATACTGCTGTTAGTTAAATAATAATTTCAGCAACTACTTTTTCCCCACTTCCCTTAACTTCATTGGCTCACTCTTCCTTGAAGTCTTCCTGCCTTATCATCATAATCTTTACTTCCTCAGCTACATTACTGTTTACGTCATTGAGCTAATATTCTGGGTGAAAAGCTTCAGCTGAATAGTCTGAGCAGAAATTTCAATGTTTTAAAATAAGTCCACTGGTCATAAACCATACTGTGTCCATCAGCAACACATCCATTTTTAAAGACAAGTCATTCCAGCTATGCTATCCAGTGATCACATTCTGGACAAGGACACAAAAACCACTATAAAAGGTGAAACAAAAGAAAACATTGCAAGTCACAATGTTTTAAGCCACACCCACCCAGCCTATTACTGCTTGTGCTTAAAGGCAAAGTAAGAAACCCCAGTTTCAAACCCTGTGATCTATGGCTGACAATAACACAAAAAAATACCTGATAGATTCAGTATCAATGTGCACAGGAGCAATTCTCTCAAGAAGAAACTTTATCATTTCCAGGAAAGGATTTGTTGGTTGCTTTGGATTGCCCAACTTCTTTGTTATTTCCCTCTGAAATGTAAGTTGTAATTAAATTTGTAATCAATTCTGTATCAAAAATATTCACATTTTAAGAGCAATTCTTACCACACATCCTTCAGCCTGTTTGCAAGAACATGTTGGGCTAACAAGCATTTCTAACTGACTTCTTATTTTTTCATCATCTTCTAGAACTTGTGTGAACTTCTTCATGAAATCTTGAGCTTTCCCCGGATCAGGAAGGTTTCCTTTAAATAATCAAAATAAATCACTATTTATGTATTGTAAATTGCACGAGTTTGTAACATCATACAAACCACACAAAACCAAAACCGAACAAACAAGAAAAAAACCCACAAAAAACCCAAACCACAAAACACCTCAAAATGTGCAGAGATACCTATGAGGACACAAATTTCTGCAAATTTCCTCTGGCTATTTGCTTTCCCCACCCTTCACACTCATTTTTCAGCAAGTTTAGTAGTTCTTGCTAATAATATTACTAACAACTGAAGCTGACCTCAGACAGCAAAGCCTAAACTCCACAACAAATTATACTATGCATACAGATTATCCAAAGCAACAAGTGCGAAAAATGTCAAAAAGGGTATTATTGCTAAATTACCCCTTAAGTAAACATAAGCTCTACAACAGCTTAAAACCAACCCCTCCACCCCCCAAAAAAACCCAAAAAAGCATTTAAATGCATTTCTTAAACTACATCCTCATTTTATATTACAGCAAAGTTATTTATTGGCAAAAGATTAGTCTGCTATTTAAGATCTTCCTATTTTTGGTCCAGCCAGTGTTAAGCAAAGCTAGTACAGAATGAGGCGCAGCACTACAGGATGGTTAGTTCAAAACAAGTTCTATTATGAATTTGTTTGCTGTATCTTTTTTTTTTTTTTTTTTTTTCCCAAATAAACCCAGAACAAAAAGTATGAGGAAAAATACAAACTGATGAAAAAAGGATTGGGATCATGGCCAACGAAGGAGCAAAGTTCATTTTTCCTCAACATTTTTTTCAAAATTACGCATAGTCTTATGTAGCATACTTTTTTTTCCACAACAGATGGCAATTTAAAAAAAGTCTATTTGAAAACAAATTTTCAGAATTGTAAACCAATTTTCTTTCTTCACACTAGTTTTAACGCTATTGACATGGTGGGCCCAGGGAACAAAGTGTTGCTTTTGGGTATTTCTTTATGGTGGGCATTTCCTTGTCAATAGTTCAGTTTATACAGAAGGTCTTCAGTTTTCAAAGTGCTTTCCTTGCTACTGAAACCCAAACTCCTTTGCATTCCAATGACACAATACTAAAACCTCAGAAGACAGGTAAGTTAGTACATAGCTTAGTAGTTTAGTTAACATCCATGAATATATAATAAATGTTAAAATATACATTAATAACCCAGGATCATCTTGACCTTGAATTAGTTCACAATGCAGCCAAAATGCTATGTGATAGGCTTCATGACTGATGAGTTCTTGCAGTAAGAGAGTAATTCTGCTTAGAGTTGCCTTCATTCTTAAAAGCATATTGCTGCATCATGTTTATCATGATTTGCTTTAAATTTTATCTGCTGCAATATGTCCTCTTATAAACTTACCCCAAATGATTTTTAAAGCAAGGAAGCAATATAGTTTTTAGACACTGTATATTCTTTTACTGACTTACTTGTTATAACCATCACTTTTGAGAATATAGCTTTACTGCTGGCATCTGTCTGCAAGTCACAAAAAAAAATGGATTAAGTAAAAATTTTATATTATTTACTTCCATTTGAATATTGAATGAGGAAGATTCCAGACTGCATTAACAAGTCAGCATCCATTCTACTAACACATCAATGCATCAGAAATCAAAAACCACCACTGAAAATTCAATGTAGACACAGGAAGCAAAAGGTAGATCAGCCCTACAGCATCAATTACTTGAAATAATTTTACTATTTTTCAATCTACCATATAACTTATGAACAGCACGAATGGGCTATTTCTGCAGTATGTAGTCTCAGAAGAATGTCATCATTTTCAGGGCTCTTAGTTGTCACAGCTGAACTCACATGTTGAGACAAAAAAAAATTATAAAAGACAGAAATCAGATATCATTTACAGGATTCAAGTAATGCTGTCAGCAGATACAGACTTCCCATATTCGAACCTCTTGTGAATCAGGATAAAAACCAAAACTGTACTGGGAAGTTGCTTTCATCCTGACTGTTCTGGTCTCCCAATACTAGCTAAGTCTTCAAGCACTGGCTAAAGCTCCCATCAAAAAAGATTGCAAACAACTAATAATTCAGCCAAACGTCAAATAACCTGAGGCAGAAGTATTAACTTACAGTAGTGTAACTGCTGAATTATGACAGATTAAAGAAGTTTAAGAAACATTTCTTTTTAGAAAATCTGCTGTGGCACTTGATCTACATAATCTTGCAATCATCTGCAGCAAATGAAGAATATACTCCAATAGACCAAAACAGCATTCACCCCCTTTTCTACATATGAACAGGGAAGGTTATATATTTTATTTTGCTGTATACCACTGCTGAAGGAGAAAACAAGAGGAGCTGTGATTTATGCTTTTGCTCTTCAGAAAAGTAACTTGTCTTAAAGGCAAGTTTGATGTCCCTTCTGTCTTAAGTCAGGAGAAATTATGACCAACAGCAATAAAAAGTTCCTTAACACATCTTCAGCCTCCTCAGTAGTGCTTTGTCTAAGAAGATCTTGAAGAATAAAAAAGGACGACTCCTGTAGAATTTCAGTAAATGGCAGAAAAGTAGACGGGGAAGTTCAAAGATTTATAGTTACATAATAATGTAGGTTGGCAGTGACAACTTTAGGTCACGCAGTTGAACTGACTACTCAAAGCAGGATCAGGTTTTGCTTCAGGCAAACTTCTAGTTGCATTTTAAATATTTACAAGGATGAAGATTTCGCAGCATCTCTGTTGCTGAAAACCTGTTCCCATATTTGATCACCCTCACTGCAATTTTTTTCTTTTTGTTTTATTACTACCTAATCAAAGTTTCTTTGTGGTAACATCTGTACACTACTTCTTGTCCTATTTCTCTATCTCTGAGAGCTCTCACAATGCCTACACTCAGCAGAGGGCTAACTACAGGAAAACAAATCAACGACTAAGCTATGACTAAATGAAGAAATTAGACAGAAGTGAAAAAGCACACAAAGTCATCTTCTAAAAGGTTACTATTTAATCACAATTTTGTTTCCTGAAAGAAAGAAATATTTACATAGCTCCGAATTGCTAATGGATATTTGTCTCAAGATCATTACTTGGACTTGTATGTGACAGTCTGAGGTGCCATTGCAGGCAGCAAAACAGCTTTGAGTCAGAGAATTTTACTTAATTTAGTATGTCAATTTACATTAAGTTTTACTTATTTATTCTGGTATTAAGAAATAAAAGCAAACAAATGAACACTTTAAAAGACAGTGTTCAGCTCCCCCTCAGACAACCTCTCTTCCCTGCTCTCATCTATCCCAAGCTATCTAAATTTTCCCATGTAGGCCTTGTTATTCAAGAGAATATCCAAGTGCAGAGAATTAACATTTAAGAGCAAAAAATAGGATAAAAACCAGATGAAAAAATGCAAACATGTCAAAAGCATGCACTTGTCTTGAATGTAATGCTTATGCTGGCAACAAAATATTCCTGGTAAATTCTTATCATATTTGATATTTTACATCTGAGAAAGAACTTCCACAAATGAAAACAAAAGGAAAAGTTGAAATTTCACTTTCAACTGAAAAGCAGAAAATATCAAGGAATGAACTCAGGTACTAAATGCATAAATGTATTTAGCCTATACTGAAAAGCATTAAACAGTACATGAAAAGCATTTCAATACAGTCACCAAAATACAATGAAGTAGGGTTGAGTTAGCATTTTCTGCACTTAGAATTTAATACATTACAGCATGTTTTTAATGCACTAAGTCAAAATTATTAATTTCACTGCAGTCTCTATGGCAAGACACTAGCATTTGTAAGCAGATACATTAGATAATCCAACCACACAGCTAGCCACTCTTCCTGGTTCAGGAAATTCCAGAAAATGGATAATCATTAAATTTACCTCAGTACAACTATACACACATATTGAAAAGAAAAATCACACACACAGACACATAGAAATTTGAGCTTGGCAACATTTTCTACTCTGTATTTTTTTTTTTGTTAAAAAAGCATTTGATCAAGCTTCTAGCATTAAAGCCAAGTTTTAATCATATTCCAAACCATATCAAGAATTTAGTTTTATACTTTCACTACCCCAAAAATGAGTATGAACACAGATGCAACTAAAACAAAATTAAATTCACTTTATGAGAATATCCTAAACATTCAATAAATTTTCATTTTTTCCCTTCTGAGCAAATCTAAACAAGAAAATTATACTGTAGTCTGGTATCTCCAATACAGAATTTAAGAAATTTCTGAGAGGAAAGAGAAATGAGTAACCTGTTGGGACAAAAATATTCCAGTTTCTTTAAGGCTACTAATCACATGTAAGATAACAATTTAAGAGGGTTAATATAGGCACTTATTCTTAATTACTTGATTTGGCAGTTGAAAATAATATGCTGGTTTCACTCTGATTGAAGAGCCAGATTAGTCCTGGCAAGATATAACTCAAACACTGGGAGAATATATTTTAGTATTAAATGGCTGGCAAAACATTTTAGAAATTTCTATAATACCCTTTTCCTCTTCAATTTTACAAACACAATGTATACACACTTCTTTCAGCAAATATAGTCTAATGGAGTATCAGTTAACTTTCACAATATTTTCAACCTGCTGTTACAAATAAGATTGAGATAGCCAAACAAAGGGAATTAAAAAACAGTACATTAACTAAAGCTGCATATTAACTGGAGAAAAAAGAGAAGTTGAACTCACTTTGGGTTGCTTTATTAGGTCAACTAAATCCTTTACTTGATGTCGTAGCAGATTTTGACATTTCCACATTTCATTCAATGCTCTAAAAATAGAAAAAAATTAAAAGAATTGACAAAACCATCTATTCAAGGAGTAACACAACTGTGCAAAATGAGTCTTTACAGTATTTTCAATTTTAGACTCAGAAATGTACTTATCACCTGAACTTTCACTGCTGTGTGAGCAAAGGCTAAATATTTCCTAGTAGGATAATACTGAAAATTTACTTGGTCATATTAGACTGAAACAAAGTGAGATTTTGAAACAGGTTTCATTTCAGATGCTCAAGTACTGCCTTCCAAAGAAAGAGGAAATAACTAATCTCTGGTCCATTAAAAACTCATTTGTACAAGCCAGAAATGACTCTTCTAAAAACATACCAAGAAGTAGGTTAAAGCAGATGTTTAAGATTTTTATCACCAAAACAAATGTTTTTCTTGCAGACAGGAAGCAGCTACTAGATGAATAAATTGTGAAAAGTGGACATGATTCAACTTATAAGAGATGCATGAAAGATACTCAGCAGAATAAAAAATCAGCACACTTTCCAGGAATAGTAAACCATATAAATAGAGGTCACAGCCGCATTTACAAAACTTACAGAATCCACAAGTAAAAAAAAAAATATTTCTATATAAATAGCTGAACAAACTATGTCTTTAAAATGAGTACTGCTGCATATAAGAACTGTAGAATTCAGAAGTTATTTGTTGCCGGAAATAACAAGTAACTTAAAAGAATCCATTCTGCATTTTCATTTAGCCTGCACTAAAAGTTACTAGAACAGTAACTTTTTATTTTAATATACTTTTAATAATTTCAGTTTGTTATAGTTGTCGTATCCTTGGCCAGATAATACAAGAAATAGAGGTGATTGAAATATCAGTTTTTGTAGTATTGGATGGCTTTGGGATCTTTCAAGGCATTTATTCATATACAAAGCCTTCTCTAGTCTCTTTCACAGGAAAAAAAAAAAATACCCTCTATTTGATTTTCAAGTGACTGAGTACTACTCATGAAAAACAAAGTAAAACTATCTAAAATCAATCCAACTGTGAACATTACAGCAGCACAACTGTCAGTCAAAATCATGTGCATGTACCCATTTTAAGGTGGAGAAGGCGCATAACATAACAATAATAATGAAGGAGAAAAGACAAACAACTAAGTTCCTCTCATTCTTAAGTCACCTTGGCTGCTGCAACAAGTAGTACTTTAATTAAGAAATTGTCCGGTAAGGCTTATCTACCATATCTATGTTACCTCTTTGCAGATATAAAAGGACTAACATGCACTCAAGATCTTCTTGCACTTCATACACTTTCCAGATCTTTGACACTACTATTTTTAGCTATTTATGGTTGAAGTGTACTGCATCTTGTTAGAAAACACCTATAAGTTCAGGGTTTTTCCAAAATCTCGTTTGAAAAATAGATGCTACTTCTACATTCTGTTTTCTAATAGTTTATGAACTATTTCTGTCCACTGATTTAGACTACTCAATTCAAAACTACTTTACAGTAATATTTACATTAAAAATTATTTTGCAAGCAGTAAAAAGCAGCACATACTTCACAGCATTTGAATCCAGTGTTGCGTAAAGGTAATACAAACATTTCATTCGTTCATTTGTTTCCAAGTTATGAGGGACCATGTACTGAGCAAAAATGCGTTCAACAAGTAACCTGAAAGACAGGATTAAGACACTTAAGCTGTGCTGGAAGAACATGGCCTAAAATTGTTCAAACATCAATTCAAAAATTCTCAGCCCTGTCTAGACATCAGTTGTTGCATAAAAGATGGGGATATTCAAAAACCTAAAGGTCAAGTTATCTGACATAACTCAGCATAAATTAAACAGAAATGTATCGTTATAGAAAATGCAACATTAATGCTGGCAGTAGGAGATTTAAAAGATGACATTATCAAAATCAGATGTATTAATCTAGAAGAAACCAAACAATTTGAGAAAGATATTATCAATCCAATAAGGCGTTATCATTTCACTTGCTTACAACTCAGTACTGGGACAAATTCATGAAATGACCCAAATTAATTGGCTTAAAAAAAATACTGCTACTACTACTACTAATGCTTATGAAAAAGGAAATATCATGTTGATTATATCACACAGTATCATGAAGCCCAGAAGGAGAATTCAGATACTAATTAGAAGGAGCTGATTTCCTTCTACCCTTTTCTGGCCCCTTCCCCATGGGCTGAGTTTATCCCATGTCTTTTGCTTTTGCAATATAAATGCAGGTATATTCCCAAGGGAATTATTAAAAGCTTCTGTGTAACATGAAGCTCCTTATTGGAAAAAGGAGGAAAGAGAGGTCTGGGCCTGACAGTCACCTAGGTAAGACTGTAAGACTGAGAAGATTAAAAAAAAAAAAAAAAAAAAAAAAGAAACCAAGCCCACATGCTACTCCTAAATACCAAGAAGTCCAAGACTGTGATCCAATACTGAGATGAGTATTAACAGAATGGAGCAAACAGTTAAAAAACAATCATGTATGCTTATGCTGGAAAAGAAAACAAAATTCCTTATGCACAGTTGGAGCAGGTAACCAAAACCTGAATCCACCTAGTTTAAAAAGTTTAAGAAAAATGTCAGTGGTTAAGACTAGATGTAAGGATCCAGATAGTTCATTTCCACAGTACCACGAAATAACTACTGGCTTTGAAGATAACTTTTTGAGGTTTTGAATTTTTGAAAAGATTTGTACAGGTTTGCAATGTCGTTTGTATCTGAACACACTGTGAAGGCTCATTTCCAAAGCCAACACAATGACCTTGATTAGTCAAGGCAGACTTGTGCAACCATCTCTTTTTCAATACCAAGAGCCATATACAAGGCTACAGCTGGTATGACAGAGGCACTAATTTAACCATAAATCCAGGACAAGGCCCTAATTCACAGCTTCTATGCCACAGAAACCTAACTTCCTGCAGAGTGATATGGCTTGCCCATTGTCACTGCACGTGCTATCTTTAAAACTTACAGGAACAACATGCAAATATAAATCAACATTACTCAAGCAAGTTTACTTACTAAATTTTAACATAAAAATTAACAAGTTACTGAAATTTAAACAAAAATACCCTCTACTGAAGCAGTGGCAAAGTACACCTAAGACTTCTGAAATATTCCAACCTCTCACACCCTTTAGAACAACTTTTGGCCTTAAAATAAGAAATAAAAAAAATAAAGTAGAAGGAAACAACACAGGACAACATTTGGCTGCAGCTATATAAGATTATGCACTGAATCAAAAAATCCTCCTCATGAGCACTAGAACACAAAGGAAAAAACAAATCTTCATAACAAATTATAACACTTAGACATTGAATCACCCAGCTTTTACAACTCACTTACCGGTCATCAATACTGTTTTGATAATATATATGCAGAAGTTTATCTTTGATCCATGATATCTGTTTTGCAGCTTCTTTCCCTGCTTCTGATTGCAATGAATATTTCTTGTATATCTGTGCAAGTCCCATCATAGCTTCCTTCCTCACTCTCCACTTGACAAAAAGAAATAGCAGCCAGTTTAGCAGTTCAAAACTCAAAACTGAACAGACTGCAGAATTTTCTGTTAAGTATTCCCTATTCTACACCAAAAAACATAATTTAATTCACAAAAAAGTTAAACTGACTTCTAAGTGCAACAGTTTCTCATTTGGACATATGTTGCATCACATCTATTACAGTAAACGTTAAGTACCATGTCAGTATGCGTCTTGAATTTAGAATTATTACAAATTTAAGCCAACACCCTGTCTCACACTCTATACTCAATATCTGCATTTCGGTTATGGCTGCAACACGAAAAAGCATGTCACCAAATTAAAAAAAAAAAAAAGAGGCAATCATATTAAAAGTTTGCCTTCAACAAACTTGTTTACTATGCTTAAAATTAAGTAGCAAACCTAGAACTTTACCAAACAATGCAATATATCTAAACTAAAATACAAGACTATTCAAATTTGAAAGCTACTACACTGATTTGCAGTCTTTCAATGATCTAATTGTAAGCAGGTAATCTACAATACATATAATACATTCTGAAACCTGCGTGAAAAATTTCTTTCAAAAAATGCTAAATGTTTTACAAGGGTCTTCTTTGACTCAAAAGTTTTACTAGACTAGACGACTGGAAGAACATTGTTGCAGCCAATTGAATTATTTAAATCATATCTTAAATAAAACACAGCACAATGAAAAACGAAGCATTCTAATCATGGGAAGAAGGTACCTCACTAAATAGATTGCATCAAGATTTTTTGCTCTATTCTCATTTGTTTTTTGGTTTTCATTTGTAATTTTAAAATCAGTATAGCATTTTTTAGAAGTGCTGATTTTAAAAAAGGTGATTATTACAGTTTAGAAATATAAAACATAGCTATTATCAATGGTAATTATGTCTTACCCGCTTGTCCAGAGTCCTTTCTCTGACGAAATTTAGCAGGTGATCATTGACAAGCAAAAGATCTTTTTTAGCAGCAGTAACTATGGATACTATAACATCATGCCGTATGGCCTCCTCAGGATCATGTGACCTTACTTTCAGATATTCTGGGGGAAAAAATGAGTAAGTGTAAGTATACAACTTCAGCTACTTTCTCCATTAGACAGAATCAGAAAAATTATTTTATCCTGTTTGAAGCATCAGCAGTAAGAAATTAATAGTTTTCTCCAAGACTAACTGGAATGTCAGTAAAACTTTGTATTTGCTTAGAATATTAAATATGTATATTACTGGCACTATTGAAATAAGAATTGTGTCTATAATTCTTTTTTATTATTTCTTACAGTAGTTACACTATGTATACATTAGCAACTATCATAGCTAAGCAGGACTGGATCTGTAGAGTAGTATAGAGAGTGCTTGAGAACTTGCTAACCACACCATACACATTTTAAAGTCTTACGTCAGGTTAGAGGCTACTCTCTTCCTGCAGACTCCATTCCCTTTCGCTCCTAGAGCACATTAGTTGCACTCCTGCTCACAACTTCTGTATTATCCACAAGGAATCTAGTTCACCTGCTCCAAGAACACTCAACAGTATGAGCCATGTAAGCATCATAAGCAGGGACAAATCATGAGATACTTCAAACTATAATGCTTAATTAGGCACATCCTAGTTTATCCATCAACTATTTAAGATTATTCTGGTACACTGCTACTTATTCGCTAAGACCAATGATCTTGTACTATCAACACTTTAAAACTTCTACTTTTAGATGTCAAATTTGTTAGCTACCTATTGTCATTTTAAAAAGATGCCAGATAAAATGGCAAAGTTTATTTCTCTTTTTAGCTGTACTTTAGGTTATTTTAGAAGCACGAAAGGGTAGGAACACACACAAGTTAAGGTCACAGTTCACTGCATACATCAGTGCAATGCTGAGAACTTCAAGAAACTTTGCAAATTCAAACTTTACTCTGAATGAAATAACCAGAGGTTACTGTTCTCTCATCACTATTCAATGATCAGTGAGAATTTTCAAGTCTCATCTGAAATACTGGCCATTAATATTACTGGTAATTAGCCCAAGTGTCAAAAGAGTACATTTCAAAATAATGCTTTGCAGTTATTGAGGCTATGAAATTTTAAATCCAAAAAAGCCCTTTTTAAAAAGCTATTGTTTCACAGGAATGTAAACAAAAACAAATGAAAAATACTGCCATTACACAAGACGATTCTTGTTTCCAATACCAGTGAGCCACACAAATTTTTCAACAATTTGACTTTGATAAGCATTGTGGGGAGAGAGAGGAAGGACAAGCAAAATTACATTTCCCAGAGGATACCATTAGAGGGGGCACAAAGTCTTTCTGCCATGTAAAAAAAAAAAAAAAAAAAATAGAAAATATAATTCTGATCATCAAAACATGAAAATATGTTTACCACCCATTAAGGAAAGACCCAGAACCTTTGAACCTTTTGAGTTTTTTAAACTGGCTTAACAATCCAGTATCACAAAATATTCTGCGTTGGGAAGGGACCCACAAGGGTCATCAAGTCCAACCCTTAAGTGAATGGCCCATATGGGGATCAAACCTATGACCGTGGTGGTCCATGCTCCAATCAACTGAACTAATCTCTGGATAACACTAACTACAGGGTAACTCCAGCCTGCCTTTGTGTCCAATCTGACAAATACTCAGCAAGCAGGAGAGCAATCCCATGCACTTGACAGTCCTTCTAATTCTCTCCTTAGACCAACTACGCAAAGGTATTTCCTCAAAAAAACTACAAGTAGGAGATTAATGATCAGGGGAAGATAGAGTCTATAAAGCAAACCAACCAATTTGCATTAATTACACATTTTTTTATTAAGACAAGGGGAGTAGTAAACACTAAATGCTTCCATTGATGCCAGTTGCCTTCCTCCTACAAAGCTCCTGAACTACAAGCTGTGTTTGATCTGAAGGAGGTGGAACTGTAAAGCTGTGGTCAGTTATGAGGACTGTTATCACATTTTAGACAGTGGCTGTATAAGCATTTCAGCCTTGTGGAACTTTAGTCTCCCCTATGCACCCTAATTAAAAAATGCCAGAACCATTAGGTTTAGGCACGCTGTCTTTAGCTGATCCCATGGTGCTTAATTTCAGCAGCAGTTGGGAATGTAACTACAGTATGAGAGGGAGAGAGATCTCTCTAGCTGAGGTACTTTTTGTACATAATCCCCTCAGCCTGAGAAGCAACACTGAAGGTAAAAACTTTGACTTAAAAATCCACCATCAATTACGTCCTCCAGAACATCTGACAGCATTACTTAGGATTACAACTAGCCTTTTTGACTCCTTCAGAAGATTTAAAATGGTATTTTAATGGTGTTTTAATGTTATAATAAAACTAGTACCTGTTAAGTCCTTTGCCAGATCGGGGTGGTTCATCAGGCAGTGACTTGCAAATTTGACACACTCAAGGCGAATAGGTACGTGGATATCATTAAACCTAGTTAGAAACAAGACAATGCATTACAACAACAAAAATTCCACTTCTACCACAGCAATCTGTTCATTTCTACACAATATCAAATACTTCTGAAAATGCTTTTTTATGCTTCCCATGCATGGTTACATGCATACATCTCCAATTTCACAGTATTAAGTAGACTGTCTTTAGCTTAAAAAAAAAATTCTCACACTCATTTGTTGATTCATGTTCTGAACATGAAAAGAATTATCTTCTCCTGGTACACATTAAAAACTCCCAGGCAGACAAAAAACTATTAGAAAGATGTGTGATATATTTTAATTCCTTTTCTGTAATGCTACACATAACCATGAGCCATGTATCAGAAACTCAAAATTTTATAAGAGTGTGACATTCATCCATCCCCTACTTATACTGCATGACAGACAAGAAACAAATGCACATTTAGCCTACTACAAATTTCTTCTGAGGTGGATCATTTAATAGGATTTCCTTCTGGAAGACCGAACTAGATTTGATGCTTGAAAACTAATATTTTCTCATTTTTAATTTTTATTGAAGTCATTTTATAACAAAACTGTTGATGCAATTGCTTACAGACAACTCCTCCAAAATTAAATGCATTTTCTAGCTATCCTCAAAATCCTTCGTACAAAACAAATTTAAAATGTCATTTTAGAACACTATTGCTGTTGAAATATTTAGCAAATAAATATATTTTAAGGAATACCTGTTTTAGTAAAACCCAGGTACATTTCCAAAATCAAGAGATTTTTATGAATGCTTCCTTCAATAACACAGCTATTATAACTTTGTGAAAATCTTTAGAAGCAGTAAATGCATGTATGTGATTCAAAATTAGTAGAAAACAGTTATTGTAAACAAACTGCACATAGTCACATTGTAGCACAATGAAGCATTTTCATTTGGGCCCAATCAGGTGTGGTATTTTTGATGACATTTCATGTTCTGAATAATTACATACTTTCAAGCAAAATACCTTTTTTCAATTAAGTTTCTTCTATTCTTAAAAGTAGCATTTCTTTGAGGACTCTGCTTTTGATGATTGAATGCTACATTATAAACTATGGCATTTCTAATAACTTCTAGAACTTATCCTATTTTACTCAAATAAAAAATAATTTCTTTATATTTGAATTGTTTCTCTTGACTACAAGCTCCAGCTGTATTTTCCATTTCAAACTGGCAGAGTATTTCAAAAAACAAAAGACTAAGAATGTTTGCAGCACTGTAAATAGTACATACTTCTTTTAAGGTACTCCTACCATTAAAAACAATTGAAACTCAAAGACTGAATATAAAAGCCTCAAAAGACGTTCTAATATCACCTGATACTAAAAATGTCATTTGATGCTGTTCTTAAATTAATCGATCATTGAAGAGTTTCACTAGTGAAGAAATTAAAATAAAGTATTCATTTTACTTGACACTGGCAATAAAGCTAGTTGAAAAAAATGAACATTTAAGGAGATGATTTGTAAACGTTCACTCTGCAGAATGACCGATGTGGAAGATATGGGTAAAATTGCTTTAGCATTATCTGCCAGATCTCAGATAAAGCAGCAGGAGGCATTTCATGCTTAGTTGTGTCACTTTAAAAAAAAAAAAACCAAACCAACTGCATTTGACTTCACTGAATATTTTTCCTCCCTAGACAGAGAAATAAACCAGAATATACCTCCCCAGGTAGCACTGCCAAAGTGGCTTGTTTTGAGATGCCAACTCCGAATCCTTTGCCCCAAACATTTTTGCCAGAAGCTTTACAACCTGCAGACGTTCTTCATTGTCATTGCTCTGGAAAATGAACAGATTTTTTTTAAAAGGAAAACTAACCCAAAAAACAGAGTTCTGTTTTGTACAGTTTTTACACCAATACACTTACGTATTTCTAGAAATATCACAATACAGATCAATAGACTTCTTTTATATACAAATGTCTATCTCAAGACAAAAGCCCTTCATTATTTTCTTGAGAAGACAAAATAATAAAGACTGTGAAAATGAAAAATAATGTAGAGAAAAAATGTAAACAAAGCTGGTGAAAAATACATCTTTTTAACACTTACTTACAGTTTACTGATTTTTAGGAAATATGATATGTGCCTGTACAAATTCAGACACAACACAGGACTTTGAAAAGTCAGTCTATGCTTGTCTGCATAAAGTTCTACAGAAGAGTGTTGAACTGCTTAATGAAGACTATTGGGTAAAAATAACAGTTTCCATAATACAAGTTTCTAGAGAACATCAGATTAAGAACCCAAGATCTGAGATCCACAGGATGTGGTCCTGTATTTGAGCCTATATTCAAAACTGCTGAGGAACAACAGCTAAGTCTTCCTTTTATATTTAAAATGAGCACTAACAATGATAGTGGAAATATACTGGAGAAGGCCTTGTTTTATCATTGTTTTGCATTACACTCCTTAATACAACACACAGTATGTGAACCTTTATATATACTTTGGAAATGCATGCTAACATTTGCGCAATTACCATATACTTACTGTTCACCATTTTTTTTCCCCTTTGTTTATTAAAGGGAGAAAACCCAATTTGCTGCAACAATTCCTTGAAAAGGGGTAGCTAAAGTTAATTTCTATTAATTAGATATTATTAATCCCTTATTATTCCCAGTTTCTTTGCTGGTAAAAGATAAGAACTGTGTAAAATACTTCTTTTTTTCTAGCATCTTTGAATTCTTGTTAGTTCAGCATCACCTTCTGAACATGTACAAGACGTAAGAGCACAATATAGCTGTCGGAATTCTTTTATGTGACACCATAGTTTTAGAGACAAACTATTTCTCCTGACTCAATACCATAAAAGGGCTGAAATGTTTGCCAGCATGTCTTTTAATTCAGAGCCCTAACAACAGTAAAAGCATTCGTAAAATCCTTACAGTAACAGAACAAGAGAAGCGAAGGACGCAGTAATTTCTAACATTGATACATTACAACACTAAAAAAGACTTATTCTTTTGAATACAGTTTAGTATTAAGTATTCAAAGCATTAACAGCAAATCCATTAAAATGTTTTTTTTTCGCATTTCCCTTATTTTTTTCCAATTAACATTCACATTGACATCACTGAAAGCACTCTACAACCATCTCCTTAATCTGCAATAAATGATAGTTTTTCCTTAATGAGTTTCAGCCCATTACACTACAAATTCTTATTCTGTGGGCCATGATTAAGAACTTGTCATTTTTTTTAAGCCTACATTAGTCCAGCCTCCATGACTTACATCCTATCCACTCTTGTTTAAACAAACAAAACATTAAATATTGAGCATCTCTGAATTTTTTAAGGTAACCAAGACTCAGACCAAGACACTATAGAAGGCAGAAGGAAGGAGCCAGGTGGAAGAACCGGGAGCACACTAAACATTCAACTACTTAATTATACAGCCAGAAATATAGAGGAAAAAAAGACAACCAAACAGAACAAAACAAACCTACAACAAAACCCTAAAGTATCCTTAATTAATTAGATGCAGAAGAAGCTTTCACTGTATCAGACACTAATCCAATAGTAAGACAACCTACTTGTGTTTCTAGTCCTGTTGTAGAAACAACAAACACTTGTGATTATGGACCTTGGTACATAATTATTTGGTCCTTTCTAAAGGATTTTATGCCCTGATGTCGGCTTCCTTGAAACATGGTTATATATACTCCAAGGGGTAACAAAAATAAACGTGTACTTCTTATTGAATGAATACATTGCTGCTACAGTCTCTCTCCTTTATTCTACCGTCATCTCCACTCTTTTTCTGAGGGTGAAAAAACAGGGCATCAAACTCTGAAAAAATCTTAAGTCTTTCTCCATTCTGAGACACTCTATACTCAAGGAGTCACACCCTTCACCTTTTAAGTAAATTCAGCACTCTAATAGTGTCCCATCATGGCTTGTCAATACAAACATGGATATTTTCACTTCCCCATACATGGTCCCCTGACCTTTTATTGCTGAACACGTGTCCCCTTTCAACCTTCTGCCCTACTCAGCCTGTGTGGAGGGAGAAGGAGTGGCACAGGGAGAAAGCCTTTACCTGTGCCTTCACTGTTGTACCAAAATGCCAAGGTGCTTGATTGAACACTAGGTGGCCACATGATTTACATCCCAAATAGTAGGGCTGAACAATATTACTGAGGCACCTCAACTTTCTCGCAAGTTTCATACTAAGAGTTTTTAACTGCTCTATACATGGTCAAAAATGTATTTGGTCTCTGATGAGAAAGCCCTTGGATTTTATCCTCACTCAAAGAGACAGTCTATAACCCTAAACCAATGAAGATAAACCAGAAGGCTTCCTGCCAGAAAGGGCACAAAAAAATTTATGGAGACGGAGAGTAAGAGATTTGGATCCTGTCAGGTAATGAGTCACAAACTCAAAGATATTTTTCACATCCTCAAAGTCCCATCAGCCACAAAGACAAGCAACCCAAATCAACTGGAAAGCAGTGGAGATGGCTCAGTGAAGCTCACCTGGTGGTTAGGAGAAAACCATCATCATTTCCTTTTCAAAGCATGCCACAAAACCACAGGATCATAGAGTAGTAAAAGTTGAAAAAATAAAATCTTTTAGGTCCTTGAGCCCAACAATTAATCAAGTACCACCATGTTTACAACAGAACTATTCCATCCACTTCCCTTCTCAAAACTTCCAGAGATTCCACCACTTCCCTAAGAAGCCTGTTCCAATTCTTGACAAGTCTTTTAAGTGAAAAGAATTTTCCTAATACCATATCTAAGCTTCCCATGGTGCAACTCGAGGCCATTTTCTCTGGTCCCATCACTTATTACCTGGAAGAAGAGAATGACCTCCCCACTTTGCTACAACCTCCTATCTGGTTGTCACTGAGTGATGGGATCTCCCTCAAGCCTCCTCTTCTCGACGCTAAATGTTTAGAAGCAAAGAAATATGATATTACACAGGAAGCCTGTTTCTTATAAGAATATGCAACTAGAGGTAACATTAGTGATACCAGGAGGAATCCACTCAAATTCATGGAGAACTTGCCAATTTTACACCTGAAACCAAGCTTGCACCTCAACTTTCAAGTGAGCCAGAACACTTGATATCTTTCTCAGCTAAGTGCCGTGAGTGTACTTCATCTAGCCAAAATTTGTTTTCACTTACTGCTTTTGAAGCCAACTAAAAAGAAACTTATATTTTCAAAAGCACTAAGAAAATTATCCAATTTGTCTTTGTAAAGCACGGATAATATGTCCCTTCCCATGTGTTCAATGCATGCCAGATGAGATCATTCTGGCACATCTCCACAACTTGGCTGTTCAGACAATCACAGCTTTCCTTCAACACTGGACACAAGAGGAAAGTTTTTTCACCATGAGATCAATCAGCCATTGCAATAATCTCCTCAGGGAAATGGTAAGATTCCCCGATTCAAGACATTTTAAGATCCAGCTAGACAGACTACTGGGCCATTTTGTCTAGACTGAGCTTTTGCCAATAAAATTTTAACCAGATCATCCTTGAGGTCCCTTTCAACCTGGTATTCTATGATTCTATGATGATCTGCTGAAGAATAATACACATCTCCTAAGCAGTAAAGCAACAATATGAGATCTTGGAAAACGTTAACTGTCCCACTAACTCTTACGCACTACTGGAGTATTTGCCTCTAGTATTTACCTTCTATTACCACAACTTGGTATTCAAGAGCCATATCAGACAATTTCATAGAGCAAAACCTGGACGTTCTTGTGAAACTATAAGTTTGATCTAAATATACTTTACAAACTTCTATTTAAATACCTAGTAGTCCATGGTAAGTGAGCTCAGAAGGAGAAGGCTCCTTAAATGGGCATATAGAAACACAATACTATGTGGCAAATACAGAAAAGAGAAAATCACCAAGTCAAGCTCTGAATAATATATATGCAGGGCTCACTGAAGCTCTTGGCTATTGTACTGTTAATTTTAATCGACCTTTATTGAAAAAGACCATTCCCCTCTCTCAATTTTCAGTATGGACAGTCATGCATGTTTTTTTCCTTTACCAGCCACCTGACTCAAGGCTTCATCAAGCTTAACAGGATTACTGCTGTCCAGTTTCTTTTCACTCAAAGAAATAAAAAATTGCCTGTCTTCAACCATAATCATTCTGACTTTTCTTGAAATCACACTCTTCTCAACACACTAATGAGCTATTAACCTGAAACCAAATTAAAAATGTCAACACTAGCTGCTGCTATTTAGAATAAAGCTAAAGCTATTACTGGAGTGGAAAGTATTCAATCATCTGTGGCAGGTCTGCATGTATAATGAACTTGTGTTGATCTCAAAAAAAACCCACAAGTTGACTATATCCCATTAATATTTCAGAACACTTATATTCAAAATACTCTTCTCACCACAGAATGATCTTAAAGACTCCTCAACTTATTTAGAGCCTACAATGATTTGGGTTGGAAGGTACTTTTAAGGACATCCTTCAACCCTCCTGCCATGGGCAGAAAAACCTTCTGCTAGACCAGGTTGCTCATAGCCCCACCCAAAGTGGCCTTAAACACTTCCAGAGATGAAGCACCCACAAGTTCTCTGGGAAATCGGTTGCAGCATCTCAAAATTTAAACTACGTGTATCCTATTCCAAACACAGGTGCCTTTTTTTCTTCTTTAAAAGATGGGTCATTTAACAGCCAATGAGAAAAAACAGGCACGTATTTTTTCCCATAATCTAAAGTATCAAAAACACACACCTGGAGTAACAAGACAATTGCACTGCTTTTGGAATAGCTACAAACTATACTGAGTTCAAGCAGACATCAAGGAACAAAAGTGGTAACAATGTAACTATCAAAATCTATACATCTCCTGGAAACATTGTTAAACAGGATCTTGCAGACATCAAGCATGAACACTTACCCTTTTAAGGCTTCAGACCACAGTGAGAAAACTACACTTAAGAATGAAGGAGACAGAAAGCTACAAAATACATGCACATCATCTGAAAAAAACACACTAAACAAAGAATAGAAATGTAAACATGAAAAAGATGTGTTGTAAATTAAGAAGTACACGGAAAACATGGAAATGCTTAGGGCTGAAATCAGCCAGCTCAAGAAAGAGACCAGAATTTTTTCCAGTGTGGGGAAAGGGGGAACAAAACAAAACAAATTCAAAAGAAGTTGACTGGCTACTAGACTTTCTGATTCCAACAAAGTAAGATTCAAAAATTACATTAGTATTGAAAATCATGAGATATGAGTCAAGGAAGGAGTAGGATGACAATTTAAGAACCTGCAGATTTTAGTGGACTTAAAGATGGGAAAGATACTGCAATTATATACTATTAAGGAAGCAGGTAACATCAAATATCCTGAATAACACCTTTAGCTGCAGAAATACTATTTTTATTGGAGTGAGAATGATAATTGCTTGCCATCTGTAGGAACACGCATTAAAGGCTGAAAAAAGGTCTACTTTGAAGATGCAGACAGCAAGCAGTAAATTGAACCCTACTTCTCTCAGAAATGTGAGCAGAATGATAAAAGCATTTAAAAAAACCCTCATCCAACAAGTGCAGTGTGCCTGCCTAACAGCATTAGGGAAAAGTAAAAGGCATGAACAAGCCACTAAGATAATAAATCTTACAATAAGAAGAGGCCAAATGTGCTACAAACCAAAAATCTGTTCTCTAATAAAAATACATTCAAACTTAAAAGTGGCCTATTGCACATCAGCCCTCAAGTTTAGTAACAGATCACATACAAATGCAGTAATGTTAACCTAATCACACTCCTCACAGAAAACCTGTGGAATGACAGATACAATAAAAGTAGTGCAGAAGAAATGGAGAAACAACTGTTATATTGCATTTGTCCAAGTGATGGAGACACTTTGAAGAGGAAGTCAAAAAGAAAAATACCCATTAAAACAGAGAACTAGCACCAGCTATCCTCCAGACATAGGATTTTTCAGACTTGTTTCGTAAGTCATTGCAGCAATTACTACAAGACATATTGATGCATTCCAGTTGTTTGCTTGCGTCTGTCACAGAACTACAATTTGGACAAAATTATTAGTATATATATTCAAAATATTAGGTCTTTCACAATAAAAAATAAGTAAACCCAGATATAAAATGGTTTAAATTCTCAAGTCATCCAAAAAAATGGAGTTGTTGCTTGAAATATACAAACCAAAACCATCTACCAATCAAATCCCAAATATACGCACACAGGCACTGTAGGTTAATACACTTGAAGTGAAATGACATTTTTGAGGGTTTTCATGGATTTTCCTTTAAACAATGTAGAGAAAGTAACTCTTATGTATAGTTATTAGTTTTACTTGCCAAATAATTTGAAGAACTTGTCAGTAAAAATAAAAAACAAAACAATAATGGTCAAAGCACACATGTTTCAATTACATAGAAAGGGTAGGAAGTGTTTACCTTAAGTTTGAATTCAAGCTGTGGTAGAACAGAAAGCAAGAGGTGACTGTCAATATTGTATAACTCCAGAATCAAATCAAACACATGCTCTGACAGGTCACTAATTGAAGTTTTACCAAGCATGAGGACTTGATTGAAGAACTGGAAAACAAAACAAATTACACATCAACACCAAGACGACACATGCAATCTTCCAAATCCTATCCTAAAGCCTAAAATATTAAATCACTTTTAATCTTACAACATTAATTTCATTACAAAAAGAAAAAGGCCGCACACACAGATCAGAATTCCATAGCAGATGTCCTAAAGTATCATTGTCTCATATCAAGTATTACGCATAAAGGAAAACACATTAAACATGATGTTTACCACAGCAGGCCTAAAAATAATTTAAGAAACACAACTTGAAAGGAGTTTCAGTGCATCGTATCTTTTTATAATGGGATATACTCCACTACAGAAGATCATAACTTCGAAAGTATACTAACATTTAAAGCAAGGCTGAAACAACTGGATAATTACTACACTAGACAGCTGACAGGTTAAGGAGTTGAAAGTAAAAGCATAGGAACTGATAAGTGTTCCAGAATTTGTATTTATAAGCAGCAGCTTGTAATGGCAAAGCAATAGTGCAACTGTAAAGCAAATATTCCTTCCTGGTAAACTTGATGTGTTTGAGGGAAGCTTCATACTTCTCATTAAAGGAAGTATTTCCACACTATTTTCAACTATGTCCCCTCTGACAGGTAAGAAGCAACTAAAGAGGAATATATATAATACAGTGCATCTTATAGAAAGTTAAAGATAGTCTTGAAGAAATGTTTTGCTTTTCTGGATACAGAGTTACCTGAATGTATATAATTCCGGTTATGTTAAAAACAGAGTATCAGTTAGTTTCCTATCTCAAGAAATAAAATTTTCAAAACCACAAAACTCTTCTCTCTTGTGACAAACGAAGAAAAGAAGACTCCATGTGCCCTCTTCCCATGAAGGAAGATTCGTACTGTACAGACATTCTCTAAGCTCAGAAAACTTCACCCAGTGTGTAATCTAACCTTACAGATGAGCAACATTAAAAACACATTGCCATGCAGCAACACTATCCCAAACAGCATGTTTGAAGTAAGAGGTTTTATTGAGGGTTTTTAAAAATCCTGGGAAGTACCCACTTTCTAAGCGTTTTAAGTCTGAAAGTAACAGAAAGCACTGAAGGTTTTTCTACAGCTGTCAAGCTCCTGAGGTTTTAGATAGATGCCGTAAGACCTGCTAAATCAACTGCTTAAAAAAGAAAAGAGCTGGGTTTTTTCTATTGTGCAACTCAAATTAGAGCATACACCTCCCTGATGTTTACTTCCTCCCATCCCTCTTCCATTACAGTGTCTGTGATGTCTATGTTCAACTCTGCTACAATCCTCAATCCACTGTTTTCTTCTTTACTCTCTATTCTTAGATTGCTTCCTCTCCTACTGCTTTGGTAACAGCACTAAAATTCTACTCTACCTTCAATTCTCTTGGCTCTAAATAGTCTTATCTCCTCACCAAAAGACAAATTTTGCTACAGAAACAATACATTTTTATCAGAACTATATACTATATATATAAATACACTTGGTATTTTAGTCACTCTAAGGATTGAATTACAAGGTCTTCCAAGACTGTAGCAAGTAAATAATCCATTGCATTTCCCAAATCTCAAGTATTAAGTACTTAATAGTTTCTAAATAGTAAAGAATTAGACTCAAAAGGACAGGTTATGCAGTGCTTCATTAATACAATCACTCTCTCAAAGAAAAATGACAACCTGTAGAAAGTTATTTTTCTGCCCTTTTCATTTTTTTATGCAATTCACTCTCTTTATAATGCAATTCAGTTACAGAAAGTATTGATTTCCGCATTTGTTTGCAGTCCTCACTTACATTAGTAATGTATGGTTCAATTGCTTGCGCTGTCCTCTTTAGTAAAGCCTTTGCCAAATCATAGGCTTGCTTGTTTAAATTCTGGGGGGAAAATAAACAAAAAACCAGAAGAGTTATAAGCATATGCATTTATCTAAAAAACAAATCCAAGAATTTAAAACCATCATGTACTGGTAAATGCATTAAAGAATAGCTTTTTCTTTTTATATTTTCAGCAATAAAGACAATACAGTAAAAACAAAGCTACTCCAAACAAAGCTTTGTAGTTTCCACTGGTATTACTGAGAAAAATCAAAAAAGCCTCCTGGGAGATGAGGGCTTACTTTTCAGCTGCACATCTAAAACTGATGCCTAGTGAACTCAGTGCCTACATTTTAATGCTCCTCCAGGAAAGTGATACAAAGCAACACAGAGGCTTTTACAGTCACCACAGAAGTGAGACTCTGAACAGGAGTAGAGAAATACAATTCTGGCCTTGCATCAAGCAACCACCTGTGAACCACCACCACAGCCTCTCCATCACACCGTGCAAAGATACTCAGACTATTGTCTGAGACAGCAAAGGAAAAAATCCCTAGAATTTCAGTTCATGGGAAAATAAAAACTAAACTATTACAAAAAATTAAAAAAACATACCCTACTCTTCAACATTCCTATCCTTCCATTTGTCTAATTGGGTTATTGTTCTATAATTGTTTTCTCCCATTCCCTGCACACATTCTCCATGCACTAGTTACATCTTTTCTCTGATTTCTGTATCACATTTATTTTTCAAAAATTTTCAGAAGAAAATGCAACTCAGCCTTTGACACCCACTGCAGAGTTGATTAACACACTGAAGAATGAAGAAGAAATCTTCAATACACAAGAATATGCAGCATTTTAATAGCTTAAAAAACACTACAAAAATATCGTTTCCACAATTTTTATTAGTCTTTTCAATTTAAAAAAACCCAGTATATTCAGTTTATAATGCAAAGTAAAAAAAGGGCAGCTTGTGGTTGCTTTCTTACACATATTTCTCACCATAAAAGGAAAAGAACTTCTTTTAGCACAACGAAAAGCAAACACAAGATTGTCTTGCCACACCCAAGGTGTTTCTTCACCTAGATACACTTGGTTCTTTAGAGTTGTCTGAATGAGAGGATTTGCAAAGATAAAGAGAATATTGTCTGAAATTTAAAAAACTCTATAGAACTATAGGCTTCGAAAGAGCAGTGAGAACAGATTAACATTCTCTGGTAATATAAAACAAAAAAAGTCTTCAAGTTACCTACTGATAGAATTAAGTCAGGTGACTGAACTTGATACACGACAAAGACTCATGCCTGAAGTGTGTTTTACTCAAAGCCACTACAGAAGGTGACTAAAAATTCCAATTCTGGAAAGATACTTTAATATGTAAAATACTTTCCATCTTATTACAAAACAGTACAGTTGTTCCATGTCCCAGAAAAGAGGGAACACTGCATGCTGGATTGTTCTTTATGGTTTTTAAAAAAAAAAAAAAAAAAAAAAAAAAAGGTATATCCACTGGAAGAATTTGTTTTCTGTCATTCAGAATCATAATGGTTCAGGAAATAAAAGGCACAAATAACTATAACAAGGAATGTATGCTACTTGTAATTCTTGTTCTGATCCTTCTTGACTTCACAGCTCACCTCCAGCAACACAAAGAAAACCACTTTCACCTGGGTAAGAGGGAACTCTGGATCATGAGCAAGATCTGATTTAGTGTAAAACAAGTCTAAACAGCAGACGTAGCACAGAAGAGTTCCTACAGGCAGATCTGTTCTGATTCACATTAATTACAGTTTCAGCTTGTATCTTCTGCACAGCAGTTCAAAGCTTAATGCTTCTCAAGATAAATGCTAGAAGTGGCTATTTGCAACCCTGAGTAAGAAGGAAGTGTAACACAAATATCTATCCAAAAAAAGCTCTTGAGAGGAAAAACAGTCTAGAGCAGAAGTGGTAAGGAAAGTTAGCTATTTTTTTTCACGTCTCATGAACTTGGTTTAATAGTGCCAGTAATCATGACCATCAAATGTCCAGAGGTCCCACTTTCTGAAAATAACAATAACAAAGAAGTTTTATAAGCACACAAGAGTTTTCTCCTCATTTTCCAGCTTCAGGATAAAAGCAGAGATAAGCAAAAGTGGCACTGCCTTAGGTGAAATGAAAACAAGAGCAGCCCAGCCTTAACCAAGAAGGTTCAAAGATCTTTTACAGAACCAAATCTTCTGACTAATTCAACAGTCACAAAAATATCCCAAACTTCCTTCTCCTGAAGGAGAAATTTTAAAAGGATAACACCTAATTTAACAGATTTCTTCTCTGTTTTTAGATAAGCTCTTCTACCATTATCATCTTTGCCATCTTTCCATATGTTTGGAAAGAAAAGAGATATGTATTTCAAGATCTTTTAAGGATTTAAGAAAGCCCTCATGATGGGGACAATTATCTTACTCAGGATGCCTTTAGGAGCATGTAAGCATCCAGCACACATAAGGTTTTGAGAGTCCTGAATGAGGTAGAAACAAAGCCATCAGATGGCAATACTGTTTAAAATAATCATTAGCAATTACTACATCTTGAAGGAATAAAAAAAAATTGATTGATAAGCAGAAACCAAAGAACCATCCCTTAGAAGGTAGAACACAAATTTTCTGCAATAAAATTGAGGTTACATTTAACATTTGAACCAGACTTTTCTCCCCAAAACTTCCACTTTTGTTTGAGAAAAGAATGCTAAACAGTGGAGAACATTTACATTTTTTTAAAACCTTGGAAGAACTCCAGCAATAATATCTGAATAGAGGCTATCTTGGACAAGTTCTCTCCTTTGTCTCATTTTCTACCATGATTTGTAGGCATTTGTTGCTGATATTTGAAGCTTTTTATACTTTGGGAAGACATGAACAATTTTGCCAATTCCTTTTACATACCTGCTTTTCTCTAGAACGACAAACTTCTACTTTTTGACAAAAGAAGTAGTGGCAACCTCTCTGACAGTATGGTACACACATTTTTGTGCTTATACAGACAATATTCTCCAGTAGAGTATGCCACAGAGCTGAAATAATTTCTTCTTGTACAATGGGGTTGGAAATGATGGAAATTCATACCCACTTGACTTCTTCTCCATTCCTTTTTTTTCAGTTACCTCTCACTAACCAATTTAACACAGATCAAAAAACATGAGAGTGAAATAATTTTTACCCATCCATTAAAAGAAAAAAAGGCAACAGAAAACTAATTCACGTCCCTTAATTTTTATTTACAGATGACTAAGCAAGCATCAGTCCAGTCTTTATTTTGTAGCTTTGGGAGGAAAATCAAATGTTAACTCTGAAAAGCATGTATTTTCAAATATTATTTTCTTGGAATTTGAAAAGCATCTTCGGTTTTGTTCTTATTATCAGCAGCACAGCAGCCGAATTAGTATCCAAGAGCCCCTGACAGAACAGTTTCAAGAAATTCTCTTGTTCTCCTGGGGAAGGTAAACAGATTAAGGATGGCGGGCAAAGAAAAAGCTCAGCTGAAGTGTTGCCAAGCAAAGTAACACTAAATATTAAGCAAATTCCTAGTAGAGAGAGTTAAGAATTTAATTGTCAATATCACTTTTTCTAAAATATAGGCACGTAAAGCACGTGAGATGTGCAATCTGGGATTCTCTCTAGCACTCCTGAGGCTGCAAATGGAACACTGGCAAACACTCCAAGAAGTCAAGGACAATTTGCCTTCTAACACACTGCACAAACAAATTTTTTTGCAGGTCTGCCATAAAAGCTTTATAATACAAAAAGATCATTAAAACTATTAATTTTTCTTGCCTTTTCATACTAACTACCTCTTCCCTTGCTTCTAGGTCTTATCTGGGTTTAGGTCACTTAAATTCTTTTCCTCTTAATATAATCCTATCATAAGAATTTCAGTTGAGTTGATAGAAAACAAGAGAAACTACAAAGGAAAAAAATAATTCAGCATCAAAATTAAGAGTTAAGCACATGATCAGATAAGTTAAGCTTGCCACTTTATTGGATTATCTGACAGCTGTACTAGACAAGCAAGCCTGTGCACACTCCAGCGTGCCTCTTTTCTGATATTGGTGTCAGCTGCTTTCATTCAGGTTTACATTAGTATGGCTTTTATCCTGACCAAGTGAGATGGATGACAAACTCAAGGGAAATAGAGCAGTCTAGAGTTGTCACTACTTCAGTGACTACTAATTATGGTATACAGACATTTGATAATCTGTCACATGCCCAGTACATGCTCCTTATGCCTGAGGTTTTGCAGACATCCTGCAAGCACCATTGTTTTTTAAACTTACTACTCAGGACTATGGACTATATTGATTTTTAATCTTTGAAAAAATATTGTCTTGGTTCAAAGGATAACAGTATTAATTAACCTCTTGTAAACTGCTCAACTAATTACTACATCTCTTAAAAATGTTCATATAATTTTTGGATCAAACTGTCTAATGTTGAATTTCAACCACTGAATGAACCTTCTGTTCCCAACACATACTTACAGACCACAGGTTAGATAAATTATACAGACTGAAATTTGAGGAGCTCAGTCTTGTTTTACCAATACAACTCTTTACCATGATGCAGTCATTCAGTTCACAAGACCATTACACGTTCCTTCTCATACACAGCCTTCCTTTTGGGCATATCAAAAATACACCACTGCCTGTGTCACTTTCTACAGATATAATTGTCTTTTCTTCAACCATCTCTCAATCTGATCATCTTCAAACCTGAGCTAGTAGCAGATGTATGTTCCTCCCACTCCACCAAAAATATTTTTTGGTCCCTAGGAAATCTGGGGATTCCCTACAGACCATTACACTAATGTCTGCAATTTTTTGTGACCAATCTGATTATTCAATTTCCCTTTTCTACAGCCCACACTGCTGAACAGTGAGGTCAGCCAAGATACAATTCTTTTTTATGGTGGACTTTATCCTTTATCTCCTTCTAGCTTTATGCCCAACGGAAGAGGGGAAAAATTCTCAACTCTAAATTTGTTACACTTGTCCAACCTGACATCAGTTGCCATACAAAGTAGTTAGGAGATCCAAGTTTTAAATATTTTAAAATAAAAATTCATTATGTGAAGATTTTGAGATGAAACAGAAAAAGATTAGAAGCTCCTTCCCATTAGTATAGAAAAAATAAATAAAGGTAAACACACTCAGAATACAGTCTGACATTATGTAATTATTTCAGTTAGAAAGCAGGCTATAAATGATCATCCTATCCACAGAGACTTCAACTAAAATCCTCAAATATATTACTTATATTAAAATATTCAGTCAGTAATTTTAAATCCTCTATGAAACAGAACTGTTTTCATGCTACAGACATCCTAACAGGATGCAAATTCTTCAACTCAAAGTCAGTTTATTAAACATGAAACATAAAAATAGTACAGTCAAATCAAGTTAAACACAGATGACACAATGAAACAATAGATTCTTAAAAAGCGAGAAAACACGAACTGAAATATTTTGCATATCCTTGCTTGCTTTTTGTATTCCAAAGCTTTACTTCATAAATTTGGACTTTAGCCACACAAATTTCAGTCTAGTTCTGGCACACAAGACTAACTGAAGGACACAGCTAAAATATTTCCAGTGGTGAAAAAAAAAAAATTACTGACCTACACTAAGCATTTAGTCTTTCACTGTCAACAGAAAATAATTTATGTGCTATTTATTTACTGAAATTATTGGCTAGTAGTAAAGGCACACTAGTAGGCATTCCAAAGCATCGCTCTGTTAATAACCATTTAACCTTACATTTTTCAGAAACTACAGTAGTTAGCACTTTCCTGAACAAAATTTAATGAAAAAAACCCAAACTATTAGAAGTGTCCAAAACACAGCTAAGGACACATTTCCTAGATAATTCCCCACAGCCTTTTTTTTGTCATGCACAACTTACAAGTAAGTATCACATGAGATTTCAGTAGGACATAGTCAGATTCCTGAACTAAGGAATTAGACTTCCATGGTTTCTAAACACTTAAGTATCACAACATTGCACAGTTCTGAAGTTTTCCCTTTACTTCACCTACAGGAGATCTTTTTTAAAAAACATGACATTATTCATTAAGGTAAGACCATTCCTTGGGCTCTTCCAGAACCACCATTTCTGCACACAGTTTTAATTCTATGGCTGCATCAGAAACATACCAATAACCCTAAGCCAACATTTCTGAAATACAACAGAGCCAATTACAAATCACCAGTCCTAACAATTTTTTCCCTCCCACACAGGGCAGCACCTTAGTTTTAACTGTTGATACAACATTACATAAATTAAAAGCTTTCCAAAGGATATATGTAACTTCTCTACTCCATTCTTCTGGCATAGACGGGAGTAAAAAAATGTTTAAATGCATATGACATTCAACCTTTTAGATTACTGTGACCACTGATAATTGGCTTATGGAAAGTATGTCAGAGCAATGAAACTTGACTGAATTTTCTGTCTAATAAAATTACTTGTTTGCTAGAAGAAATCCAGACAATACAAAAACATTTGCTACAGCCATTCTCTCAATTAGATCTACATATCTGAACACATACACCCAAGAAATCATGATTACAGAAAAACCAATAGAAAAAACAAAAGCCACTAAATCTTACCTTATGTGCTGGCACTAGATTAACTAATACTGTATCCAAAAGTTCCTGTGACACAGTATCCCCCTCACAAATGATAGAGCTCATTAGATCAACCATGTGCATGTGTACTTTCTGGTTATGACCGTTGCTGAAATAAAAAACAAGAATTTTTAGTGTAATAGCTATATAAAGTACAATTTATGTTTAGAGTACTCCCTGTGGTTCAAACAACAAAGAATAAAATCAGCAAATAACAAGTTTTATTAGAAATCAAAGGACTTCAATTCCTTGATTGCATAGACCATCATTCTTTAATTTCATGCTCTCCTCATTTACTACAGCAGTAAGACTCTATCTACCATGTCCCTACCATGAAAAAAAAGGCATATTAGAACAACCTTGTGCTCTGCCCAGCACTGGGGAGACTTCCTTTAGAGTGCTGTGTCCAGTTCTGGGCTTCCCAGCACAAAAGGGACATGCACATGCTGGACTCGGACCAGCAAAGGTTCATAAAGATGATTAAGGGCCTGAAGCTGCTCTCATGGAAGGAGGGGCTGAGAGAGCTGACATCTTTTTTTAGCCTTGAGAAGAGATGGCTTGGGAAAGAACATATCATTAAGTTTAAATACCTGATGTTGGAAGTAGACAGGGCAAGACTGTTTTGACACCACATGCTCAGTGGTGTCCAGTCACAGAACAAGGGTGTGCAATGGGCACAGGGTGAAATACAAGACATACCATTCAGAAATTAGAAACTTTTTAAACAAATGTGTGATTGAGCACTAGAAGGTTGCCCAAAGAGGGCACAGCCTCTCCATCCTTGGAGATGCCCAAAACCTAACTGGCTACAGTTCTGGGCAATCTTCTCAAGCTGACCTGGTTTGAGCAAAGGGCAAAAACTAGACTACTTCCAGCAGTACCTTCCAGTGTCCACTACTTTCTGACTCATGTTTTTACAGCAATAATCCTCCAAATTTCACAGAATTCCATATTACACCATTCCATTTCAAGAACACAATAAAATAAATGCAGTAAATGACAACTACAGCTAAGTTTCTTAGGAAAAGAAGATGATGTGCTGTGTGTCTTGTTTCATTAAAACAGAAAAAACCTGACAGTTCTGCTACCTTTAGTTAAACTAAATTACAAAAGTACAGTCATTAATGCTAGAAGTCATACTGAACAGCTATGTTAGAAGTCACTGACCTCAATCATGCAATAATATACTGTAATTTGGGGTGAAAATACTTACTTTATTACTGAAAACAGCGTTCTGTACAGCTGTGTAAAAATCTCATTGCTGTCTTCTAATTCAAAGCATATGTTATAAGACTTGACCCAAGCAATATTCTGTGGTGGAATAAGAAAAAATAAAAGGAGTAATTAATACAAGATCAAACAGAAAGATTATGATTAGCAGTTATTATGAAATAAGTTATAAAGCTTACCTCAAGCAAATAAAAGTATCGGTTAAACTGGGGGCTTTTTGTATCTTCTAAACCTTTAAGTTGTCTTGTTATGAACATAAATATATCCTGAAAAGAAAGAAGTGCTAGTTATTCAATCAACTGCAATTAAACCTTCAAAATAAAATAATTACCTTTGAAAGTTACTTGTATTATTTAGTCACTACAAAATATGCAGCAATGACAGACATTATTTCACTATCCAAAAGATGATCATCAAGAAAAACATCACGGAAAATGTCAAGGAGTAATTTTAAAATACTTAATGTTTCTTTAAAGGGTTGAGAAAGTAACCTTTTCCTAAGGAAACAAATGTTTTTCATTTCCAAAGAAAAGCACTCAACTTGACAAATAGCTGCAGCAGTCTGGCTGCAGAAGTCAAGAGATTATTATTCAGCAGGACAATGAATTTAATATTTTTACTTCATATTACAATGAGTTTTAAAAGAAGGGGAAAATAGCAGCAGGCAACTACATCTTTCCTTAGAGTATTACTCTATGTTAACTCTAAATTGTTTGTGCATTTCTCAGTCATTAAGATATGATATCAGATAACATCTCCTGCAAAAACTAATAAACCAAGTTCCTCCTGCTTCCTCTTTCAACTTTCACCACCAGAAGACTCCCACAGGAAAGGTCTCACACACAGAAAATTGAAGCAGGTTACAAGGAACAAACAGTTGATTATGAACAGAATGGAAACACTCAGGAAGGTATCTTTTTTAATTATTTTTTTTTACATTCAGAAAAATAACAGCTGGAAATTCACAATTACAACTATATTAATCTAATATGACTATATTAAATAAGTATCACCAGAAACACTCTTCACAGCCTCAACTATATCTATGTTTCACCTAACAACCTAGGTGTAAATCAAATAAATTCCAAACGGCATAAAGTTGTCATAATAAATAAAAGAGAGCCTTACTGTTCATCCTGAAAAATCTATCCTAGAAATAGTCTATAAGGCTTTTCTATAACACTTTCAAAATTACCATTTCCCCTAAGTCCCCGAAGAATAATACATAGACAAAAGAAAAGAATATGATTTCTTTTTTCTAACACTATAACCACAAAATCCAGCCTTAACTATTAAGCCGAGCACTTACTGTGGATCTAGGTAAAGTTAAGAACTAGATTACATGTGACATCACCAATTCTTGGTAAAAAACCACAGCAAACTCACTGTTCACAGACACCGGTAAATTCATGTTTTAATTTGGTTTGAAACTGATTTTGAAAAGTAAAGGATGATCAGAAGGATCACCGATTCACACTTCAGATCCCCTTACAGAGCACACAATCTAGATTCTTTAGCTGAAACTAAACCAAAAGAGACAAAGAATACACTAATGGTCTCCAACCACTCAGAAGCATCCATGCAAAAGCCCATCTGAAGTGCCTGAACACTAGCAGGCTGTCAGTCCCCACCCAAAATGAATGTTGTCTTATGGAAAACAGATACACCAGAAGGTTCTGTAAAGTTTAGAAGACATACAAACTGAGTCTCAGGGAAGAATAAGAATCAACTTAAGAAGAAAGGGGGCACGTAACAGACTGACCAACACCAAACATAAAAGCTAATTCATCTTAGAAACCAGGGTCTATGTTAATTATTTCTATTAAACTTTACTTGTAGAGGTAAATCTCAATCAGTTCATTAAATCAAGTATCTTATTTTTTATCCAGCAGCTCAGTATGTAATACTTACCTACTGAAAGTGATTCAAAGACCCTACTAATTTTCCAAAAGAAAGTTCTCATCACTGTGCTGCATATAACTACAGACATTAATGTATAGCATACATGTACAGTAAGTCCAACACCTGAATGCTTCAAATAACAGCATGGTTTGAAAAAGTAAGTATTTACTCCTAAATTATTTTTTCCTATTTAAAGAAAGCAAGGCAGACTAAACTCAAAAGTACTCACTAATTTTTAATCTCTCATGTACTGTGACCAAACATTTTCCCTTTTTTAAGTACACATAACACACTACTTGAACATGCATTTAGAAATTCAAAACACAGGCTAAAACAAACTTTGGCTGCAGCCAAAAAATTGCAATAATTTCACAACTGGACAATATGTTCTTGCATGAGACTGCATAAAGCAAGTCTACATTAGAACCCAGACTTTAAAAACAAAAGTGCTCACACTTCAACTTTAGGGAAGCTTTTTTTTTTTTGTAGATTGTAGTCTTGATGCCAATTAACTACATAATGGCTTCAGTAATCGTCAGAGCCATGGCTCTCACCAGAGAACAACTTCAGATAACTGAAATTCTGCTACTATATACCCTTTTTAACATATACATTTCAGCAGAGACTGGCAGACAGTCCTCCTGTTCAAGTCATTTTTAATTGACACATAAAAGTGATTAGATTATCTTCCCACCAAAAAATTAGATTTGGGCTCTAGGCTTTACACAATACATCTTTCCCTTTTGAGGAGGGCTCAAATTTAGAAGTTTCAAGATCCCAGCAGAGCAAACCTACTCCAGCTCTGGCTTTATTCTACTCACGACATTTTCCATCCCTGTTATCAACACTCTTTCAATGATCAGCAAGGAATGCAAGATTTACACTGATGATACACATAAAAGAGGGACACCTGAGATTCTTATCCCTTTCCTCAGCATCTCACTTGCACACTATGTACGCTACAAAGAGATCCACTGAGTCTGAAGCAAGGGCAAAACCTTAAGATTTAAGCCTTTTTCTCTCAAGAAATTATCTTTTTCATTACTTGTCTTTGCCATTTTTAACTTTGGTGTTAAACATACAAGAATAGACTCAGCTGCAGTATGGATTTGTTATTAAATACTGGGTAAAAATAGTGCCAAGATATAACCCAAGAGGAAGCATTCTTCCTCTTACCTCGGTCATAAAGTGGAGGGAACTCTTCGACATTTCTATCAGAGCTTGTCCTGCAACCACAAAAGCTGAGTTCAGAGGAAACAGGTTTGCAAAAAACCTACCCCAGCAGCCCTAGGCAAAGATCCCTATCGTTTGGCTTTTCCTTATTTTTCAAAATGTGTTTAGAAAACTGGATCAAGAAACTGAATTCTGAAATCCACACAGATTACAGAACTCAATGCTGGCAGTGGAAGTCCCTCATCCATTCCGAGCTCTGTCCAAGCAGTGGTTGTAGTATTCTGACACTTCAGGTATGAGATCAAAACTGTAAACCTTCCAATATCGTACACTATGGAATCTGAAGCTTGGTAACATTTGGTAGATCATATACACTAAGGAGGAACTTAGTTAGCCCAACTCAGAAAGAGAGAAATTAAAGCACTAAGCCTAACAAGCAAATGAAAACATATACTGAAAACTGAAATAGAAATCAGGACACCTGAAAACCAGACTTAAATACAGCACCGTAGAGAAAGCTAGTATTTATCTCCAGTTGAAGATGGTGCAATCAATAAGTAAGGTAAGTAGATGTTGTACCTCTGATTACACACCAATTCAGAATTAAGAAAACAGAACTAAGAAAAATCCCTAGATGTCTCTCCAGTAAGTCTGTTAACAAAAGATGTACTACAGCAGTTTAAAATGCACTATTTCCCTAATTAGGAAGCACTGCTGGTGCAACCACTAGATGAGAAATTGAGTGATTTCCTCTTAAGTGATAATAAATTGACCATCCACCACAACCATCTTTTATCCTACTGTGGAATAAACAAAGACCAAACCAAACTAAACAAAGACAACCAAACACACTCCTAAATGAGGGAGACAAAAAAGCACCATTTTTCATGTTACTTTCACTTGGTTTTTTGTAGATTTCCCCCAAAACTCAGTTCATCACTCTAGATTCTGACTGCACAAGGGAAACAGTTTGATTTTGAGAGTTGGGAACTAAGTTAGATTTCTACTTTAAAAAGTAGAAAAAAACCACAAAACTATATAAAATGGTTTTTTTTCTGAAACAGATGAGTCAGATCTGTACTTCCTTTTCAAATCTGACATTTCTCTATCAACCATCTCCATCTAGTGGGATCAGTGATGTTTGTAATTGCAGAATTTTCCAAGTCACATCAAAAATCATTTTACTCTGTACAAAAGTACTTTATCTTTGTTTCAATGGAACCTTTATCTATAAATATACAAGTACGTGCCTTTTGGTAATTTAACTGGAGATGTAGAGTTATATTCCCAAGTGAACTGAACTTGCAAGCGATTGTCATAAAAGCTATACACATAATCAATATTTCTAAGGTAAAATAACCTGCAAATCCCAAAACCAGTTCAATAAAATAATTAGTTTCAATACAAATCCAAAACTCTGCAAGTTATTGGAAGATGTATTGTATAGTCTTTTATGTCATGGACAATTGACTTTCCTTTTATGTCATGGACAATTGACTTGACCAATCATATCCAAAATCAAGAGAAAACTTTGAACTGTTTAGGCTGAACCAGAAATAAAAGGAGGGAAAAAGCAGTTGTAACCAGTTATATTAATCTCTGAGTGTAAAACCCTGGTATGGAAAAAGGGACTGATTTAATTTACCTTCAGTTTATCCGGTGAAGTGTATGGAGCTTCAGGGGCATAAATTCTGAAAATATCAGCAAGACAACATGCTACCAACAAACGCACATCCTTATCAGGATGTTTGAGGAAAAAATCTGAAGCAAGATGTAAAGCAAGATTTAGATACAGCTCCTTTTCTTCTTCAGAGTCCTGGTCCATATCCATGAAAGTTTTTACAACCATCTAAACAGAAAGACACACATTAGTACATAAAATGAAATACTCTGTGTTACAATATCCTGTATAACAGTATAAAAGTTTCTTTGCTGGTTTTGTGCAACTTCTGTCAGAAGCATTATTAACTATGCAGTATTACTTCCTTGACCAAGCAGTGTCTTCATTTTTCAAGGCACAGGAAAGATGTGGCCAAGTCCTCTGTCATCTGTCCCAAACACAGTCGCAGCAGAACTACTGAAAGCCTAGCTGCAGACTTCCCAAATCTTTTTGAGAAACCATATAATCAAGTTGGACAAGTGTAACAACATTCACTGTTATAGCCATTCAGTTAAAAATTCAGGAAATGGTGAAATGTTATTAAAAATATTTGTTTCTCCCTCAACTATTCAGGGACCATTTTTTTTCCTTCTGTTCTCTTTCAATTTCAGGTTTTTGCCTATTGCTGCTCTGGGGAAAATTCTATTTCCTGTGCTGTCCAGAAGCAGAGCGCACACTTTCAGCAAATACATATATAAATCCAGGCAGCGGCATGGATGTTGTCCAACAAGGCTAAAATAAAATGACTACTAGGATTATTAGGATCCAGTTACCGAAGTTATGGAAAAAAAAAAAGAGTCTGGGACACCAAATATTTAACATGCTAAATAAAACAAAATCAGGAAAAGCTATATTTAGTAACTGGTAGCTGGTGAAAATTCTTACATGTAAAAACTTTGTGAAGGAGAGAAATTTATTGACAAAACAAAGTAATTATGTCCTTCTCCAATTCCTTATCTGACTCTCAGATAGAGGCAGAGCTATTTTAAGGAGTTCAACACTTGTAAAATCCACAAAATGATAAAGACTTAATTACAGAATCCTGAGAATTAAAACCAAAACTTCCATATATTTCTTCAGTGCAGGAAGAGATATTACTCAAATTATGATAATGTCAACTCCTGGAATCCTATAACACTGCAAAAGACTTGACTTTGCTATAGTTTGTTGTTTGGTTGGGATTTTTCCCCCCTCCAAAAATTTTACTATAACTGGTCAGGGAGCAACAAGCCCAACTTAAAAAACTCCCAACCTTCCATGTAATTAGGATCACAGAAGCTGTGAAGTTTTCCAACATATGAGAATCCTTTACAAAAAGGCAGAGAAGATCAGCAGCTTGTGCAGATAGAGCTTCCATTGCAAGAAAAATAAAGTCCTCCCCAGTGAGGCACAAGATGAACCACTTGAAGTGCACTGGTGACCTTACACACTAATTAAAGCAATTTACAAGTCAGAATTGTTTTCATTCCTATGAAAAGTAGTCTTTTCATAGTTCTTGCAACAAGCATGAGGTTTTTCTACTCTGGAAATGAACCTTCAGTGTTTTTTCCCTGATAACGTAAACATCTGTACAAGTCAGGACAACAAAGATCGCTCATCCTGTCTGCAGAGCAATCCATCACAGTGTTTAAGAAAAAACAAAAGAAAACAAGCTAGTTGTCCTAGTATAGTTTCCCAGGTCCCTGCAAAGCAATAGGTTAGAAGACTCCAGAGCCTGAAATCACACCCAGACCACCATAACTTATACTCTTAAAGCTTCATCTTCCAGATACAGCACATATTTCTTTTTACTACATCATTCTACATAAACAACCTTTGGAATTCACTTGCATAAAACTTAGAGAAAAGTGTATTATTAGACTGCTGGTCTAAAATTACTATTTCATTAGATGATGACTTGGTTCTTGTGTTTTAAACTGTGGAAAAATGCTTTTCTCACACTATTCTGATTCATCATTTCCAAGTGTTTATCACTTTCTTTTTGTCTTCAGTGCTAGTTCACAACTGTCACCATTTAGTTCTATCTCCTTTCTAAATCTATTATAAACTTCAAGAGGGCATCATTTCAAAATGCATAAAACTTCCAAGGTATGCTAATATGGAAATCCACTCCGCATATTTTCCATTTTATTCTCAGACTTCCCAATAATTTGCATTTATATTAATATATTGTCATCAATAAACAGCAGAATGCCTGCTTGTGTACAGAAAAGTGCTCTTCCCCCAATAATTATGTGAATTTGGCAGTGAGAAAACAAGAGGCTAACAGTGCACTTATTTATTTTAAAGAACTACTGTTCTTTAGCACCTGCAACTGTGCTTTTACTGAAGTTCTGTACACTTGTGGTGTAGCGTGGCTCATCCAACCTGTTATAAAAGAAACACTGTGCAGTTTTTTTTCCCTGCCTGAGCACCAACAAATTCATGGCCAGAATAAACAGCTAACAAGAAACAAAAGACATCTTATTCTGCAAGACAGATCAAGATGACAGAAGGGACTAGACATTCAAAGCCAAAAATGAAATTAAGCTATAGGAGAAGAATTAGTAAGAACTGCGGTGCTGCATTTCCACAAGGTTCAAAAAAATACACAAGTGCTAACAAAGAATTCCTTCTCTTAGGAGTCACTCATATATAAAGATTTAAATGTTGTCTTTTATTCAGCATCATAGAATGCAATATACTCACTGAAGTCCATCAGCCAAAATCCCAAAGCCTAGACAGATTACTGAGGGGAAGAGGAGAAGCAATCCTTGTGTTTTGGGATTTTATTTGGTTTTGTTTCATTTACCCATAGTTCCAACTGACTTATAACTACTGCTTCAGAAAAACTCCAAATTAAGCTCTTCCATCTGTTAGAATACTTAGGGTTCCTCTCCCACATCTGTCCCCTCCTGTTTCACAGGGCAAGCCCAAGCAGCAGGCATTCCTTCTTCACAATACAGACCTGCCTTTTTGTGGGAGTACACGGGTAGATACAGAACTGCAGTAACAAAATTAGCCTCCAAATCTGTCCAACCTTCCTGTACACTTAAGCCAAATAAAGTGGTAAAGAAATTCAGGACAGAAATACAACAAGGACTGTAAGTATAGTAAAAGTATATAGACTGAAGTATAACAAAGACTACCTTCATCATGAAACAGGCTAAAACAATGAGAATAAAGGCTTTTATAAACAAAACAAAGAGAAAAAGGCATAAAAGGAATGCATTGAAAGGTATCAAAATTAATTCAAAAATTATGATCTCTTTTAGAGAAGAAAACACTGTAAAGCAATGAAAATACACTCTAGTAGCTGAAATAAAAGTAGTACTTGAGTAGTAAGTATTTAAAGTAGTATTTGAATTTTATGCAGTTCATTTCTATTTGTGATTTTTAAATGCATTTAAACCTTATTTAAACAACCCATTTCAAAAAAGTGGTAGAAGGCATAAGAGCAAACAAATTTCTCCCTCTATATATAGCAAAGGTAAAGCCCAAAGAAAAAAGCCCATCTTCCAGATATGAAATACAGTAATAAGCTCATTGAACATCTTTTACAAGAAACTTTAATCTACAAGCAGTTACTTGCTTACTAACCTTTAGCCTTCGCACCATCTCTTCTTTAGATATTTTATCAGAGATTTCTTTGACTCCTGGAGGATATGTGATTTTTCCATCATTGGCTCTCGTCTTTGAATGAGCCATGATTTCACGGTTTTAAAACTGTGGAAATAAATTAAGAAGACAATGTTGTTTAACTAGTTCACGCTTAACCATATCTGTCCCACTTTGACAAACAAAAATCCAACTAGAAATATACCAACAAACCCATACAAACCCAAAAAAGACAAAATACTTTGATTGGTTTCAGTAATCTATATTATGGGAGACAGTGACAGTTTGGACATCCAGCTAGATTGTCCTATGACACAATAAAGCTTTCAAAAAACTCCTCATTCCAGAACGCATTTGATCTTCACACTAACGTGATGCAACCAAGAACCTTACTGATGTGTGTTCACCTCTTAGTAATTACAGATCCTAGCTAGCTTGGGTGTTCAGACATCTGAAGTGGACTTTGTGTTAACTTTACTCTTTTGGAAAATGCAATTTTCCAAGAAGCCTAAGCACCGGTGCTGCTAATTGTTACACATCATCAGCAGTAACTTGCCAATACTGCCAGACAAGCAGCAGATAGAGAATTAAATTAGAGACAGAAAGAGAGCAGACCAATACAATTCTTTCCATTAAAGCCAAGTTTTCAAGTGAAAGACTGCAGATAAGCCACAGTACCTTCTTCCTAAATTCTAACTAGGAACATAACTCAGTTACTTGGTTTCTCATTCCCTTTAAACTGATGCAAATGCAGACTACCATATAATCCACTCTAAGTTATGCAGAGTTTCACTGATGTAGAGAAGGAAGCTGAACTGAAACCTTTACTTATATAAAAGCAATCAGTACAAAAGATAATGAAAAAAGTCTAGACGGCATGTGAGGGATAATCAGGATCTTAGAAAAAGACTGTACCAGGGCAGTTACAAATGAAGAATGTAACAAAAGAAACAAATTTCTTTGTCATTTTCCTGATATTTTTATTTATTTAGCTAAAAGTATGATCTACTTCTAGCAGTCATGACTGTTCTGAACTGTGAATTCCAAATCAGGTATTTTCGTCCTACAGACCTCTTATATAAGAATCAATGTATACTCTGAATTTCTTGGAACTATAACACGAGAAATAAAAATCAGCCAGAATCCACAAGAAGAGACGAGCTAGCACAGCATGTTCCATAATAGCCATAATTAAAACTTACTGGCCCCCAAGCCAAGGTCATTCTATGCTGAAAAGCTAAAACTTGAAATATATTCATCTACCCAACCCCTCCAAAACATGTTGACATGGTTTGTATTATTCAGTTCATATTTCATGAAAACAACCAAAGTTACAGATTTTGCTTCATCTTCACCTAGTATTTTACCAAACAAAAAGTTAACATTGGCTTTTAATTTTTTTTTTTTTTGGCAAAGAATACATATAGCACAACACATTTTATTTTTGTAAATAGGGAAAACATGAGTAGAACAATCAATCAGATTTTCATTCAGCAGGCATGACATGCAAAGTACTTCAACAGATAGACAAAAGTCAACTCAGTTCCTGTCATCTCCTCTGCGCTTACATACACCCAGCAGTGGAACAGCACCACATGCTTGCAGTTGTAGTAAAAATTGACAATGACAAAGCTGGGAGGAAACAAAACTCACTGAAGTAACTTTTCCTAATACTAAAATATGGTATCACTTTTATCCCCGTTGTATTTCTTTAATGCACTGTCATGACAGTAAGTCTGGGACTCCTCAAAAGCACACAGAAATTGTAATGAAGTTCACTCTTCTTGCCGTTTGACACAGATATTCCATTCTACCTTTCAGATGGGATGATGTTATATACTATAGCTAAATTCACTTTATCAGCTCATTACAGCAGAAGGGAGCCTGAATCTGAGAACGTATAAAAGCATCAGATGCTTTGTTGGACCAATCAAACTTATCAACTCAAAAAACAAGCCTAATAATTTTTGAAAAGCGTGTGACAAGCATCAAAACTAACTCAAGGGAAAGAACAGGAACTAAGAGAACTGGAGAACAAAACTCCATTTTCCAGTGGTGGATAGCTGTCAGATCAGATCAAATTCAGTGGAAACTTGATGTAGTCCCATTTGGAGTACATTTTGAAATAATTTAAAGACTGAAACTCACACATTACAGTCAAGTTGAACTGTGCAGCCGATATGTCCAATGGCCTGGCAACCAAGCTTTTAAGCTTCAGTGGCATCCAAGGTCTGGATGAAACTGAACATCTGTATTGTGTTTATGTAGCAAGGTTTTGGTAGTGGGGGAGGCTGAAGGGATGGCCCCTGTGGGAAGAGACATGGGGCTGCTCCCATAGCAAACAGAGCCAGATCCAGACAGCTCCAAAATGGACTCATCCCTTGCCAAAGTTAAGCCGTCAGTGATGCTGGCAGCGCCTCTGTGATAACGTATTTAAGAACCGACAAAAAATGCTGCACAGCAGTTAATAGGAAGAAAAGTGAGAAAAACATGAAACAATCCTGCAGACACCAAGGTTAGTGAAGAATGAAAGCAATCTCCCTGCATTTATCTTGACCCATGAGCTTTTTCATTTTATTTCCTTCCCTGTTCCATTAAGCAAGAAGAGTGAGAGAGCAGCAGTGTTAGCACCTAACAGCCAGCCAATATTACAGACAGGGATGTACACAGCTTATCCCTCTCAGAAGTACAAAGAAAAAAATAGGACTTCATTTTCTAGAGAATTAATACATCTAATCTTACAGTTTCAAAAATAATTCTAAAATGGTTCTAAGAAATAGAATATAAGGGATAAAGAATTATAAACCTTCTAAAACTGACAAAACCAAAAACAATTCAAAAGAAACAGCAGAAAACAAAACCTATAATTAAAAAAACCCCAAAATTTGATGCTAAGCAATCCCCTTGTACAACAGTTATAACTTTAACAATTACCTAAAAAAACCCACTTTGTTACATTCCACTGCTAGAAGTTCCTGTTCTTCTGGACTGCCAATATAGCTGTGCATACCCAGATTGATCAAAATAATCTGCATTGAACACTTAGTAGAATCTAGGATGGTATTCTGGGGGGGAGGGGAGAGTGTTTTGGTGATTCTAACCAAATGCAAGTCTATGTGATTTCACATTACAGAGACATCAACTGTTTCAGTGAACTTCTGTCATGGAAAAAGCAGACAGTAACAGCTAAGAACAACAGCCTCAAGGCCAACATCTTGGCGTTTATCTGCAACATATTGAAAATGAAAATCCACAAGCCAGTGATGTGATATCCAATGACTGAATTTCAAAAAGCTTTTAAAATTCATTTTTATAGATTCAGTGTATTGTAAAAGAAAACAGTTTAAGATGACAAGCCTTTTGAAAGAAGGAAATTCTGTGAAAGCATATTCGAGATTCAACAGGCTCAGCTGACAGTTTCTATTATTTTTTCTTAATAAATGAAATTTTACAAGTTCTCTCTCCAGTATTATTCCATATACATCATCAGAAGGGAAAGAGCACAAGTTTTATAAGAAAAGGCTGAGGGAGCTGGGGTTGCTTAGCTTGAAGAAGAGGAGACTCAGGAGGGACCTTACTGCTCTCAACAACTACCTGAAAAAAGGTGTGGTAAAGTGGGGATTGGTCTTTTCCCCCAGGTAATGCAAGACAATGCAAGGGGAACAGCCTCAAGTGGTACTAGGAGAGGTTTAGATTTTACATTAGATTTAGATTTTACATTTCTTCACCAGAAGAGTGATCAGGCATTGAAACAGGCTTCCTGGGGAAGCTGTAGAATCACCATCCCTCACAGTGTTCAAAAGGTACATGGATGTAGCACTTGGGGATATGGTTATTGGAGAACACAGTTGGACTCAAGGTTCTTAGAGGTCTTTTCCAACCTTTACGATTCTATGAAAAAGGAAAATGCTCACATGGCTTTTTTAAGGCAAGAAAACACTTCAGACCATTAATTGTTTTGCACCATGCAGAATCCAAGCACATAAACTAAACTTCAAGACACGCACGGTTTCTGCTGTTATATGAGGATGAAAAACTGAGATAGATGTCACAAGAAACTTGAACAAATATATAATAAACAAATTCCAGTCCTAACAAATAGGAATAAAATCATGATTCAATTAGGCTTTGTTTTTTTCAGTTATGTTAAACAGTACTGTAAGTTAAGACTTAAACTACAAAGAAAATAAATCTATTTTAAGCTAATAGAGCATTTAAAATACAAACCCTATTCTTTATACACAAGGAGATGATACAGTAAGACTTAAGATGTCTCAAAATTGCTTCTTTCAACACAGAAGCATCACTACAACTACAAGTTCTCACAGACCTAAAGTCAGGAATCAAAAGCAAGTCTGTAGAAATATATTGAAAAACAGTATGTATAAAGAAGTATGACAAACTAAAACTAAGTTATAAGGGAGGTGGGGTAGAAGAAACTAGTACAGTGAAAAGAAGGAAAGATGACAAAACACATACCCTTTGTACAATAACAACAGGAAAACTAAAGCACGGAAAAAAATAGAAAAGTAGAAGTTACATTTATTTGACATTAGAATAGGATGGAATAAAGTAATTCACCTCTTGTGACAAAAATCAAAAGATCATATTTAATGTAAAATTATGACTATCAGCCAGACCACAAATGGGAACAATCAATTAATCTAAACAGAGTTAATTAGTAATAAGTGCCACTGCCAAAATTTGGTCAAGCTCAAATAAATAAACTACACATGAGTTCTGTACATAATCAGTAGCACCCAAAAGCTACTCTGTTATAATGGCTGGTAGACTTGGCTGCATTATTAAAACATTCAGATGGTTTTTATATAACTATAGATAACTATATGAATAAGCTTAACTTCACATATACTACTTGCTCAGTACTTTAAAATATGGATTGTGATTATGCAAATAAAACATGGATTGATATCTTGCATATTAAGTATCTATGCAAATATACTTCAAAGGTCAATAAATATCATTAGAGGATGTTAAGTCAATGATCTAAGTGGAGGACTTAAATCACACTCCATTTAATTGTATTTTGTTTGGTTGACAGTTTACATGGCCTATGGTGATTTAATTAACTGTGCTAATCGTTAAGCAAACTGTGCCTTAACACACATGAAGTTATCATGTGTCACCAGTGACTTTCCAGAGATCTATACTTGTGTTTAAATCCTCATCCTCCAGATAGTTGTATAGAAGTGCTACCCAAGTGATGAAGCAAACTTTAGCAAATCAGCCCTATAATCCTTGCAAGTCTGTCTCCTGCCTTACTATCTCATCCTCTTTAAAATCCAGAATTCAAACATTAAGATTTAGATCACCATAAAACAGTGAACAATTTAGCAAATTTTATCATCATTATTTTTCAGAACTTTCACTGAATATACATAATTATCTATATAGATATTCATGAGATAATTTTAAAATCATGTAAATAAAATCTAAGAAAGTCTATATTAAATTTATGTAGACTAACACGTATACTTTTAAACCAATGTTTGCAAGACATTCTTCAACATACCAGTGAGAATAACACTTTCTTCATGTTCAGAGGTATTAGAAGATCAAGTGAATTTAGTAAGTGGTTGGCATGGAAAAAAATTTGAACGTGTAAAGAACTAAATATACATTTCCACAGTACATATAATTCCAACAAGAAAGTGTAGCTAGAAAAAAGGATAGGCAAATATTCATCAGCTCTTTCTCTACAACCAAGCAGGATGACCAGTGGCCTCTCACCATCACAGGCCACTCCAACAATACGAAAACAGTTTAGAAGATGCAAAAACATTTTCCTAGATTGTCTCGTGGGATATTGCAAGGAAGCAAAATCTTTTCCATCTCACAAATCGCATTACAGATTTCACTCCAAAGCTCTATTCCTTTTTCAACACACAGTTTGTAATTTCTTTTTATTATTTATATTTTTTTTTATTTTTGTACCCACAGTGAGTAGCATCCTTATATGAATTAATATAAGCAAACCATGACAAATGCTTGAAGATCACTAACTTTATTTCAACAACACAGAACATAGAAAAAAATTTTCAAGATGTAATTTCCACAAAAGATGCACCAAGATATCATTAAAAGATTACTCAGAAACTTAGAGAAGTGGAAGAGGCAGGCATCTTTCTACCTCATCAGAATTATTAATAAAACACAAATAATATAATAATTCAAATAATTTACAGGAATTCTTTACATCCTGGTAAATTCCTGCTGGCATATTGCTGATTGACAACAAGGTGAGAAGTAATTTAGGTGTTAGAGACTTGCATTATCCAACTGCCACTAAACTAAATCTATTTCTGTAACATATCTACTGCTAGGGAGTTATAACTTGGCTATAAAAAGCCACTCCAAGCTGAAATTTGTTAATTTTCTGCTGTTGAATAAAACAGAAAACTTCAGTATGTTGGACCAAGGGTGCTTATGTAAATACAGGTCATTTTTCATACTGAATCAAGTATAATGACGAGATTAATACTTTCAGTTCTCGTTTAGAAATGTATGATGTTACACTGTTTACTTAGCTATCATTAAACCAAGATACTAGTATTATCCATAATACCAATAAAATGCTAGCTTCCCATTCTGTAAGGCAGCATAGTAAGGTCTGATACAGAAAGAATTTACAGAAGCCACTAATTAAATGTCTTCTGTAATGAATACCCAAATTATAAGGTAAAAGTAACACTCTCGGTCCAATAAAATACATAAAAATTACTGGGTTTAACTCCAGAATACCATTAATGGTAGTCCTTTGACAGTCATACAGAAGTAATAATACCTGCTGAAAAAGCATTTCCTAATTTAAAACTTACCCTAGAAAAACAAAGCACATTAAGTTTTTTTATTAACACATTAAATAAGCACTTTGTGGAAAATTAAATGATGTGCAAGTGGTAACTGTGCGAGGAGAGACATTACAATGTAGAGAGAATTTGGGGGATTCAGGAAAAGAACAAAGAAGAAAAGATTAAGACATGATACCAAAATCAGCACATGTGCACTAAAGGGCCTCAAGCAACTTAAACAAAGTTTCAATCAGTTAGCAAATGATCACAGTCAAGTCCCCACTTCCACTGATAAGATTCTTTTCAAACTTCATTAAAAAAAGACTTCCAAAGATTTAGCAAGTAGAAAGTATTCAGTACCAACTTATCTCAGCACACAGCTCTCTCCAGTGGTGTTGCAGACACTTGCAGCTTCCACAAAATCTAAGTGACCCAACTTTAAGTTTCAGCGGTTTTCCAGATGTTATTGTTGCCATTTTTCTTTTAACAAAACTGTCTCTTTTTGTTGCCATTTACAAAACAGCATTTTCACTGAAATGCACTTGGTTTAAAAAAAAAAATTATCAGAAACTATATAAAAGAATTCATCATTAAACCATTCAACATTCAACAACCTAAGGAAAAATAAAACAGACTTATTTTTGTGGGATGTCCTACTCAAGACATAGAAAAAGGGACTGTAGGAATTAAAATGGCTTATTTCTGTGCATGGCTGCAGGAAAAGAAATTACAAAGAGATTAAAAACTGGAAGGTGATAGTAAAAGAATCTGACAGAGAAAGAAGAGTATAGGCTGACTAAATTTGATTTTAATAAAATAGATATCTGCAATATATCTGTTAGGTAGCCAAGAACTAGGGAAAACACTCCTTAGGTGGTCACATTATGCAACCATACTATGCAAAATCTTAAGACAATATGATCAGTTCTCAGAGTATTCAAACAGAAGTGACTTGGTGATGTACACAAGTACAATGGGGGGTCACACACAATGTCCATGACAAAGGAACAAAATTAAGCTTTAGGCTTTTGTACCCTTGACTGGAGTGCAAGAACAGTTTTTATACTACTAAGTAAACTCCTACAACCACTTAGTGAAGTTGTGAGTAGTAATTAAAGACCTCAAAACAGGACAGTTTTACCACAAAGACCAGGAAATACAAAAATAAAAATAGAATTGAAGCCAAACTGAGATAGCCACTGTAAATAAGTGTAAAAAAAAAAAAAAAAAAACAACAACAAAAACAAAACAAACAACTTTGTAATTCAGTAGCTAGAATCAAAAAGGAAAAAGCACTGCTGTATAGTAATGCTGTAAAAAAAGAATTTACTGAAGTATCCTATAAAGTCAGCTGAATACCCATTTTCAAGGAAATGGCAGGTAAAACTTTCCTGTGACAACTGGTAACAGCTATCTTTAATCAGAAGTTACTGTGTCTACACTTACAAACTTCACATTTTCAAATCAAAGCAACTACACAGGCACCATCCAAGAATTCATGAACCACTGTGGAATGCAAAGCTTTTTAAAGGTATTTAGAAGTTAAGGTGCAGTACCATTCAATCTAAAAAATTTAAATTAACTTTAAAAATTAAAGTATACTGCAAAAAAATAAAAGCACCACTCTCATTAATAAGGCACAGCCAGAAAGTAATAATACTACCACTAGTTTGATATGAACAATATTTTATGAGTTTAAGAAAAAATCTGCATGCTGAAGTCAGGATTTCAAAAACAGGGATAACTTCTAGGCTTATCATATTACCCTGGGACAATTTATGCTTAGTTCATCTGTGATGAAACAATTAGCACTTTCCTTGCACCAAATATCATATATTATGGAAACATTAAATTGGAAACCACAGACGGATGCAGAGGTGGATGGGATTGCCATTCAGTAAAACACCAAAAGTTTAGAGAAACAGAAATGTTTGCAAATATAAAGACTGAATACAAATTCTAAACAAGAATATACACCCTTAACTGAAAAAAAAAGTCAGCTGTAAGGCGAGAACAACAGGAGTCTAAAGAGGGGTCCAATGCCTAGGTCCAAGTATAGTCTCATGGTGATTTTTCTACTCAGCATTAATTCTAGAACAAGGTGCTTCAAGAACCTCTTCTCCTCACTGAAGATACTCAAGCACTATCCGGACACAATCCTGTGCAATGTGATCTAGGGCAACCCTGCTTGTGAGCAGAGAGGTTGGACCAGGTGACCCACTGTGGTCCCTTCCAACTTGACACATTCTGTGATTCTGTGAAACAAACAAACCAACCAACCCCCAAACCCAAAACTTCAACAGCTAACACCCATTTTAAGGTACTAGCAAGAACTTGCTTGGAATACTATATGCACAGCCATCAGCACCTACAATCCAGATAATAAAAACTGCAAAAAGCGCCCATGAAGTCTCTTACATGAGGACAGCATGTGCACAGAGAAGACAAGAAGAGACTGCCAGGAGGGTAAGTAGAAAAGAGGCAGAAATCACCAGAAATCACACAAATACCAGGAGATCCCAGCCAAAGAAAATGAACCACCATAAGACAAAAGGTTAAAGATAAATAGCTCAATGAAGAAAAACTGATCATGAGAGGCAGACTTCTAGATTTTAAATTAAAATTTAAGAATTACTTTTTTGTCAATATCTGAAAAAAAAAAAAAAAACAAACAAAAAAAACCCAAAAAAACCCAAAAAAAACCAAAACAAATAGAATATGGTACAACTTGGGTCAATATGCAGAGATTAGGCCCTTGCTTTCTTCATATGGTATGTTTGAAAAGCAGACCATGACCTGCACAAAACATTCTTTTTCCAGAATCACCAGAAACACTGGAAGTTCTCCGGCTGGTACACTAAAAGAAGAGGAAGAACTGACAACCAGCCTAGGTATCAAAATTCCACAATATTACTGGTTTATGGTCATAATATTGACACAGCTGTCTTTTACCAGGGAAGTTACTTTAAGATTTAGTAAGGCAGGAATTTTTTGTTTCCTTCCTCCAACTGCTAGAAAACAGGCAGGAATTACTATTTTCCTTTACATTAACTATTTTCAAAAGAGTCAGAAAAAGCAGTCACAGAAACCTCAGATACCTTGCATTACATAATTTCAAATGATTAACAGCTGTAGTATTCACACAAGTGGAGAAAAGAAAAACATGCAAAAATGGCATGGAAGCCATGAGGAAAATAAGGGGAATGTAACAGGAAGTGGAAGACAACTAGAACACACAGACATCAGGCACAAATCAAATTTAACCTCTGTGTTGCCCCTTGGGAGGAAACAACACTTGGTATTATTTTAAGTGTACCATTTATTTGGCTAAAAGTGCCCTATTGAATCTTACCATGAAACTTGATTGAGTTTTTGTTTTGTTTTGGGGGTTTTTGGTAAGGATTAAAATTAAACAAATGTCCCCCCAAGGAAAAAAAACCCAACACTAAGAATACTAAAAAAACCAAAATAAAATACTAAAAAAAAAAAAGCAACTAACTAAAATATTTATAAAAAAGGAATACTAATATGCTGTCACAGAAGCAAAATGATATTACATAAAATTTCACAATGGTCAACCAATACAAAGTTGCTTTTGTAACAAGTCAGAATTTATATACCTAAATTAGATGCACTTGCATTCCTAACTTTGCATATAATGTTAAAATTACAAAATTATATGCTTTACATCCTACTGCAAATTATTTGATACGCAATTACTAAAAATCAAACAAAGAACACTAGTGGGATGGATTGAACTGTAAGACCTAAAAGAAAGCATGGGTATTCAACTGCAAAGTCGGATGTTGTTCTACACAACAGTGCATCCACTCCTAGTCAATACAAATTGTAAACAGACATTTATATTATAACTGCATATAGCAAGCTTAGTACCAAAAACACATTCAGCTGGGTGTTTTACAAATAGAAGTTGTCTACCCAGATGGCTTCTATCAGTTCAGCTTTTCTTCCCAGCTAAAACATTTTATTTTGCTTTTTGCAAAACTGTGACAGAAAAGCAGATTGGAAAAAACAACTGTGTCCCCAAAGACAGAGAAAGAACCCATAACTGATCACAAAGCACAAATTAGATGAAGTCATACTACAACCAGATGAAGTGCGTGCATTATAAGACCACAAGGACCAGCAGCAGTTCCACAATCTAGTCACCTACTGTCATATATGGATCTATCAGTAAGATCACTTTAAAAAAAAGTGATTTTTTTAAAGATCACTTTAAAAAAAAAAAAGCTGAAGATTCTTTTAATATTTAAGTCTTAACTTACCTTTGACACCTACCTCAACACTCAACCAACACTTAAGTTTTCTGCCAACAATATATTGACTACTGTAACTTTTTCTAATACAGTTATTCATCCCTTACAATTATTTAGCCCTGTGGGGTTGAATGAGGTTGAATTTTCACAAACTGGTTGAGGTTGGAACTCTGGAGGTCACCCAGTCAAATGTCTGTGCTGAAGAAGGGTTGCCTAAAGCCAGTTTGCCAAGGAGTGTATCCAGATAGCTTTTGAGTATCTCCCAGGACAGTGACCTTGCAAAAGCCCAGAGCAACCTGCACTGGTTCTTGACCAGGTTCTTGATCACTTGTCACATGAAAACATTTAGAATGAACATCTGTTCATTTTGTGCACATTGCCTATGGATTTATTAATGGGCACTACAGAGTGGAGTTTGTCACTATCCCACTTTCAGAAACTTACATATCTTAGCACATTTTAATCCTGGTTTCTGTATAATCAGGAGCATTTGTACAGCTATGTCAACTCTCTTGATAGTAAAATTCCAAACTCCAGTTTATTTTCTGTTGTGAAATTCATGCTTAATGTTTAGTTATCCTTCAGTTGCAGCTCATCACTCATATTAGGACACAAGGAGATGGAATGAAGCTACATTGGAGGAAGTTCAGATTGGACTTTAGGGAAAGGTTCTTCACTGACAGGGGATTGGTAACCCCGGGGAAGTGGCCATGGCACCAAACCTGTCAGACTTCAAGAAGTGTCTGGACAACACTTTTCATTAAATTATTTGGTTTTAGGTAGCCCTGTGTGGAGCATGGAGTTAGACTTAATGAGCCTTATGAGCTCCTTCCAAGCTGAGAATTTCTATGGCTCTATGCCACGTTTGCTGCACAATGACAGACAAACGCATGGCGTGCACCAGCCTGTGGGCTGTGCTTCCATCAGGTTCAGATCTGTGCTGATGTGCAGTAAGGACATGGACCTCATTTTGCTAGATTGGATCACTGCCTTACAGTACCCTGTAACCCACTCCTATCCAGGAAAGCATTAACAAAAATCAAATCAAAAATGATGAAAAATTGTATATACTCCCCACTGGATTGCGTTCCACATATAGAAACCACGAGGACACAAGTAACATCTACAGGAAACTAATGCTTATTAATTGAAAACCTTGTCCTTTTAAAATTAAAAGAAGGAAGTTTAAAGTTATTAATAATAAATACAGCTGCTTGCACTATGACCGTAAGCATACAATCATGATACAATGGTTCAGAGAGTTTCTACCTGTTACTTAAGGTACAAGAACTGTCCACACACACACGAGAACTGTCCATTGCTCTCTCCTTATTTCCCTGAAGTTAGAAGGTTAACATAGCCAAACCAGACTAACAAACACATCTGGTAAATCCTGCTGACAGCTGAATCCATCACTAATCCACCTGTCTGCTTACAGCCACATGTTGCTGTTTCCTTAGCACAAAAAGCTGGATTTGTTCACACCTCAGCCAGATTCTCAGCTCAAGAGCAGTCTGTCTTAATTAAGACAAAAAGCTCAGTTTACCATAGAAACAGCTGGTTTGGGCACACTTCTACTAACTCCACCAGAGACACCAACAAGCTCTATCAGACAATTGGACTGAAAAGTTTAGAGGTTACAGGAAAGACATTCAACCAAGAAGCAAAGTTAATGAGAGAGGGAAGAAAAAGGAAAGCAAAAAGGAAAAAACAGAAACAAAACACACAAAAAATCCAAACAAACAAAACCCCACCGCCATACACCACAGCTGACACACCCTATCAGCCCTGAGGTTCCTAAAATGCACAGTTGTACATAAGTATCTGAAAGGAGGGCATCAAGGGGATGGAGCCAGGCTCTTCATCGTGGAGCTGAGCAATAGGACAAGAGGCAATGGGCAGAAACTGATGCACAAAGTTCCATCTGAACATGAGGAAGAACTCCTTTTCCATAGGGATGACTGAGCACTGAAAGGCTATAGGCTGCCTATAGAAGGTGTAAAGTCTCCTCCCCCAGAGACATTCAGAAGCCATCAGGACACAGACCCAAGTAACATGCTCTCGGGGACACTGTTGGAGCCAGGGGGCTGAACGAAATGACCTCCAGTGGTCCTCCCTTCCAACCTTACCTATTCTCCGATCCTGTAAAGCGTAAGACGTGTTGAAAAAGGTGCAAGAGGAAGTACATTGTACAATGAAGGACTGGAAGCCCAAGAGGTATGAGAACAAACTAGACAGAGAAGTCACTAAAGAGAGACCAGAGTAGAAAGATCAGCAGCAGTTGGCAGAAGAGGAATGCAGCCCCAGCAGATCTCAGACCTTTCCAGAGCATACAGTGTGCAAACACCACATTGCACTGCCCATCTACCAATATCAATTATTTGCAAGAATCCACTGAATAGCTCATATGTTACTTTGATTTTTGAAAGTTTTTCTTAGTTTTTTTATGTTTTGCATTTTTGTAGTGGAGTTTTTTACACACTTTTATGTAAACAATGATGGTTTTGTATTCTTTTTTAGAGGAGCAGAAAACTGATGGATTCTTAGTTTGACCAGTGTGGTTGGAGAGATGGCAACTTCACCCTCCAATCCCTAGTCACCTTTGGAATGGTATATATATTGAAGTTACACAAACTTCCTCTTTTCCTCCTTTCCTTGCAATGAAAGTTGCAGTGAACGTGTGTGTTTATTTCGTGTCGTAGTGCAACACTCATACCTCACCCATCATACAGATGCTAAAAGAGAAAAACTCATTGCTACTAAGAGCATTAGCCATAGATACAAAGCTAAAGGTTACAACCTAAATGACTGACAGGAGCACATCCATACAGTGAATTTGTTTACTAAGTTTGATTAAAAGGGAACAACGAAAATACAGAAATCGTTGTAAAATCACTTAACAGTTGAGAAACAAAATGGAAGTTTCTTATATGATATTAAAGAGAATAAACACAAAGGAGCTGATATACCTGATCCTTCACTTCTTTTTTGCCAAATCATAGGATTTCTTTTTCATTCAAAGCAAAGAAGCTATTCAACTTTTCTCCTTATAATTTTATGTGTGCTCCTTATTTTACTCTATTTAAACCACTCACTGAAGAGACTTAACTTTTTGCTGGGTTTTTGTAAGGTTTCATGGTTGTACCATGCTAGCGTGCCATAAGAATTAACTTGTTTTTTCAATACTTTCACTAATTTTTTATAAAAATTATTATTTGTCTCATTTCATAGATTACTAACCCAAGATACAGATCAAAATTTAAGAACTAGCAAACAATTTTGCCTATACAGTCAGGAATTTAGGAGGAGAAATTTAGGACTCAACTTATAAAATATGCCAATTTATCCAGTGCTGCATCTAAAAGTAAAGCATCTGTTGAGCAAAGCAGTAGTAGTCCGGGTCTAGAGCCTGTCTCCCAGGAAATCAATGCACTCCTAATAAGCTCTTGTGGGAAGTTTGGTTTAAACAGACTTGCCTGGGATCACAAGAAGCTGACAGAAGGAATGAATTCCAGTATCCCAAAGTGACATTCAATCATTCAAATTACTAGATATGCTTCTCCCTTCCCACAGTCCCCTGTCAATTCATTTTACATTTTCCAGCTTTCAGAAAATATGTGCACCGACTTTGATATGCAGTTCTAATTTCTAAATACCATGGGTTGAAAAAAAACCCCAACACATTATAACTAGAGACTACTATAACATATATTTAGAAGGATAGAAATTATTTTAAACTGTTTACTACTTTTAAAAAGAATTTGCAATTTTAATATTGTTTTAAAGCTTTTTTGGATGCAATACAGGAGATTCAGGGTGGGGGCATTGGCACATTAAGAAATAAAAAGTTATTTTAAATGTGTTTTGATATGTATATACAAAACATAGTATGGACAACATAATGGAGAACTTACGACAGGCAACATTTGTAACTTTGGGGAAAACTTTCAATATATTTTGCATTCTCAAAGTACAGATCAGCCAGTCTTTAAAAAAGGAGTGCAGAATATTCCTTTCCAAAAACTGTACCTGCATCAAATTCTCTTTTCTTAGTTCTTGGAAGCATTTCCATTACTGAAGGAATTACAAACTGCATGATCCAAGTTGGGCAAATGGAAGACAAAACGCAACTCCTCTTTGTTGTTTCTTTGAAAAACTTCCTCAACTCTCTTGAAGAGTTTAGCACTGGCTTATCTATTCTTTCTTCCATTTTGAAAGCCCAGGAAAGCAAAAGTTATAGCCTTATTCTAACCTGTTCATACTCAGAGGAAGAAAAGCAAATGTAAACTTTATTTTGTACCATGAACTTGTCTCATTTAGACTTTTGAAAAGCACTGGGTGGCACTTGGACTGTCCACAGACATTGTCCCTCACAAAAGTTTTCCTCAAGTGATGACACAAAAAGTTACTTCCATACACTTTGTTTCGCGTTCAGGAACTTCAAATAATACTTCATCCTGAACTACCAAGTAACAAACAGAACAAAATTATCAGAGAAAATATCACACCTAATGGCAAGCTGCCTACCGTCTCTGTACATTTTCCCCAAGAAAAGTATTTTGAAATTTTACATAATTCAAAAAAAGACAGGTGCAGAAAAACTTTTTAAAAAAGGAAAAAAAAATCCCTAAATGCAATTACAAGTTTTCATGAAGCATCTTCTGCTCAATTTTCATAACTGACAACAATTTAATTCTTTTTTGTTAAGAACAAAAACCTAGCATATGCGGTGACAAAGACTTCCTAGAAATCTGATCATCTTCATTGGAATGTACATCTAAGTAACAAAGCAGTACTAACAGAAGTGAACACTCAAACCCCAGGTGGCCCAAAGATTACATACAGGAAGTTTAGATGTAAATTTTTTTCAGGACGCAGTATGTTTCCACTTACTGTGGATAACTGTTAGGTTTTTGGTTGGTTGGCTTTTTCCTTTTAGTAGTTTTTTATTTGTTCCCTTTCTTTCCAAGACTTTCAGGATGAAGGTTTTTGACACTGAAGTAAGCCACAATGTGGATATACTGGGATGTCTCAGAGAGAAGAACCAAAGGCTGCAGTTGCAGACAACCAGCTACTCAGAAGTCACATCCTAAGTTGTCACATTTTAGCTGAATCAAATACTCTTTAAATTAAAAAGAGCTACTGACTTCTGTCCCCACCACAGGAAGGACATCAGGCAGCAAGTCCAGAGGAGGGCCACAAAGTTGATTAGAGGTATGGACCACCTCCCCTATGAGGAAAGGCTGAGAGAACTGGGATTGCTCAGCCTGAAGAGAGGACTTCAGGCTGACCTAATTGTGACCTTCCAGTACATGAAGGGAGCCTAAAGAAAGATGGATGGACTTTTCACAAGAGCATGTAGTGACAGAACAAGAGGGATTCTCTTCAGACTGAGAGTAGGTTTAGATTAGATATTGGGGAAAAGTTCTTTACTCTGAGGGTAGTGAAACAGTGGAAAAGGCTGCCCACAAGAGTTTGTGGATGCCCCATCCCTGGCAGTGTTGAAGGACAGGTTGGATGGGGTCCTTGAGCAACCTAGTCTAGTGGAAGGTTCCCTGTCCATGGCAGGGCAGTTAGAACTATACAATCTTTAAGGTCCCTTCCAACCCAGACCATTCTATGTTCTATGAAAATGCAGTTTAGGTGATTATGATGGACGCAATTAAGAGAGTAACATTTTTGACTTCTAACTTCATGTCTTTTTTTGTCCATTAAAAAGCATGAAAGTAAAGCATGTCATTTCAGCAGCAGAAACATTCACCAGGATTCCTCATTAAGTCAGAGAAAAAGTAGACACAGTTAGTATTGTCTGGAACTGATCTTTAAAGAACAGGGTCTGAATTAGAAAACCCCAGATGGGGTCCTGATCCCTGGTTACGGTACTACCATATAAATGGTGACAGACACAAGATGATTAGTACAAACATCCCCATCTGTTCCCAATGAGGTATGGCACTTATTTATTATTATTTCTTGAAGCATATTAATACCAAAGTTGTTATGAGCCAAAAAAACAGAACCAAAGATCAGGCATTATTAAATAAGCAGAATGTTTTTCTAATGCTTGGGGTGGGATGCAAAAGAGCAAGTTCTACAGCTGGGCACAAAGTAATAGAGGTCTTAATCCTCAGAACCTACTTCAAGGGCTTCTTCACGCTTCAGAAAAGGCTGAAAAGCAGTAGACTCTGGCACAGACAGTAATAACATTTAAAAAGAATGGAGGTGTTAACATTTTGATTCTTAGAAATTAAACTAAAATTTTATTTGTATTTCATTGAATTCTTTCAAGTTGGATTTGTTACAGCAAATATTTACATAAACAGGGTAAGGTTCCAAAGAGGTTTTGAAAAAAAACCACTAACTTCCTAAAATAACAAAGTTAATTTTCATTCATAAACTTCACTTTTCATATGTTTTTTCTGATTTTTACTTTACAGAACTGTATTAAGTTCTGTTCTTAGCAACAGAGCTAAGCAGATAAAAAACACCTCAGCTTTTCTACAAGACTACATTCAACTGAAGAGGCTACCAATGGAAAAGCAATAGGTATGTAATTTATACACATGCACAGCCTGAACTTTCAGATGTTCAATCTCTAAGGGAAAGAAAAGATCCTTCTTTTTAAAGTATATACTTTACAATCCTTTAAAAGCCTTGATTCCTTCCAGGATCTGTCAGTGCTGTTCAGACAGTCCAGAAGGTCTATAGATCTGGAAAATTAACACACTTCACCACTGAGGACTATCACACTAACACACCTTTTAAAAGTTTCCTCAGTTTTCCCTTACCACCTAGCTTCAGAATTGACTGAAAGCCTCCAATATTCTCTCAGTCTATCCAAAGATTATTTCAGGTTGCAGTATTGAAATTTTGTGCTAAGAGTAAAAGCACCATTACTTTAGATATCTGTTAAAAGGAGATTATTACTGACAAGTCATAAGATAATGTTCCACATATCAGAACTACTTTTTGATTCTAAAAAGGAACCTCTCTGAAGGCAGCAGGAAAGACATACCCTCCTCTTTCTTGACATAATATTTGGGGCAAGCAATATAAAAGGATAGGGATATTAGAGTGAAACTGATGAGGAAAAATAATGAGTTGCAGTATCACATTTTCCTTCCATCTCTAATTTTGCATGCTTATACTGTTCAGCTTTTTTCTTATTTTACTGTTCACATTTTCTTATTTATTGCTCCCATGAAAATTCTCCTTGTGCAACAAGTAGTCTTTATCACCTCTCCCAATTCAGGTTTAAAGAAAAAAAAAAAAACAAAACATTAACTCAAAACACCTTTAAATGAAAATCCTTTACTAAACAGAAGACTCATACATACACATAGACCCTCTTATTCTTCTATATCACTATAAATTGTGTGACTGATCAAAGAGAGGAAAAAGGCATAACCTGAAATCCTGGTAGAGAGTAACATATCCCAAAAGAAAATGTATCTCTCCCAATCTACAGGAGGTAACAGAACCTCCTGTTCTACAGATAAAAATGGAAAATGCCTGAGGTTATGCCCATATTTCAATATTGTGCTTTTCCAAATGCTAGCAGTGACTGTTGGCTTTTAGATGGTTAATTACAGCTTACTAACGACTTAGGTGACTTGCTCATTTACAGTCCATAGGTAAACATGTTAGATAAAGTCTAAATGCAATATTTACAAAAATAAATAAATAAATTTAGAAAAAAGAAGTTGCATACAAGTGCTAAACACATGATTTTCCATTTTCATTTATTTAGTTGTTTCATCAAAAACTGAACTATTGTTTACCCAGTCTGTATAGTAACTAGCAAAAAGGATGCAAAAAATGCATAGGCAAATACTCCAATACAGAATCTCTATAAAAAATCCTAAAAACCACACCCAGACACATCATACCCCCCCCAACCCTACAGTAATTAAGTTCAACCTTGCTTCAGACATAGAAGACGTCATGCAAGTGCTAGAGTACTAAACTACTTTCTCCAGCAGTGCACCCTTTCAAAGGCTGTGATGAACAGGATACACACACCTCTGCTAAACCACCTTACCTGACTGCCTGTCACTGTCAGTCTTCTTTCAGGTGGTCTGAGCATACATTCAGCTCTTTCGCTTCTTTTTGAGGAGTTACTTCACACGGTATAATATCTAGCATATCTATAGTACATACAAAACACCAGGCAAAATCTCTACCACCTGAAAACTCAACAACTCCACTAGTTTGGAAGGGTAAAACCTGAAAGAATCCACGTCGTCTTACTCCCTTCCCAAAACGTGATTTGACACTCACTTTCAACTATAAAGCCACTCAGATTTTCAACGCTCCTTCTATTCCATCCCCAGCGAAGAGAAATCAATTACAGCCAAAGCACCTACCCGGCAAGCACAAAACAAAGACCAACACGAGAACGCTTCAGCAGTTGTGTTAAATGGGAAAACACAACGCCTAACTAAATAATCACAGCTCTCAGAAAGCAATCGCACAGCAAGCAAGCATAAAAGTCAGAATAAGGCTGGCAAGACAAAATCCAGCTCTGTAGGAGCTGGTCTGCTGCAGTTTAATTTTCCAGGACTGTTCACCGTCATTAATTGTTGATTTGTTTTGAAGAACAGATAGTGATTTATTTGCAGCGAGATGAAGTTACGGACCTAAATTCCTGACCGGAGGCTCTCAATGTAAACAATACATAACCTATAAATTAACCATTCTCCATCTGGCAATTCAGATGCAAAATTCATAGTTTTCTATCTACCAGGCGGCGGCAACCGCCCCCCCTCCCCCCCCGCTCCCCCCCGTCCTCCCTTCTCGAGCGCTTTCTAACAGAGCCTGATGCAAAGTGGGAGGGAAAAAGAAAGAGGAGGAAAGGAAGGGGGAAAAAAGCTAAGCCAGCATGAAAGAACCGGGCTCACACACAAGTAGGGAGGCAGCAAACGGCGGTGCCCGGCAGCTCTTGCCGCTGAGGAGCGCTGCGAAGTGCGGCGCGGAGAGCCCGAGCCGGGCGGGGAGGGGACGGGGATGTCCCCGCGCTCAGCCCGGGCAGCAGGGGCGGCGGGAGCACCGTGCTACCCTGCGGAGCGGGGACCAGGCCGGTGCCCGGGGCGGGCAGACAGGGAGGGGACGCCCGGGGCAGAGAGGAAAGGAACACCCGGGAAGCCGCGATCACTCACTCACTCACTCACAGCCACGGGCGAGCAGCTTCCCCGCCCCCCCCCCTCCGCCACTTCGCGCCGCGAGGAGCCACCGGCGCTGGGCGCGACACCGCCCGCCGCGCCACCGGGACGAGGGGTTGACCCTCGGGCCCCCGCGCACCCCAGCCAAGGTCATCCCCTCGCCCGGGGTGCCGGGCGGGAGGGGGGCGAAATTTAGTATTTGACGGCAGCCACGGAAAAGGGGGGAGGGGAGCAGCCCCGCGGAGGGGCGAGGGGGATGGGAAGGGGGAGCTCCACCACGGGCCATGGGGAGCTCTGCCCTCCCGCTCTCCCTCCGCTCCCCGTCCTCTTCCAGCGCTGGCCGCGGAGCTCGGTCCGGGCGGGCGCCCCTCACGCCCCCGGGAAGGGAAAATGGAGCGGGGACGGGGTGGGGGTACCCGCGGCCGAGGTGCTGCGCTCCTTACCCCGCCGCAGCCGCCTCGCCTCGCTGGTCGCAGGCGGGTCCGCTCCGCGCTGCCGCCGCTCCGAGCTCGGAGAGGCGCTGCCGCCGCCGCCGCCGCCGCCGCCGCCGCAGCCAATCGCCGCCAGCCCCCTCCCCTTCCGCAGCTCGCCTCGGTCCCCCTGCCGGCTTCAAAATGGCGCCAACTCGTCTCCGGCTGCTCCAATGGAACCGCCGAGGGGAGCGAGCGCGGCCAGCGCGGGGCAGCAGCGCCCCCTGCCGGCCCGAGCGTGCCCGGCCCTGTGAGGGGCTGAGCGTGGGCCCGGGCCGGCTGCCGCTGGTGAGCGCCCTGTGGGCGACTGGGGCAAGCACTTCCCCAAAACGAGGAATTATTAAAGGATTGTTATGAAAGAATAAGGAATAAAGCCTCTTAACTGCGGAGAAAGAGAAGAAAGCGTAAGTCACTCATCGAGCTAGCCCTTTGCTCTTGCTTCAGCGAGTGCGAGAGTTTGAGGGGTAAACGCAAACAGAAAAGCGATGTGGCTCCTTCTCACCGCGGCAGGTAAAAGGCTTCATTTATTGTAGAATCATAGAATAAGTTGGAAGGGACACATGAAGATCATTGAGTCCAACTCCTGGCCCTGCACAACACCATCCCCAAGAGTCCCCATGTGCCTGAGAGTATTGTCCAAGTTCTTCCTGAATTCTGTCACATTTGGTGCTGTGACCGCTTCCCTGGGGAGCCTGTTCCAGTGCCCAGCCACCCTCTGGGAGAACTTTCTCCTGACGCATCAGGACAGCATGTAGGTGTTTAAAGGATTATGATTTAAAAAACACAGACCACACTTAGCACATCTGCTGAAATATACTCACGGCTTTGTCTAGTGTGAGAAACGCACTAAGACAGACTGTTAGCCAAGACATTGCAACTAGTGGTTTAAATCTTTCAGAAAGTCCCCTCAAGCTTTCTGAAGTTGCTAATACATTGTACCCAGCATGGCCTGTCTTCATTCAGTGCTAAACTACCTCATTGTCTTATACTGGCTTCATCAGCCCAACCACGACTATTACATACAAATCACTTCTCAGGCCCCAAAACTTCCCTTGTTTGTGGTTTGTTTGGTTTTTTTTTTTTTTTTTTTCCAGTGACTTATTTTTGGTCCACTCCTTTTGGGGGAAAAAAAAAAAAAAAAAGGCAGAGACACAAAAGACAGGAAGGTTTGCCTAACAATTTTGTATTGGGAAGGGTCCTGGACTTTGGAGTCAAGATATAACTTCAAAATTTTGAAGCAGGTTTGATGCAGGTTGAACAATCTCCCCTCAATTTCTCCATTGCTATCTATCTGGGCTCACCGAGGGTAAAGCCTTAGGTTGGGGAACACATCCTTTCCCAGTGGGGCTCTGGCAGATGTGTGCAGGGATACTAACAAAGCAGCAGCAAAACTGAAACCCTCTTTGAACTCTTTTAACACAGCTGTTGAAATCGCAAAACCTACCGTATGGCTGTGAAAGTAACCAGGGTGCTGAAACGCACACCGGAGGCAAACATTTTGCTCCGTTTCTCTGATGGAGGGGGACACGGCAGCACCACTTCCAGCGGCGGATCAGGACGCCAGGAGCTGCGGACACCCCTCGGAGAGGGAGAGAGCCCTGAATAACGGGACCTTCCGCAGACACGCTCCGCCCTTGTTTCCCGCCTGCACCCAGACCCTTCAGGATTTTGGGAATCGTCATTTTCGAGGTGCCTCTTGACTCGTGCCTTTCCCGGCCCGTCTCGGTTCCGCAGTATCGCTCGCGGCCCTGCGGAGGGAGCCCGTCCGCCGCCGCTGCTCGCTCAGCCGCGCTCGCCGCCGGGGAAAGCGCCAGGAACCAGAGCTCTGCCTACGGGAGAGGGCAACACGCACCCATTCCCTTCTCCTGAGCGGTACCGTCAGCTCTCTAGCTGCACAGTGCAGCCCGTGCCAGCCCTGGCTGTGTCCCGAGAGCAGGCTCAGCCTTCCCTACCAGAAACGTTGCATGTCTCATGGAACTGGTTACTCTAAGCAGCCTTGCTAAATTTTAGGGTATTTGACAACTCCTGGAGGTGTAGGCAAGTTGTGTTACTTACAGAAACTGTATACTTGAGAAAGATTTAAAATAAAATAAAAATGGTGCAAAATAAATATTTTGCTTTCAGTAGGACATATAGGGAATGTCAGTGCCACAGAACTTCCAAGACCAGATCTTTTACATGGAATCATAAAATCATTTAAGGTTGAAGAAGACCTCTAAGATGTCTGTGCCCAACCATTGACCCAGCACTGCCAAGTCCACCACTATATCATGCCCCCAAGTGCCACATTACATGTCTTCTAAATACCTCTAGGGTTGGTGACACCACCACCTCCCTGGACAGCCTGTTCCAGTGTTTGACTACCCTTTCAGTGAAGATATTTTTCCTGATATCCTAAACCTCCACTGGCACAACTTGAGGTCATTTCCAATTGTCCTGCCACTTGTTACTTGGAAGAGGAGAGTGATCCCCTCCTTACTACAACCTCTTTTCAGGCAGTTGTAGAGAGCAATAAGAACCCCAAAGCCTCCTTTTTCTGTCACTCCCCATAGATTTGATCGTGCCTCATTCACTCCCCATAAGACTTGTGCTCCAGACTGTGCGTGCTGAAGACACTTTTCACATCTGTTTTCAAGTGACAATGATGAACATAGTCAAAGAACACCCTTACACAGCAGTATTCTTCTCACAGCCTTCTATCTGTAAAAACATTGTGTGAAAACAGAAGGCTGGAGTGACAAAGGACTTTTAGTCCCTACTTAATCAGATTGACAATCTTGGATCATTTTAGTTATCTTTCTCAGTTTATTCTTTAAATTTCTTGTGTTCTTTCAGACCAGAACTGTGCACTGTACTCAAGATAGGAGTACATTGAGATTTCCCTCAGAGCAGCAAACTACCTCCTGTCTTTTTCTCAGTACTATTCCTGATGACACCTTACATCTCTGTTGTTTAGTGTTTGTTTTTTTGGTTTGGGGTTGTTTTGTTTTGTTTGTTTGTTTGGGTTTTTTTGGTTGCTGGTTCAGTTTCAGTCAAAGATTTCGAAGAGCTGACATCAGCAACTTCAAGATTTCATGGACTTAGACTTCCAGGTTTGACAGGTAATTCTATGCTTTACCTTACACTGATCTACTTCTCAAAACCTATCGTTTTACCCATTCCCTTTTGTGAGGCCTTCTGGAGTTCTTTACACCAGCATCTGATTACCTGAAAGAGTTTAACATTATGCAAGTACCATTCCGTGTGCATTCCCTTTTCTGGGTCATTGATGAAAATCAAAGATTGTTGCACAAAATAAGTAAGCCCAAACATTTTTGGGACAGAGATTTGCTGGCTTTTCTCCATCCAAGAAAGTAACCAAAAGTACTCTCTGCTTCCATCCTTCAACCATATTTCCAACTCAGCATAGAACATTTACTTCAATTCCATGACAATTTAATAAAAAAGTTGCACAAATACTCTTTGGAAATACAGGTATGTTCCCTGGTTTGTTCTTGTCCATGCACTTCCTGATTCACAAACCAGCTGGAAGTCCATGATCGTGTCACTATCTCCCTTGACAGAAACTACACTGGCCCTTTCCCAACACACTGTCTATCCATCAGCCCTGTGATTATCCTCTTTTATGGTATTGCCCTTTCAGTGTAAATAGGAACAACTGTCAAGGTAATATCAGGTTTGTGTAAATGATACTTTTGTTTCCAGCATAGATAAAGCACTTCCCTTTGTTTCTCTTTTAATTGTGACTCTACAACAATTGCATCAAAAGTATTTTGCTAGAAAAACAATTCAGATTAAATATATGTCATTTATTCACTGAGCCCTTCACACTGGAAGGGGCTTTTGACATGCAGGAGGGAGAGTTTCTACTTGCAGGTGTAGTGATTTGTTACAGAGAAAGAAAAATTTGTTCATTTATTGGTGTTCCTCTTCAACTAAATAGCTGATACTATTACAAACATTAGTTAACGTTGCAACTAATTTTAGTATCTCATATGTCTCTTAAGTAGTTTGCAAGGAAGTCACATGGAAACAGTGACTTTAGATGACTGGAATTTCTAGACTCTTACTGTCTGTGTGTGTGCTGTTTCCAACACTGTCTCCTTGTAAACAAAAATAGAACAGCTGAGTAAGACAGTGATGCTCAGAACCTACTAGCTTCAATAATGTGCAATATAAATTCTGAAGTTTAAAAGTACCACCTTCATCTTAGTGCTAACAAGATTCTATCAGAAATACCTATTTATGCCTGTCTTGTGGATGTTTTCTAATAGGAAGACAAGAGTCATTAAGTACTATATGGTATTTCAGAAAAACAACCAAACCAAACCAAACAAAACCCAACAAGAACAAAACAGGAGAGGATATGAAGATGTGATGTTATTCTTCAGACTGAAGACTGCAGAAAGCCTTTCACTCACCTACTCATCCGCTTTCTTCATTAAATAGTTAATAGCTACACTGGGACACCATTAAGATTAAATGACTTCCTAAAGTAAGTCAGTCTATTTAAGCAAGAAGCATTACCCTCTCACAAAACATCCTCACGAGTCAGCTGTAAACATATCTTTATCTTGAACTTCTTCCTAAAGAGGTCATTGCCTATTTGGAGACATTCAAAGAACGGGAAGAGAACAATAAAATGCTTCATGTTACAGTAGTCACAGAAGCAAAAACACAATTTAGATTTTTAATGTCCTAAAACAGAATCTGTCTCTTCACTGCAAGAAGTGATGGTGCATATTTTGCTACCAGCCAGGGCATTCTCTATGCCTTAACAAATCAAACCACCTTGCCATCTGATAGGAATAGGTTAGAGAGCATTAACATGCAAACCTTACATCTTCCAAAACAAGTTTGTTGTTGGGTTTTTTTTAATAGTTTTTTGTTTGTTTTTTTTTTTTTTTTTAATTCTAATATGACTTAACAGCTGCTTTGTTGCTAAATGTCATGGAATCTTCTTGCTCACCATATTTGCACAATATGTTCCTACAATTTAGCACTAATATAACCTATGGAAGACAGCATCTAAAAAAATCACAGTAGTAAGGGGAAAAAAAAATATTCTTCCTCTGGTGTCTTGAAGATAGGCATGTAATGAATACAGAAGTGAATTAGTATTTTGGGAGCCTATACCAGCAGTCCTTCTTTCTCTGGTGATTAGCTGAGTTTGTCAGTGAATTCAATTAGTTTCTCCTCTGAGTTACCCATAATTGATTTAAGTGCTCTCCATTCTTAATTGAGATATAGGATAGGAAGTGGAAGAGGATAGTACGTAACTTGACTATTCTTAAGCAACGCCATCGGCATAACAAAATGGAAAAAAAATTAAGAACTTTCTACCGTAAGTTGTATCTGTAAAGTAAGCATCTCAGTTATTCAGCTTCAAGAAATCAAATAAAAGTAATTTCAGGTAAAAGATGAGTGGCTAAAATGAACAAGTATCTGACCAAACAGAGAGTATGTCAATATGGACATAACTAAGCATGTAGCACTAAACTTTTATAGTATTTGATCAACTTCTTTCCTCTTGCCTAAACATTAGTATATTAAGCATTAAATACTTGAACATATTGTGCTCCATAAAATGCTGGGTATTTTTTAGTTGCTATATCTGGTGCTTGCTTTCTTCTACTCACACTTCTTGCTTTTACCATTCCACAATCTGCCCTCTGTTTAAAGCTACTTACTTTTATATCCCATTGAATTTCAATCTACTGAAGGCATGACACTCAGTTCCCTTCATTTTTATGTAAATGGGAGATGCTATTTAGAGAGTCCCACAGACTAAGCAGTGACTGGACCTTCACCTTGTGTGTCAGCTTCCTAGAAACTCCCCATGCTCTACTTTGAAAGACATGAATTGTTCAGAATCCTGTTTCCTTGGCTGGCTTTCACAACCCAAAAGCTCAGCTTTGTTGTGGGCCAGCAGTTGTTATATTGTCTAGAGCACTCTGTCTTAAAAGTTAAATCTCACCATTCTTTTAGTTCTGCTTTGCTGTGGCACTTGAGACCTAAATCACAAAACAGGTGCCTTACTGTCAAGAAAAGAATCTATGTATCCTGCAGATTTCAGATAAAAATCATTAAATGAAAGGTTTCCAAAACCTCCAAAATAAAATAACTAGGTGTTACTTTTATTTTTGCCCCCACTATCTTTATCTTCAAAAAGATTCATCCAGTACCAGAAGGGAATCAAATAACAATATTTAAATTACAAACGAGTTATGTCATAATCAAAAGAAATACTAATCTAGCCATGGCTTAAACATCACTTGCTACTATTGAATATATATTGTTGAATATCTGTTGAATATATAAAATAATACTCCTATCTCACATAATAAGCAGGCTGCATGGAATTATTTTCTTATTTCTAAAAATATGTAACTATCGAAACTCTAATTCTTAAGTTAATTTTCAAGTTGAAGTTTGAAAATAAAAACCTCCATATTATCTGTAGAAATTAATAAGTAAAAAGCTCTTACTGTATTTTTACCACTGAAACTTTGATGTGACATTTGCCAGAATTCCTCTTTGCCAAATAAAAGGTTCAAAAAATGCCAATTTGGCAAGCAACATTCCTGGTTTATTGAGTAAGCCACTTCTCTTAAAGTCCACCAGGATTTCTCCTTAGGGAGAATTTGATTTAAATTCAAAGAATTATGCAATAGTATTTCTTAAATCATCTTGAAGCCTCACTTTTTCAAACAAGATTTAGTAGAGTCACAAGACAAACTATGACCCAAGGCCCTTTAGAAAAAGGCATGATTAAATCTGTAAGTCTATAACTAGTCCTCTTGAACTCAAATAGATGCTATATTTAAGTGTTATTAGAAGAACGGTGTTATGAGAAGAAAAAGCACTCTGCTATGCCAAGTCTGATAACAAGATCACGAGATCTAAATAATTGAGCAATCATTCCATACTAACCCTTAAATGTAAAAGCCAATCTCAAGTAGTGCCCATTGAATAATATTTTTTTCCCCTTTTAATAACAGACGGAGCCTCGTCATTCTGTCTATCTCAAATTTGCCTGATCTTTTCTATTAAAAAGCATAACACAGGCATTTTTTTTTTCACTAACAAATATTTAATTTTATGTATTAATATTTTTCATGCCAGCTACCTTCTTTATGCGGAGTTATTTTGGAAAGTTTTATCTAAAATGTTTCTGGAAGCAAATTTAATGGACACCTTTCTATACATAAAAGAATAGTATGATGTTTTTATTAAATATACCCAACTCTCAAACAAGAACAAAAGCCACAAGTTTAGAGGAGGCAGGACAGCAATTAGGCAACACCATGGGCAGGAAAGAGTAGCAGAAGCACTTTCTCTGGCAGTAGCTTCATTTAAGTGTGGTTTACCTGTAATTTGAAATTGCACCTTAAAGCTTTTTTTCCCTACAGAGCCTGAAATTGCGCCCATGCAGAAGAAAGCACTGCAAGAACTTAGTTTGCTACAAGTATCAGAGATCTCAATGATCAGAGATCATTGCATTTAAAGTATCAACTATACCAGTGAACCCTAAAGGAATCAGGATGACTCTCCAAAGGGGTCAGTTGCCATCTTCTCTTTTTAACACAGGAAATCAAATGCGAAAACTACCCTGAGAAAATGCTCCATTTGTAAGTTCAAACATTCAAGTTACATAATGTCAAAACACTTTTTTTTTTTAAAGAACATTACTCACTTCCCATATAAATATAAATTGATGTGATCTATAAGGTTCAAATCAACTTAGACTTACAAGACACTTGGAAAGCTGAATCAAAATCCGATTACATAAGGTGGAAAATTTTCCTTTCACTCTTCTCTTAGATCAGTTAAAGCCTACAATTCAGCAGCTCGTATGAAGGAGACATAATAAATGTCTAGAAACACAGGAATAGATAATTTTTCATAACTTGTTATCTCTGCAATAACCCTACCTCATGCTTAGATTTTTACCTCTGTGAGACACTTTCATCACAATCCTGTGGGTGCGTCTCCATGCAATAAATGTATGTTAAAGGAAGCATGGTTTGGGTGACATATAGCAGCAGTACATGGTAGCATTCTGAGTAACTTTATATAAACATAAGCAAAAATGAAATTATAAAATTCAGACTCCTCTGAAAACAAAGAAAGAATGTGATCTCTTAATGCTTTTTTTGTAAATATTTTCACTGTTACAGTGTTTGACCTCTTGGACGCTGCTTTTCCCTACCCTATCAACTACTCACAATGAATTTTCCAACTGAATTTTTTTTATGATCTAGTGTAGGGCAAGGAATATAGAGGAATTATTTTCAGCTTTGTCTCAAGCAAGAGACTTCCCATGGGCTACATGATTCCCTCGTAGGAGCTGCAGCAGCTGTAACGGGATCATCAGGGAAAGTGTATTTCATTATACTCAATGAGGTTGAAAAAATGACATTAGGATACTGCCAGTTGTACCATGTGGCTTTTTTAATTAGGTACAAGTAATGGGAGAACTCCCCAAATTAAATACATCTGAGACAATTACTACATATACAACATGAATGCTTGAGAGCTCTGATCTCCAGATATTACCTTCAAAATGTCCATGTGCAGCACTTTTACTCTCTCTAAATGGTTAGCTTGGGTGTTGCATGACTTAGCCTTTATGTGTAGGGAAACACATAATTACTATTTCAGATGAAAAAGAGTGGCAAACTGGGAGATTCACTTCAACAGCTCACTTCTGATCTAGAGTGAAATGCTACCAAAGACACATCCATTCCTTCCAACAAAACTGGGCCATCACCCGGCACAGGAAAGGAGACTGTGCTTTGGTTACAGGGTCAGCTGGAAGGAATGCCTAGCCAATGGATTTGATCAGTTTTGTTTCTACCGTTTATAGCACATAAAGTAATGTCAGTGACTTTATAAACAGTATACTTCAAACCCTTCATAATCCATTTGGGTGATAAGAAAGAATAAACATTGCAGGTATTTAAAATGGGCGCATTGCTTACGGGAACTCTTGTGTGCACTAATGAAATTTGGGGGATTACTTTTACAAGACTGAGGGATGTTTTGAGAAAAACGTGGTTTGCCTTCCATGGTGTCACAAGAGCTGAAAAAAAAAATAGTAGTTACGCCATATTAAAGTTTTACTTTATACATGCAGGAGGGAAAGTTGCAAATCCATATTAAGTACAACACACGTCTAAGAAACTTGGGCAGCTTTTACACAAGGGACAATCCTCACCGGAACTCTATTGGCGCTCCCTCACAGAGCCCACATTGCCAACTAAAGCCCCCGTCCGGATAAGCCGAGATGCCAGCGCCCTAAACAGGGTAAACCAGCCTAAATCCCACCAGATTTAGTAAACCAGATTTGGTAAACCAGAGCGGGAGCGTGTGGGGGAAGGCTCCGCCCGCTCCCGCCCCTCACGGCGGCACGCGCGGGGGCAGCGGGAGGCGGCGCCATTTTGGGAGCGGGGGGTTGGCGGCGCTGCCCCTCCCGCCGCCGGGAGCCGCTGCCTCCAGGTTCGCCTGCGGCTGCTGCTCCGCCGGGCCGCTGAAGGGAAACCGCTTCTCCTCCGCCACCACCGCTGCTGCCACCGACCTGTGCCACCACCGGGCGGGGAAGTGGCGGCGTGGGGATGGCGGTGTCAGCGCGCAGGAACCGGCGGCTGCTGAGGTTGTGTGATGTGGGCGCCGCGCTGCGGGAAGTGTTTGTGTGTGGGGGTGAGGAGTGGGCTTTGTTCCGTGGGGAAGGGAGGGATGGGGCGGCTGATACACATCCTGCAGGTATGAGGCCGGCGGCCGCCCCTTCTCCTCGGACACACCGCTGCGGGAGCAGTGCTGCTTACCCCGGCTCCCAGGTGTGTTCGGCGCTGGGCTCTGCGCCCTGGGGCCGCCGTACCCATCGTGCAAGGAAAGCAGGCCAGTTCCCCTGTCGGTAGGTTCTGCCAGATAGGCTTTATTTTTCCGTTTGGGAAAGGTATTTTACAGGTGGAGTATGAGGACTTAAGTTAGTTAGTTGATTGAACCTTCTGGATGTAAAGTGGTAAATAGGTCTGGCATGGTTCAGTGCCTACAAGCAGTCCTTTACAGAAATGATATTGACCCGAGCTTGCCCCCTTCACGAGGTGAGAGTGTCACGAGGTGAGCACTTTCCTTCAGCATACTTGCTCTCTCCTCGCCAAGGACGCGGCGGGATGTGCTTTTGCATGCAGCTGCACTCTCTCCAAGGTTAGTGATGGAAAGTCTGTAAGAGATTAGCAACAATACCTATTCCTATGTGGGGACAGTCACAGAGCAGCATTTTCTGTCATTGGAGATCTTGTCATGCAGCAAGTATTCGCGTGTTTGCTTTAATTCCACCTCAGGAAATGAGGTCTGATTAAACACCAGCCCAGAAGAAGATCAGGACATAGAAGCTAATAAAGTAACTTTTTTTTACCCCAATACTGTTTCTGAGTGGAGGCAGAGTAACTTTTTTTTATAGCTGGGGATGGACTCAATGATTAGTAGTAATGCTTGCTTTCTTATGTACAGAAATGAACAGCTAAGAAACTGGAGGTATGCATAAAATACACAAATCTTGAGAGAAGGGGAGAAAGTGGTACCAATTCTGAGGAACAGAGAGGGTGGCATGGCAATGTTTCCTCCCCTTCTGACAGTAATGCTCTTTTCCAGGTACTAAAGTCAAGTGTGGACAGTAAAATCTCCCTGGTTTAGCTGGTTTGAGATTAAGAATGGCAAGTTTCTCTTCCTTTGGATGGTAGGTGAAAAATGCCTAGAGGAACACACCTTTTCTTGTCAATTTTGCAAGTGAACATGATGGGATAATGGTTACTTACAAATCTTCCCAAAACACTCCTACAGATCCTTTTCAGATGGAGAAAAAAATTATTTTCTTACCCAGGATGAAGGGCATGTGAAACTTAGTTAATATTTAGTTGTAAAAAGTTGAAATATTGCAAAAAACAGTAAAATAAACCTTTCTGTAAGAGAAACATGTTCTTTGTTGTTTGAAACTGCATTTATTTGGAGGGGAAAAATTTATGTACTGTGTAGACTTCAAAATCCAAGAAATCCAGACTAATAGATGGATAATGGCATGTCATAGTGGTTAGTGCCACCTTACTTTGTAATAGCTTGTCTCTGAACCTGTCTGAAACTTAGTGGTTTAATTCTTAGAAAGCAATCTATTTTGGACAGGGATTTTTTGTTGTGTGTGTTGAATTTTAGAAGACATGCAAGCAAGTGCTCTCGGTCCCTTTCAAAAGTCTTTAGTAGGTACAAAACCAGAGCCATAATAACAGATTGCAGCTTTGGTTTTAAGTATTACATGACTAGTTCCAAATTACAAATGCTACCTAGGACCTGTTGCATGTTAAATAAGTTAGTTGAGTTTGGTTCATGTCATGGAAAACAATCCTCATGATTGAAGTATTTGCATTTTTGTTGGCCATATTAGTAGTGATGTCAGGCATCAGTTTGTGCATTGGAAATTGGCATATGCTTATCTTTGAAAGATTTCAAGCGCTTGGCAGAATAATAGCTGGTAGAGAACAGTAGTAACATAGGTCAGAGATTGTCGATCAGATTAAGTTTTCCAATAGTTGCGTTTTAAAAGCATGATTTGTAAATTATTTAAGGCGTATCATAAAATGCGTCTGCTGGACAGATATAGCACTAACAATTTTTTACTTTAGATGAGCGATAAGTAATGTAGTGGTTTTGTTTAAACCATGCTTGTGATAGGTGATGTCTGTTTTTCTTCTGGGTGAGTACATTCTGGTTATGACCGTGGAGAGTATGATGTCATAGGCCTGAATAACTTTAGCTTTTTTGTGCTTTACTTTAAAAATGTGCATACTGATAACATATTCATTCTTTTTTCTAAGATGCTTCATGCTGACAATACAGTAAAGCTCTTGGAGTGTCAGCACGGCTTCAGAATTGAACCATATCCTAAAAGAATGAAGTCAACAGAAGGGGCTTGTGAGAAACTCCCTGATGATAACAAAGGTACTCAGAAGAAAGTGGATTTTGAGAGAAAATCAGATGGTTGGATACCTTTGTGTGCCTTAGATAACCAAGAGCAACATGAAATGTGGAAGCAAGAGAAAATACCTACTGGTGCCTTGGGATCCTTGAATGAAGTTCTCCCTGAAAATAATCCAGTGCTTAGTCAGCCAGTTGATTTAGAAACTGTGCAGAATATAAATCCTCCATTTGCGTTGATAAATGACTCTAAAGTTGAAGAAGAGAAGGACCCTTTTATTACAAATAATGCTGATGAAGATAACATTGAAAAAAGCAGTACATCATTCTCAGTAAATAGAAATGAATCAGATGAAGACTTTTTTACAAGCAAAGATTTTATAGGACCTATTTACAAGCCTACCAAAAGTAACAAACAGGACAAACCTGGCAATTGCAATGAATGTGGGAACACTGGAGGAGATGAGAATGAATTACATGAAAACAGATATAAAGGAGAGGAGGCAAAGAAGATGCAGGCTGTTTCTGCCACTGTACCAAAAATAGATGATGAACTGGATCAGTTCTATAAAGAAATTCACCAGCTGGAAAATGAAAATTTAGATACTAATGTCCAGGAAAAAGAAACTGAAATTTCTCAGGAGCAACACTCTCCATTTAACGCTAGTCAAAGCTCACAAGAGAATTATCAACCTGTACTTTTGGACAGTCCACAGCTGTTTTATGAGAATGGACAGTGTTCTTTGGGGGAACAGAACAGTCAGAAAACAAACAATGAGCAGGAGGTAGTTGTGGAAACAGGTGGCTGGAAAACTGAAAATGCCTTTAATGGCCAAGTAGATACTTGGAACTGCTCAGTGCCTGAATTCAGACCTGCTTGGCAGACTAGAGCGTCTTTCAATAAAACTCAGGGACCTTTTCCTCCTAGATTCAACCATCAATCCCATTTTCAGATATTTAATCCCCCACCACAAATCCCAAATGTTCCTCCTTCTCAGAATGGGGGACTTCCTTATGAAAGTTACCATTGTTACCATGGAAATACTGATATTAGCAGTCATGGTCCATTGCTTGATCAAAATACCAACTGTTCTGGTCATACTGACATCCATACTACTCAGGTATTCAGGAATGGGAATAATGACCAGAATAGACTCCAAAGTAATGGTTTCTGTGAAACCAGAGAAGAGTGTTGGAAGGATCCAAAAGCTGACAGTACAGAAGGAATGCACAGCTTTTCTTCATTGCAGTTATCTGAAGAAAGAGTCAGTTGTTCACAGAAATCGCTTCTAATCTTAAGAGGCCTACCAGGTTCAGGGAAATCAACACTGTCTCGGTGAGTAAAGACTTAAAGCTTGAGACGTTTATTCAACTAAAATTTTTTAAGCATTTAAATATATCTGTAAGCACTAAGGAAACTTTTTAGTTTGTAAATTAGGCTCTTAAAATACAGTAGTTTAATGCTGTCAGTTGTACTTAAAGAGTGCAAGTGACAGTAAGTATTAAAAAGATTTACTTGGGGGCTTTGTCTTCCTCAGAGTTTTAAGGAATAGGAGCTCCTCTGTGTTAAATTTAAAATGTTCAGTGTCCATAAAATTGTGTATTTTTTTATTCTGAAATTTTCATACCAGAATGTGATGGTCTGCTCCTTTTTTTATTCTTATATTCCCTAATTTAAAAAGATCTCCCATGAAATCTAGCAATGTCGATTTGATTTAACTAGAAGTCCTTTTTCAAGCCCATGCAAAAGTTTTCAAAGGCCATTAGAAGAATGCTGCTACTCTGAAAATACTTGGTTTTGGTGTACTGATGAAACTGAGCATTATCTCATTCCTTTTGTTCATAGTATGGTCTGTCAGTTGCTCTTCCTTATTTGTGAGCAACGCACAAGAAAAGTATTATCTTTTCTTCCAAATAAACTTGTTGGGGTCTGACAAAGTTCAAAGCAGGTACCACCTCCAACTTGGATTTTCCCTGTGTTTTTTTCACCTATTTTAAAAAGCACAAAAAGTGGACAGAGCACAGACACTACCTGTATTAAGTGAAAACAAGTTTCTCTTGTGTATATAAAAAAGAAGTTGCTAAATCAGTACTTACTGATTGAGTTTCATTGAGAAACTACATCAGAGATAGGATGTCTTCATAGTTAATCATCTGTTATATGTGAGGAGTCTGTGAAATAGATACAGTGAACGTGTTCTTGCTTGTTTTTTATATAAAGGAGTGACAGTCATCCCCATATTACAGCTAGAAACCTCTAATAGATATTTTTCTTACGTGTTTCAATAATTTTTGCTATAACTTTTTATAGTTACCGATCGCTGTATTTTGCAAACCTGCATTTTTTAAGCTGCATACCCCCATTTGGTATTACTGCAATAATTCCTTTAATATGTGAAGGCAACATAAAAAAAATTAAAAATAACCCTGTGAAAAAAAGATGCTGCCTCATTCAGTTTAGAGATTGGATAATACTTAATAGGAAGATACTAAATATAGTTGTTTTCTGTGTTTGGAGTGCTAAATTGTCTCTAAATCTTTCTCCAAATACATGACTCATATTATCTGAAGAATTCTAAATATCTTCATGTTTTTAAGAACACATAGTTGTGCTTTTTTTCATCTCTCATTAGTGAGGTCAGTTGCTAATTTTATTTGGCAGATGGGAAAGTGGGCACTATGAGATCAAGGTTAAGAATAGTTACAAAAAGTGAGTGCAGAATTTGAACACCGTGGGGCTTGTCTTTCAGTGTATTCAATTACATGCAGTTTCATGTTTAATGTTTGGTTGCAATTGTTAATTCCTATGAAATCATGGGTCATGGGGACCTTAGGGAAAAAACATCCCAGAATTAATGGGTGCTGATGGGGAGAATATCTCTTTTATTAGTTAAATCTTAGTAAGCCTATTTTGAATGTGTTTTTCTATGTAAAATCATAGAATTCTGCAGCATAGACTAGGACAGCAATGATGCTATATCTGATACCGTATCAGTACCCACAAGTTTCCTTGCAGATGTAGCGTTTTTGGCACCTGCAGACAAACCTCTACCATTTGTGCCAGTCAAATAACTGTGAAGGAAAACCAGAAAACTGATGTCATCTGTGTGGATGAGCACTAGAGGGGAATGAGGTGTGTCTTGCAAGTGGTTTTCCCAAGCAGGAAATGACAGCAGAGCCAGTAGTGAGACCTCAGAATCTCAAATTTCTATTTGTGTTTTGCACTGAGTAAGGGTTTTTAAGTACAGACAATTTTCTTCCCTCTCTCATACTTGACTTGTGTCTGTCTTGAATCTTCCACTGAAGTTTGTTTTTTGTTTTGACTGTTCCATTCCAACTAAGCAGTTGGAATTACGGGCACGTTTTTTGGAAGAGAGTAGTGGAGGTGAACTAGTTCATTGCTCTGCTTGAAGGAGGTCTGTCACCATCCCTGAAATAGGTCAGGTATGTCTTTGTCAGGCCTGATCTTAAAAACACCACAGAGATTTCTCACCAAACTTCTCTAGTGCAGTACAAACCACCTAAGTAAGGAAACTCTTCCTAATCTCTAAACTGAAGTTCCCAAGCCATAATTTGCATTTCCTGTGTAATAACTTGTGTTATTACACGGTAGAGTATGGCTCATCTTCTTTGCAGCTTTCCTTCTGATAAGGGAGAGGTTTATTCACTGTAATAGGCTGACATCAGACCTGTTACTGTCTCCTCTGCCAGACTGAACAAGCCCAGCTGCTATTAACCTTTCCTTGGAGGTTGTATGCCTGTAGCCATCTGTTCAGCCCTCCCATGTTTTTCAGCATGTCTTTCAAACTGGGAAGTCCCGCATTGGACACAGTATTTCAGAACTGATTGCACAAGAGCCAGGCAGAGTGTGGGTGATACCTTCTCAGGTGATCTACTGGGTATGCTTCCTCTACTAAAGCCCAGGTTGTGATTTACCCTGCCTTTGAGGAGAGTTCACCATTCACTCTTCTCGTTTATGTCCACTGTAATCCTCAAACTCTCTTCAACAGAGGTGCTCAACCATTCACTTTCCTGCCTGTGCTGAGGCTTAGGTTTCATCAGCTGTAGAAGTTAACTCTTTCCTTGTTGAGCTCCCTGGTGTTTTGCTTGGCCCAGTTCTCATGTTTCTCTGTGGCCTTCTGGATAGAAGCCTCACTGTTCAACTCAGTATTGAGCATCACTGCTAATTTGGTGTCATCTGGAAGTTCTCTGCCTCATCATCCAGGTTAATGATGAAGATACTGAAAAAGTGATCTTGTTATATCCTTTGTTGTTCTCTGCTTGTTGCTGCCTGGGAGATGATTTTGGAAGCTTTGATAATTTCTGAGTAACCTGCATTCATCACTCGGTCCTCATTGGTAAAGGCACTGTTTCATCAGAGTGCACTCTGGTCAGTAAAGAATGGTTTGTCTGCTGCAAACCCCACATTGACTCTTCCTGGTTACCTTAATTTCCTTAACATGTTGGAAATAGATTCTGAGGATGCACTCCATTGCTTCCAGACCAGGGATTAGATGAGGCTGAGCAGCCATTAGTTCTTTGGGTCTTTGTCTTCACTTGCTTTAAATATAAGCATAACATCAGCCATTTCTGGCTTGTTGGGGAGCTCCCCTCATCTCATGGATTTATTTTCTGTGTCCACCTGACTTAGAGAATCCTAGCACCTGAGGCTCATACAAAATCCTGTTTCTTAACCATCCATTTCTATTTTTGTTTTCCTGTTCATATCCAATCATGGTTTTTGGTCTGTGCTCTCTAATTCCATATCTGCTTCTGAATTCTAAGCTGATTTCTTCAGTTCCATCTCCATCCCGTTTCTTCGCAGATTGATTTTCTTTCTGTTTCAGTCAGTGGTATTATCTCCCTCCCAACTTCATTATATCAGCCCCTTTTCTCTGCTTCACTCTTTGCCTTGGGCCTGTTTCCTAGCTCTACTGCCAGTACCAAGTTGCTTGTTCCAGTGTTTATATACCACAGTGCTTCCGGTGTCCTCCTGTTTTAGGCCAGTTTTGTTCCTTCTCTTGCCATTCTTGTGTGGGAGAAATGTGTTCCTATAATGCAGTATTGGTCCTGAATCAGCTTCATGCCACTGCCAGGTTGCTCTGTTCAGGATTGGGTTTACTGCAGTGAAAATCATGAGTTCTTTTCACTAATATTTGCTGTGCACATGACATTTTAAAGTTGGGCAGATTTATGTAAAGTTTTTGCAAGGCAAATAAACGCATGTGCTTTGTCAGATTTCACTTCCTCAATTCAAAGCTTCTCAGAGAAAGCTTGAAATAAAAAATGGTACACAAATGCTTTATTTTTTCCTTGCTTTTGGAAGAGATTGAGCATTTAGTTAAAAATGCTTGAAAACAGTTTGGCCTGACAGATACCCAGCAGTGATATCTCAAAGTCTGCAACAATTAGATGGTAATGTGATCTTACAGTCCTGGGAAAAGTTACAGAACAAGAGACTTGTATTTTTAAAATATTTTGCTACTGAAGTTGGCAGCAATTGCAATTTGCTTTTTCTCCATAAATATCTAAGCGTTAATTTGAATAAAAGGGAGCTTAATGAAATTGAAAGAACAAATATTGATGTCATTTAAGAAGTCTGTTTTTAATTAAATCCAGTAATATATAAAGACAGTTGTCTTTCTCTGGGACCATTCTTCCTCAGAGCAAAATCTTCTGAAGGGAAGCATTGGAGCTGGTGTTCATAGCTGAATGTAGAAACAGTGGTGTGCTGTTGTTTCTAATTATGGATTTATTTAAACATTGTTAGTGTTTATTTAAACAGGGCTTTTAGAGGAGTGTTTACACAGCTCAGTAATGCTGCATATTTTGAAACTATATTTAGTTATTGCCTACTTTTTTCTTCATTCATGATATGCTAGCTGGTTTAAATAGGCGAGGTATTAGATTCTGAGATATTTTTATTATAAAATCATTTATTAAAGTAGGCTAACCAGGACACAGATTTGGGGACTGTTTTAGTTTGAAGAAAAAGGATTTGTGTGTGTGTGTGCATGCACACATGCATTGGAAAAAATGCATATTGGCTTGCTGAGTAGTTAATATTTTAGTTTCAACATGAGATTTTTCTTTGTCCGGATAATAGCTTCTATTAGATCAGATAGCATTTCTGGAAAAAGTAGGTGAGCTGCTTTAGTTTCAATGTGTTCAAAAGGTGAGTGTTTGCTTGGAGGGAGAGTTGAGGGTGAAAGATTTATTACAGCAGTTGGATAATCATGCTGCTCATTTCAAGTATGTGCGCATATAAACGCTGACTAATCTGTAATTTGACTCTCATTACAGATACGTTTATCTTTTTCTCTTTTTTCATCTCATAAAAGTGGAATATCATCACTGTAGCTTTAGATAGTAATGATGCTTTCTTTCTATATTTAGGCATTTTGTTCTTTCTGTTCTTTAGTTCATGGGCCTGGAATAAATTTTATTTCCAAACACATGTTAGAGGTAAATTAATCCTTCCATGTGGTGTCAACCAATAGTTTTCCTCTTTTGAACTTTAAAAGTTTAAATACTGTGAATTCTGAAAGAGGTAATTTTCAGGATTTTAAAACGTTATGTTTTATGATGTGATTCCACAGTTTAGAAGGAGATTGCAGTCATTACTGTATTATTTGAAGTTTCAGTTCATAAACTCGTGATTTTGTGATAGTTTGTGTGTGTGGGTTAAGGGCTCTGTTACTCTGGCCTCTTTGGTAACTACTTTACCTTCTCAAATTTTATAGGTTTAACATTATTGCAAATACAGTTTGTTGTATTAAATCTGTTATTTCAGTTATGTTGGTTAATTATTAATTGTGGAATATTCTGAACCTCAAGGAATACTAATAAACTATTTCAAGAATACAGTTTGTTGATGGTTTGCAAGATTTCTGAACCCTTGTCACTGTATTTCTTTATTGTTGGAAGATATAACAAAAGAATTTGAATAAGTGAGAATTTGACATGAGCAAATAGTCAGTTCTTAGAAATAAAAATGAAAATCAATGTCTCATTAGTATTGATTTTTCAGTTCATATATTCCTGTGGTAATCTTGATGCTCAGGCCCATAGGAAATGTAGGGCTGTGTCCATCTACTCATCCAGTAGAAGAATCCCAGATATTATGTTCTGTCTTTTTTTATTAAGGCAGATGGTTCTTTAGGATACGTGTATATCCATTCAGCACACAAGGAGTGAGTGTGGATGATGGATCCAGTTTTTCTAGCATTATTAATTTGCAAATGTAGCATACTGTAAATAAGAGAATTGAGCCATGTGTGAAATCACAGACAAGTAACTTAATGAATATAAATTTGTTAAATATTTTATACAAGACAGGAAGAGGGATTAAAAAAATGCTGTTGTGTGTGGTGTATGATTTACTGGGGCCATTTGATTTATTTGGAACAAAAATAGATTATTAATCCTTCTGCACTCTTCTAAACCAGTGTAGTACACACCCTATTGAGAGATCTAGGCTCTAAAAAACCCAATTATTTATCAGTGTTCAAATAAATTGGCTACACCTTAAATGTATCCTGTGCTGCTTTCTCAAATGGCATTGCAGTTTGTCCTGAAGCAACCTTAAGGCTCTGGAAAAGGAAGAACAAGCAAGAAATAACTGTGTGCAGCTTTGATCACGTTACTTGATATTGCACCATTAGTAGTTTCTTCTGATCTTTAGTAATCAGAATTTTGTTATACATGTGTCTGTATCTGAAAAAGCAAAAATAACCAGCAACATAATTGTGGGACAATAAACCTGTAGGAATACAAACTAGCATGTAATACAGCGTCCCAATCATTAAACTATCATCCATAACAGGCCTGTTGTTGGTGACAGGTGGCAAAACAGCAGATTCCTTGTGTAGGAATTACATTTAAGTGGGTCTTCATGCAAATTAATATGGGAAAGCTTGGTAACTTAGAGCTAGCATATCTTTGTTCCCTTATTTGGGATCTGGCCAATTGTTTTTTGTTCCTGCTGCCTCAGCAGTAGTGCAGTCCCACATACTGCTAGTGCAGTTTGGCTTTTGTAGCCTGTGGGTCTGTTGCTTGTTTCTGAGCTGGAATAGTTGCCTAAATTTCCATAGGACAGTCATATCTGAGTGTTGCAGTGGGCTCCACATGCTCTGTGGCACTATCTGGCTGCTTTCTGTTTTCAGATTTAAATATGCCGTAGAATTAAAAAGAGACAAGGGGGCTTAAAGTCCAGTTTACACCTATTCAGTTATATGAGGTTTTCCTTTAAACACCAGTTTTCAAGGGCTTTCTGAAACCAGGTTTACGTTTGACAGAATGGGGAGTTCTCATGATCAGATTGTTTTCTGGATGTATTTCCAAGTGAAGGTTGAGATGGAAAACGTTAGTAAATACATTCAATTATTATGAGATACTTGGAACTTACTGTTGTATAGTAATAAAATTAAATGGATACAGACATCTCTTGAGAGTGGAGAAGAAACAACAAATACACAAATAGTAGAGAGAGGAAAAATATTTCTTTGATTTGTGTTCGAATTATTGGTAATATATATGAGCGTGCTTTTTATAAATCTGTTTGAAGTTTGCAAGAAGTTCAGAAATAGGTCACAGTTCAGTTTATTTTAGTTATATTTTTTTAATGCATTTGTCTATCTGAAATTTGGAAGTGAATCTCTTTTTGTGTTTTCCTTTAACAGTGTTCTGCTTGGTCAGAGTTGTGATGGTGTTGTGCTTAGCACTGATGATTATTTTCGTCAGCAGTATGGATACACCTATAATGCTGCTCAGCTTGGTGATGCCCATGAGTGGAACCGCAAGAGAGGTTAGAGTGAATAAAAAGCATCCTATTAAGTTGTGTTGCATAGAGGAAATAGAGGTGTAGCAGAACATGTATGAATATTGAGAGTCTATAAGAATAGGAATATATATTTTAGCAAAGCATATATTGAAATATTTCAAGTGTTTTTTATAATTCATGTATATATAAACATTAAATTTTGAACTTCTACAAGGTTCAGAGTTAAAAATAGATAAGCTTGTGTCTTCAGGCATCAGGTTCTTGTTTCTACTTCTTTTCATTCTTCCCCGTACCTTTTATTCTTTCTCTTAGAACAGTGTTTAAGTCGGGGTAGATTAGTGAAAGAATCTGGAGCAGTTTATATTTTTTTTTTGTTTGAGTTACATGTGGTTTATTGACTTTCACAATTTTTAATTGCAGCAAAGCAAGCAATGGAGCAGGGAAGATCTCCAGTTATAATAGACAACACTAATACTCAAGCCTGGGAAATGAAGCCATATGTGGAAGTGGTAAGTTTTGTTGCATGGTTGTCACCTGTAACAATTGTTCAAACTTACCCTCTCATGTGAGAAGTTGATGTTATGTTTTGTTCAGAAACATTTTTACTCGAGTTTTTAAAGAGAGAGACTGCTTATTGATAATGATTAGTAATTGGTGTGGCAATGGTTTAGATCAGTTCAAGGACCAACTTGCTTTAATTTGCTTAGCCTGCAACAAAAGCTAAGAGAGGTTGGGGGTAAGTGAAATTCAGCATAGTACCACAGCAGAGTACCCTGCTGCATCTGTTTATTATACTTGTCTTTTTTTTTTATTATGTTTTATGTGATCGTGATTGCACATCACAAATTTTTTTTCTTGCTGCAGGCTCTAGAAAAAGGATACAGGGTGGAATTCCATGAGCCAGATACTTGGTGGAAGTTTGATCCTGAAGAATTAGAAAAGTAAGGTTTCTCCTGCAGAAATCATGGAACTTTATATATAGAGATAGATAAGCAGAAAACTATGCATGCATAAATATTTATACAGTAAGTTATATTTTATTCAAAATATTTTCTCAAGTTTTTTACTAGTAGTATGAAATGTATTTTATTTAAATAGGCATTTTGAGGTATTCCTTTATATGGAAGTTTTATGGATAAGCAAGTAGATATAAATACCAGCTCCATCTTGTTGGCCCAAAATGTCAATATTAAAATTTTGTTGGACATGTAGGTGTGAGTTAGAGTACTGTTGAACGTGGGTCATTGAACTTCAGGGTTCTGAGAGTGCTTGGAAAGCTGCTTATTCTTCCTGGTTAATGTCCTTTTGTCTCAGATATATCTGCTTTAGGAGTCTATAAGTTATCAGACCAGCTCAGGGATATTTCTTTGTTTGAAAAGTAGTGTAATGTTTTCACAGTTGATGACAGAGTTCTTGCACTGAGTTTTGTTTTATATGCATCCAGCTGACTTTGCCTCTAATTGTTTTGGCTTTATAAAGTAGCTCCAACAATGCATAATGCTTGTTGTAATGTGCATAATGCTTGCATTAATGACTTGGACTTTATTGTGTTTATAAATGTTCTGAAGTTTTCACCTTTTTGCTCATAAGCTACCATTCGTTTCTAGAGATGGAGTTCTCTGTAGAACAATAGTAAGTTTTTCTAATTTGGCAGGCAGCACAGCCAAGTTAGGAATCTTAGTAATCAGGCACTTTCAAGATACTGAGATTTCCATTACATGAAACAGACTAATTTTTCAGGAAAATTCATGTTTCCACATGATTCTAACAAGCAACAGGATAAACTGTTGTGTTGTTACTGTTGAATTTTATTTTCAATCATTAATTGTAGGAGTAAAGTTAGTATCTTTCCCAGAGCAAAACCCTTGAAATATGAAGTGCTTTTACCAGTTTTTAGAAGATTTCCTAGAAATATTTTAGCAATTCTGGTTGCTTTAGATATGTAAACAGAGGCCCATTGCCTGGAATTTTTTTTTTTTTTTTTGGAGTTTAAGAAATGTGGTGATGTAGGTTTTCATTTTGTTCTTTAGTTACTTTGGGAGAGGGCTCCTCAGTTTTGTTTCATCAACAAGCTTGCTGAGGGTGCAGTTGTGGAGGGTAGTATGGAAGCATTTAATAGTGGCAGAATTTTGATTTTATTGATAGGTTCTGTGTTTCTCCATGCAAAACAGTTTTCCATGTCCTATCTCTTAGGAGCTTTCACTGATGTCTGCTTTGGTTCAGATAGATGACTTTATGCTCTCTCAGCATAGCCAAGCTGCCAAAGAATGAGTGAAGACATGCCTGAAGAGGAGATAGCAGTATTAAATGACACTATACAGCAAAGTGATTTCCTTTTTTAAATCAGTTTCTATGCTTGATGCTATTTTGCTGTAGGCGATTTTATTATCCTGCCTTATTCTGCAAGGAAAAGTACTTCCTCTTTCACGAAGTGATTGTGTATAAGTCCATTCAATTGTGGATGAGTGTGCACTTTATGTCCAGAGGCCTTGAGCTGTAATTTTTTCTAGGAGTGCTAAGATAGGGAAAATACTGAATAACTTTCTGCTTCCAATGTTTGGCATTAAAAGACTTAGACATGCTCTTCTCATTTTTTGTCTGTCATGAATGTCAAGAGCTCTATAAAATCCACGTATTTCTGGAGAGTTGACTTCTTTCTCTACCATTAACCTTGTTCATATTTGCAAATAAAATCAAAACTGCTAAGGCTCACCAAGTGATTAATTCAACATGTGCTCCTGGGCTGCTTTAGCTCAATGTAGAAATTAGAAGCATTTAAACAATGAGCCACATGCAATGATCACTCCAGCTGCTGGTATTGTCTCAGGGAAGTGTCTAAGAGAGAAATGCTCTGCTTAAGCATTTTCTTCACAGCAAGAAAGCTGATAAAATCCACCTTTAAGGAACCAATGTAATTTTGAATAGTTCTGAGATGACCAATTCTGTTTCCATTCTGAATGTGAAATGAGTGTGCTACCTGCAGTGTGCTTTGAAGCCTTGTCAGTTTGATACTTTTTTTGTTGTAATAATACACTCAAAGTCCTGAGGGAACTGAGTGGTGAGGAAACAGTCTTGTAAAATATTTCAGTATGGAAATATATTTTTATATATGTTTCCAGTGTTGATTTCTCCTCTATAGAACTGAGCAAATTGATAAGGCTCATACCTCTTCTGTCCCTGGCAGAAAGCACAAAGATGCCAAAATATATTCCCTGTTGGTTTGTTGTGGACATAATTCAGCTTGGACAAGGTTTCTTGGCAATATAAAGTACTGGGTTATGATAAATGCTTGTTTATGCTGTCAAAACCTTTTGTTTCTGTTTTATGTATCTTGTTTTAGATTCATTTCTGTTACAGTTCTGTCAGTTCTCTGACAGTTTGTGCATGAGGCTTGTGATTTTCTTCTGGCAGAGACTGAAATTCTTTGCTGACATGGATTTTAAGGTCCTATTCCATCGATACCAAGGAGATACATGTACTCTAATATAAAGTGTAACAGCTCAGGTTCTTAATAGACCAAATTCTCCCTGAAAGTAGCTGGTCGCTGAGCACTGCAAGAATAGAACAGCACTTTTGATACCTTTTCCCTTGCATGTGTTTCAGTACATTTCTAAATTAACAAGTGACAGTTACAACTAGTAGATGAAAGTGTTGTGAACACGTTTTTCTGGTTCAGAACTAAAATTGCTTCTTATTCTGTAGAGAGGTTTCTTGATGAGAAAACATTCTGTCATTGCCTTGAAACAGCTTAGTCGCGTATTTTATGCTAGTTTGAACATTCTTTCATAAGGAGTAGTCTATGCTATTATTCTTCCCTCTACTCATTAGCTAGTAGACCATGTAAAATATGATGAATAAGTAGTACAATCCTTCTAGGGTTATTTAGGTGCATAGTTAAAGTGAATAACATCACATTTGTGTATGGAGAAGAATAACTGTATTATTTACTGTTACTCAATATACGCAGCTGTGAATTGTTAAAATAAACCTTAATGCCAGTTGAATACCTAGAGAATGAGTATATGGGGTAAGCATAATATAAAAGCAAGAAGAAAAAATAGAGAATTTAGAGGGTTTTTTCTTAAAGACTGTAACATGCAATTATATTTATATGTATGTAAATATAACTATAGACATATCAGAAAATTTACTGAAATTTTTGTTTTTGTAGGAGGAATAAGCATGGGGTCACTCGTGAGAAGATTGCTCAGATGTTGGAACGATATGAATATCAAATATCTATCCCTATTGTCATGAATTCAGTGGTACCTCCCCACAAAAGCAGTCAAAGACCACCTCTGCAGAGAAGACATAGGTGGGGAGAAAATAGAGACTCGTGGAGTTCTTTCAGTGTTTCCAGTAGCCAGTAACACAGTTGCAGTCAGTTAATAACAGTGTGTTATTTGCCCTTTAAAATTACATCATCACCTCCAATAAAGTAGTGATCTTCTGTGTTTTAAATAGGCCTGTTTCAAGACCCATTTTTTTTCTGGAGGTTCTTCTTTTTAATGGACTTTCATGTGAATAAAATTGTACATTTAATGTTTTTTAAAACTATTAAAGTTGTAAGACCTTGGATTTTAGTAAAATATTTAATATAGTATGGTGTATAGCAGAGTCTTTCTTCACAAATCTAAGACAATGATGTTGTCATGTATTAGGTAACTGTTGAGCAGTTTTTTTAAAAGAAGGGGTCATATTAAGGGTCTTTTAAAAGAGAAGTAAAGCCCAAAAACAAGAGTTTATTTATGTAGTAATCAATTTTAATGATTGTTGTTTAGTCATGTTACCTTTTTTGGAGATTTTTTTGAAAGTAGTTATGTTCTGCAGTGTCCTTTAGTTCTGTTTGGCATGTGTTACCAGTTGGCAAAATTTAGGCATATGTTTTTGGATTTCAGTTAACAGATTTTTTTGTTGTTGTTTTGTTGGTTTTTTAGCATTTTTTCTTTTCTTTTTGGTCTCAGAATTTCATGTGGCAGCTGAAGCAACATTCTGCCAGTACAATATTCACCAGTCATAAACTGTGCAACCTGAGCTATTTTTTTAATTTATTCTCATCAGTAGTATATAAACTATGATGATGTTGGCACATCACCAACTTGTTTTGTACTGACTGAAAAAAAATCCTAAATTTTATCAGTAAACCACTGAAATTTCACACCTGTCTCTAAATCAGTTTCTTTCATTTGTGGCAAAAATGAGGTTTTAAAGAATTAGGCTATCAATTCCCAGTCCACAGTTGGGATGAATCAATTCAGTGTAAATAGTGGATATAATTCTGTAAAACTATCTTGCATATTCCTTATTTTGACATAGTCAATGTAATCTGTTTAGCATATAACAAAGAATGAGCCAGCATGGAGATTGACTAACTTATTGCTCTTCTTCTCTTAAAAAGATGATGAATTTGTAAGTGTTCAATTCGACTTCTTTCTAACAGCTTGCTGTATTAATAAAATATATTTGTGTTCAGTATTATTGAAGTAGTTCCATGCAACAGTTTTTTATTTCCAGGCTCATAGGATTTTATACAGATGAGCATTACTAACCTGCTAGCTGAAATAACCTAACTATGCTTGACTTCCTTATACAATGAATGACCAAATGTTGACTAGGAATTTTTGTCAAGAACATGAGTGTGTAACTAAAAGAATTTAGGTAGTTATCTATTACTTATTTTGTGTCACAGTATCAGAATTTTGAAAATTGCCAAGCCAGCATAATTTTTTTTTAATTGTAGACAATTTTTGAATATGCCTTAAAAATTACTTCTTCAATAAAGTCTGAATACCATGACAGCTGGAAATCCAGGTATATAATGAAGTATCTTTCTGTGGGTTTCTATACCTATTGTGCAAAATGGTTCTAATTATTTGAAACAGAATTTAAAATGTTTCACTAGTGCATGCATTGTTAATATATTTAATTATGTGTAGAAAAGAGGCTCCCCAACTATATTATCTTCCTTCATTGTCTGTTATTCATATCTAGTATCCTACTGTATTTTAGTTTTCATGATCTTTTTCCATGTCTCAAAAGAATCATGGATATCATTGTAAATGCTCACTAATACTTTAATTATGCCAGTGTTTTTATATTTTAAACATGAAAGTACATTTCAAGTGTGGGGGAGATAAAAAATTTTAGACTCATTTACTCTAATTTATTGTAAGCCATAGCACGATAAAATTTATTGAGGCTTATGTAACATTCACACAGTGTGCTAAAAATAGCAAAAAAGAGCTGATTATTGATTGAAATGGGGTTGTTTAGCAGTATTTATTTGAATAGGTACTAATTCATACTGTTCTAAGATGGTGCAGCTTTTCTTGTGTTACCTTTTTAATTATTGGTGCATGGGAGTGTTATTGCTGTGCAAAGCATGCTGATCAATAGTTTGAAAAGGACACTTTACAGAATGGAAAGGGAAGCTTTGCAATTTGTGTATCAAACATTTGTAAATTGCTTTATCTGTACAGCTGTATTTAAGGTAAGTACAGTGACATGGTAGGTGAAATGTCGCTGAAATGTAGGTGAAAACCCACTGGAATTACTAGCAGTTGTAACACTTCTCTGTCTCATGTAATCATTTTTTATGAGGATATGACAATCACGGATCATGGACACGTATTTCAGAAGCTGATTTTACACTATTTATAGGTAAAACATTATGTGAAATACATGTTGCAGGTACTGAATTTCTCATGCCCTCAAAACCAAGGGAAATTAGTTATTTGATCAAAATGTATGTGCAAGAAATGTTAAGAACTTGCTACTCAGCTAGACAGGGGATCTGAAAATTCTTACTGTGTACTTTCTATACAGTACATTTGTTGATGATAATATACCTAAAAAAATTGTTCACTTTTTTAATAGATTGCTAGTTCATGACATTATTATTTCATTAAATATAAAGTTGGGGGTTTTTTTAAATTTTGACTAATGCATAGAACCATATTATTATAAATACAAATCCTCAGTTTCTCTGGAATATTTGAAACTAATAGGAAGTTTGGTAAGTAAATTTAAGGCTTAACATTCCTAAGCATGAAATTTAAATGAAAATTAATTTGTAGAGCATACATAAATTGGTTCATATAGGAGACCACTTAGCATCAGCTGTGTATGGAAATGTTCTAGTTTTACTGTTTCATCTAAGCTGCTATTTCATGGTTTATTGTATTCTGGAATTATCAAAGGTTTTCATCAGCATTCTTTGGATGATTTCATTTTCTTACTTTAATTTTGTGTGGACAAGAAAAAAACACCACCCCAAGACCAAACCCTAAAAAACCTGTGTGCTGGTTTTGAGTGGGATAAAGTCCCACTTTAGTTGTGTACAGAATAGCTGGTCTGGGACTGTGTTTTGGATTTGCCCTGGAAACAGTATTGATAACACAGGGGTGTTTTTGTTACTGCTGAGCAGTGCTTGCACAGCATCAAGGCCTTTTTGCTCCTCACAGGGAGTTGGGAGGGGACACAGCTAGGACAGCTGATCCCAGCTGACCAAAGGGAGATCCCAGACATTATGGCATCACACCCAGTATATAAAGCTAGAGGAAGAAGGAGTGAGGGGGTTTGGAATGGTGGTGGTTGTCTTCCAAAGTAACAGTTCCATGTGATGGAGCCTGGCTTTCCTGGGAGATGGCTGAACACCTGCCTGCTTGTGGGAAGTGGTAAATGAATTCCTTGTTTTGTTTTGCTTGCATGTGCAGCTCTTGCTTTAAACCGTCATTATCTCAAACCACAAGTTTTCTCACTTTTACCCTTCTGATCCTCTCCTTCATTCTGCCAGGAGAGAGTTGAGTGAGGGGCTGTGTGGGGCTGAGGTGACAGCTGGGGATAAACCATGACAGCCTGGTGTAACACGGCTAATTTTTAAACATACGATCTTAAGTGATCTGTGAGGAATCCTGCCTTCTGTTCTTGTTGCCATATCCTCTTGAGGTTAATTTTAATCTAGTTTGTCATGGTGCATAATTTTTTTAAGCTTTTTGTGTTCAAGAAGGCCAAGATTTTGTCTCTTGTCATCTGTCTCTTGAAACCTTTTGCAGAGATGGTTGTTTCTCTAATAGATAACTGACAACAAGGCTTTCTCTAACACAGATAAGACACATAACATTTATATTGAATTGTTTTGCATGTTTTCCCTGTTGTAACTGTTCCTTTAGCTGAACAGTTTCATTCTCAGTGAACTAGAATTCTCACATTCACGTGTGACATGTAATTTTAACTGCTGCTTTCTCCTAGCAATTTTATTTTCTGGAGGAAATGATTTTGCTCAGTGCTGGTACATCATGGAGATGAGGTGACTAGGTGTATGTTGAGACTTCTTAGAACAGACATATCTATTACAGTTCCCTGTAAAAAGCATTAAAAAGACAGTGAAATTGAAAGTAAGCCCTCATTTTAAGTGATCAGATATTTCATGTGGATCAGACGTAGATATATTTCCCTTCAGTGTTTCTAGAGTGATGATTGTCTCAATTTAATGTTTATGTTCTCGTCCTTTTGAAATAAAAGCAAGAGCAGAGATTAAAGCTCTGTTAATATCCTAGGTGAAAATCTTGCACTTCAATAAACTTGTTGTGGGGTTTTTTCTCTTTTTATAGGCTAATTGGTTGAAATTAGCTGTATATCTGCTTATTTTGAATTCACAGAAAAATGTGTGAAAACATAATTGGTCTTATTTTGAAAAAATATGTAACAGTTTGTCAAGGTCTGATCATCTCAAATTTGTCTTTATTTCTGTAGTAATGGAGAAGCTGCAAATGGTGGATTTTGCTTGAGGTAGACTGGCAGTGTAATTATAGATCAAGGATAACAAAAGCATTGAAGTATTTTGTCTGGAATTGGTCTTTGCAGTTTCCTTTTAGCTGATAATGCTGCCACTTCATTCCTCTGGTAGGCAGGCAGTCCTTGACCATGTCATGTGTACCTTACTGATTTATTCTTGTAACAATATCATGTTGTGCTGAGCCAGGATATATAATATCCATGGAAACTGAAAACAAAAAGGGAAATCAGTTATACTTGCAATCTTTTTAGTGATGTTACTTTGGGTTTTTTTTGGTGTGTTAATCCAATTTAACTTTTGGAACATGTAGTTGCATGTTTTCAAACTACTGATTTTAAAAAGGTTGAATTCTGTCATGGATGTTGTTTAATCTCTTTCTAAATTACTAACAGACTAGGAAGTGCTGCTTTAGCTTACTGAATAAACATTTGCTTCTTTCTAAGGGATGTATTGTATCACCTACAAATCAGTCTTAGTCATACACCCATAATCCTGTGTGGCTGTTATATTATTCATGATACTTTTAAATTATTTTTTTTTGTTTATTCATTAGCCCTAGATTTGGGTAGCTTGTACTGTAGGTTATAATAGTCTATGAGAAATTACTGAACAGCTTATCCCACATCTTAACATTAATAGTTTCTGAAGGTTCGTGAATCTCGCTTAGGAGTGGATTGGCTGTATTACTTTCCCCAATTTAGTATTTTTCCTGATAGCCTGTAAGATGGATACAGTGCTTTACAGGGACCTTGAAAACAAAAGTATAGATGCATAATGGTCTGCGTGAAGCAGGTAAGGTCTGTATGTCTGAGCTGCATTTGTGGCTCTTTGCAGCCATTTGCTACATGTGCTAAATACTCAGTGAATATTTTGCATTATTTTTCACTATATGGAGACTGGGCTTATGGCAGTGCAGCAAAAATTCATTATGTACAGGATTATAAATTGAATTCTTTGTATGTAATATATAGATGGCAGAGCATTGTTTCGTTCTGTTACTGCTTTGTTCCTGCAGTCTAAACTGGGTTCTTTTAATAATTAATACTAAGGTGCCTTTCTTGGTCCTAGGTCTAGGTCCTCTTACATGAGAAGCAACGGGTAGAGGTTGCAACATGGGAAATTTGTGCTGGATAGTGGCTTGTGTAATCTTGTCCTTGGAATATTCAAAACTTACATGGGAAAGGCACTGAGCAATGAGGTCACAATATTGCTTTGAGCAGACGTTGGACCGTATGATCTCCAGAGGCCCTTTCTGACAGAAGTTACTCTAAGTGATGGAGTGAGAGCAATGTCCAGTGTATGCAAAGAGTTAGCCCTTACCTATCAGAGCAGTGTTTTAAATCACTAATGAAAGTGCTGCCTGGTCTCAGGGTTGGGTGCTGTGATGCTGTTCTTATTCTTAGGTGGACACTAAGTTTCTGGCTTTAACTAGCGGCAAAACTGGCTGTACCCTTTATTCTGGTTGTTTCATAGCCATGTTGGCAGGGCAGCTCACAGGTTCCTGACAATACCTTGAGCTGCTCCGCTTTTTTCTCCCTCAGTGTCCATTTGTGAGCTGTACTGTCTTTCCAGAACTAGAAAATAATAGCATATATTAGTGTTTATCTAAAGTAATTTTGTTTTCTGTCCAAAGACAAATTTCTATTGATGCTCACTAAATTGCAGAATTGCAAGTTTTCTGCATCTATACATCCCCAGCACTCTAGGAAAAGTTTTGTAAAAAGTAATAATCTTTAAAGGGGTAATTTATCATGTCTTGGGTATATCTCTAGACCTTTGATGAAAATATTCGAAAAGGGAAATGAGTGAATACCAAAGCGTAGTATGCGGAAGTAGTAAGTAAAATTTGGATGCTAGCATGACAAAGTATGGAGATTTCTTGGAAAAGGTGTAGTAATATCCACAGAATGTGCATTTTATCTGAATGTTCTGTAATTCTCATTATTTTATAGAGCCTTTGAGATGCACAGAAGAGTGCAACAAGTGGAGTAGATTTTCTGAATAGCAACATTGTCTGCAGTTACCAGTATTTGAATTTTAATGTTGCTATAATCTGGGTTAGAGGCTGGTTACTTAATATTTGCTGATACTGTTTTCTTTTACTGTTTTCCTGTTGTAACTTCCCCCTCCCCCCTTTTTGTTTATTCTTGAACTGCTTTTTTTCTCATCTGAGTCCTGTGTGTTTGTTATTGCAGTTGTCTTCATAACTCTGGATCCATCTCCTCTTTCACTTTTCTTCCCTTCATTACAAACTTGTGTGGTGAGCTACACCCTATTCTCTAATTTTTTAAATGCCTTAGTCCAAACCCTTGCTGATTTAAAAGCTGAGCATATAGTACCCTACCCCATAAACTGTCCTTTTGAATTTTTTCTTGTTCTGTAAAAGGTAGTAGTTTGTGTCATACACTATATTTGTCTTCATACTTTTTCCTCCTTAAGTTTGCAGTATCTTCTTGTGTTTCTAAAACTCATGCTTTTGTTTCAGAATTATGGTCTATGCTTTGGTGGATAGTTAGGTCTTTACTATAATTTTGCTAATTTAAGTTATTTTAAATACAGCTAAAATCTGTCATCTTTCATTGAAAGTTCCTAACAGGAAATAGTTTATTACTTCTCTCCAGATATTTAATTCTGCTCTAATTATGCCCCTGTTGCTTCCTTAGTCTCCCACTCATATTATTCTTCAACTTGATTTTGCTTGTGTCTCATCTCAAATTTCATTTTACATTTGGTTTTGGTGTGAATGTGCATTGGTAAGAAAGGTCAGAACTTCCCCCTGTAAATCTCACTTTTACTTTTGTTGTACTTGCTTATCTTTACATCCTGTTATGATGACTGTCATCTGTGTTCAGGCGCTAGGATGATGTATCATAGTGTGTGGGTCTTCTTATTGTCTAGTTAAAATATTTATTTATTTATTTATTTATTTATTTATTTATTTATTTATTTATTTATTTATTTATTTATGTGAAGAGTAACTTTAGAGTACATGACAAGATGATTGGTGCTGTACTTGCAGTGCATAACATCGGCATCAGTGCCCATTATGTTCTCTTCAAAGGACTAAATGTTGCCAGAACTTAAAAATGATCCTCTGAGCCTTCATGGGGGAAAGGCTGATGATGAAACTGCAGGGTTTTTTCTCTGTACTGTAAGTACATCCCCTTAAGATGTAATCAGATCAGTAGGAGTGTCTAACATTGTCTTTTTTTTTTTTTTTTTTGCCTTAACCTGCTTTTTAACACCAAGTCATACATAGCAGTGCAGAAAAATTCAGTCAGAGAAAAAAATGGCACTTCTTTCCATTTGCTGGTATCCATCAGTCAATCTATTATTGCTGGGGGAGTGGTTTAGTTTCTCTTCTCAGTTCTGAATTGTGTCAAGTGAGATATTTATGGCGTCTAAAGGAGGTTGAAGCAGCTCTTTTTTCAGTTGTTCAGAAAATAGATGTTTCATACTAGGCACAAGTGTATTCAGCACACATAAACATATGTATCAAACAGTATATTCAGGATTGATTTCTTTAATCTTGATCAGCATATTCTATGACTAAGGAGCCAAAATAGTACATTTAAATCATAAGATATTCATGATTTTAATGAGTGTCACTTGAAACTGAATTGCTATTATCTCAGGAATGTGGGAGTTTTGGTGGGTTGTTTGGGTTTTTAATCTTGGAAAGTAAAGTGCTTGCACTTGCCATGTATGTCATTAGATGAACAGCTTCTACAGGATGCTTTAATCAGACCAGTTGTATGCTATTATCCATGTACTCTCTAGATCAAGGTATGTTGTGTCTGGACTACAACAGTCTTGATTATACATTGCACAGAACTTTATATACATCACTTCCTGTAGAAATACAAAGATTGGACCAGCTCTTTGAGCATTGTGATAGATTAGTTTATTATATAAAGGTACTTAAATATCACCAACAGTGGCAATGCTGTTGTGAGACAAAAGAAAACTAAATACTGAGTTACTTCAGATTTAATTCACTTAGTAAGATCTTAACTGATTTGGGGCAGAGAGAATTAGTTTGCAACAGAGTAATGTGTAAACATTTCTTACAAATCATTTGTGGTGAATTTCCTTGCTGTGAGACAACCTGGCATGTTGCTGCTGAAGGTACTCACTTGTTCCCACCAACCATTCTTCATCTTGATTAGACACTTTTACTTCTAGCTTAGGAGTGTTAAATGAGCATAACAATGAAGTATGTACATCTTTTCCTTTTGATGCAGGATCAGGCAGGTGAATCCACCCACAAGGAGAGTGGTAGAGCCAGCAAAAGACCATAGTGGAAGTGCAAGGGCAACATCTGGAGCAAAGTAGGAAAGGGTGACAAAGAATGTTTCTTCAGCAGCAAACTGCTAAGTTGAATACTCAGCTGTCTAATGGAATTTCAACTTTCAGGAAACCAAATAATGCTGGCAAGTTTTGTGTTTTTTTCCAGGTGCTTGATCGCCTGATAATATAACACATTTTTCCATTTGATTTTGCAGAACTAGATCTTTATCATTCATTTCAGTGTTAAAGGCAAGGTATGTAACAAAAAGGCTGGTACCTTGGCTTTTTTTTTTATTCCAAAACTATAACTTCAATTTTTAGTTGTTTCTGAAGCAAAATTAGGTCACAAGGGATTCAAGAACATACTTGGGTTTTATCAGATGGGGAAAGTGAAGTGTATCCCAGTAAATGTCATCTTAGGCAAGCTCCTCTGCTTGTAATTTTTACGTTGAAATCACAGTCCAGAGACTTTGGAGATTAATGACGGCATACGTTTTTGAAAGACCATGTGCCTCGTTGCTAAATGTCAGAACAGGATTTAAAATTTATCTGGTCCTCCATCTTGCCTGATGGTTAGAAAAAATGTCTTTACTGGTAGTCAGGCATTGGAACAGGCTGCCCAGGAAGGGGTGGAGTCACCGGTCCCTGGAGGCATTTAATAGACATGTAAATGTGGCACTTGGGGACATGGTTTAGTGATGGACTTGGCAGTGCTCAGTTAATGGTTGGACTCAATGAGCTCAGGTCTTTTCCAACTCAAATGACTGATTCTATCCTATATTTCATTACAGCAGTGACTGCAGGCATTTTTCTAAATCAAGCAGACATCAGCTTAGATGCATGCTGGAGCTGAAGTTTGTACAACTGCAAATAAGTAACTCTTTGGGTTTTGCTATTTTGCAGCAAAATGTGACTAATTGCTTTAGATTAATAAGTGTGTTCTGCTTCAGTGAAAGTGCATTTGTTTCTCCAGTTGAATGTGTTGTCTGAGCACTGACTCAATCAAGCTGGTCAATGCTACTTTGAGCAGTAGGGTACAATCTTAAGGTCACGTATAACAGAGTTATGGCAAAAAGCTTTTGCTATTGTCTAAACAGTACGCTGAGAAATTACAAGTGTTACAGAAGGGGAATTCCTATTTCAAGGAAGATACGATTGTATTTTTTTAGGTCTTTTTATTACTTAACAGGTTTCTAAATGCATAATATGTAGCAAAATTTAAATACCAGCAGAAATAGCACCTTTTTGCTTTTCCCTTTTGCATGTGTTGTATGGGTTTAATAATAGCTCACTAGCAAACCAGCTCACTGTAAAGACGAGAAGTCTGTCTCCATGCTGGTTCTTGCGTTTTCTCAGTGGTTGAGTTCCATATGGTTTTGCAGTAAGAGAAACTCTCAAAAGGCATGGTAGGTTGTCTAAAAGAGGAGGAACAGAGATAAATCTTATGAAAGCTAGTAGACAATTTGCTTAATTGAGTGCAGAAACTTTAACATGATACACGGTTGTACCCCAAACAGGAAATTTTAGCTATACCATCACAGTGCATTAGAATATTTCCTTGGAGTATTATTAGAATCAATTGAAAAACAAAAGTTACCTCGAACCATGAAGAATAGTTCTTGGTGGCTTTAAAGAATAAAGTAGAATTTTGTTACTCTACACTTAATAGTTCATTGCTTTCCTTTTTGCTTCAGTCCTTTCTTTAGGAAATTAAAATTTTTAGAAAACTAATTTCCTTGTACTGTTATAAAACTTGCATATTTCCAAAGCACAGAAATTACATAACTGTATTTATGATGAACTGTTGAATGTCAGTATTCATGGTCATATCCAGGTAGGCTTAGTCATTATCCTGGATTAACATTTGCATTTTTTATTATTTTGACATGCAAAAATTTCAATGCAGTAATAGCTGTTAGTTTGTCTTGATCCTCCAGGAGATTCTTTCCCATTATTTGCTGGATGTGTTTTTTCCTGTTCTTGCATTCTAAAGTGAACCCATCCAATGTGATTTCCCTTCCTGATTCAGAATTAATAGTAAGGAGACTAAGAAAGTGTGCAGAAACACACACAGACTTTGATTCAAGTCATCTTGGTGTTTAAGACTTCGACTTTTTGCCTCATTTCTGCATATCCTTTGATGCAACATCCCAGCCTGAGAGAGTTTCTGTCAGCAATGTCCTGAAATTGTTGTCAGATGTGTCAGGGGCTAAACATCAGAAACCTGCTGCTTGCACCAGTATTAGGGAAGTTCATTTCCAACATTTACAGCAGCAGTGTAAATTCACATCTGGGAGAAGTGAGTGATAAGTGAAGTTTAGCTACAATAATATCAAAGCTGGAGAAGTTTATTCCTTTCCTGTGCCTGTGCTGACATGGATGATTTGGTTGTCATTTCTGCAGTTGTTCTGGCAGCACAGGTACAACAATAGGTACTTTTAGGTACAACAATGAGTTCTTGGAATTGGTGCACAGGTCTGATGTTTTATTCCCCACTACATTAAAAACAGTTAAAATTGGGACATAAGGAGGTTTATGAATCTGAAAACTCCAGAGAATTTCCTTGTCTAAAACTACTTTCAAGTTATAAATTTTCTTTGCCAAAGAAGAAAGTTAATATCAAGATTGAAGATCTAATCTTGGATTAGTATATGATTTCTGCATATATGGGGTATATGTAAGAAAGTAATCTCTCCAGATACTGTTGCAGGTACTTCACTTTGATATAATTTATAAGATCTATTAAATCCTAAAAGTTTGTCATGCTGTGTCTCTTTCTGGAGAGATAGGAGGCATGTTGACTGTTGAGTGTATTGTGAACAGAATTCAACATGGAATTTGTCTTGGCTAACTTCAGTCATCAGTGGTGTGGATGTTCCCATTTAAACCATAGGGCACTGTATCGAAAATACGCAGATCTGGAAAGGGAGAAGTCAGTTGTTGTTACTTGGAGAAAAGCACCATTTGGACTTAAATGCCAACATGTGAAGGAAATCCCATTTCTTAGTAGGATTTCTTATCTAAATGCTATTATAGGGAAATAAATTTTGTGTGCTTTCCAACAAGATCATAATGGAGATCTGTACTTCCCTTTGCAGCAGTATCAAGGCACCAAGATACTTGAATCTTCTTGCAATCGACAAACTTCATTGCTATGCTGAGAAGGTTACTGCTGTCCTTTGCACTCAGAATTAAGAGGGTTTGCTTTATAGAGTTCAAATTAAGGAAGAACTTATAAGAGACTAGCAGTGAATAAATTTAAGAATTAATAAAGGGTTAGGATAGATTCCCATAAGATTCCCAGGTTAGGTTCCTGGATGGAATCTGGGACTGGGTTTTTCTTACAAGTTTTCATTTCAGGGTTAGCTGGCTGATGAGCCAATATCAAGATTTCAGAGAAGTCAGGGCTGCTTTCTGTTAAATTTGATGAGAAATTCAGACAAAATAAATAAGAGGTTTTGAAAAGAGCTACAAAATTAACTGTAAATAAACATGTTATTTTTCCTACAGCATCTGAATTTTTCCAGAGTGTACTATTTTTTGGTTATAAAGAATGAAATAGTTCTTCCAAACTTGTATGAGTTAACACTTCAATATATTGAACTTAATATATTGAGTAAATATCAGAGTTGATGTACAGAGTTGCTGTAACTTTACATTGTTTGAATTTTGGTTAGTATGTTTTTAATTTGAGTATTTGATCTTAATGTATGACCTAGTACATTTCTGCTCTGCATGGCATTTAATGAAATTTCAGAACAGCACCAGCCCTTCAGGATCTATTACTCAAACATCATTCTAGAAAGACATCCAGAAACGGTATTTGGTCTAATGATGATTTGTGATACTTGTTGTAAAGCGAAGTTATTGAGATAACTGAGCTGGGTTTACTCAAATGGATTTAAATGTTCAGGATTGTCCTGAATTGTACTGGTTAAGAATTTGTTTAGTTAATAGAAGGTGTTATCTGAGATATCTATGAAAAAAGCAGATAGTCTGTGTTTGATCATCACAGTAACATAAAGTACCTATTCTTCAGATTGATTACCATGAATATGTTATTGTTCTAATTTAGTGGGTTTTTTTATTTATTTGGGCTTTTACATTTGATCTTCTTTGTTTTCACATAGGGAGGCAATTTTAAGCAAGAACCCTGGATACCTGTTAACAAATGCAAAACAGAAGAAAAAGAGAAAAAGAAACAAAACAATGAAAAGTAATTGTACCGAATTTACAAAGAAAACGTTATGTGGAGTAGCTCATCATCCAATTCCAGGTGACCATGATGGATCAGAAAGCGAAGAGGATGACTTAGAAGAAGAAAACAAAAAATCATTGTGTACATTCAGCAAAGGCCCAGAGGATCCATTAACAGTTTGTAAAGAACAGCCTAAGAGTGGTGATGAAAGCCTAAAACAAGCTGCAAGGATTTCAAGGGAGAGTTTTCTGGTTGCTGTGCCAGAGGTCTCAGCGATGTCAAATAGTGCGTGGAAAAATGAATTGCCTGTAGAAGATGATGGTTTGCTTTTAAGAGATGTACAACATTTTTGTAGTGAAAACCTAACCAAAAATGCATTAGATGATGAGGAAGCAGAGCCAGGGCACAAAGACAATCTCGGCAGTTTCCTAACAATAAGCAATGATAAAAATTCCATCCAGGAAACAGAAGGTATTTCTGAAGAATATGAGACGTCATTGTTAGGCACAGAAAACAAACTGGGATCATGTTGTCAAATTACATGTGAACCTGACTTGGAAGCCAAGCTGGTAAGTTTAAACAGTGAAGAAAAAGAAGTTTCTCAGTGTTACAATGTACTTGACAACGTGCCTGGTAACACAGAAGACAATTGTCCATTAAAAGCAGAAGAGACTAGCTCCAATGCCTGGGCATTTTTTGCAATTAATTTATCTACTGAGGAGTTGCAGAGGGGCTTTGATACTCAAGTGTCTTTCTTTCCTTGCTCTGAGGATAAATTTTTAGGTGAAAGAAGATCTCAAAAAATGCAGAAACATGAACAGATTCACACAAACAGTTCAGCAGAGCTAAAATGCTATCAGTCAAATGAGGGATCCGTAAAGGAAAACCATCATGAAACAGAAACTGAGGAGATTGGTAATGTAATAAGCGATGGTCTGTCTGCATCTCCAACTGGTAAAGTGTACCTCGATTCTCTAGTGCAAGCCAGGGCTACCTTTATGCAGGGTTCAAGTGAAGTAAATGTGCCAATAAATGTTGCTACGCCAATTACATTGAAGAGGAAGAGGAGAATTGTCAACTTGGCACCAAATTTTAACCTACCAAGACAGATCTTTGGTCATATAGAGGGAGGGAAGGATGTCCCGATAAGAGAAAACATTTGCCAAACCAGTGTTTTGGAAGTGAAGCAAAAACACTTTCTAAGCAAGAACTGTGGAGAAGCACACGAACAGGACCATGCATTGCAGGAATATTCCTTACCCACTCCGGATGCAGATGCTCTGTTACAGAACATTTCTTACATTCATTCAGGACAACGTTCTCCTATATCAAAATCCACCTGCAGAGTTTGTGTAGATTCCAAAGCAAAGGAGGAGCAAGTTACAACTCTTCAGCTACAACAGGTAGTTAATAAAAAAGAGGATGAGGGTGAACATGATTCTTCAGAAGCTTCAAATGGCCAACCAGATATTTTGTCTTCTATTAAAGTTGTTTCTGAATATCTGGAAGATTCTAATACGTTGGCAAGCTGCAGTGAAAATGCAAATGGAGCAGATGATTCTGAGCCGGCAAAGGCATTACAACTTGAAGATTATCGAGATGCAGATATGAAATGTAGTTTTCTGGGACTTCCCTTATCATTAGGATTTGCTTTTCAACTTGTGCAGCTCTTTGGTTCTCCAGGTCTTCCACTGGGTATAATGCTTTTCTTACTACTCCTATGTAAAATAAAAAAACCCACAACCCCACAAAAAAGCCTTAAAACCACGAACAAAAAACAAAGCACTCCCTCCAAATCAAAAAACAAATAAATATACTGTGGTTAAAAACTATTTTTTATTGTAGTTCTTAGTTAAATATGAATGCTGTTGAAACAAATATTTGCTGTTTTGGTGGTAGTTTTTACTTAAAATCCTTGGTCTCTGTCAAAGGGGCTTTTGGTTTGGCCTTGTATTTGCAGTCTTTTAGTAACAATAATTGTCTAACTTCAAATCCAAACATGAAACACTTGATGACATTTTAATATATCCTAGTAAGACTTTGCTGTGTTAATTACAGAACTAAATGATGTTTTAATACATCCTACTCAGAATTTACTATGATGATTATAGAACTAATATGAAAATATGGTACAAAATGTGTGCTCTTACATAAAGGCTGTATGTTTGGTTTTATATTCCAGATAGTAACATTTTTTTTTTTTTAGTAAAGTTTTCATACACTCTTAGATGCTTAGATGGCTTAGATGCTGTTGAAAATCTTTCCCAAAATCTAATTTAGCTAGAAATTGAATATCAGACTGACAAGATGTTTTCTGATAGTGAATGTCTAAGTGTGCCTGATTAATAAGTGTCCCAGTGTGGTATACTTGCCTTCCACAGCTCCAGATGTCTTATTTTTGTACTTTCAGGTTAATAATTTTAAGTTAGCAGGTAAAAGACGATCAGTCCTCAAAGGACTTGAGTGTGCCAACCATCATTTCCCAGTATTCTGCAGGCTCATGTTATCCCACAGAGCTGTAACCACTGACAACCTCAGAGTTTTGCTTGGAAGTCACCCCAGAACACCTGCTGAAAGTACCATATTCCTTGTGCATAATGTTTTTCAGCTTCTTTGGTCCAAATTTAGCAGAGAAATTGTAGCTTTCATTTAGTCAACAAATAGGATTAAAAAACACAGACCTGCTTTTCAGTATACCTTTGCATTTGGGGTTTTTTTGGTAGAATTTAAAGTTAAGCATGAATTTTCATATGAAAATTTTCATCTGACAACTAAAAAGCAGCTTATGCCTGTATATCTGCTCAAAGTGACCTCAGGATTCTTCATTGGTTTTTAAAAGTCAATGGCAATGCCGCCTGCCAGAACAGTGATGCAAATCATAGGAAGCATTTCTTGGCTTGGTCCCTAAAGGACCTGTAGTGCTACTTAACTTAAATCTGGCACCACACACCAAAGAACTTGCCATATAGAGCTGAAATTAAGCAAGGAAGTACTGTTGATGTTGTCAACTGTTACGTATAAAACATTTTTTCTTCTCCAAACTTGGTGAGTCTTCGTATTTGTGATCTTAAATTTCATAATCTTAGAGGGAGTTGGCCATGACTTGAAAACAGGCATCTTCCAAGCAAGAAAGAGTAACCAGGCAATCAAAAGCACTCATTAGGTTAGTGAACCAAATGTCCTTCTTCTCTAAGTCAGTATCAGGTGACATTTTTTGGAGTTTAGGTAAGTTTCCTTTGGAAATAACCTTAAAGAAATTCAAACCCACCCTGACATCTTGTGGAAGCTCTGCCAGGTTATGATTGCTGACTGCTGGGGTTTTCCTATCAGAATTGTGCCTGGCTGGCCATGTTCTCCTTTATTAGTATCTTACAATTCCAAAAATTATCCTGTTTTTTTGTTTGTTTGTTTGGGTTTTTTTGTTGATGGCTTTTTTGTTTGTTTGTTTTTCTGTTTTGGGGGGGTTTGTTTGTTTGTTTGTTTGGTGGTTTTTTGTGGCATACAGTATATTGACAAGCAACTATTTATTGATGCACACATTTGAATGGTATTATTTTACAACACTGGGAGTTGCAGTCAATCTTTACTGCAAGTATTTTGGAGGGGAAATTTTTGGTAAATAAATGTCTTTATTTATAAATGAAAGATTTAATTGCCTGTCATGCTTGTATAATTCTCGTATAAGTGTAGTATATATTTCAGACAGTTTTCCTATGAAGAACCTCTTCTCAGCTTCTTAAACAGAGTTAAAACATTTTAGGAAGCAACTTCTCTACTCATAGTGCACAAATTCTTATAATTACGCACTTTAAAATGTAAAGGTTGTTATTTAAGTCCCATTTCTTTTAATTTATTGGCTGAAAACTTTGGTTTTTTGTGTGTGTCTACTTTCAGGGGAGTAGGTGGGGGGGAATGAAAGTATGGTAGGAAAGCCTTTGTCTAAATAAAGAAACCAAACTCAAATCTCCTTCCCCCTCTTTCCCCTCTTTTGCACTAGCCTTAGATTCTAAAAATTCTAAATTCTGATTTTGCTGCTGCTCATTTAAATATCTGCTTTCTAAAAAGTTATATAAATAACATGTGCAAAAATTGTAATTCAGTGATATATTTTGGCTGTGGAGACATCTGAATACTCAACTGCAAAAAATATTTTCTTCTGCAGAATCCTTGTTGCCAGATGATTATATAGTTCCCCTTGACTGGAAAGTTTCAAAGATGATCTATTTACTGTGGAAGACCTCTGTGGAGGTATGAATTTTAGGGGAGTTTGGTAGGCTTCCCAATATTTCAGGTGCAAAGGGGAATTCTTCAGTTTCTTTTGTTAGTAAATTTGCTTTAATATCCACAATGAGGAGACAGATGTTTTTTGTCCTCCTCTATATATTTCTAAAACTAGCTCATTGGCATGGAAGGATTCAGGTTTCAGAAGATCAACTTCAGAAGTGTGTGCAAAGTAGTGAAAAAAATTTGATACCTGTGTCTTGACCTGACCTATGTTCGTTAAGTACAAGCTACCATCATTCAGATGTTTTCCTTCTTATACTTTTCTCATCATCTGAGCAAATCTCATCTTCCATCACCTCTGCTTGAGATGCAGCAGAGAAGTTATTCTGCCTGACTGTGGGCAAATAAATTCTTTGTCTAGCTGGAAAGTGTTAACTTACAAATTACTTTTTTGCCTTGTCTGGTAGCAGAAATTGGGAAAATCCTGATTACAATGAACTAATAATTATAAAATAGAGCATAGATTTTGTTCTTGCCCAGAATAACATCTCTTGTCACATACTTTCTTTTTGCTGGACTATTGTTATCTATTTTAGGAAAAACAGAAAACGAACAGATTGCAGAATGGAGATGGCTTGAATGGTAAGTCTATTCTGTGATAGAAAAACTGTATAAAATTCTTCTTACCAAAGGGTTTTTCATTACCAATAAGTGATAACAATCCTCTTAGTGCAAAAGCACAATGATGTTATAAATGAGTTTGTGCTGCCACTGATCATGTCCATGGTTTGCAGAGCTATGGTTGCTATCATCACTTCTCTTTTCCTCATCTAAGTGCTAAAATTGCCTTATAAAGTTTCCCACATGGAAATATTCTAGTAATTAGCTCAAGTTTTTCCATTCTAGATCAAAATGGGGTTTAGCATGACATAGTCTTTGAGATTTTACTTCCCTGAAAGGAAAAGTATCTTCAAGTTAATTAAACTTCATTATCACTAAAGAATCATGGAATTATTTAGGTTGGAAAAGACCTATAAGATCATTGAGTCCAACCATTAACCCAGCACTGCCCAAGTCCACCACTGACCCGTGCCCCTCAGTGCCACATCTACCTGTTCAGCTACCTTTTCAGTGAAGAAATTTTCCTAGGCCATTTCCTCTTGTCCTGTCATTTGTTACCTGGGAAAAGAGACTGACCCCCACCTGGCTACAGCCTCTTTTCAGACAGTTGTCAAGAGCAATAAGGTCCCCCTGAGTCTTCTCTTCTCCAGGCTAAACACCTCCAGCTCCTTCAGCTGCTCCTCATCAGTCTTGCACTCCAGACCCTTGCATAGTTCCATTGCTCTTCTCTGGACACTGTCAAGCACCTCAGTGTTCCCCTTGTAGTGAGGGGCCCGGAACTTGAGGTGTGGCCTCACCTGTGCCAAGGACAGGGGACTTGCCTTGGTCCTGCTGGCCACGCTATTGCTGACACAGGACAGGATGCCATTGGCCTTCTTGGCCACCTGGGCACAGCTGGCTCATGTTCAGCAGCTGTCAAAGAGCACTTGAGGTCACACACCTGAGCAGTAAGAGATACCAGGGTTCATGTGAAGTTCTGGACTTCTGCACGTATTAATTCCTGCAGTGTGGAGGTTATGGGATAAGGTTGCTCATTGTCTTTTTCCATGATTTCCATATTGATGCAGTACAATTTCATACTTCTGTATGGTTCTGTAGCAAATTTAAAATCTTTTTAAAAGTTTTTTTCAGTTCCCTGAAAGCTGGTAAAATTCACTGTCTAAAATAGGAGAGAAGTTTCTCTAATTTAGAAGAAAGGCTGCTTTTAGAGAGGCAGCAAAAGAGTGGGAATAGACCCACACGTGCATGAGTGTTGTCTCTCACTCCCCACCCCCTACAAGAGACAAATCTGAAAGATTTCATTTATTTTATAGGCCACTTAGGAGGCAAAAATCAGGATTCTGACAAAATTAAAGTTTGTTCTAGAAACACTCTATCCTGACACAAGAGAAATAACAGACTATGTAAGGTAATTTCAGGTGTTCATGGCTACAATTTGTAATTTCTTTTTTTTTTTTTGAGATAATATGATTGTAATTTTTTAATATATTATTATTATTATATTTTTAGATAATATTATTAGTCTTGAAGATCTAAATAAAAATCACCAAGTGAATCAAGACTCTTCTGAAACACTATCAGACATGGAGCTGTGTCAAGATGTGATAGAGAACATCATAACCTGCACTGGCTATTTGGATGCTGCATTTCATCAGTCGTGACTGACTGTCTTAAATTCTGCATGAACAAAGAGGTAATCAGTCACTCTGTGAATGTTTCACTCTTTTATTGTGTTTGACCAAATATCTAAAGAATATTGTTTGTTATAATTTTTAAGGTGCATTTAGTATCCCCCAATTTACTTGGGTTTCAGTTGAGTTAGGGTTGAGGGTTTTTTGGATTTTGTTTCTTTCAAGCCTGAATGGGGAAAAGAGAAGGCAGTATTCTATTATTAAAGCCATGTGATTGTATTTTTTCCTCTGAAATCTAAAACATGCATGGTGAAGTGAAAGCAGCAGGGTAGGATGCCTAAGAGCGGAATTTATTCCCATTTTGGTTGCTGTGGCAATCTGTTGTGAGTCATCACAATTCTACTTTCCTTGTCTTTTCATCATGGAGAGTAATGCTGGTTCCATTAAGGGTCTGATTATGAAAAGAGCTCTATGTGTAATAAAACAGTATTTCACCAAGCGATGAAAAAGTGGCAGTTCTGCTTTTCAGTGGAGAAACAGTAGCAGGAGGATGCAGTAAGACTCCATATATTGAAGTGTTAAGTTTTCATTAATGTTTTCATTTGGTGTGACAAAGCGTTCTATCGTATTCTTCCTTATCTTGTGAGTTTTTTGGCCCTTTGGTAACTTGGCAAAGTTTCTTTGGTTTGTTTATGAGAGATATTCTGGGAAGGTTGAGATAAGAAGGAAGGATTATGGGTTCCAGCAAGAAAATGCTAGCTTAACTTCTTATCATTTGCCATCAATTGTTCTTTCCAAAATGGAAAATTGATTAATCTGTAGTTTTTAAACAAACTGAGGTACATGGAAATAGAATAACACGCACCATGCGCAAACTAAGCAAGAAAAAGATTCCATATCCTGAGGCTTAAATTGTTCCCATCCACACATCACAGGACTGCTGGAATATCATGCACATGGGGTCTGGTCGGGGGTCTTTGTCACCTGGTACCCTGTGCCTGACCTAACCATGCTTCCAGTTGGTGGCTGGAGCAGGAGTCAAGGAGGTTGATGTGCGCTGTGTTGGGACTGTTACAAACATGGAAGTTTTCATAGTGGATGTTCATGTCAGAGGGAAAGTAGTTAAATAGTTTGGGTTGGAATTGAAACCTCTTGAATGGGATTTGATTTGATTATATGTAATTGATGATAAAAATGACATTACAAGCTGATTAGCTGGTACCAGCTACCAATGTAGGAAGATGAGGGAGGTCTCTGTGAACCACGTGGCCCAGAGAGCACTGATCTTGCAGGGTGCTCTCAGCACAGATCATTAATAATATCAAGAACATCTGATAGCAGTATTTTCCTCTTATATAATACAATACTACAATATTGGGTAAGCATATAAAAATATTTTCATTAAATACTTAGGGCTACACCTGCTACCAATTTTTAGAAGCTACTTATTTATAATATTGCAAATACGAACACTCTAGAGGGAAGATTTTGGCTTATGGTCCTGACTGGATGTCTATGTGGGTTTGTATCCTAAGCTATTATCCAGAAATGTCCAGGTTATTGATTAAATGTTTATATGCTAAAGAAACAGATGTGAAGAGCTTTGTTATCTTCCTGGGAGAAAATTGTGAAATGTGAAACTTGTTTTCCTTTTGTGTTTCAAGAAAGGAAAGACACATACTAGCAGATTATCCTGCCTTATTGTCTGTACTTTTATCTGGTTGCTGAATCCAACAAACTGCTTTTTCCCATCAGATTTACTCCCTTTGTCTGTCTGCTCTGCTACTCCCAAAATTATTTTAGTCTTCCTCTCCTGCTTGTCATGAGCACAGCAGAAATGACCCAGAGCCCTGTGTGTTTGTGAGCCAGGCACCGTCAGCTGCCAGGAAACCCTGGGTTGTTACATTGTGTTGCAGTCTAAGGCTCTACTTGTATTAGTTCTATGGAATATAGAATGAGAGCAATGCAGAATTTGCCGCGAAAGAAGACTCCCCATCAGTGTTCGGCTTATAAAAAGGCCTTGCATTGACTCTGCAGGGCTTGGTTATTGAGATCTATGCTGGAATGGGGTGATACAACTGGAGTTTTACGCTGGGGGGGGTTGTTTTACTTTGTTTTAGTTCACCATCTGAAATGAAAGTCCTGAAGGCTGTTGGAGGGAGAAGAGACACCAGAGGTCAGATGGGTTTAGGCTGCTCTGAAGTTGGAATCTGCCCTCTCAGATCAGGCTGATGCAATGGGTATTGCATGTCTTTTTCCATGATTTCCATATTGATGCAGTACAACTTCATACTTCTGTATGGTTCTGTAGCAAATTTTAAAAGTTCCCAAAGTGTGAAGTGCCCTTCCTCCCAGCCCTGCTCCAGAGAGCAGCTCCAGCACTTGCTGGCTGACACAAAGGCTATCGTTTAACTCAGTAACCCCATAGCAAACAAATCAATACTTTTCTGCTAGACTGAGGAATTTAGATAAGCTGCTGTAAGGTCCAGCTCAGTGCCAGGGCTGGGGCAGGGGAGCAGATGAGGTCGTGCTGCTGCAGATACAAGAAGAGGACGTGCAGGCTGTCCTGTCTGGGCAGCAGTCAGCTCTGATATCAGGGGCCATGTATTCTGCAATCAAATCTTCAGGTGGAGGACTCTTTTAAGCTTTTACATATGTAGGATGTTAAAAGAATTAAACCAAGAAAAGTATGTGGAAAGGAAGAAACCTGTCTCAGGGTTTTCAGTCAGCTCATGCTCACAGTCAGGCACAGGATACTCAGTAATGCAGACCCCACGTGAGTGTTCCAGTGCTTCCACAATGTCTGCATGCAGGCATTGTAAAAGACAGGTGAATTTTCCTTATCAATGGTGCCTCTGGCTTTGAGGGATAAGATTGTCTTGCCTCACCACAAAATAATTCCCCTCTGGTTGCTGATTTAAAGCAGACTTGCCAAGAATGAAGTCCCAGAGTGATTGTGAAACTGTTCAAGTGAACAACTGTAAATGTTGAAATGGATTTAATTCCTTCATATGTCAGGGGGAAATAGAAAACTAGGAAAATCGAGACATTCCTACCAAAAGGTTTTAAAGTCATAGGAAATCAAGGGAGAGCTAATAAGATCACTTGGGTCCCTTTAGATTGGAAAGCAAACTGATAATTACTGGCCAAGTGCAACTTAATCTGTTAGCCAGATGAACATGCTTCTGTATTCATGTTGTGTAAGGGTGTTTGTATTCCAATGGGAGGGTGAACAGTGTTTTGCTGAAAACACAGGGTTAATCTCAAGTTTTTGTGAGAGCTCCTTATTGCAGCATTGGCAGCATATCAGTATTTGTTCTGGAGATTGAGCAAGAGTTCCCTGTTTGAGAAATGTTGAGATCAGTGAAAACAGCATTATTTTGGTGCCTTGAAGTTCTCCTTAGACCAGGACTCACAGATGCCAGTGCAATACAAACATATCTGTTCAAGCATTTATCTGCAGGACTACTGCAAAGCAGAAGCAGGCATGTTTCTTTTTGAAGTAAAGCAGTCAGTAACTCCCTGCAGGAATACTTCTTCCACAACAGCCTTGAAGGGTGTGGTTTTGATGGGACAAATCTCTTGATACCCCATTTTATCACTCCTCCTTTCCCTGGATGTGCTATTCCCTTTGCTGGCTGTGATGCTTCTGAGTGAGCTCTAACATCTAATGCATGAAGACATCCAAAAGGGTTTTGGTCTGGACTATGGAACTGAAACAAATTGTCCTTAAGCCCATGAGATGTTCCGGGCATGGGAAAAAAGCAGTAGTGTATAGCTGGGACAGGTAGGACTGGCTTTTGGCTAAAATAAAAAAACTTAATCTGAAAGATACAAAGCAGACTAAAGCAGTCTTCCAGTACTGCCAGAGAAAATATCATCCCATGGTCAAACCTCTTCCAGCTGCTAGTTTGATACACAGATAGTAGTGTGAAAACTTATCTGTTCTTTGACATTTAACCGCTAATATTAAACAAAATGAAGCATGAAGTAGTGTGCAGAATTGTGACCAGAAAACCTCACCTGCCTTTTACAGTGCTCACCAGGAAAACCTGGTTCAAAAAACCACTTAAGCAGAGAGTCTAATTACGTGGGGGAATAAGAGCTGCCCCACAGCAGTGTTTCTGGAGCTCTCAGGAAAGAGCAAAAATTGGGTTGTGTGGGAGCCTCACATGAACTCTGTAACATGAAAGCCAGTGAGGTCCCGAGTGCATATAACAGAAGAAACAATTCACATTGTAACAAAAAAATTGAGATGAAGCTGTATTGTGGTGGTACTGGTTGAACAGCTGTTCATTATAGAAGGTTTGTGACATGTCGAGAAAAAAATTCCACTGTGGTTACTCTTCTTATTTTTCAGCTTTGAAGTGCTAAGGTCCTTACTGCCTCTTGTTTTGACATCCAAGTTCTTGTCTTCCTTTACCACTCTCCTTGCATTCTTTTATTTTTCCTTTGCTTTCCATTGTCTGCTTCCTCTCCATTCTTTTTAACTTTTTAAAGAAATAACCAACAGCTTAGTACTAGAAACTTTAAAAAACATTGGACAGACTCTTCTCAGTCTGAGGGCTGGATTATCTGTGAAGCCTTTATGCCACCTGTGCTGTTGTGGAACTTCAGCAGACCCTCTTCTTTTTTTATTTCAGAAACTTCTCGCTTTGATTCCACCATGGAAGGACTTCAGTTGCCAACCAAGGATTTTAAATGTGAGGGATAACCTGGAAGAAAGCAAAGGTCATTTTCTGAAGCCATTTGGGATTTCCACTTTCTCAGTACATCCTCAAGTGTGGTATAAAGAGATTGAGAGTGGACACCAGAGGCATCTGTCACTATGGGGTGTGAACTTCAGGCTGTGGTGTTTAATTCACCTGTATCAGGATCCAGGATATCCCCACAGAAGCAGGCAGTGATGCTCACCTGCAGGGAATGGTGCTTGTTATGTGTCTTAGCCTCCTTCTGCCTTCATGCTCAGTATAATTGCACTCAGTCCCTTTACATCTCAAATGATAAAAATCTTCATCCGTCCTTCCTATTCACTCATCCAGGGATGCACAACTTCCCTTCTTCTCTCCTGAAACCAGGCTTTATGCTTTCCCTCAGCTAGACTCATTTGGGAATTTGGGACTACAGAAACAAGAACATTTCACTGTAGAACTGCTTCTGGAGGAAGGGTCCATAGTGGCAGACTGAGAAGATGTATAACTAGCACTGGTAACCAGTGATTTGATATTTCTTTTAGTGGTGTTGGAAATATTTATGTATGTAGAGATAGAGAAATTATAATTAATTATAAAAAGCAACCTCTGTCAATTATGAGGCATGCATAGGGCTGGAGACTTTCTTGTAGGGAGAGGGAGTGACAGGAGAGACAATTGTCACCTCACTTAACAACAAAAGATTGAGGAGAAGCAGGAAACTTGGTTGTGTCTACTTGTCAGAAATAATTTTTCTGGATTTGCAGCTTGCAAATCCAGACTATTTCTCCATTTATTCTTTCATCTCCTCTTCCTCAACTTTCCTTGCATGTGTTTATACATCAGCTGGAGAGCCAGGACTTGACGGAACTCGTGCTGAAGCTCCACCATTGTTGAATTTACCAATGTGTCTCCACTTTCTACTTAAATGCTGCATCTACATGAAAGCAGTTAACAACGCATGTATTTCTAAATTAATGTTGTACCACTGGCGAAATTTTCTGGCTGCACTATTTGAATGCATTTCCCATGTACATGCATGTGTCTTCCTTGCCTGGAAATGTCCTGCTCTCCTACCAGCAGAACATTATACAAAATGTAGAGGGAAGGAGGAAGGGAATTCATAACCACAGCTTCAGACTTCTGTGTTGTACTAGTGGCAGCAGACAAGTTAGTTTGATTTCAGGAAAGTGTCACTCAAGGTTTAATACTGTCTTCCTGCTTCTATTTATTGAGTGAGAAATCTGAATGCCTCTATTTTCTGTTACTGAATCCTGGCCTTCCAGAATGCTTGAAATAAAAATAGTTTTCAAGATCTCACGGTACTCTTGTATGGGCAAGTCTTGTTTCATCTCATAGTAGAGTGTTGCCAGTTTAAGTTTACTTTAACTCCCCTCCCCAGTCTCTATGAATTTCAAAATTTCTGTCTTCTTTCCTGCCACATTTTCCCCACTTGCTTCAGTTAGCGTTGGTGTGCCGTGTCCCACTGTGAACACTCTCTTTAGCACAATTTGGAACCTCAGAACCTAAAGCACCAGCGTTGAGGTTTGGTGGTGGTGTGTGCTTGAGGGGGCATACCTGGGGCTGGCTCCCAGTCAAGCTGGACGTGATGCCGTGTGTAGCTCTGAGAGGAGAGGGTGTGATACCACTCCAACTGTTTGTGGTTTTACTGAAAAGTGTAATTTCTCTGGTGATCAAGTTAATGGAAATCAGGTTTTCTTTAGAGGACATAAATCTTTAAAACATCCTTTACTTTCTCTTATGATCATATCTTTGGGAAAAAAAAAAAAAATTAGGGTGTTGTAGTGAGCTTGATGCACGGGGTCGTTTGTTCCGTGCTCAGGCGGTTGTTTAGCTACATCCCCTTGGCATCCTTGTTGCTTTTGTGGTTGAAGAGGACTCTAATAGCTCGTTGCTAGGGAAGGGACGGGCGGCGAAGAAATCTCTGCATACCTGGTGTCCTGTAACCAGCCCCACCTCTCTTTAGGGCTTTGAGGATTCAGTCCCTTTCGGGCCTGCCCTGTCGTTCGCAATACAGAGAAGGCAACACATGGGGCTGGAACACTGTCAGCGCTGCCTTGCGTTTTCCTGCCTTTGAGAATTTGGGGAAGAATCCTGACTTTAAATGATTGGAGATGGTGTCTCGGGCCGAAGTTACGGCTCCGCAGCGAGTGCCGTATAGCTGAGCGCTCTGGCCGTGCAGACGCCCGTCCTTGCCCGAGTTTGCCCGTGTCTCCGCTCCGGCAGTTTCGATTTCGCCGGGCAAAGTCCCGGCCGCTCGGGCCATGGAGAGACGCGCGATCCCGCCCGGCCCCGCCCGCGGGGGACGAGGGACGCGGGGCCGTGGCCGGGGTCGGGGCAGCGGCCGTGGCCGGGCTGCGGAGCGGCTGCCCCGGGCCCCCCATCCCGGGCCGGCCCCGGCCCCGCGCCCCGCTGGCCCCGCAGCCCCGGACGAGCGGCTGCTGCAGGCCCTGGGGAGGCTGAGCCTGGGGCCCCCGCGGGGCAGCGGCGGAGGGAGGCTGGTGCTGCTGCGGGGGCTGCCGGGCTCCGGCAAGAGCACGCTGGCCAGGTAAGCGTGCCCCGGCTCCGGGGAAGGAGGAGCGGCCGGGGGCAAGCGAGGCAGCGCTGCGGGAGCCGACGTGCCCGCCCGGCACCCGCTGCAGACCTGCTGGGCAGGGCTGGGCAGGTCGGGGGAAAGCGGGAGCCTTGGCTGGTCGCAGCCGCCCGGAACCCCCCCCGGCTCCAGGCCCGCTCCAGGCTGCGCTGTCCCGGGCACCTGCGACTGTGGCTGAGTGTCCTGCCCGCGGGACTGTGCGGGCTCCTGTTCCCAGAGAGCGGTACTTCAGGGATGCTTCTGATGAGATGGACTGATCGACCCGACCACGATGCTATTTGGTCCTCCTCTCAAAGTTACCAGATTGGTGATGGTTCCCTTTTCTCTTTTTTTTTTTTTTTTTTAAATTTTTTTATTTTGGTTGTTGTCTTTGGTTGGGTTGGTTTTATTTGGAGTTGGTGGTTTGGTTTGGTTTTTTGGTTGGTTTTTTTTTTGTGTTTAATCACAAACACGGTAAAAACTTTCTCTCTCTGGCTGCAAATTGACAACTCTGACTTGTGTTTCCATAATGTCCTGCATTCCTGGTGAGAGCTCTAGCAGTGTATAAAATGAGCAGAGGAGACCACTCCACTCTCCAACAGCTCAAAGGCTGATGGTAAATAGGTAGAAAAACACGTTGGGGATTGCTGGGAAGCAGCACCGCAGTCGGTGTTACCACGCAGCTGTAGTTCAGTATCAAAATCTCACAGTCTGGTATTGCACAGCTCCCAGTGCCACCCACTCTCTATCAAAAGAGGAACGTTCCCTGTCTTCTTACTCTGCTGGGCTGAGGAACCCGTGCTGGGATCATGGGCTACCACAGAAAGGGCTCTGCTGTGAGAAGTGGCAGCACGAAACTGTGATACACTGCTTTCCTCTACAGTTTCCTCTTCTCAGTACAACACTTCCCCATCCCACTGGGCCTTCTGCCTCACTGCACTTTGGCAAACTAAATTCTTTTATGAATTGCTAAATGCTGTGTTTTGCTCACACCCAAAATACACACCTCTCCCTTAAGAGGCTGTATAAGTGTGGGCCTGTTCATTCAGGGGGATTTGAGTCTTCTCATAGCACAGGAAGAACATAAAGGTTTGGGGGCATATTCTCAGGCAGTGCAAGCAACTGTACTTACTGTACTTTTTAGGTCAGAACACAAGGTTAATTGTTAATGACATATTTAGAAAATCAGTTGTAAGTATTGTTGTAGTAGTCCTCGGCAAGGTGAACGTTTGAGTATCTTACTGTTTCTAGCCCCTGTTAATCACATCATTGTGTTTAGCTGTTCAGCAGCACACAGATGAAAAGGCAGCATTTAGTGCCTCACCTCAACTCTGTCCAGATTGTGAAGGACTGTACCCAGAGAATTCTTTTGCTATTTTCACACTGCATACCTTTTGGTGTTGGTAAATGCTGCGTGCTGCACGAAGGAATGTTTACAAAAATTGACTGCAACAGATCTCAGTGCAAGATCCCACTGGAGGAGGAAGGTGGCTGTTTGCAAAAGCACTGTAAACTCATTTTATAAATTCAAGTTCATTTTCTCAGATTTTATTCGCTCACAGTATCACAACTTAATACTTGCAAGCATCAAGATGCATGTGCACAAGTGCCTGAAATCAGAGCAGACAAGGACAGTCAGCTGTCCCATCCTCACTTTCTCTGCTGGGTTGCTCTCAGTTGGTGGTAACAGGGTGTGTTTTAGCCAGGTCTGCTGTGCCATCTCCAGCCAACAGCTCCTATACTGCCATTTCTATGCCTCTGAATTCTGCTTACTTGGTGTTCTATGAGTCTTAGGTGGGTTTTTTCCCCCTGTGATATTAATTTTCTTGCTTTGGGTGTCTTTATTCTCTGCTCCCCTTGGAACAAGGGGAAGGAGGAAGGTGTGGTGAGGCTGGTGTGACCTACTGACCATCCTCCTGCTCTCAGAGCACGGAGAGCCAGGTTGTCCTGTGGCAGGTTACCAGTGCTGGGCCTCAGCTGAGTGGTGGCCTTGGTGGGGTGTAAACAGCACCTATCCCAGATTTATTGCTGTTAGTGATCTTGCTGTCAGTGGGTACCATTGTTTTAGCCTTTGCTCTGTTCTTTCTTCTTGTGCCTTCACACACATCTACTTTCATTCGTTCTGCCTATCAGCCAGTATTTCTGTGTTTATTTCTGTCACAACCTCTGTGTCTTTACAATGCTCATGAGTCACAAACCATGAATATTACCACTGGTGATAGAGCAACCCAGTGATAACTCCAGTCAAAGGCCCTTTTTCCATTCATCACACAATCCTAGGAACAACCTTGGATCCATGGCTTGTTTCCCTGACCCTTTAGTGTCACTCAGGAGAGTTTGGATACAGCTTAGTAAGTTTTAGTTAGGGCATTTTTTTGTTAAAATTATTTCCTCATCCTGGTTGCTCCTAGCTCAAAGCAGCCCTACACTGGCATGGATCAGCTCAGTGTAGAATAGATTGTGGAAGATTAGGAATGGGGCTGTGGCCGAGCCTCATCCCTAATGAGGTGCAGCTGTATAAGACAGGTGAACAGCATTGAAGAAGTGTGGAATGCTGATGTGTATTGACCAATAACAAAAGAGTAAAAGGGCACACAGGTGTTATGCATGTGAGAAAGGAAGGTATAAGGAGTTAGGAGGGGAGAGAAAAAGAAGAGTTTGGTGGTTGTGCTGTGAGGAGAGAGGGTCAGGTGATTGTGTAAGGGACAGGAAGGTGTTAGCTGGTCATGCAGAAAAGCAGTAGAAGGAAGAGGGAAGGAGAGAAGGAGTCAAAGTCTGTGGAGCTGCATGGGAAGTTTACAGAGAAAAGGTTGCAGGTTTTTACTATGGGATTATAAACTGATGGTGTCAGTCAGTTTGAGACCACCATCCAGAGGTGCCAAGCATTGACTCCCACAGTTCAGGTTTGTTTTTTTGTTTCTGATAAAGACAGCGAAGGACTCACATGTGATATATTGAGCAGTCAAGCCAGGAAGAGGAGTTGGTCTGCTTACCACCAACCTTCACGCCTTTCCAGCAGCTTCACTATTAAGGATGAGCTTCCCTGAGCCACAAATTTTAGGTGGCCCCAGCTACCTCCCTTTAACCATTCACTGAATGTCACGGAAATGTGAAGGAGAAGGAGTAGCTGGGAGTCACATCTCCATCCACCTCCTTCAGGTGTGTTGGACATGCTCCCCCTGAACACATTGTCCTTGACTTCACAGTGCAGGTTTTGTGATCACACAGAGGCAACTGCTAAGAAAAAGGTTAACTGAGGTGCAGTGGCAGCTATACTTCTGAAAATGCCTCCAAAATTTATATGAGCCATGCACAAGCTCTTACCTGCATCCCCTGTAAAAAACTCTGCATTGTACAGTAGCTGCATTTCCAGCGCTTCAACAGCACACTGCTGTGCTGCATAGCTCAGGTAACACCTCACCCTTTATCTGACAGTTTAACTCAAGCGCTATAGGCTGGGCATCATCAAACTTGTTACTTTTCAGCCACAGCTGTTGATTTATTGCTCAAAATGGGCTTGTTCTTGTACTCCTCTTTGAAGCACAGAGCGAGTAATCTTTCAGGACAGGAGGGGAAGAAATGCACTGGCACTGAGGCATCACTGCTTGGCACAATCTGTGTCTTCTCCAGTGCTCTCTGCTGCTGTTGTCCACTTTATCCCAGTACCTCCAGTCCTGGGCCATCTGTTTCCAGCGTTCCCAGCACCCGAACCTGCTGCAGACCTGCAGCTCTGATGGGTTCACGGACTGCCTGCAGGCAGCATTGCACTGCAAACATTTACCTTTGCATGAAACCACTTCAGGTGAGTCTCCTGAGTGCATTGGTCAAATAAGACACGAGCCTGGTGCTTTACAGAACAGAGCTGTGGTTGGACCCCCTCGGGTGAGAAGGCACAAAGGCTGAGCTGTACTCTGCCTGCAGCACCTGGCAGCTCGGCCAGGCAAAGTCCTCGGGGCACCAGGAGCTGTTCAAACACAATAGACAGTGGCAACTGCTGGGCATGTGCTCCAGATCTCACAGTTCTGCTTTCCGGCTGAAACAAAAGGCTTTTAAACACCTTTTGAATGCCACAGAACATTTAACGTTGGGAAGAGTGGCTGGAGCAAGTGGCTGCATGTGGTGCTAGTGCATACGTGTTCTGGTCTCTGCTATACCATTCTGTGGCCTTCTGAGCACTGAAAATATTTCTTCTGATCTCCAATTAGAAGTTATTAATTTTCAAGTTTTCTGATGGAAAATTATGATAACCTACGGATACAAAATGCATTATGCTCTATCTTTTGCTAAAGAAGGGTTTGCTGCTATTTCAGAAACTTCTAAGGGTAAGAAAGTAAGAAGAGAATGGGGAAAACAGCTGTTTTCTCTGCTTAAAACAAATGCCCTCAACCCCTTTTCTCCTCACCCCTCTACAAGGTGAAGGAGGTACCATATGCACTGCAAGATGAAGAGATGTAGTGATGTGCAATTATGTGTCCAAAGCAAATTAATGCTGAACTTTTTACAGATGCTGCCTGTCACAATACAGTGCTTCCAGTTCTGTGGCTTCTTTAAAAAAATGTACACATAGCTCCTCTGTTTTCTTTGATCTTGCAGAGAGATTACATTTTTCTTTTCCTCCTTATTAAGCTTTACACTTACTCATCTACCAGCAATGGGTAATTTTCTTTTTACAGGACAATTCAAGATTTATTCATAAATAACCATGGTCACAGGCCCTCCCATTTTGCATAGCTGGTGTGTATGTGATTATGCAGAACCTTTCTTCTAAACCAACCTGAGGTCCTGTGACAATTGTAGAAAGCTCATTTCAAAAAGAACACAGTAAAGGGTTCTTGGTCCCTTTGGAATGATAAGGGAGAGAAGAAAGAGGAGCTTTGTGGGCAATATGGAAGGGATTGCAGAAAACAGCTGTAAACTTCAGTGACAGTTGTTTTGGAAAGCTGAAAGTTAAAACCAGCAAAATAAGCAGAAGGTAAACCATCTTTTTCCCACTTCATGTTTTTGTATGTTGCTGTTAACAGGAGCTCATTTAGTATGAATATAGCAAATGTGACAGTAATTTGTAGTTCTCAGCTCATTTTGTCCCGTATTTTTCCTCCTTTGAAATACAAGTTTTAGCTACTTTAATTATTGATGTGAGGACCATAGACTGAGCTTACAGATATTCACCTACAGTTTAGATTGCTTAAGGGTTAATATCAAAGCTCTTAGTGTTGAAAATTCAGTAAGGTATATGATAAAAAAATGGATTTTAAAATTTGCACTGGTTAAGAACATTTAAGAGAGAAATACCGATCAAGAAAAAAAAAGTCTTGAGATCTTTTGTTAATGTACACAATTTTATGTGCCTACTAGTAGCTAAAGGGACAACACGTATTTTAGCAGTCAAGTTTTTAGAGAAGAAATTGCAATGAGTAAAGCAGTGGAAAAGGCGAAGTGCTGAATCATAGTGAGACCTGAATACATCAGGTTACCCACAGCAGTAAAAAGATAAGCGTTGGGTGTTGGCATGTTTGTCATTGTAAGAATCTTTTGCCTGAGGCCAAAATTAAAGCAACAAAGTTTTACAGTTTGCTAACAGTTTAAAACATGAGTTTTCATAAGTCAGTTTGCCCAGACGTAATTTTGTGAATAAAACATCCCTTTGGGACTAGAAGACAAGGACAGGTAGGTGCTGAATGATGCATGACAAGGGGTACAGTCCTGGCTCAGCACAGAGTCACTGCTCGCTGGGGTGACCCCCACCACAAAATAATATTAATTAACCAGCAGATGGTAGAAGTTACAGTAGAGACAGAGCACAGTCAGAAGCTGACCTTTATTCAGCTAAATGCACCCTGCAGTCCTAGTGAAGAGCTTCTGCTTGCAGGCAGAGTAGGGTACACAACTGGTAAGTAACTGGTTGGAACAGAGCTGGATGACAGAATTAAGGTTTTTCTGTTTGTGTGCCTGTTTCTCTGCTGATAACCTGGAGGCAGCTTTTCCCTTGCTCTTGCCCACATAGATAAGACACTGAGAAATGGTTATTTCCCTGCTTGTGGGGATGGAAGAAGCGTTTTATTAGGAAAGCTGAAATGAGTCACAGGGGCTGGAGACCATGTGTGGTGTGAGAGAGCAGGGCAGCAGCATTCATGTCTAAGAGACACACGGTTTCTTGATTGACCTTTCTTTCTTTTTCTAAGACAATCTGGGCTTTAGGGAGACAGGAAATAGAGGGATAATGCCATGGGCTCTCTCTGTCTTCTTGCAGGGACTCCCTCCTCCCCCAGCTCTTCTCTGATTGAAAAAAAAAAAGGACAATTCTGTCTGTGGGTGCAAAAAATTCTGGATTATACACAGATAGGAACTCAATCGTACATTAAGGGTGGGGTTTTTTTTGGGGTTTTTTTTTGTTTGTTTGTTTGGTTTTTTTTGGTTTTTTTTAAACTTTTTTTGTTGTGGTTTTTGGTTTTTTTTTCCTGGTCTCTAAGGACTGGCAGAGGGATGCTTGATATTTAAACCTCCACACAAGGCAGCACTTCCTTCCACCTCCAAGAGCCAGAGGCTGCCTGTGAGGCAGCTGGTCAGTGTCCAGCAGGACACACATCTGCTCCCCATGTCATCCCTGGCCTGTAGGAGCACTGCTGGGGGACACTCTTCTGTACGAAGAGAAGTGGGACCGCCCAGTGCCACTCACCACAGAAGTCTGCCTTACGGATCTGCAAATTTGTCTGTAAAATATTTTTTATGAACTCAGATTTGTTTATAAAATTAGTTTAAAAGCTGAAGATATAAAAATTACTCAGCTCTACAAGAGGAGGATTAAGTGGAATAGGGACAAGTGATAAGAACCACAAAATTGCGTAAAATAACACAAAATATTGATTTATCACTCAGATACTTGTTTGCAAATCAAAATTTTTTAGAAGTGCTTTAGAGCCAAAAAAAGCATCCCAAACTAAACTGTTGGTTCTCTGGACCATCTTCACTAAGTGACAAATCCTTCCTCCCAGTTGTCTTGAGAAGTCTCTATAGCAAAATTCCCATTGTCAAATTGTCTTCTGACACCAACTTCCAAGCCTGGATAAGCAGGTTTGGATTGCTGTTTTTTTTTTCCTTCTCTTTACAATCCTGCTTTCTCAGATGACTCAGGAGAGCTGAATATATTAATAAGATTAAAGACTTGCATGATAGTAGTCCAGTGTAGATTTCTCTGCTGAATTATAGAAATCAAGCCAATCAACCACGCCTTCGAGATCCATTCCTTTCTTCCTATGTGTCCATCTACTGATTGGAGTACTTCCAGATCCTTTAAATTGGGATTTTTCCAAATGAAGCACTGTGTGTATTTGCAGAGCACTCAAATAGCTCATGATTTAATGGTCTGTTAAAGTGTGTTATGAGGTACTAATCCCTCTTTCAATTTTTTTTTTTTTTTTGTTCCTGCAGACAGCTGAAACGTGACCACCCCAGTGCTGTAGTCCTTAGTACTGATGACTTCTTTGTTGAAAATGGTGTCTACATCTTTGAGCCTGACTTCTTAGAGGATGCACACAAGTGGAACCAAAAAAGAGGTGACCAAACTCAATCCAGGGGCTGTGCAAAATGGTTTTGCAATTCAGGCTGTCTTTAAACTTTGCCCCCAGAATAAAATATCTCAAGGTGGTGTCATACACTGCAGTTCATGGGATGTTGTCTAAAAAAAATACATTTACCACTTCTGATTTGATTTCTTCTGAATTATAAAAGGGAAATTTGTAAATGAAAACATTTTGGAGGTCACTTAGTGTTATTTTAGAGGAAGCACTGCTGAATCTTGATACCCACCAGCCCAGCAGCTGCTCCCTGCAGTACAGGCACCGTAGCCTTCACCTCTAACTTCTTAGGTGTCTGTCTTGATCTGGAAGGGGTGGGAATGTAATGATAAACAGGAAGAAAACTTGTAGGCTGAGTTTAAGTTTGGGAATTAAACAACCCAGGTCTCTACTCAATGTACCGTACTTTTGTGGCTGTGCTCTGAAGGAGTTTGTAGCAATGGTGAACATACTTTGAGATGTTCAAAGTAACAGGGATTTCCTGAAAATGACAGTAATTTTTGGCTGTTGTAAGTACATTCTGTAAGAGCTTCAGATCAGCCAGAGGCTGTACCTCTTCCAGGAGAGCTGCTGGGCACTGACCTTGGCTCCCATTTGGGTGGTAGCTGCAAACCCGGGTCTGGTGGGGAACCAAGCATGTGAGCAGTGGGCAAAGAAAGGACACTTTAGGGCTAGTAAGGCCTGGCTCTGTTATTTAATATATCTTAGCTTTACTTTAATGTGTTATATTGCAGCACGCAAAGCAATGAAGAATGGGAAAAGCCCGGTTATTATTGATAATACCAACATCCATGCTTGGGAAATGAAGCCGTATGTGATGATGGTAGGGAAAGCTCCGATTTGCTGCTTTTTTATGCCTAGCTATGACATTTACAAGGTGAGCTGACTGAAAAGGTTCTTTACATGGCTAAAAATATTTACTTCAGTTTTCCCATAGTTCTCTAATTATAGTTAAGGATGGATATTGTGATAAAGTAGGGGCAGAGGTGCCAATGTAGTTGTTTTGCTGGTCAGCTTTGTAACTCAGTGAAGGCAAAAAGACTTGAAAAGATTAATGGCCTTTGAACCTGCCCTGCTACTTCTTGGTGATGAGGGCATCATACCCTTTCCCAGTAGTGACATGAATTGAACAGTTTCCAAACTATTTGTTGACAAATATATCAAGATATGATTTATAATTTGTAATTCATGACTTGGGAAAACACACCATACAGTCTTTGAAGGTGCATTGGTGTCTCTTGTCAGGAGTTCTGGCAGAGGTGGCAATTCTTTTAATGCAGTTTCATAATGTCACCTTTGTGTCCTTTAGGCACGTGAACATAGATATGAAGTTACATTCCAAGAACCAGATACACCCTGGAAGTTCAACGTTCAAGAACTGACAAGGTACATAGTTTTCTCTTTGCTGGAGCAGACAGCTTCTCATTTTGTTGACATGCTCTGAGAAGGTCAGCCTTCTTCCTCTTCATATAAGGAGGAATGGAGCCTGGTAAATGACAACAGAAAGGTTGTTGTGGAAAGTTTCCATTACTGAGTATCTGTTCTGTAGTGAATTCAGCCCTGGAAGAGCCTTAAGAACCTAACCATAACAGATGCTGTCCTGCTGCAGCATGGAGGGATGGCAAATCAAGTGTGGGAATGAAATGGGGTTCTAGACAATCTTTGTAAAACTGTTCACACACACACACCCCCACACCCACACGCCCACACACCCCATATAAAGAATGTACGCACTCTGCACATGTAGAGGCAGCTGAATGTAACTCTAGGAATGTTTTATTGACCAGTGACTGCAAGGTAAATGGCTGTAGTCACTGAAAAAAATCCATACAGGCTGACTTCCTAGCCTTTCGTCAGCCTGATGTGAAGTGAGTTACAGGGAACAGTGCTCTCCCAGCTACCAAATCCAGAAGATAACGCATGCTAACTTGTTAGTGCAAGAAAACAAGGCATGGGCGCTTCATTGCAATGGATGGATTTGTTTCCTACCAGCCAGGAGCTCTAGTCAAAAATTAATGCTGGTCCTGTCTGTGTGTGATTGACACAAATGATAGAGGGCCAAGGCCCAGAGTGTTCATGGCTGCAGGGGGAGGCAGGACACGGCAGATGATGGCTCAGGGCTGGGGACAGGTGAGGACACCACCATCCTAAGCTGTCAACCAGGTCTGGCCTCAGCAGCACCAGCCATTTGTAGGGGAGCACTGCAGGGGCACAGTCTGATCCTTCTTTGTAGGCAGAGCTACTCACTAACTTGCAGTTTGTTTTATTAGGTATTTGACACACATTGACTTTTCACAGCAGCAATGTAAAGCTAATTCACACAACCCTCACTAGGGCACAAGCTGCACTTTAATAGCACTAAATTGCAAACCCGAAGATATTCAAGGTTTGCAAACTTGCAAACAAAAATTCCCGGTGGTCTTTGGGAAGATGATTCCCTGCTAAGCTGTGGGTGGATTGTGGCTGGTGCTAATCTGGCTACTCTATCCAGAAAGCCCTGCATGTCTGAGCATAGTGTTCCGTTCCCTCTCAAACTTGTCATTTACAAGTCTAGCCTTGAGCATGAGCCACATCACGTGGTGTTTCCCTATGTGCTCTCAAAGTGACAGCAGTTTGTGATCTCTATCCTTGCTGCTACGTCAGTGTCTGGGTTGGCTGCAGCCCTTGGCTGCTTATCTCCAGCTGTACAAAAGCTCACTGAGGCCAATGAGCTGTTAGTGCTAAAACACAGCAACACTCATATAAAATACCACACAGGTCTTGTACACAACTCTTATTTTGGACATTTGTCAACTTCCTATGTCCTGTCTCCCTCTCAAAAATAATGGTGTTACATTTTTCAGCAGTCACAATAATATTCCTAAGAAGTAGGTGGAAGTGAACAGTAGTTTGAAAAAAAAGGCCAGAAAGAGATCAGTGGAGACCAGAACCATTATGATAGGCTGAGCCTATCAGGAACCTTAGCAAACTGAAGGTAACCTCTCTTACACAGGCAGCTAAATACTTGTATTTTCTGTTACTGTTGACTCTACAGAAGAAATGTTCATTGTGTCCCTCGGGAAAAGATACAACGGATGAAAGAACAATATGAGCACAATGTTACCTTCCACAGTGTTCTCCAGTCTGAAAAACCAAGCAGGGATGAAGGAAGCTGCAGTGGAGCAAGTGCTGCTTATGGCACAGGTCCTCATCCCACAAACCTTTCTGCCTTCCCAAGGAGGAGACGTGGCATGGCACGTACGAATGTGACACTTAACTGAAGATGTGCATTCCTTGGTGTTTTAATTATCAGGGTACAAGAGTCTCCAGTTTTACATTTTTTTTCTGAACTGTTTTTTATTCTTGTGTTTTTCTACATTTCTAAATTACTTTTATCTCTTACAAATCTTTAAATGGCATTGGACGTTGATCTCACAGCTCTACAGGACCACTAGAAAGAGCACTGTAACCAGTACAAACTGTACTCCCTCTCATCCTTCTTCCTCCGTGAAAATCCATCTAGGCATATGTGAAATGTACTGGCTCTACCACTTGCCATTATTTTGGACGTTTTTTTCTGCATCACTGTCTGATGCTAGCAATAAACATTCCTAACTTATCTCTGTCTTAAGGCCATTGTGGCTGATTCTTTTTCCACACAGTTGGCATTTTTGTCATTTTAATGGTTTATATCTGACTGTATAAACTGTTTGTATCTACTCTCTTGCCTACAGCATTATTGTAACTTTGCCTCTGAAAGTGAGTGATGACAAAAGTAGCTCAATAGATTTGATGCTGTTCCCTCTCTCCACTGCCTGGATTTGTGCTGATCTTACCTCACACACAACTTCTCCAGCCTGGAAGCAAAATACTTCAACAGAGCAAACTTAGCTCTTCATCTTGCCAAGACATAGGAGTTCGCTGATCCCAAGACAGAGAGGCTCCCAAAATGAAACATTAGTGTTAGGCTTGTGTGTGTTAACTCCAAAGTGGGAACAGGGCTACAGGAGCAGCTCTGAACAGCTGAAGCAGAAACCAAGGAGCTATTTAATAATAACTCTGCATGGCATTTTGCTGTGAATCAAAGCTTTCTTTAAACCGCTTTTAGCGCCATACGGAAATTCTAAGGAGAAAAGTACAAGGACTGTGCCAGAATAGCAGAGCAACGTTTCAGGATTAAAGTGTGCTGTTTGGTGAAAATAAGAGACCTCTTTATTATGCCCTGTGCCACTTTGGACAGCCAAACAACTATTCTAATGTTGCAGAGGGTAACAAAACTGATGGCTTTAGACTAAAACAAAGATTCTGCTGTAATATAAGAACACAAAATCAATGGCTTACAAAATGTCATCAAACCCTCAGCCACACTGATGCTATTGTACAATATATCTTTGTGAAAAGTGTTTACATACTAAACTTCAAGTTATTTTGCAATGAGCCTGTTTTTGCAATAGAACTTTATTAAATACAATCAAGTTTTAATATACAAAGTGTAAAAATAATTTGAATTTGAAATATATACAGTACTGTACATGTGCATTAGCAGCATTTTTGGGATTTTGGTCTTTGTAGCATTCTCTGGACTGGTAATGAGTCCTCAGGTTCCTTTGGGTTCTTCTGAAGAGCCTCAGCTACTTCAGAACTGCTTTTGATGAGTTATTTGCTTCCCCAGTAGACCTGGAACTGTTTCTGGATGAAAGATCATCAGACAGAGTAGTAGCTGTTGTGTTGCTGTTTTCATTTGCATAATCCATCTTCTTCTCTTCTGGTAAATTATTCATGAGTGCTTGTGTATTAATCATTGCCAGTTCTTCATCAGCAACGAGGTCATTCTCAGGAAGATGGACAGCTTCTCTCACTCTTCTGCAAGGGGTGACATGGCCAATATTCTGACCTGTCTCTTTAGGTGACTTTCTGTGCTGTAAACCCAAAGTTCGTGGGGGCTGAAATGCTCTTTTAACAGATGGAGAAATCACTGGACATATCGGTGTCAGTGGTGGAGGGGCAGGTATGCAACTGAGGAAATCCATAGCTTTTCTCTTTTTGCTGGTTTTCAGATGGTCTTCATTAACTCTAGCAGGTGAAGGTGTTTTTGCTGACCCTTGTGTGACAAGTTTCATATGTGGTGTGCTAGTTGACAAAGGGCTTGGATGCTTCATGTCAATTCTAGAAGAGATCTGGGTAAAAAGAGAAGTTTTACGTTGAATAGAATGTTCTATTTCATGAACTTCCTCAATGACTTCAAAAAAATGGGGGACCTCCCCCCCCAAAATAAAAACACTACATCATCATTCATATCCTATTTAAGTTTAATTGGGTATCTCCTGATGGTGATTAATATTATTCCTTCAAGTGTTGATAAATCACTGATTAATAATGATAATGATGATGGATCAATCACTGTGTACCTGGACATTTACATTTTGTTGCTAAGAGTGATACAAAATGTATGGGAATTTTTCTATGCCAGATGGAAAGAAATCAGAGCACTCATAAGTCTTCTACTGCCTTGGCTATGTCCTCCATACATGGTTGGTTAAATAATTACAATGAGAAAAAAATTTGACGAAGAACTGAAGAACCAGGATAGAACATAGACCAAAAGACTTGAAGATAACAATAGATACAAGAGAGACACTGCATAGCAAATCTTTCAAACACAGGCTTGGGAATACACTTAATGTCTCATTTTTTTAAAGATGATTAATGTATATAATAAACTATAAAAATATAAATTACTTACTCTGTAAAATATATAAACTAAACCTCCAGAATTAAACATTAGCCCTCCCTCTGAAATGGTAAAGGTTACCTTATAAGCTTAAACTTAGTCTCCAGGAACTGATATCACACCAGGGTGTTCCCACCTCCCTTGCAACTCATGGCAGGAAAAATTTTTATTCTGACTGTGCTCAATACTCCACATCAGAAGCAACTCACCACTAGCAGCTTTCATGGGAAACTTGAGTACTATTTAAAACAATTTTTGTCAAGACTGCTAAAATACATTTACTAGGTGATACCTCTTCCCTTTTAAATCCTAGAAATAGTAAACAATATCTAGAAAAACACCAGGAAGTAAATTCTCTCAACAAAGGCAGGAACTACAGAATACCTTGAAATAAAAATGTACAGATCAAGATTTTTCCTTCTGTGACATTCACATTGGATAATCTTCACTGTGGGACCAAAGAAGCACTAAATCATCTATGAACAAAGTATGATTCATTTTACTCACGTCAAATTCAAAATACTTAAAGTATGCTGTGGAAACACAGCCCACAAGGGGAAGTAATGTACTGTTTGGAAGAAGGATAATCTATCTCATGGCTCCTCCTGGGGAATAATCCTAAACCCACACACACAGAGAAAGCTTCTAATCAGCTTGCATTGCCCTGAAAAGAATGGATGAAGTGGACTGAGAAGTGAGACCATTCACCACAGCTACAACACCTGCTTAAATCCTTATTGCATGTACTGCCAGTACAAACACAGCATGATTTACCAAAAGCTTACCAAACTTTTATCCTCTGCATAGCTGCAGGAAGGAGAGGGGCTTTCCAAGCCACATCTTTTAGTTAAACTGGGTGCAAGCAAGAGATTTCCTCGCAGCAAATTCATCAATTTACTTTCCGCATCAGAGCAAAAGGAGGCCACGTTCTATAAGGGAGAACAAAGTTTGCAATGCAGAATAGTTGGCTTTCAAACTATGTAAGGACTATATACACTACATTTAAGACTTTCTTTTCTCATCATTATCCCACTGGAATTTTATTTTATATCAAACAAACAACACAGAAGATTCCTGCACTTTCTGTCCATGACAGATTCCCTATTGACAGGTACAAGATCTTTTGCCAGCCAGAGATTCTGTGGCACATCCTAAAGACAGTGCCGGATGAGTTAAAAACAAACAAAAAAAACCCCAAGACATTAACTCCTACAGGAAAACTGTATTAACATCTTACTCCATCTCCCAGAAAATTCCCCTCAAATTCAGCATTATGTGCATTACTTGTTTTAAAGATTTATCGATACTAGCAGACTTTTTGGTGAAGGATGTAACACAGCAGTAACTAAAACTAACCATCAAATGACATTTCTACAGGCTTACCTCTATGACACTTCTCAGTTCATTAACCTTCTCTTGAAGATAGCATTCCTTTGGACTGGCTGAGAATAAAGAAAGGTCTCCAGCCAACAGCACAGGTATTTCTGATCTGAATTCAGACTGCCACTGAAGGTTGCTTGCAGAAATGAGTGAGCAGCGGACAACTACATCTTCAATAGCCAAGTGTCTGAGATCTGTCCAGATCTTTACTGCCACTAAATTATAGCTTTCATCAGATAAGTACACCACAGTAGTGAAACCTAAAAGCAGGAAGAAAGTCTGAATTAAACCTTTACACCTCTTTAAGTAAAAGTACTGTGATTTGGATCTACTAAAAAAAGTCACACCCATCTTGAAAGAGCTACATGGCAGCCCATCTGCATGGTGACAGGTATTTCATGCTTGTTTCATATTCTACACCAGCTCCCTACTGATTACAGAAAGCAACTCAAAGTCTGTGTCTTTAAAAACAATACTCCTGTGGAACTTTTCCCTTTATCCAGAAGATTATTCACCTCTCCCTATCCAGTGTTTGAATTCCACTTATTCCATGACACTGTACACAAAAAGAGTTCATGTACATGCATGATGATGTTTCTACAGATGCTGTAGAACACAGATGTGAGAACTTATTCCCACCATTTATAGGTGGAATATTTTATATTTATTAATTTATATTTTTATATAAATATAAAAATATTTAAATTGGTTTTGAACTTATATCCTGCCTTACTAACTTCCTGAGCTAATAAACAGAGACAGTTTTTCTTCAGAAAAAGATAAATCTATCTTCCAGCATATCACTGTGATGGGCTGTATTAGCAGGTTTTCACAGGCCTGAAATGCAGATACAACACCAAGATAACGCTGAATTTTGAAATAAAGAATTCAGTGCTTATTCAGCGGGAAGACGTGAATGTGGTCCACAACGTACCTGTTTTGCTAACAGAAATTACAACTCCGACTAAATCCACTTCTGCACACGGTGGCTGAAAAGAAGGATCCAACAAACTGGTGAATTCTAGAGCCTTTCTTGGGAAGAAAATCTGTTCCAGCATCTCCTGTGATACCTGATGAAACACAAAACTTCAGTATTCACCACATTTATAGCGTGTGATGCATTTTAATGACACACCTTTAGAGCACTCACTGAGAGCTGTAGATACTGAGTTTTCTTTGTGGCTGTTAACTGGATGTTGGTGCAATCTGCCCTGCCCCTGGGCTGGGACGCCGACAGCTGGAAGATCCTGTAGCGAGCGCCTTCCTTCAGCAAGGAACACACGTCAGGCAGTGGGCGCCAGATACTCAGTACTGCTCCTGGCAACAGCACAGTAAGCTCAGTTACCTGCTCATAATAATATGAAGGATTTTAAACAAAATAAATCTACAACATTCCCTCCTATCCAAAAGCCCTAAACCAAGAATCAAGCTGGAAATATTAACATGTAAGCTAAAATACTACTGGGAAAAGCTTCAAATCTACCTATGCTGGCCAGTTACCACATTTAGTTAGAAGTTATTTATAATTTTTCAAGCACTAACCTTTATGCTTTTCTTGCTTTCTGTAGTCTACCACATATAACCTCCATACTGCAGACACATCCCTTTTGTAGCAACCATTTTCTTCCTGTTCTGCTGACTCTAAAGCCTTCTTGAATTGTTCCTGCATCTGAGTTTGTTTTTTGTCATTCATCAGCTGCCTGTAGGCCTTCAAGGCTTTTAATTGGTCATCACTGAGATATCCCTGCAATCAAGAGAAAATGAACTCATTATCTTCTTTATTAATCAAAATAACACTATCAAAATTTTTATATAGCCTCTTTCTTGAGTGTTCATCTGTTAGGAGCAATTTATTTCCAGCTGATGCACTAGTAGGACTTGAAATGAGGTATATTAAAACAACAGGAGGTAGCAGTCTTACCTGGTACTCAGCTAGTGCTCTCTAGTCTGTGCAGAGCATTATAATACACACTGTTCTTATGTGACAATTAGTGAGAAGCCTGCTTGAGAGTGCATAACGAAGGTGAATATTTAATATAACAGGCAGGATTGCCTGTTTCCTATGAAGACACATTAGGAAAAAATTCTGTAAGAATAAAGGAAGAGTTGCACTTCTCCTCAGGCTGCTTTCTCTGACCTGATACAAGGATTTACACTAAAATGCAATCAAACACATCTGTTTTTGACCAAGCCTTCAAGACCCAGATGCCTGTACATGCAGCTCCAGAGACGTGGATACCATTTTATCAAAGAAAGACATAGATCATATGGCTTTATGACAGACAAGGATCCTCACCTGCAAAAGGCAAGGCATGTATTTAATTTTTAACAACTGGCAGGGACTAATCACCTGCATCTTTATTAGCAAATCCATAGACATTTAAAAGTTGTGATTTAACTGGAACAGGGAATGAAGACAATAACATTATTCAAACAATTCAGAGAACAGCATGCAAGAGTATGTGTATGAAACTCTAGACTGATGAGACGCATTAAGTTTTCATATATGCAAGACAAAGCGAAATAAAATTACAAGTAACATTAACTTTTAATTGTGTTATATCCTGGATTTTTATACCAAGGGAAAATTGCCATCTAAGATAATATTAATCAATTACAACAAGCCTTCATTAAGTTTTTTTCAAATTTTTTAATGTTAACTTATTTAGCAATAAGCATGTTGTAGAAAATATCAAAAGGCAGCAAAACCAAAGAGTAATTTAGTGGTTGGTTTTAGCAGGAGTTATTAAATTTTAATTTATTCGACAAGCTTTTCAAAATTGCCCCAGTAGGATCTATAGTTACCTCCATATAACCAGGATCAGATGCATTCTGAATTGCTTCATAAAGTTCTGCACCATCTTGCAAATTATGGATTTGCTGTCTTGTGACTATCCGTGATCTTGGTGTTCTTCTACTGGTTCTCTCTGTTGAGAAAAAGCCTTTATGTGGAGTACAACCAATACACTTTAAAGTGAAGGAAGAAATAATTGTGTAAGAACCACAGTAATACTCAGGCCTTGCCAGAACAAAAATACAAAACACATACGTGTATAGGAATTGATGCGTATGTGTGTGTGTGTGTGTGTCAGGAAAATACAAGCAGAAAAAAAATCTTACTAATTTAAATACAACATAGATTAGAATATGATACAAACTTTGGGGAAGCCAGTATCAGTGTCTGCACTTGGGAAAGGGTGGGAGATTTGACAGGCTGCCAAGAACCTTCATAAATACTTGATTACATTTTCTTTATGTCCATCACTTCCTCTCATGCAGCAGAAAAGTCTTAAAGACTCCTTTTAGTCCTTAAAGAGTCCTTAAAGACTCCCCTGACACCTGGGACAGCAGATGACCACAGGCCTGCACACAAAGCCTCCTCAGAACACCAGTTAAATGGCAAATTAACTTACATTAAACTATTAATCTCTCCTTAGGTAAGTCACTTTGCTGCCAGAATTTTGATAAATTCCTTCAGCATAGCAGACTCCCATGTACACAAGTTTACCAAACATAAAACAACGCACAAGGTGTCACAGCAGTGAAGTTAAGAATTACAAGGCCATCTCTGATTTCAACTAAGAATTCCATGCCAGAACTACTGTTAGAAATCACTGGCAGAGGTGGATAGTGTCAGCCATTACAGAATTAGAATACAGTTGATGTGGAAAGGACCTCTGGAGGTCATCCGGTCCAACCCCCCTGCTCAAGCAGGGCCACCCTGCAGAAGGCTTACCAAGACCACGTCCAGTGAGCTTTTGATATTCTCCAGGGACAGAGATTTTACAGCCTCTACAAGGAACACTGTCAACCAACCATCATAGTGAAAAAGTGTTTCCTGATGTCCAGAAGGAACATCCTGTGTACCAGTTTGTGCTCATATGGCTCTGGACCTGTCACTGGACACCAGTGACAGAAGCCTAGCTCCATCTTCTCTGCACTGTCCTTTCAGGTGTTAAGTACATTGATCAGATGTCCCTGAGCCTTCTCCAGCTCTCAATGGTCCCAGGTCTCTCAGCTTTTCCTATGTCAGATGCTCCAATTCCTTAAAGACTTTCATGGCCCTTTGTTGCAATATCTTCAGTGTGTCATGTCTCTTTTATAGTGAGGAGCCCAGAACTGGACACAGCATTCCACATGTGGCCTTACCAATGCTGAACAGAAGGGAACAATCACCTCCAATCCTCAAGTTGTCCACCAGGACAGCTAGGGCTCTTTCTGCCAAGCTGCTTTCCAGATAGGTGGAAAGCATGTACTGCTGCATGGCACTGCTCCTCCCCAGGTGCAAGATTTGCAATTTGATTTGCTAAACTTCACAAAGTTCTTGTCAGCCTGTTTATCCAGCTGCCAACATCCCTCTGGATGGCAGCATAATCCTCTAGTGTATCCATCACTTGTCCTAATTTTCAGCATCAAACCTGCTGTAAGTACACTGCCCCATTCTCCAGATCATTAATGAATTTGTTAAAACACGACTAGACCCTGTGGTCATCCCTGACATACTCTGGGAGTTACTGGCCTCCAAACAGACTTTGTGCCACTAATGACCACTCTCTGGGCCCTACTGTTCAGACAGTTTCAATCCACCTGCCTTCTTGCTCATTCAGCAGAGCTTCGCTCTGTGGATCTGAAGGGACACAGTGTCAAAAGCCTTTCTGAAGTCCAGGTACACAGCAGCACTGCTCTCGCCTCAACTGCCCAAGCCAGCAATTTCATCACAGAATGTTGTCAGGTTGGTAAAACATGACTTCTCTTGAGGGAATCTGTGCTGAATACTCCAAATCACATTTTTGTCCTTTATGTGCCTGGTAACAGCTTCCAGGATTATTTGTTCCATCACCTTCTCAGGGATCAGGGCAAGGCTGACTGGCCTGCAGTTTTCTGGGTGCTCCTTCCTGTCTTTTCTGAATAAGATGAAACAGACTTTCCTGAATAAGATGAAACTTTTCTGAAACAGACACATTTGCTTTCTTCCAATCTCCAGGCACCTCTACTAATCAACTGATGATCATTCAAAGAGGATCAAAAGCAACCCCACAGATATCAGTCAGCTCCTTCAGCACTTGTGAGTTAATCCCATCATCAGCCATAGATTTACATACATCCAGTTTGCCCAAGTGTTCTCTAACTTGATCCTCCTCTACCAAGGGTATGTTTTCCTTGCTTCAGAATTTCCCCTGGTCTCTGTGGCCTGGGATAGCCAACCAAGGGCATTCAGTAACTCAGCATTCTCTATGGCCTGTGTCACCAGAGCCCCTGTCCTACTGAGCAGCTCCACTGACCTCATTATCTGTACAGTCATGCAGATTATTCATCAGGAAAGACACTCAGTGCTCAGTCTTGGTGTTCAGGTCTACTGAGATATATCCTAGCAGTGCCCACCTCTGGGTGAAATCTTAGTGTCACATCCCTGAAGGGAATGAAATGATGAGTTCTACAATTTTGTAGTATTTCCCTGAGAATCACCTCAAGGAAAATTTTTTAGAGGCCTGGCTACCAATATGTTCAAGAGGTGCTTTCTAAATAGCTGCAAAGCCACACAAATAAGCACGTAGCCATTTTATACCAAAAGGTCTTGATACACAGGAAGCAAAAACCTGAACAATACAAAACAAAACCAACAGCAACAAAGAAAACAACCCAAAATCACATCTCTGCTTCTCCATCACCAGAAAAGATTTTTGACAATTCCTTTAAACTTTTCTGAAAACATCAAAATGTTTTCCTGTTCTTAATACATGTTCTGAAAGAATGAAAGCTTTACCTTCATGCTTTTCATATTCTGCTTGGATTTTTGCAAACAGAGCTTCCAGTTTCTTTTGCTGATCCTCTGCATGCTTGGCAGCTTCCCTTTCTTCAGCTCGGGTGTTACGAAAAACGTAGGAACCAGCTGATGTCTTTTCCATCCACTGAAATAAAAATATTAAAACTAAACCCAGTTTTTTTAAAAATTATTTTTAACATTACCTAGCTTTTATTTCATACTTACTGTGCAGCAAAAATGAACAGGCAGCTGACCTTAAGTGCTTCAAGTATAACAGATAAAAGGCAAAACTCCACAGCATTTGTTGGTAACTTGTCAAAGACAGACAGAAAGGAGCAGTATCCAAAAGCAGATTATTCAAGTAGTGGGTATCAGTGTTCTAATTTAGATGATGAATGGATACCACTGGTAGATAGAAACCATCAAACTCAATGCTTAAAAATATATCAGACTGCATTCTACCCAACTTGTCTTTCCACATCAGCTGTACTGTCTGTTTTAACACCCTAGATTAGATGCTGTAAAAGAACTATGATGTACTTCAGCAGATGCTCCTAAATCTTTTCTGCCTGAGATGGTTCCATAGGACTAGAGCCTTGTCCACAACCCTGCCAGAACTGGCTTGCCTGATTTGAAGAGCTCAGTGAGCTAAACAAGGAGATCCACAGCTGCTGAAAAAGGCCCTTTTCCTTCCCTTCCCATTTTCTGCACAGTTCTGTCCTCTCTCTTTCACTGGCCCTAGCACCTGTCCAGCCTCAGCTGACTGTATCAGTTTGGTAATTCAATAGACAGCAGTTCATTGTGTGTTTTTAATATTCTTAGTAGTTACTTTTTCCTAGTTTAATGAATTAAATTACCCAAGTAACAGGACCAGGAGAGCTCCATGTTCAGAAGAGAGAAGCAGCAGGAATGTATAGTGAAAGCAAGATAAGGAAAGGCTGCAGGACTAATCTTTATGAGGCAGTGAATTGTTGAAATAAGCTCTGCCTACCTCAATAATTGCACACCATGTATTTCCTGCATTACTCACAGTTTGACACCTTTAATTAAGGCTACTGTGATCCCTACACTCCTTGACTCTTGAGGTAAAAGGAGACAGACAGCCCAAATCTTCCTATGATTTCGGTATGCTTAAGCAAGAGTCTCAGTGTTTAAACCAGAAAAAAGTACATCAATCTCTTGACAGAGTCAGATACAAAGAAGCACTTTCCTCCCCAGCCTGGAAACCATTTACTGTGATGCAGTTGTGGATTACAGTCCCCTTTCTGAGACCTAAATAAATGTTTGTTCTACCAGGCAGCTCACATAATAAGTGCTGCAATTTCCTCCATTAAAGTAATGATCTAAATAGCAAAGTAATGATCCAAACCAAATGTTGCTAGTACCTTTGCAGAATTCATTCTACATCCACCACCAACAATAATATAATACCTTAGAAAAAAGGCAATGAAAAAAGAATTCTAGATATACATGCCAAGTGTAACCTGCTCTGAGAAAAGTTAATAAAATATGAAAGTTGTGTCCTGGTTAAACTGTTTACATTAAAAGGATTGATTACTAACAGAAATATTGTTTATTTTTGTGTCATCTGGTATTGTTATAAAACCACATAGTTGCAGTGAAGTCTGCAGTATTTAAAATGTCTGGATATGAAGGGGTATTTAAAAGATCTTAACTTTGTTTTACACCATAATTACACACTGTATTTTCAGTAATATAAAACTTAAAAAATACAGTCAGCTACATGTAAGAAACAGTAATCCTACCAATGCTTAGAAATATGTAACTTTTTGTTAATATGTTAGTAATAAAACAAGTGCTATACTTTTTAGAGTACAGAATTCAAATTCAATTATTTCTGGCTTTTTGAAGCTGAAAGCAAAACCTACCAAAAGATACTGAGCACAAACTCAAATTCTTCTCATAGCAGGATACTCCAGTCCTGAAATACTAAATAGATGCACAAAGCAAGAACCACTCCTGTTTATTTTACACATAATGGTATCTTTAAAATAAAAAAGTTAACTCTTTATATTGTGATTTGAGGAATGACATAGCAATTAATTAATATAATTGAGATCTCACAGAACCCTGTTAGATTCATAAAATACTTACACCATACCTGAATAGGGTAAGCTCTTTGAATAACCACATCAATACACCCCACTGCACCACCCTCACTGTAAAGCGATGACAAAGGCAAAGGGAAAGGTCTGGGATCCCGATGAAATCCTAGTTTTGTGTGCCACCGCACACGGCGAGTGCTGTTCGCTGAGATCTGAGCAAGGGAAATGGTCAGTGAGAAACTGTCACTGCTAAGTCAAAGTTATATCCAAGTTAAATGATCTACAGGAATATTTACATAGCTATTTTCACACTGACCTCACTAAGAATAGATCACTTTTGCACCTGAGGAGATCACATTTTAATTTAAAGGTTTCCTTTCACATTGAAGAATGTATTTTAAACAGAATCTAAAAATCTGATGAGTTAAAATTCTCTGGGAAATGAGAATCTATGAGACAAACCATTGCTTTGTACCGAAGGAGCAATTTCAGTATTATGCTAAAAGCCCTATTTAAAGTTATTTAACTAACCTCAAATGAGCCAAGGTCCTCTCCCACCAGTTCACCCTCTCATGACTTGGTTTCCTCCTCTCCCCCCCTATTCTTCCTCCAACTTCCATACTGTCTGAGATGGATAAATACTTGTTTGCAATTTGATGTTTAACCAAAGTAAAGAGCTGGAATTGCCAAAACACATAGCAAAACTTGGCAGAATTTTATACTACAAACTTCTCTTCCAACAGTATTTAATAACACCCTTGTATCATGTCTTACAAATCCGGTTATTAAACTTCAGCAAAGGTCCATCTGTTTATAAAGCCCCAATAACTTTTTGTGTTTACAGAACATGGCTCATCTCTCAGTCACATCCAATCAAGCTGAACTAATATTTTATTTACCTTTAACATAAGGGAATCTGGGGCTTCCAGTGGTGTACATCCATTTTGAGGACCAACAAGTTCTGCTCCATGCACTATGATCTTCTGACCAACAGCCAGCCTTCTTCTATCCAAGAAAGCTTTGAGAGGTGGATCCAGAAGAGCTCTGATCCCATACCAGCCATCAGTAACCTCAATCAAAGCTGCTGCTTTTTTACTCTCCATGTTTTTATTGCTACTGCTAGGAGATACAACTGTGTTCAGCGATATGATTTTGGAAATACACAGTACAAGTGTTTTACCTGCTCCATCATCTCTTTCCATTATTTTTCTGATTGCTGATCGTTTACTTTTATCAACTTCCAAATCATACCTAAAAAAAGAATTTGTGCTTTGTTACAGCAAACAAAATCCATCACATTGTTTTTCTTTAAACACAATTGCAGCAAACTGTTGGTTACTCAATCTACATGATTAAGCACCACTGTAGCAAAGCAAATGTTTTCTACATTTTTGTAAGTAACACGCACTGTTTTCAATACTGCTATTGTAAGTCTAACAATACAAGCATTCTGCTAAGTAGTGAATGCAAGGTAGATGTGCTTATTTCATAATATTGATGAACTAGAAAGCACAGAGTAACACAAATTACAGCTCTGAATATATTGCTATACACATACCTATATTTCAACTGCAACAGGACAACTTCTGGTGTCAAACATCTGTTAGCAAATTCATGTGGGAAAGACACTTCCATGGCTGCCAATTTCCATACAATCCATCTGTAGTGATTGTAAACCCAGGCCTCTGTTATTAGATTGGGATCCACACCAGGAGTGTCACAGAGGGCTCTGCAGATAAATTGTTAATAAACTAACCTGAAATCCACTGCAAATTTTAACTTGCCTATTTTTTAGACTATTTACAACACTGAAGAATTTCCAGAAATTTTCCAAATTGACTTTGCTTTCTGTAACGATCAGTGAAGATCAATCACTAGCAACATTGATCTACATAGCAAATTTACAATCCTATAATATCTTTATTTACACTAACAGAGGTGTACTCAAAATATGTATTAAAAAAACAGTAGTCAGAGGCTTTAATATACCACTGTGTTGGATTTATTCTAGGAGACAAGAGAATTGCTAACTAATAAATAGCATAGTTGCCCCAAGTTCATGTGTAACAGTACCTGTAAAACTCCTTTTTCCCAGCTTTTCCCTCATCTGTAGGTATTAACCATCCTCCATCAGCAAGCTGCATTCCATTTCCAGCTAACAAATACTCCTTACTGAAAAAGTCTTTGATGAGAAACTGGAAAGATTCTGCATTTGTGCTGTTAACTTGTACGCACTGTTTGGAGACACCATATGTGTACAGCTGAAAAATCAGACGCAAAAGACAAAATAATGACAATACAGTAAGAATTCAACAGAGAGTTTAAACATCCAATCTTATAAATTCAGATTAAATATTTCCTTAAGGTTGAGACAGCTTTTGTCTGACCTCGCCATTCCATATGTAAACCATGGAGAATAGAGGATTCCCAATAACTGTTTTAGCAGAAGAGCATCACAGTGTTCTCTGATAGTGTTTAAAAAAATTAAGTAGGTTTTGTACTTTCACTGTACCAAAAGCAAAAGCATTCTCATATAGATTTACCTAAGCTTAAATTTTAACCGTTCTTTTAAACCAGCTCTTCATATGCATTATAATTGGTAGATTTTTTTTTTTCCTGTTTGATTAGAACATTAGAGATTTATGACCTTTATTAATTGGAATAGTCTTCAAAATTGGATATGTTTCTTAAGTACTCTAGCAATTGGTGTAACAGCCACTGTAAATACTTACCTAAAAACTGAAGAATGTATCTATTCAAAAGCTACTGAGTTTTTATTTGCTAGCCTTGAGAAACAGATGTGAAACAGAAATCATAAAGATACCAATATACCTCTTCTGTAGAATAAAAGCTAGGAGATTTCTCTTCTACTGCAGTTTTCAGAGAGATTCTATTGCTTCCAGATGTTTTAATGACATAAAGAGTGCCTGGCTGTGAACGAATATTTTGCCTACATTTCTTTTTAATTCTCATTTCCTGCAGGTCTCTGGCACAGCGGAGATTTGTCACCATCCTGGCCATAGCTGCAAATTAGAAAAACCCAGAACATCAAAACCTTTTAAAAGCTTTATCAAATAAAGATACACAGTCACACTGTGGCAGATTCAAAGCAGCATTTTTCTTATGCTACTCTGCAGATTTTTAGAAACTGCAAATCTAAGTATTAAAAGTTTAATGCATTTAGAAAGCAGTGTTTCCTGAAGGCATTTGAGTATTTATATGGAACAAATTACATAGCTATATTAATTTTATATAAGTCCCTGAACTAAACTTCTATCCATGTATTTTTCTCATCCAGAAAGACTGAACTCTGTCTTCACAGAAAACTCCAAATGGAAAGAAATTAGTTGTTGACTACAGAATACATAATCCTGAAATTTTGGCCTGTTACTGCAGGATCTAATTCTGCAGATGTTCATACACCTGTTCAAATATACACAAGTCCTTCTGAAAAAAACCCAGATTATTTGATTGCAAATTATAGAAATAACACAGACCAGAGCTTTCAAGAGAGCTTAGAAGGCATAAGCCCGCCTACATTCTTAAGTTGAACAGTTGAGCATTTAAAGTCTGCCTCTTTGAAAATGACCCAATCAACCATTTATATGGCTAAGTCTACATTTTAATTAGAGAATAGAATGGAAACAAGCTTCTGTAAAAGTGAATGAAGTATAGCAAAGGCTAATCTATGGTTCCTAAATTATTTTACCTATGAGGCATATATGAAAAATCAAATATCAAATGAAACCTAAGTTATTTTGTTTCTAAGCACTGTGTGAAATATTTTTCATCTTTTCAATAAACTTTGGAGATAAACAGGATATCCTCTTCTAAGAGTGCAATATAAAATATTAGGAAAGTAGTAATTTCCTGATTTTCCTGCCAAAATATAAAAAGCCTTAAAAAGAAGCTTGTTTTTATTAAAAAAAAAATTCTGACAAATTATGCAAAAAACCCTTAAAGAATCAATTCTGACAGTTGGTATTCACAATAGTTAAGTGAGTAAAATCTGAAAATACCTAAATTGCCATTTTCTAGGTCAGTGTCTGAGGCATGCTGGATGCAAGACTGGTGATTTTGAGGGTCAGCAATATTTTGTTCAGTTCTGATCTGATCTAGTTCCATCTCTTTGGTCATATTATTGCTGATGGGTGAGTCACATCTTTTGCTGTTGCCTTGTTCGCACACGGAAAATGTCAGCTTGGTTTTGAAGGGTGGAATAAAAGTTTTAGCAGCTTTGCCAGATTTGTATAAACTTCTCGTTTCTTCACTCTCTTTTGCTGGGGCCTTACAGGGAGTGGAAAGCCCTGCAGCACTGTCTGAAGAGTGCCTGAGAGCACAGTGCTGAAAAATAGCAGGTTTAGACTGGAATCCTCTGAAGTCTTGGTCTGGCAGAGTAAGAGTAGGATTCTTGACTTCTTGTCGTTCTTTAGTTGACCTACAGAAATGACAACATTAAAGTACACAGGTTTCATCTTCCTGACAAAAATCTTTGTCAAAAAAAAGTACTGTATTCTTAATTTAGTAATACAAATTTCAATTCTGTATCAATAAAAAGACAATATATCAGTCTTTGATATTTTAAAAACAGAATACTTAACTTCTATCTACTGAGAAAAGACACAGTGTAATAGTGTATAGTTTTTTTAGCATCTCACTGGTCTGCTGCAGCAGAATGTGTTGTATGGTAACTTAATATTTATTTTGTGATAAAATTATAAGTCTTTTATAAAGTTGGGTAGTAAATTATTACCGTATATTTTTAGACAGTTACAAAGAAGAGCTCTAAAATTTCTCACCCAGAAGGCTGACATGTTATGGGTTTTAAAGGCACATGGTACATAAACTTTCTTCTGTCTTTGAAAATGCCTGTAAGATAATTAGAAAAAAAAGGATGTTTGAAATAGCACATTACATAGATGGACAGAAATCTACAGCACATGTTTTATCTGCATTAATGAGATACAGAAAAGTTTTCAGAGTGGATTTAAACAGATTTATTCTTTCCTGTCCCCAAAAATGTTTGTTTGAACATCTTCCCAGATAGATCTAAAGGATAAGTGCTCACAATGCTGAGCTCTCAAGAGTTCGTGTATGTAAGCGAGCAAGGTGTTTTTAGGCTCCCGAGAGGGAAATGTTTATCATCTATTTAACTCCAGGTAGGCTCACCATTCCATTTAGAACTCTTTCAGCAACTTTCATTCTTTTAATTGAAGTTTCAACACAAAAAGGCATATTCGCACAAACTCCTCCTTCCGTTATTGAAGGACATGCTTATCTTGGAACTATCAACTTAACTAAATCATATCTGCCTGGAATGTAAACCCCTTTGTGCTATGCCCTTAGGCTGCAAAGAGGAAGTTTCATATGAGAAGTAATTATATAGTAAGTATATTACCAGTATGTATCTAAAAAAAAACTTAATCAATAAAACATATTCTATAGATTAATCAATAAAATGCATTCTTTCTATAGAGACTAGAATTTGTGAGATGTAGGATTGTGAGAGAGAGGGTTAAGTTTCCTCCTGAACTGGAAACTAAACCAGAGTTCTTGCAGAAGGAATATATTTAGAGTCTATGCAATAAGGCATATCATTAATCACATGATTTCAACTCTGCAGAGACATTAGCACAGCAGCTTTCCTGAATTTCCATGACTACACTGATAAATGCAGTAGTTAAGCAAACTTATTGTATGCTAGGTTATTGGAAATTGAAGAATTCTCAAGATAAAAACTGACACTGGATTCCTGCTTAGAACACAAGATGACTAAAATTACCATCAGGGGTGCTTTTTGAAGCTTTCAAAGACCTGGGGGAATTCTTTGTTCTGTTAAATTCAAGCAGAAGCTGCCTCTTAATTGGAGGTTCACCTAGAATAAAACCACAGAGTTTTAAAAATGATGCTCCTTTTAAGTTCAGTTTCTTATCAATCAGCACAACATAACTGTAATTTCTAAATATAAAACAAAAGTCAGAGGAAGCAGAATTAGCAAGTTTTCAGGTCACATGTCTTAAATAACCTTTCCAAACACAGAGCTACCTCACCACAAATTGCAAAGTTTCTGCTGTACCGAATAACTGCATATTGTGTTACCAAGAGTGACAACAAAACCCCACATAATGAAGTCTTCTATTAAACTTTTGTGACCAGTAATTCTTTCCCACCCAAAATGAAGTCTGTGAGTCTCAAGTTACCAAACACACTCAGTTTGCCTCAGAAAGTACATCACAGTTCACTCTAGCAGCACAGCTCTCACAGTGCACTTCACCTCTCTTTGAACTTTCTGTAACTAGAGTCCTTCCAAACTTCGAGGAGTAACTCATCTGTTACAGAAGCTGTAACTAAGGTCAGGGTTCAGCTGTGGCACAGCTGTTTCAAGCTGGATTGGTAAGAGTCCTTCCCTGGCTTTTGACACCTACCCAAACTCTCCAGTGCTAGCCTGCCTGACCTTTGCACCTGAACCTATGCTGCCAGGCAGGGACTCTGCTGCAATCTCCCCTTCCACAAGGAGTTTCCAGCTAGCCCAGGTCCCTCAATTGGTCTGGGTGTCTGTGCAAGCATCAAGTACCAACATTTCAGCCCTAGACAGATCAGTTTCAGAAGGCAAGAAACTGCTTTTAAACCAACAACTATTTTTCGTATCAGACTAACAATCTTGACACAAGCAAAACATTGTCCCCACCTATGATGCACAAAAAGGTGAAAATTAAAATACTGCTACTCATTTTTCAAAGAAAAAACAGTAGATTTGTACAGAGAGGGGGAAAAAAAGGGAAGTCTACTCATGAGGAAAAGGAGAAGCAGCTTTCTTCTGTAAGTTTATGGTAAAACAGCAAACCTGTACACCTTCAAAATTACTAATCACAAATTTAGCTTCTACTGTGCATATTTAAGCCTTGAAAGAGTGGATGAACTACCCTGCAGCAAGAAGAGTTTTTGTCATTGACACCTAAAGAAAGAACTTGAATGTCTCTGTGACCTAAAAATCAACGTGACATGCAAAAGACCCCTCAAAACCTAAACCAACCCACTATGCAGAAATATGGAGTTGAACATATATAATATAAAACACCTACCAAGAGAGTTGTTTTCTTCAAAGTGCCTCTTCCCAAAGGTCTTATTTTGGAAGTTTTTATCCAGTCTGCCACTGAAGGTCTGCGCAGCATTAATTTGTACTCCAGAACTGGAAAAACTGTCTTCCATAAAAGCTCTTGCACTTTCTACAGCCTCTACTTCCAAGTAATTTTTTGGACTTTGGAAAAGATTAGTATTAATTTCTGCTTTAGCAGTAGCACTGCATGAAATTGCCTCAGACTCTGGTTTTGACTCCAGATTCAGCTGCCCTTTTCCAAAAGACTCAGTTTCCTCTTGCTGAAAGTTATTTTTAAATGACGTTAACTGCTTGTTTTTCTGATTGTATGGTGTGTGCACAGGCATTTTGACACGGTAAGTGTTTGGAAAATACTCTATTTCCTGAGGGCAGATGCTTTTAAAGTCAGAGTCTTGATTGCAGCTTTTTTCAGTTTTGAATTCGGGTATCACCTTATCTGTTGAAGATTTTATATGCTGACCACCGTCTTTAACTGAACTAAGATGATCTGTAGCATAAAGCCCACTACTCAAAAAATAATCAGATTCTTCTAAAATTGCCTTTGCTTTTTGATAGGAATCTTTAGAAACTTTTACCTGCTTTCCACTAGCAGTGCTGAAGCCAAAAGCAGAATCTGGAATCAACTCAGGGCTGGTATTCTCTTCCCTGTTTGATGACACTACCTGCATTTTCCTAGGAAGTACTTCAGTGTGCATATTAGACTTTTCAACATCTTCCTCAGCTAAAAATGGTTCTTTTACATGTGGTGAATGGTTACCTTCCATTTCAGAAAAGAGTTGTCTAGCTTTCCTGAGTGACTCTTCTGAAAGCTGTACAGGCTTTCCACTTGCTGTACTAAAATGTCCAAAATTGCTTGTAGAAGCATCTGATGGCTTTATCTGCTTAGTTGAAACACAGTGCCCTAAAAGCTTAATATTCTGCTCAGAGGATTGCTTCTGAGAATTTGAAACAGATTTTGCATCTGCAGATGTGTTTCTTTCCTGGTGACCATCTTCCTCAGCCCTTGCATTTCCTTTAATAAATTGGGATGCAGCTGAATTAACCTCTTCCCTTGTAGCATTAAAAAATTTGGCAGAATTAGGACACTCAGCATGAAGGACTACAGATGAATTTCTAGCAATTTCTGTTTGATTTGTTCTTGAGTTAGGCTCAATTTCATATTTTACAGCTTCACTGCAGTCTTGAAACATTTGTCTGACTCTTGCTAATGCACTTCTTGACACAGACACAGCTTTCCCTTTTGCTGTGCTGAACACAGTTTGTTTCAGATCACCCCTTTGCTCTTCAACCTTAAGTGGTGCTTCTTTTAACCTGTTAAAATTAGTTTCCTCTTCAAGAAGACTGACTAGTGACTGGTTTTGGCAATCAAAACTAGTACTAGCTATGGTGTCTGTGAAACAATTTTTATCAGCGGCAGGTTCATTTAAATGTTCTAAGTCAAATTTCTTACTGTCATCACTCATGTAAGAGCAGCTACTTTTCGAACCTAAGAGGAGTGATTGATCAGCTTTATTGTTGCTCCCCTCAACAAATAAAGCATTTTTTGTGTCTCCAGGCACACAGTTGTCTTCAAGGTCATGTGGTACCTTCATTAAATGCAGAGATGCAGACTGCACAGGAAATTCATCTGTGTTTTCCCTAAAATCCCTCTTTCTTGGTGAGTAGTCCCCCTTTTTCTCTGCAAAGAATTTTCCATCTTCAGACAATGAAGTTCTACTTAAAGCATCACTCTTCTGTCCTGTAAGGGATTCCAATTCTGACTTTCCAGGTCTGACATCTGCTTTTTTATGCACGTGTGAAGCTACAAAACTCCCTTCACAAGCTTCATGTAGATCAACAAATGTATCTACTTTTGGATAGTAGTCTACTGCAGGATCAAGAACTGCAGCACGTTTAACAGGACTGCTCTCTATTCCCTGATTAGACTGATCTCCAAGCTCTTCAGGAACAAGCTTTTCATTAAAATTGAGTTTTTCTGAGTCACACTGAGCAATGCTTTCAATATATAAATCACAGTCTTTAACAGAGTTCTTGCCACATTTCCTTTTCTGGATGAGGTTCTCAAAATTGTCATTATGTTCCTCTCCTACATCAATATCTGCGAAAAACTGTTCTGCTTTAGCCAAAAACCCATCAGCAATTGCTATTTTCTTACCACTAGCAGTATGAAAACCAGTCAGATAACTCCCTTCCACTTCATTTTTCCCCACGTTTACCTCTTGTTCAAGAGATATTTGATAATGATGGGAAGAACCTATCTTTCTTCTGCTTTCATTCACTAGCAGGTCCTTATCATGAGTGGTGTCTTCATCCATATTTTTACAATTTGTTTTTTCTTTATCATAGTTCTCCAAAACATTTACATCTTCTTCTCCGCATTGGACACTGAACAAGGGAAGAGAATGATCCAAAGTTGCATCAGGAATGGATATATCACCACCAGCAGGAGTCTGAGGTTTTGGTGACAAACATTCACCTTCCTTTCCATCTTCTCCTTTCTGCTTAGGAGACTGGTTTTCCACTTCGTATGACTCATTTAAACTGTGTTCTTCTGCAGTTGTAACAGCATCTTCTAGACATGTTACATCTAATGAGTAGTCTTGCAAATTGCCTTCATCTTCTCCTCGATTTAAAATTTGTTTGGAAGTTTTATGATTCTGCTTATGACTTTTAATGGATAATAGGCTGTTGAGAATGTTAATACTACTGAAGTTAGCATTTTCAGTATTATTTACTGATATTTTTGTCTTATTTTCCGTATTTTCCTTGAATGCTATAGAAGTATTTTCCTCATTTTTATTCTGTGTGTGGTAGGAAACAGAACCTGTGTGGGAAACAGCATCCATGCTTTTGAAATCTGAAACATGAACAGTTTTATCTTTGCTTTCTTTTGTCAGGCATCTGGAAAAATTACTGTTAGAAGACATAGGTCCATTTGAATTGTGACACCTAGTACCAGTTTCAGAAGATTTGAACAAATAGTTATCATCATCCAAGTCTCTGAAGAGCTCTGCAGACCTACTCAAAGCTGCCTTCGAAATATTTATTTTTTTACCTCCAGCTGAAGTAAAGCCTATGAAATTAGAAAAGCTATCCTGCTTAGTTGTGGGAAAGCTCTCATCAAATCTTCTACTTTCATTTAATTCTAAGTTAGTAAAAATAACCTTTTTGTCACTTTTGTGGAAAACCACTGCATCTTCCTTTTCATTTTCCACCAATTCAGAGTCTTCATTTGTGTCTTCCTCCTGAGCACAATACTTGTCATTTTTGACTTGATTTTCCGATTTAAAAGTGCTACAAGCCCCCACATCTTTCCTTGCTTCAGAAATATTTTCTACGTTCTTAGTTCCATGTGTTTCTACAGTTTCTAATTGTTGCAAGTCATGACTCTGTATTGTGTTACTTTGCTTTCTAAACTGTGTAAATTCAAACTGACTACCTGTTTCTTCCAAGATGCTGGAAAGTTCAGCTATTTCAGCTTCTTGGCTTGCTGTCAAGGTTTGATTTGCTTCTTGCAAGGCTTGTGGAGTTCCAGGAAAGCTTTTACACAAGCCAGCTTTATGTGGAGTAAACTGTGCGTGCCTGGGCTCAAGAAAACTTGCCTGTGAATCTGAAGAATCAAATAAATTACTGCCCAACTTGCTTTTTGCATCAGACAATAACATATTTTCCTTTTTAACTTGATGTGAAAAGTTTCTGACTCTTTCCATGGAAGAGGCTTCGAAGCGTTCATTTTCAATATCCTTGAACAACATTCTGCCTTTTGCTATACTGGCTTCAGAGAATTTAATCTGCTTATTGGAAGCAGTCTGAAAGCCACTGAAGCCCAGATTCAAACTGCTTGCATTAAGATTCACTGATGATTCCCCTTTACACTTTAGGCTCTTGTTTGGCTTTTTACTGGAATATATAGGTGCTACTTGGTTATCTTCCACAGAAGTTACTTCATTTAAAGAATTATTAGCTACACAACCTAATAATTCTTTGGAAATGTCTACAGCTACACTATTGAATGCAGCTGCTTGAGGGCTTTTGCTGTTTTCAGCTGGCTTTGAGTCTTCATTGTTGGCTACATCCTCCAAAAAGGCAGCTGTATCTGTTTTCTCCCCTTCTTTTAATCCAGGACTGTCATTTTCTGAGCAGTTTATTCCCATGGGTCTGTGTACTTCTCTACAGTCAACTCCTGATCTCTGGTCTGGAGCATGTCTTTGAGTGGGTGATAATCTATTACAACAGTCACTACTGACTCCAGTCATGCCCAAGTTGATCTGACACAGCATATTATGGGAACTGCTGTTTGTCACAGATGTAGAGTCACCATGAATATCAACGCAGAGCTCCTCGTCCCTGTGAGAAGACCCACATTCTTTCAGGCTCTGAGCAGCTCCATCATTCACTTTAGCACTCACGTCCTTATCTTCTTCACCCTTCCCTAAAGCACAGCTTTTAGGGGGAAATCTGGAACGCTTTCTTGCCATTAGGCATGCTGAAGTCAGAACTTTACGTTTTATATTTGAAATAATCTCACTATTTAAAGAATTTGTTGTGTCTTCTTTCAGTGTATTAGATACTTCCAAGCATTTTATTGATGTAGCAGGTTGATCCTCTCTTGCATTTTCCCCTGAGTCTCTCAGGTCTTGTTTCAGCCCACCACTAAAGGAATTATCAGATGAGTTATTCATTATATCCATTTTTAAAGTTGAAGTGCTGAAGTTCTTTGTCCTAGTATTTGATTCCAAACACTTTCTCTCAGCAGGAAGAGAGTGGTCTATAAGACAAGAGATTACAGAGAAAAATGAGAATAAATTAATTCAAACAAATGTAGGTTCAGATTTTCATAAATTTTTGGCTGATTCGATCATTTCTATACAAACTTAACAGCAGAACTCAAAGTATCACTTCTGTTTTCAAATGCAAACACCTTGACAAGGCTGGAGGCCTGTTTAACCTAATTATATTCTAACAGCCAGAAACAAGAGATTTGGCAGTTAATGTTACCAGGTAAAAAAAACAATAAATTTTTATAGTTGTAATGAAATTTCAAAAGATGGGCTTCAACTCCTTGTGTCTCAATGTAAGGATTTGTTTCCAATTTAAAGTACTTCAACTCCTAATATAAAGTAATTCTTCTAGCAAGAACAGCTTCCAAAAATAGAAGCATATGCTTGCTTTTTTTTTTTTTAAGAAACAGATGTACAGTCTTAAAGTACCTAATTCCAGAAAAATAACTATACAACTTTAACATTCTTTATGATTGCTTAGAAGTTACCAACTCAGAAAAAATGGCCCTTGACACTATGGATATAAAAGCAGCACTGACAAAGATAACTAAGCATGTCAATTAGAATAATGGCTCAGGGTGGAAATTTCTATTCTACAAAGTAACCTGCTAGGAAAAAAGATAGCACAAGTTTACTTGAAAATGATGCTATCCTCATCACTATATAACAGACCAATCCCATCTTTTGATTCCCAATTGTCCAGCTACTTTTCCACAAACACAAGATTTTACATGATTTTATCTGAAACATTTACATGAAAGGTTCATAACAAATACTCCACAAATGATGAAAAGCTTAACATTATACCTTGCTTAACATCACTGGCCACCAGACAGCCTCTAAATTCGTATGAATCAGATTCCAAATGTGGTAATACAGTATGAGTAGGTGATTCAGAGGTAACTTCTTTTTGTATTTTTTCTTCTTGATGCAGTAAAGTATTATTTATTCTATAAATAAATTTCTTGGATCTCTTTCTCAAGCTGGGTAACATCTTCAGGTTTTTAAAATCAGATTTTGTAAGAGTATTTTCACTATTTATTAAATGTAGGTCATCACAGTTATTTGGAGATGTGGTACTACACACAACTGGGTGAGACAGAACATCAGTTACAACAGACTTAGAAGTTGCTTTTAAATGCTTGGAAAAGTTGCCACTGTAGACTACAGAATACTCTGTTACATTTGCATGTTCAATTAAAAAAGAATTACAGTTTAAGAAGCTCATTTTGGAAACCTCAGCTGCACATCCTTTTACTAACTCTGGATCTTGAACACTCAATGACACAGATTTTACTGGAGTTATTTCTGATGCTGGGTTGTTTTCAGTGTTTTTCATTTCACAGCATTTTTCTGACAAATCGACACTCAACAGCTTTGGTGCTTTCATCAAGTCTGAAGAGCTCAGCAAAGATGTTTCCACAGCACCATCCTTGGGCATTAATAGTGATCCTTCTCCTAGATTTTCTTCCCTACATAAGTTGGAGGGTGGAGAGCGACATACAGACATCTCCAGGTGAGTTACATCAAGATCAGAAAAGTTCAGCTGAGACCACTGGCTTGATGGAGAGTGCACACCTTCTTTCACAGGCCTCTTGTTCTCGAAGGATTTTTGTGTTCTATAATCATGTGCATCTCCTTCTTTCCTAAGAGACTCCAATTCTTTTTCATGTCCTATCAAACAGCTATCTTTACTATCCCCTATATCTTCACTGGTGCTTTGGAGTAAAGAACTGTTCACTCGAGTATAGTGGCTGTTTTCAGTCCAGCTATTTGGTTTGACTTCCTGTGAAATGCCATTCTTTATTCCATTAGGCTGCTGAAAGGGAACATCTCTCTTCTCTTGTGTTTTATCTGGATTTATCTCATATTTCTCTACTGTATCCAGAGCACGTGGCATCAGCAGAAGAGTTCCACTGGACTCAGCTGGCATGCTGAATGTGTCCTCAAAGCTATCCATCTCACCCAGTAAGCCATCTAACACCTCCGACTCTAAAGAGTTTAGAGAAGATGGAGAGAGGAAAAGAAGTAAGAAAATAAGCTTTAGGAAATCACTTGGGAACAGTATTGGTAAATAAGAGCTTTCAATTTTGTAGTCATTACCTTTACTTAGGAGAGAGTTGTAAAGAAAAATGTAAACAGCTGTTAGAGGAAACAGGAGGCAAAGGAAATACATGTAAATGTCCCAGCCTCCTGAGCTCTGTAGTGGCTAAGGCTACCAGGATGAAACCTGATTGTCTCAAGAGAGGTTTTTTTTCTCCCCCTACAGATAGAGAATGAGCAGTAAATTTGACAAGATAAATATATTGATTTTGTTCTTCCAAAATTTATACCTGATGGCAGGTACCAGACATGTTAAGAAGCTGCCTATTTTTATCTATAATTGGTAGCTAAAGAAACTGTTATATAAAAATCAATTTATTAAATTGTCTTCTACTATGATATAAAATAGTATAGTATCTAGAAAGATCTAGAAATATTCTCAATCTTTTAATTGATTAGGAAGCTTTTAAGTAGTTTCATGATCAGCACAAATATTAGAAAAATAATGAGAATTTTTTGTGTTTAGAAATAACGTGCAATGGGGGAAAAATAACCCAAACTCTACTTTGTAGAGATTATACATGCCAAATAAAAATATTACCTTCTCAAATGTATGAAATGATACCCACTTATCAGAACAGTCCACATTTAAAAATAGGTCTCATTTACAGAGTACTTTTTAAGGCTTTTTCATATAACAGAAATCATAATAAAGTACCTAGAAAACATCACAGTACTCTGTTTTCCTTAGGCCCATAACCAATAGCTTAACTTTTACCTTTTTTTAGGTACAATTTCTTTAACTTTCAACTCTGTAACTTTCCCTACTAGAACTTTTAAACAGTGGAATATCTGCAAGATTTTCCATTTGGAACTCCATAGAAGATTTCCCTGTACTTGGTCATGCACAACCAATTATTTGCAATGCACCCACTATAGGTTCATGCTGATGTTGTAGGCATAGAAAGTTACTCATTCTCTTTACTTCCTATTTTTTGCCTGAGTGGTAAAGAAGATCTGAAAAAGAAGAAATTGTAACACTACAGACTGACAGAGGTAGGTCATTTTCCTTTACTGAAGTAGTTTCCTCTGAAGAAACTTCTGTGTCCATATCCTTTCATCCTGTGATGACTTGTCTGTAGAGCTTTCCAAAAAGACAAGCTTGTTTTCACTTAAACAAGAGGCATTACTTTTTAGGATTAAAGAAAACAAGGATTATCTGAAAGACAGATAATGTCTGTGTGCTGAATAATCTCATGCCAGGGAAAAATAAAAATCAGGGAAATGAATTCTGACTTCTAAACTCACTGGAGTGCAATATTATTTGATGATTTGACATATTATGATCTTATTTTTTCTAACTGAAACAAAATGTATACCTAATAAAACCTACTGTACTTTATGATCATATAACACAATATAACACTATTCCAGAGAAAAACAACATCTGAAAGCTACAAATATGGAGCTGTCCTTTTTTTACACAGCATCTTCAAATGCCAAATTAACTATTATCATAAAGGGAAGACATAGAAAAAGGGAAACATTTGAAGTTATTTTGAACTCTAAGACAAATGGTCATCTTCTCCCTCTTATTTTTTTAAAACAGACATTGTTTTAACTGATCTTCTCTACTGTAATATGCAATGTAGCAGGACTTACTGGAACACAGACCAAGACTAATTAATTTTTCCTTAATTTCCAAAAGTATTTTGCTAATTACAGATTACTTGAATACATTTACTACCAAACACATTCTTTCCAGCACATTTGAACCTAAAGTATAAAACCAGCAGGCCTATATCACTCTGCAAGCAGCACTGCTTCCTGATGCTAGCATTTTCAGCCCTCCTTATGAAATTCCAAACTGATTCTTTCACAATTCTGACACGTACCACTAAACATTATTTTTAGGGCAGGCCATTCAACTCAGATAAGGAGTCATAAAATCCTAAGGATATACTGTCCTGTCTAGTCAGCGTGAATCCCTACAGCACCATTTTCATCCATGCATGCTGAACAAATTTCTGGTAATAATATCCCCTTCTGCCATAGTTTCTCAACTAAAAATAAAAAAACTCCCACTGGAATTTACACTTTCACTTGGTCACTAACATGATCTAAAAACACAGAATGAAAACATTTTTTTCCCTTGTCTCAGGTATTTTCTGTATTCATTTAAAAAAAAATCCCGAACATTCTTTTTTCAAAAGGATTTAACATATTCTGAACAGGTAAAGTAAATGAAGAAACAATACAGCAAGATAAAAAACAAGTTCACCACGGAATAGTGAGTGCTTGGATGAAGCTTCATGATCAAGTTAAGCCTGTTCAATAGCTAGAAGCAGTAGTCTTGCTCCCCCTTGAGCCCATACCATTTTTTTGTCTCAGCTCTCCCAGAGTTCTCACCTCTCCAGCTGCAGTGAACACACTTCACAGTACTAATCTGTCTGTTGTCCCGTGGCACCATAACCGCATGTAAGTTTTACAGCTTAACCAGCACACTGATTTAATTCACTGACTCAATGGACACTCCCTTTTTAAAGGCTAGATTAATTTTACAAAATTGAATCAATTCAGGGACTGGGAGTACACAGCTGGCAGAACAAACCAGCCATAACAACAGCCCAAAACACGGAATGTAGTTTTATCCTCAGTGTTGCTTCACCGAATACTTATGAGGTAAAGCATCCATGCATACCCAAATCCTTGATGTCATCTTCAGCATTCAGCTTTACTGTCTCTGGTACAGACAGCATACTTGCATCACTTATCCTGGGACATTTATCATGCTTGGAAAAATAGTTGTGCAAAATCTGTAAATCAAAGACAAAAGCTGTTATACTATGTACCATTAAGTGTCTTTAACAGTCAAGGACAGAACTCTCAATATTTACTGCATTACCGGACTGATGCTCCGTCTCTAAAAATGAAAGGTAACATTTCCACAGGTACACTCGAAAAACAAATAAGCAGATAATCCCCATTTTTGATGCAAATCAGGTTCCATTCTAAAGTCACCTTAAGTGCAGTGAATGAGTTCAGCAGTTTACTGTAATCCTCTCAAAAAAGGAACAAAGGAGATATGAGGAAGGACAAAGACATTTTGCTCATTTTCACTTGTAACGGTTTGTTAACTGTGAAGTTCCAGGTCATTAAGGACCAAATTCACCTTTGTAATTGAATCCTTTTAGTGCCATCCTCTGTTTTCAGTCTCAATAATCATTCAGCTTTCATATACACTGTCAAATTCCAATATGCAAGAACTCTCCCTACCGCTATCAAAGGACTGAAATTAATACTTAGTTTCAGCTCTTGACTGTAGTGGTTGAGAGTAAGAAGTTATTCCCAAAGAATAACTTTCAAAAATTGGATGGAAGTGGGAAAATCCAGACAAACCAATCTTCAAACCTAGGAATTATGTTACATATCTGTTTTCTCTCTGAGTAATACTGAGTGCTGCTGAAGCCAAGTGGTTTGGGGGGCAGGAGTTGCTTTGTTTTTTTTTAGTAAGCACCGCAAACAATAGTCCTCAGAGGGGGTTATTTGTGAGAATACATTCTACAACCATGTATTGCAAATTTAGTTTTGTGAGCAGTAACTTTTAAAAAAAAGTCAGATAGGAGAGCTTAAAATGAAAACAACAGAATTTTTTATTCTTGGCTGAAGACATGTAAACATGCAACAAAATAGCTTAGCTGAAATTAAAGAACAACATATGTCTTAAAACTACTTACTGTATCAGCCCTTCCATCCTGTCGCTTTGCTTCAGAAATAGAATCATTCTCTCTAGCTTTAGAAGAAAGACAGACAAGTCAATTTATTTTCTCCTGAGTCATCTGCTGTGTTCAAATACAGCTGTGTTTTGGGAGGGTTTTCACTGTATTATTTTAAATTCCACTCAAATCTGTAAATAAACTACTGAAAGTTCTAACTAAAAAAGCAGTACAGATGAGGCTGAAGGACAGAGTACAAAAGCAGTTTTTCAACAGCACAAACCACCCCAAATCACAGGTTATGGTTTCTGCTGTGTTTCCAGTTGAAACAGCACTGCCATTCCCCTTTCAAGCACTTATTCATGGCACTACTCGCCATTTTCTTCTGTCCAAAGATCTGGATGAAATGTTCAAGCCTTTCAGGAATTCCTCCCAAACAGCACTACTATCTTCACTTTTGTTACAAAAGGAGAAAGCAAACCCTATTTTTAAAATGCCTGAAGAACAGTATATTAAAACGTTTCATAGACATGGCACCTAGGTTCTGCGTAGCAGCTCTTTCTTTTCACAGATGTCAGAAGACAGAGCATAATACCACTATTATAAAATACTAGGCTTATCCAAGACATGGGAGAATGAGAGCTCCAATCACAGCTTATCTCCCTGAACATCATCATTAAGGTATGGATACTTTCCCTTAGCCCTTCTTTTTAGCTCACACCTTTGTGGAATAAAGAACACCCAAAATGGCACAACTCAATAGCCTTGTGAATAGTACCAATCCCTTCATCCCCAAATAGATTCCCAGTCCTAGAATTGATTCATTCTTAATATGCTTTATATGCTCTGTACAATGGTAGCTTAACAACACAAAAAAAGAGAAATATCAGAAGTTAAGGAGACACATCCAGGTCTTCCCATTTTCTCAAGAATTTTCATCAACAAGTCAGTCAAATTTCATTTTGCTTATCATATGCTAATGAAATCTCACTTTCACCAACACCTTAGATTGAGGCTTGATGTTTATCATCACTGTTGATTACCACTGAAGCAATTATCACCCACCCATTCTCATTCACAGCTCTGTTGACAAAGCTGTTTGTGCAGCTGTGCAGTAAATGAGCTCCAGGAATTGCCCTGTCCAAACAACCCAGGAAATACAAACCCAGGAGCTCCGGTATTAAATTGGATGAGTATCCCAGTCTGTTTCACTGGATTGATACGGTGGCAAGCACAGTGAGAATGGTTAAAAATGCTGAAGACAACACTGCTGCTGGGAGGCTTACTCAGCAGGCCACCTTCCTACACTTCATAAACAAACCCATTTAACTTAGCCCAATAGTTCTTAGTTTTGTAATAGGGCAAAAGAAACATATCTAATCCTCTTTCTATGCTTTGCTGTTACTTCTAAATTTATATTCCCTAACCCCTCAGACAAAGGAAGAAAACTTCTAAACTTCTAAAAAGTTCTCTGTTTCAGGCACCCGCTAATAATCATTGTTAAGAATTTTGTACTTTTTTCATTAAAGAACCAAACAGTTCATAGTGAGTAAACTTCCAGTGTCAAAAAGAGAAGTTTTAAACCCTTAGAAATTGCTCAGTTTTAGAAATACCTATTATCACTGTTTCACCAAGGGTAGGAGGTGTGGCTAAAGAACTTGACCAGGACATATCTGGATCCACTTCTGCTCCCAGACTTTCAGAAATACATTTTGGAGTTCTGACCTAGAAATACATTTCACAATCATATATATAATTTCTATGCCAAATTCTAAATGTACAACTCAGAAAAAGGAAAAAAAATGCATGAATAAAATCCGTACCTCCAAAAGTTTTGGTGTGCAAAACAAGCTTCCATATGGTCCTAAAAAAGCATTATATAAAAAAGAACATTAAACAGTAACTAAAAAATGTGGATTTTTATCTAGAGATGTGAAATATTTTGTAGAAACAAAAAGTGAAAATACCAACCAGGGTTATTATTTCTCTGAGGTGTTCTGTAAGTATTTCTTAAAATTGCTGGACTGCAAAACAAAATTAAAACCAAAATATTAGTTTCACTTCGCAATTTCTTAAAATAATTGAATATTTCAAGCATTACACATATTACCATCTCCATTATTTCTTTTCTTTGCACCACGGCTACTTCCCTGACTAGATAAAATGCAGATTATTCCTAATCATCAGTCAATATTTTAAACATTACCATAAGTCTACTATAAACTGTAAAATATTTCTTCCAAGAAATATTTTAATTTTCAGTGATGATTTGTTTGACAAGTAATACATTTCAATGTAAGCCATGCATTTTATAATATGCTGTATGAAACTAGGGAAATTGGCTTAACTCATTGCAATTAAATAATTAGTTTAACTCTTCTTATAAATCAACATGAGTACTTACATAAAATTTATCTGAAATACAGACCTTTAAGTGTCAAAAACAAGGTTATTATTAAAAAAAATCTCAGTAAATATTACAAACAGCTTTACTACTTGAGAAGCACATGATACATCACTACTACTTGCTGTGAAAGAGCAAAGAAATAGGAAGAAAGATCATCTGAAAGCAAGGACATTTTCAAATTTAGCTAGTGTTTAATTTTCAACTCACCCAGCAACCTACAAGTATCATAAACATACCAGATATATAAGATTATTCACTGCTCTTAAAGTTCAACAGTCAAATATGGTGGGTTAAATATTGCTTTTTGCTTATTTTCTATTTGTGTTGACATATTTAGCGTACCTAGCAGCGAGGCAGTTGTGGAAGGTACCAGGAGGAGAAGCAAATATTTCATTTTCTTGGTCTATTTTTTTTCTTGTGTTACTTGGGCTTATCAAATTCTCTCTATCTGCAACATAGAATATAATAATCAGCACAACTTTGCGGAACTTCAGGTAACACTTTCAATTTTGAAGTTTAAAGCCAAGCTTTTAAAAAACCCCAAACAAATCCCAAACAAACAACAAACAAAAAAACAACCAATCAACAACAAAAAACCAAAACCAAAACCCCGAATCCTAATTTCTCTTCCAGTATTTTAAATATGTTGAACTTTTACATCCAAACAATGCTAAACATGTTTCAAATGCACACCCAAGAAGACCCCACATTATGTCACTTCATTATTTGGTATTAATCAAGTCACATATTCCATTTCAGTTTTAATGTACTGCATTGTGCCTTTCTGGTCATTGCAGAAGTTATTGTTAGCAAAAATACAATACATGCAAACACAGGATTGTGCAGCTTTCCCTCTAATTTGCTAAGTCATACACTTATTGAGTCTAATAAGCAGCAAAAGGCAAAAATTATTTCCAGAACTGTTGTTGGAGTCACTGTCAGCAGCATCTATTTATTTGCAAAGCTTCTCCAAGCAAAAGAGAGAGTGTTCCTACCAAAGCAGCAGAATCTCTGAACAGTGAGACCCTTACATGGGCAATCATCTACTAAAAGGAATTTCTACTCTGAAGTTTCCAAACAAACTTAGTTATCAGAAATTATTCACACTTTAGTTTGTGAATTTCTCTCTGCTTCTGAGTTCCTGAGCTCATATGCACAGCACAGGTGTACCCCAGAACCATACCAAGGTATGAAATCAATCAGCTCCCAGCCAGGTTCCTGTTTTCACAAGAACCATTTGGCTCTAACCAAGAAAACAGAGTATTTCAGGCAGTCACATGTGAACTTTGCACATATGCAGAGCAAAACTGACCATTTTGAAATAAACAATCATAAGGTTGCTTTCTCTGCTGTTTATGAAACTGCTAAATGAAATCCTGAAGCCAAGAATTCTCTAGGGACTTAACACTGTAAAATACAAATAGTTACATTTAGAAGAAACATGTTTTCAGTAGAAGTTCAGCAGAAAACAAAGACAGTTACAATATACCCTGGAAGTAGTGTTATAAAGTATACTTGAACTGCAGCACAGCTCTAAAACTTCACAGAATTTGCACAGGATCTAAGAACAATTCTGGTAACAAAGGAAGTCTTGTGTTTGTCTGTAACCTGGTTAGACAAGCTTATCAGAAGGACACAGGCACAGCAGATGTACCAATCACATACTTCAGGAATGGGATTAAATACTCTTCCATAGCAGTGATTCTTACGTACAATCTTGCATACATTCTCCATAGAAAAGATTCTTCTAGCTGTCCAAGGAGGACATCAGAAAGGAGCAGAGTGATATGTACTCCCATGATGTACTTGGGATTTAGAAATAATGTATGAGAAGTACCTCATAAAATTCTTTTTTTTCCCACATGGAAAAATGTACTTTTTTCTATAATTTACAATCCTAGTAACTCAAAGAGATGACGCTTCTAAAACTTTCCAAGAAAGGTTAAGGAGTGCCCTACAGATTGTCTCACACTTCATCATGATAAGGATGATTCTCTCCCTCAACAAGCTTCAAAACTTTTGCATAAAATAAAAATGAGACTGCTAAAAAAATTCACTCTGATTTGCAGTCAACAGGTTATACGAACAAGTTTATATCCCCTCATATTAACATTATTTAGAATGTTTGGATCTTTTATACAGGGAATAAAGACACAACAGTATCTTTTATACAGGGAATTTTGCTTATATATTACCAGTTTATCACAAGACAAATTCATTTTTAAGATTAATTCTGCGTTTTTATAGATGATCTTCGAAAGACTACTAAAATAAGCCTCTTAGTCACACAATTCCTGCAGTAGCATTATCTATTACACTGATGATCATCAGCTGCAACAAAAGGTAAAAAATAAAGTTACTCACTTGCTCCAATTTTTTTCTGATCTTGCTCTTTTTCCGGAGAACAAGGTTGCAATGTTGCATTTTGTTCTTTAAAGAGCAGTGGGGTTGATGCCAGCTGACTGTATGTAGAAGGTTTTGTCTTTGGAGTTTTAAAAGTTGTTTGCTCAAGCCAGCCAGAGGGCCCATCGACCTCTCTGAATGATTTGGGATCATATGGGGGTGCTTCTGCGCTGAGTTCTTCAAACCAATTAGGACTAATAGGCCCTAAATCTATGAATGAAAACATACAGAAAACCACATGAAAAGGAAAAAGGTTCCTCCGTGAAGGATGTAAAAATACACCAGGCATTAAAATGCTAACAGCAAAACACATTGCTCCTTCCACTGCCATACTTCTGGTTTGTTTGTTTGTTTCTAGATGGCTTTGAACTCTGACAACCACAAAATATAAAGGGATGTCTGCCCAAATTCCCAGACCATTAACAAAATAACTGAAGGATCAGAAAAATACCCAGTTTGTTTAAAATTACAAGTATACTCTGGCTTTTAGAGCCTTTTTCATTTTGCTCAGACTGGCAAGTTAAACAGGTTCCTTTTAAAATTACTAACCACCACAGGTACCATTAGCAAAAGACTAAACCTGGTTGGCACGTGGGTATGTATAGAGGTGACAGCTCTAGAAAGCAAGTACAAAAAGTAACTAAGCATACATCATTGGAAAAAAACTACAAATAAAAATTTGAAGAAATCTAGGTATTAGGAAATACAGGTTTGGGGCAAGAACAGCAGCTAACAGCTTGCATAGAGCTTTCCTGTGGAATATACAGCAAATGTGTATAAAATATTGGTACCCAGAAGGCAATACTAATAAGAATTATTTACTATAAGCTGTACCTGATTCACTGCAGTGTGTCTTAAATATTTCAAAGAAAGTTGGTCTTTCCACAGGTTTGCAAGCCATTTTCTAATCTTACATTACTGGAACAGTTGAAAAGCCTGAGAAGAAATAAGAAAACACTTTTATACACTGCTGTTTGAATGTCTTAGGCCTACTTTCCTGCATTTTGTGGTGTGCCACAGTCCAGCTTGTTTAGCTTTGACTGTGATGTGAGCATTCAAACACAATGATGAAAATGGTGGGAAAACAACAGACAGGAGCATAGGGAATTATACCAGAGATAATGAAAACACACAGCAAACACAGGTGAAAACCAAGACAGAATGGGCAGTTTCAAACACAAATTAAAATCCCAGTCACTACGACGTGTTAAGATGGAATATACATATATACTCCTACAACCACCACAACTTACATGTCAAGAATTTGATTCAAAGTTGCTTTTAAGTGGAGCAAATACTGTCATTTTCACAGTTCTATTAAAAAACACGTAAAAATAAGCCCACAGTGAGAACTTCACCGTTTAACACATGAAGTGGAATGCCTTCCACAGGAAAAGCCTTTTCCCACACGATGGCCATTTTACACACGCTGCCTTACCATGGGGAAAACGGGCGCTTTAAAATCGGGTACGGGCCGCATTAAGACAGAACAGCGAGGAATTTACCATTGCCTCAGAAGTACATTTTAAAGAGTGCGATTTGACCAGTCCGCGCTGCTGTCCTAGAGGGCAAGCGTCTCCCGGGCAATGCCCTCGCACGGAGCGCGGCCTGCGCGGGGTCTCCGCGGACACGTCCAACCCCCCCGTTCCCCACACCCGGTGACTGCAGACCCCCGGCGGGCTGTGAGGAGACGGAGGGACCCCCGAGAGGCGGCAGTGACACCCCGAGAGGCGGCAGTGACACCCCG
>CM031857.1:48578930-48616326 GCA_018697195.1 Certhia americana | reverse complement strand
CCCCGAGAGGCGGCAGTGACACCCCGAGAGGCGGCAGTGACACCCCGAGAGGCGGCAGTGACACCCCCAGGGCACAGCGCAGCCGCGGCGCAGGGCCGAGCCACACGCGGGGCCGTTACCTGCCGGCGGCGCCTCGGGCCGGGCGGCGGCCGCAGCATGGCCTCCCGCAGGGGAGGAGGGCGGCGGGGCGGGCAGGGAAGGCGGCGGGGGATGAGGGGGCAGCGCAGACACCCGGCCCGGCCGCCCCGTTCGAAGCTTGGCGCCAACACAGCCCCGCGCCTGCGCAGGGGCAGCATCCGCCGCTCCCGCCCTCCGCCACAGCCGCCTCCGCTGCGGCCGCGCCGGCCTGCCCTGCACCGGGCTCGGCACTGCGGCCGGGGAAAGGGCTGTCCGCCCGTGGCTGACTCCGCAGAGTACAGAAAGGGAGCGTGCCCTGAGCCGGGATGGCCGCTAGCAGCTTCACTCACGCGTGGAGGGGCGAGGGGACGCAGTACCACATCCACGGCTGACAGGACCCGCGTTGCTGGGCAATAGCAGCTAACAGCGACCTCCAGGGAAAGGCTGCGGGAGGATCCCAGCGGCGGGGCCGTGGGCAAGTGCAAGCCTCTGCCTCTGAGCTGTGTTTGTAGGCCTTGACACGTGAAATCGTTGTTGGCGTTACAATAAAGAGAATGTTACTACCCTCCATATATATGTCCATTCCCGCTTTGTCTCTTGATTAAATTCTTGGCTTTTGGCAACTTCAGGGTGGGCTGAACACTCTATCCACCATCAACTTTGAGTTTACCATCTTCATTTTAGTGGGATGTTAATCTAGTGCCATAAAGGGGTTTCTTCCTACCACACCAGTCTTTATGTTGCAGTTCTATCACATCACCTGCTTAGACATCTGTCACTTGCATCAGTTTCTTGTTGTACAATAACTTTTCACATCCCTTGCTTCAAGAAACTTTAACGTCTAACCCTGCAGTGTTCTGGGGAGCTGCAGTGACTTTCTTTCCAAAGCATTTTCAAGGAACTCAAACTGCTGGTTAAAATGATGGCATGTAGTTTCCAATTTAAATTCCATCCCCATTCCCAAAGCACCTTAAAAACTTACTCTTTTTGCAGCCACACTGCAGTCATTAAGTTGTAACTTGGCTACCTCAATACCCTGTTTTTGCTTTGAGTTGATACCGACAGTGCTTTGAAAGCCCAAGCACAATGTGGAGCCTTAAGATATGTTCCTTTTAATTATGATAAATGTGTTTCCTGAATCTTAGCCTCTTTCTGCCCTGAAAAAATGCTGTTTCTTACTGACTTAGCTCAGGCACTTGAAAGCGTCAGATACACTGTGAACGTTTAAAGACATCATCTCTATCAGGTCTCCTCTAGCCTCTCTCTCTTCCTGGCTGGCCCATTGAATTTTATAAACATTTAGAAGCATTTATAAACAGGGTGAGGAGTCATACAAAGAAAGGATTTCACATCACAGCAGTTCTAGGGATTTAAGGGTTCTCCAGTCTGTAAAGGCTTACATACAGAGTTTGGATGATTTAATTACATTATTTTAACTATATTACCATAAAATTGAACTAATGTAATTATGAAAGAAGGACTAGTAGTCTAATATGCATGTGCTTTTATTACTTGCTTGTACTACTAACACTTATTTCATTATACAGGTATTAAGCCACTGCTTTCCCTTACTTCAGTTTGTATACACAAGTACAGTCCATCTTTTCCTAAAGCAGTTCAGTTGATAGAAAAAGTTACAGGTAGATAACCCCCAAGTAATGGAACACTGGGGATGCTCTGACCTTTTAATACCAGTAAAGACTTCTTTTCAGAGATGTAATGGCCTGAATTCTTTGCTCTGCGAGGGACACCCATTTTATCTGGACTTTGCTAGTTTCCCAAACCCCCTTTCCCTTCTTTTAAGACCATGAGCAGAAGGAGCTGCAAGCAAGCAGGCTTCTCCTCGCTACGCAGGCCGTGGTTTTCCGATCTGCGGCTGAATGACATCTCCATCATTGGAGTCTGGCAGAGAGGGAAGGAAGGCAGGCCGGCCGGCCTTCCCTTGCTATCAGCCCGCCGGCCATGCCCCAGCTGTTCCCACTTTCCCCATCAATTAGCAACCATTAGCTCCCCAGGTAAGATAAAAGCAGGGCAGGGGCACAGATAGGGCTGTACCCTTCAGCGGCGATAATCATGGACAGCTTTGTCTGTTCTCCCTTCAGCACGTACCAGAACTTCAGGAGCGGCCGCGGCTGGGACACTGCGGCCAAGCAGCCCAGCTGGAAGCAGAGCAAGAGCGGCAGCATCAGCCCCTTCCTCGGGGGGCCCCTCACGCCGCTGCCCTCCGATTACCTGGACAACTACCGACGGGCGCAGCTCCAGGCGCTGCTGTCTCAGGTGGGTCCGGCGCTGGCGCCGCGGCCGCGCCGGGCCAGCACGAAGGAGGCGGCGGTGCAGGTCAGCCTGCGGGCCGACGCGGCCGTGCAGTGCTCGCTGGGGCCGCGCACGCTGCCGCCCGCCCTCGCCTTCAGCCCCACCGCCCTGCGTACCCCGGGCCGCCTCGCCCTCTACTCACCCGCGCCCGACCGCCGCTTCTTCGCGCTGCCCGACGCCGCGCCGCTCCCGGAGAAGGCAGCGACGACCGAGGAGAGCCCGACGGCGGACGGCGGCGAGGAGCAGCAGGAGGGCCCGGCGGGGGCTGAGCTGCCGCCGCGCCAGGAGCCGGTGGGGACGCGGCGAGAGGAGGCCGCGGCTCCCGGGCAGACAGCTGCCTTCCAGGTGCGCTGGGATGGGGCGGGCGGCGAACCCTCAAGCAGGGCGGCCAGAAATCGCCTCGTGAGCAGTACGGTGGCCCCTGTCCTGCCCTGGGCTGGCTCTGTCTCACCTAGAGCACAAGAGCCTCTAGCCTGTGCAAACCCACACGTGTGGATCAAAGCATGGCAGAATGGTTTGGGTTGGAAGGGGCCTTAAAGATCATCCAGTTGTAACCTCCCTTCCATGGGCAGGGATACCATCCACTAAACCGTGTTGCTGAGCGCCCCATTTGATACAACTTCAAATATTTCCATATGGCTTCCTGCACAACCTTTTTCAGTGTCTCACCATCCTCGGGGAGTAGTAGTGAGGGAGCTGGGCTGAGTGTTCTTCTGCTGCTGGAGGTTGCTCAGTGAACTCTGTCTCTGCAGTTCTTGGAGCAGAAGTATGGCTATTTCCACTGCAAAGACTGCAAGACCAGATGGGAGAGTGCTTACGTGTGGTGCATTTCTGGAAGCAACAAGGTAGTTAACAAGTAATTTCCTTTCTCCTGAGACTTGTAAGAATGGCATAAAATCTGACAAATCGGATGTTTTGGCACAAATTTAGGTATCTGTATAGAAAAACTCAAATCTATATTAACAGATCTTGCCTTTTTGCAGGTGTACTTCAAGCAGCTCTGTCGCAAATGCCAAAAGGGCTTCAATCCCTATCGAGTGGAAGCAATCCAGTGCCAGGTAAGTAAACCATACTCCATTAAGATAGTCAGATATTATCATATGCGCTAATAGCGTTGTTGAATTTGATATTGACTTTATCTGGAAGAAAACTTGATCTCACTGAAATACTAGGTGTTATTTGGGAAATGTGTCTTGGGGTAGGCCTCTCTTCTGCTATGGATGGCTTACCTGAATAGTTTTCATACATGATTATGACTTGCTACATGTATGGTAGGGTTTTGTGCTTCTAGGTGAGAAAACCCTTGCACCTTAAAATCCACCCCTTTTTTATCATAAGAACTCTAAAGTGTATCAGGCCCAGTGTGTTTCTGTGATTAAGAAAAAACAAATGTTGGTCCAACATGAAGTGCATCATCTTTGATCTACTACTAACATGTCTTCATTTCTTAAGATCTGTTCCAAGACTCGTTGCTCTTGCCCTCAGAGGAAGAGACATATTGATCTCAAGAGACCTCATCGCCAAGAACTCTGTGGCCGCTGCAGAGGCAAAAGGCTGTCCTGTGATAGCACTTACAGCTTCAAATACATTGTCTGATCCATGTGTCCTCTTCTGTTTTGTGCTTTGCACTTTGTCTATTGCAGTGTTTTGACTTAAGGCTTTTGACTTGGCATTGGATAATGGATGAAGACTTTGGTATTATTGTAAAATATAATAACTTGAAGTATGTAATTTCACTGTATGTATACTGTAAATAAAATTCAATAAAAGTTTGCACTAGTTTGATACCCCTCAGTTTCATATTCCTTGGCTGAAAGAGGAAAGAATATCTGTAAGGAAACCATGTACTTGATTTCCTAAAGCTAGTAGACTCTTTTGAAGTCTTCAGGGAGTGCTAAGATTCAAGCTACGCTAGCATGTTTTTCCTTCAGTCACTCAAGCTGAACTACAGGGTGAAGATGCAAATGTTCTGGAGCATAAAGTCTGGTGTAAATGCAAATATGTCTTCCCCCTGCCTCTGTCAAATGTATATATGAAAAACCACAGCTGCTTGGTAATCAAAGACTAGCTCCCAGAAGAAGACTAGGGTTGTAAAATAGGAGGGAAAAGGGTGTAAGCTGCCCATGTTTGAAATGAAGAGGGGAAAAACATTTTGGATGGCAGGATCTGTTGTAAAAAATACTCCTTAGGGTAGGAGGAAGTTGGGGGGTTTTTCAGTTAGTGAAAGACCAATAAAACTTTTTGCTGTTGTAGTCTTGATGCTGAATAATAAGGGGTTTTTTTGGGTTTTTATCTTTTTTTTTGTCAGGCTGTAGTTACATTTCTCACTATTTTTTATGACTGGTTTCAGCATAAAGCAGGAGCCAAGTCTCTCTTGGAGGGCTGCTGGATACCACGTGCAACAGTACTGATTCAGACAAGAACACAATTTTTACAGCAACCATGTACTGTGTTGTGACTATATATGACTTTTATACTTTAGTTAAATGGATGTACTTATCCAAATTTCCAAGTTACTTCACAAAAACAGTTAAGTGTATTTACAGTGTGAATAAGTTACATAGTTGTCAGAATAAAAGTGTCTCAGATGTGCAACAGATTTACATGCATACATTTAACATTGGACAGCAGTTAAATGTAAGAAAAAACATACAGTTATGACTTTTATATATACATTAAAAATAAAATAAGACATCTCTTTGAAGAAACTTGAGAACTTGCAGTTCACGTTAATAGTTTTACTTTTTATGCTCAAAATTTATATTAAATAAAAATATGCATGCTTAACAGTTCAAAAGATTTGACTTTGTGATGGGACTTTTTCCTACAAAATGGCAAGTTAAATTAGATCAACCATCCTTTACTAGTATAAATATATTCATAAAAGCAAACCTCTAGTAAAAAGCAGCAAAAGTCTTTAATAAAAAAAAAAAAAAAAAGAAAAATCTACTACGACCTTTCCTGATCCTTGGGGGGGCCTAAGAACAGACCTCTTCAATATGATCCAGTACCTTTCAGAGACAGTAGCCTAGTAACATTAGGAAATGTACTTCATAGCAGCTCATTGTTTTAAGATACAGTAATCATATTCAAATTACAGTGTACATTAAATTATAGTCTGTTTACAGTTTGTTTCATATACACAGGCTCTCAGCTTTTGACCAACAAGTTTGTGAGATTCCGTGGCCAGCTTCATTCTGCCCATCTTTCAGTCAACTAAATAAGAGAAAAAGAAAAAAAAAGGAAAAAATGTACAAGGTTTGTTTTTTAACAAAAAATACTATTTTGTGAAGGAAACATTGCACTTTTGCCAACCAAAAATTAATTTGCTATAAAGGAAGTATTGTTCAGTGTAGTAGGCTTTGGTATGCAATGGAAGTCACTTCTTCAGTAGTGAGTTGCAGTTGCTCAGTGAAATGCTAACTGGTTTTTGTGCAACACAGAACAAAGGATATTGTCCCAGGTGCTCTATGCTACCTCTGTCCTTACAGTATTGCTACGTGTTTGAAGTTCAGCCCATCGCTTTTTAGAGGAAATCCTAAATGTAACCAGAGTGAGTACAGTTTGACCAAACCTTTGTAAGGCTGAGAAGACATTGAGCCACCTCACTCCCACAGGGCAGCACTGCCAGCTTGAAAGGGGGCCCAAGGGTCCTGTCAGAGACTTGTGCCGGAAAGGCTGGAGTCTGGAAGAAAAGTGTTGATGACCCGGTAGCTCTGAGCTCTGCGAATCATGTCGCGGATCTCTATGTTCAGTTCCATTAATTTGGTGCAGATTTCAGTCAGGCTCTGGTTGGAGCCCACCAGTGCATAGGTGCCCGTCTGACCCAGGGTTTGGTGGCGGAAGTAAATATTCAATAGTGTCTGGACTTCATCATCAGAGCTGCTTCCAAAGATATCATTGGGCCACAAAATTCTGCAATCAAACAGGAAGAGAACAGGCATTTCATTATGGGTTCATTGGCAGAGAAAGAAGCTGTGTGACAGATATCTCTAAAAGAAGAATAGACTTGCTTATAAGCCTTAAGCAATTCACTGTTTTACACCACTCATTTGTTACTCATATTCTGGTATAAGGCACTGAATACACATAAAAGTGCAATTTCCATTATCTAAAAAAAATGTGTAAGAAAACTCACTCAAATAGGTGTAAGTAAATCTGGGCTGAATGTTAGCTAATGCCAGTGACATGCACCTGTATAGAATTAACTCAATAAAAAGATTCTTAAGAGCCTCACAGGATTTTGATCTACAGAATGTAATTAAACATCTTAATTGTTGCAAGCATATATTTGATAGTTACTTGTGGCACACCTCTCCAAAAGTCGATATCAACACCATGTTGAAACAATTAACTAATTATGCTGACCCTGTGCATTACATTTCATTAGGGAGATAATAAATGCATACTTTTCTAATAACATGAAAGTCTAATATGAACCATGGTAGCAAAACTTGCCTGCATTCTCTTATTTGTCTGACAGCTTTAACAAGTTCATTGTTTTTCAAACACTCCAGCATGGACTGAATAGCTGCTTCAGTAGAGTTGAATGTGGGCTCAGATTCTGTTGTCAGAGGCTCAGCTGCGATTGCAGCAGTAGCATCCTTCAGATTTTTCTTCAGCTCACTCAGTTCTCTTGACATATTTAACAGCTGTTTCAAGGAGAAAAATGAGAGAGGGGAATTTCATTCTCCATAAGCCCCACATGGAGTAGGTATACTTCCAAGTTTGTCCTTACTACATTGGATGTACACATTATGGAAAAGACCCCAATTTAATACAAGGACATTTCTTGATCTCTGTACAATGTAGAAAAAAAAAGCTAAGTACAGGGGTTTTTTTAAATTTTGTGCATCCTTTAACATTATGCTGTTGTTTTGGCTTACTGAAATGCAGAAGCTTAATAAACAAGCTTTTATTTTTCACTGTTGCTACTTTTTTCACATCATAGTGGAAGAAAATGTGCTTCTCCTAGCAAGATACTGATATTTACAAAACACAAGCAGTACCTGACACGATTAATAGATGGACAGGAATTGTGTAACCCTTTCTCAGGCTGAAAAGTTAATATGACACAGGATTCATAAATAATTAGTAAGTTAATACTTTCCAAGGATCTATTTTTTTCATGCTCCTACATGGTAAAAATAATCACTGTCACATGAACTAACAATGGAATTTCCTTCAAGTAATAGCTTATAGCTCCAACAAAATATGCAAATGTCATGGTGAAATAGCTATTCTTTGTACAATTGTTTCCCAGTTTCATGGGCTGCTTTATTTATAACAATTTAACAAAGTCGTAAGTGTGAAATACACTTAGAGAAATCGATTATAAGGAATACAAGATATTTCTAAAACTTAGACTACTGTAGTAGTAGTAGATGCCTATTGTGCTGTCTTCTCTTAAAAGTGAACAGCCCAGTCACATTGTGAGCCAGCCTATACAACATACAATTTATTGCATTCTTAAGACACAATAAATATTCCTATAAAGTTTCCTTTTATAGACCATCTCTAAACTACTAGAGTATGTCATAAAATACATGTAATCGCTTCAAATTTTATTTTACAAAGCAGAGTACAACAATTTCTTCTCCTCAATGGTTTAAAATACATGCATTTTCCTCCTTACCAGGAGAAAAATACACATGGAATGGTAACTTAAATCTTTCCTTAAATGATAATCATTCAGCTTAAAGTGATCACCTCAAAGATGTTTCAAAGTATTACATATTTTAAACAACTGCTGAAAAAATCTCACTAACAGTACTGTTCCTGTGAAATTTTTTTAAAGTAAGATACATGGATTTATTTAAAACCAAAAAGCTCTTTGGGTCAAAAGTGAGAATGTACCACGTCAAAAGTATTTAAAGAAAAAGTATTGTAAACTTTCTGTATACTTTAATTAAATGTAATTAAAAACTTTAATTCTGTAAAATTACAGAATTAAAAATACAGGACATTAAGATATTTAGTTGATTATATATGCCTGCAGATTTATAGTCAGGGTGAAACAGTGGGATCCTTGTTGTTAAGTCCACAGAAAGAAAAAATAAGAACATGAAAATAAAGTGGAATTGTCAGTATACTTTGTTGTTAACATACCTCTGGCATGGAACTCACTTCGTGCACTTGTCCAATAAGTTTACAGTAGGACTGAAAAAGCAGCAGCAGCTGGAAATGCAGTTTATATAATCTCTGACAGAGTTCCAATTGCTAAGGAAAGATTTGTGGAAGAAATAATTAAGAAATATTATTGAGTTTAGAGAATTTTTGATAACCAACAAAACACTTTGGGATAGTTTGTTCTCAAAAACATTATTTTACTTTAGTGTGATCATATAATATTTCAGAAAATAATTTTTTTTCTGCAAGCTAAGTCATAGATGACATTGAAAATAAATTTATTACAGCTAGCTTTCATAAAGCACATGTCAGCATCAGCCTCAAAACATTCTGTTTTGGTTAGCTTCACTGTCTCCAGTTTGCAGCTGGAAAGCAGGGACAGAATCCTGGGGAAGTGACTTTCCTGCACAGAACGTGAAACTCCTGAGTTTCAGATACGGTCGAAGACCTTTTCTATGGGATGGAAATCTAAGAGACAAGCTGTGAAATAGTTGTCCAAGATGGTCGAAACTCCTGCCTGCTCCTCTGAGGAAAGAGAAACAGAGGTGATAAATCTCTCTAGGAGCGAGAAGGAGGAAATGCCAGCCCTGGAACTTAAAACACTGCTCATGGATTTTCCACCATCTTAAAGAAACTATACAACAAATGGATGGAGCTTAATGAGTAAGAGCTTGGCTTCTATGAAATATTCTCCCAGATTAAGTAGATACTGCTCTATGAATATTCACTTGTTTCTTCCACTGGGATGACATAAAAGATGTCAGACACATTGTAATAATGGGTGATGGGCACAGCAGCCAGAGAGGTCAAATTAATATGTTTATGGTTTCTGGTATTCTTGTGTCTAACAGGAGGGGAATCTTGTAGTTCCACAGCTGGACCATGGTGAAGAAGGGAGGAACACTTAATCTTTGGCTAATTATATAAAAAGTGAAAATCCTGCAAGTACAAGTCCTGACCTTGTACTGACCCTTTGGCAGGAAAGCCTTCCAACTGTATTTGATTTGCCTACTGTGGCAGACACCGTGACCAAGGGTGGGCTTAGTGGTATTTCCATCTGCTTGGAGGAACTAAAGCAGAGTTTCATGCCAAAAGTGGCAGAAAAGAAAAAGTTGTTCATGTCTGCTTCTTTAAAGCACTTCATACATGCTTAGTTACCAGCACGTGCTGCAGCTCTTTGCTGAATTTGGAGCTGTGCAAATGTCAGCACAAACACTAACAGAAAGTACTTTAAGTACATTATAGATGCTAATTTGACTGAAGTGTTTTATTTACATATGGTTCAACATTTAAGTGTCACATTTTTTATTAACAAGCCAAAATCAGAACCACAGTTTAGCATTCCAGTTCCCCAAATTTCTGTACTAGCCTCACAAAGCTCAGGGGCTAAGGTCAAAAGCAAATTTTATCTTGGTTTATCAGGGTGAAGCGGACACCACCTACCCATCTATGAACAGCCAGCCAAGGGCACTGCCAAACTGAGGCAGAGCTAGTCTCCTTTGAAAGGAGGTTTTGTGGAGGAAAGTGGGAGCAGGAGGATAGTGCCAAGCCAGCAGGTGTCAGCCTAACAGTGTTTGTCCTGCTGAAGGCCAGGCTGATGGGGATGCTCACACCTCAGCACCACCACAACAGCACAGATCAGCACTGTAAATTTGCCTGGTCTGAGCTCTGTGCCATTCTGGAGCTGGTATCTGTGTTGTTATGTTTAATGTTTGTTACTGGTGGGCAGCATTGGAGCGCTCCTGTCTCAAACAGAAAGGAAGAATTTCAGCAAGGAGTCCTTCAGCAAGTTTGCAGATGACACAGAAGGATGGGATGCCATCCAGGGGGACATGGACAACTTGAGAAGTGCGCCCATGAGCACCTAATGAGGTCCAAGTCCAAGTGCAAGGGCTGCACCTGTGTTGAGGCAATCCCAGACATGAGCACAGACTGAGATAAGAACTCATTGAGAGCAGCCCTATGGAGTTCTCATGGATGAAGAGCTGAACATGAGCCAGCAGTGTGTACTCACAGCCCAGAAGACAAACCACATCCTGGGCAGCATCAGAAGCACCTCTCCTGTAAAGACAGACTGAGAGGGTTTAGCCTGGAGAAGAGAAGGTTCCAGGAAGATCTTACAATAACTTTCCAGTACTTAAAGGGGCATATAAAAACATGGAGAGCAACTTTTTACAAAGGCAGATCTTGGTAGGACAAGGGGCAATAGCTTTAAACAAAAGGAGGAGAGATTTAGATTAGATGTTAGGAAGTATTTCTTTACGTGGAGGATAGTGAGGCACTGGAACAGGCTGTCTAGAGAAATAGTGGATGTCCTACCCCTGTAAGAATTCAAGACCAGGTTGGATGAGGTTTTGAGCAACCTGGTTTAGTAGAAGGTGTCCCTGCCTATGGCAGGGGGATTGGAACTATATGACCTTTAAGGTGCCTTGCAATTCAAACCATTCTATGACCCCACCAGTCTGGATATGACAGCAAAGATCCAGAAATGCAGAAAGAAGGCCCAGCAGATCCATTGTGGGGAGCAGATGTGATAGGGCAGAACTGACTTGTGAACAGGGACAAAGCCTATCAGAACAAAGAGGCAGGGCATGAGGAACACTGCCAGTGAAATAAACCTGCCCAGGGGCCATTCTCTGTAACCAAGGGCACAGAGCACTGCCAAATTTGCGGTGGTGTGGCTAAACATTCTCTTCCCAAAATAAAGACTGACTGTTTAGATACAGCCTCCTGGAGACAGCTCTGGCTTCTGTCTTCTCTCGAACTATGCTCGGGCATGTCAGGGGCTGGCTGGTGGCCCAGCCAGGGAAGGTGCTGACCAATCCCCTGAGTGAGTGCCAGCCCAGGGATACTTGCTTCTGCCCTGGTGCTGTCCCGCTCACAAGTATGGACACAGCCTGAGGTTCCCCCAGCAGGGATCAAATTCAGTCTATTCAAATTTTGGAGACCTGGCAACACTATGTAGCAGTTACATACACATAAAGTTGGTGCTGTCAGGAAGTTAATAATTAATTGAAAATAAGCATAACATCATCGAAAAAAGAAACATCTCATGATAGCTTGGCATGTACCACTGGTTTCTTTTTAGTCCTTGGAGAACAACAATTCAGTTTCACCCTTCTGGCTGCTAACCTGAATGAAAACAAACTAAGGTCAAAGTAATGGTTCTAATTTGACTCAGTATTTAGTTACTGTATCAAGCAACACAATTTTTGTTCTTCCTGAGTAAGTATTAGAAACCAATAGTGGTAAAACTGTTCCTGAACATATACACAAAACCCATTTGAAACATAACTGCCAGCTATAAATTGTAGTTTTTCACTAGAGCAAATGGAAAACTATTAATTTTAAAATAACTAGAAATGTTTCCTGCCCCAGCATATTACATCTATTCAAAAGCTTAATTTGTAAAAATGTATGTAAATGACCATTTGAAACACCATATGAAAGTGTCAAAATTTTGGCACAGTATTTTTTGATTTCACAAAATGCATGTTAGTAAATTATTTTAGTCACCACATTTAGAACCATGATTTGTATAGGAAAATTATAACAACAACAAAAAAAAAAAAAAAAAAAAAAAACATGCTTAGAAGTAAAACAGTAGAATTGGGGTGTATTAGCCCATCCACAGATGGACAAAAAATATGAAAGAACTTCAACTTACTGCAAGAGATTCCATTTGCTACACAGCAAGCATGGCACAGGAGAAAAGGAAAGGAAAGAAAGTATAGTGTCAGTGTAATGCATGCAATAGGAAGCACAGCCCATCTGTAATAGCATAACTTGTCAGCAGTATTAGCAATGCTTGCCTCAACCCAATAATTGGTTGGAATATCACATTCAACATGCACAGCATTCTTAATAAAATCAAGCTTTAACTCTAACGGTAAATTCCAGTCTAAATATCCTCAGTTAGATCTTCAGATTTATTAGTTTAGATTTTTCCCACCCAGTAGCTCAAGAACTTACAGTGAAATAGTGTTAGAAAAATTTTGAAATAATAACTTTTTTAAAATTTGGTTTTTTTCTTCTTAAAAAGAGCTCATATTGCAAAGTACTAAAAAAATTTGGAAGGATTTTCAAGTGATGAACAAAACTGAACTTTGCTATTTCTAAATATTTCCTTGTTTTTCCATTTTTTTGCAAATAGGTCTAATGAAATTGACAGGGTAAGTTTAATGGCTGCTGGGCTTATTACTTGGCACATTACAATGGAAATGTTTTGCATATAACTTTCAGGTTATGACTATAATAAAGGAAAAAAAAATGCATGAAAAATGCCAGTTTTGTTTTAACTATGTGGCAACACCACAAGTTGAGACAGCCTTGTATCTCTTCCTCTCACCAGTAATGATTCACTGGTTTATAGTTCCAAAGCTATTAAAATGTCAGTGTAAGTCCTGTTGCAATAATAATAAAAATTCTAATTGACTGACATTAGCATTTCAAAGATTAGGAGACTAAGTGCTCTCTTCAAAACATAATTGTTCCTCTTTTTTTTTGCCAAGAACTAACATTTGCACTCTCTGTTCGCTTAATGCAGCTCTTCTTATTTTATAAATATTACAATCTCATTACATTTTACATGAAGAGAGTCATCATGTAAATGCTGTAAGTAACAAACACAACCACATCTGCCCAGTTATAGCCTGATGTCAGTGCATATGCACACAGTGTTAATAAGCATATGGAATTCTTATTAAAATTATTTACCTTACCGTCAATACAAAGGCAGAAAACACAGAAATGTGAAATAATATTAACTTTAATGAGCCTAACAGAGTATTTCAGTCTGTATTCTTTACACTTGCCTTACTATTAAAATATATATATGTGAAGTGTTGCTCCAAACCCTGCACTACTTTTCTGTAAAACCATGACAAACTAAGCTTTTAGCTCTTGTTATGCTCAATATTTTTCCTTTAACATTGCTTGAATAATGAAGATATTGAATTGAAAAATGAAGAATGAACTTATTCTTCTATTTAGTACTCTTCAAAAAAACCCTTTATATCTTGGTTTCCTTGCAGTTCACATAAATGAAGCTTTATAAAGCTAAATTCAAGATAAGAGGGGGACAAGAGCAGACAGATCACTGTTTCAGTAAACTCACAGGTGTGCTGGCTTGTGTTTTTCAAATTTTATTGTCTCTCCTAAGCTACTCTGAAGTTTAGCATGCCAACAAGTTTCACTTAGACTTTCAGAAATATTGGAATCCATATATAATTTCTAATTTGCCATGGAATTTACTTTAAAGAAGGGGGGAAAAGGAGGCGGAAGCAGCAAATAAGTGAATTCCATGGTCTTTTTTGCCAGAAAATACTGTCTCCTCTGTACTGCTTCCAAAACCAGGCCAAGCCAAAAAAAAAAGGGGTGAGGAAGGGGTTTCACATTACATGAAAAACCCTTCTTCACTGGAAGAAAACATACTGGATACAAAATTTCCGTGAGCTACTGATACTCAGCTCCATATTGTTCTCCAATATAATGATTGTAACTTCCTCTCTATTTCAGCATAAAATGAAAGATTCCTTGGAAGTTGAAAAGAGATTAATTACTGGCTTAAGTGATATTTCTTTTATTCCGCAGCAGCAAGGGCTCGGGTGGAATGATCATAGCCTTCACACTTTTCAATTTCTGGTTTAATTCTCAGAGTAAGGGAAGTGTTTTAGATTAGTTGATAGACACTACACAATTAGTGATTTTGGCAGCTGAAAATACCAAATGTTTAGAGTACTTGGATCATTTGCACAATTCTTTAAGCAGCCCATAAATGCAGCATCTAAGAAGGACACATTCCCATTTCACAAAGCAGCAACACTTTGATTTAGTTTTTTATTCCTAGAATTACTGTTTTGTACTGCTAGCAGACCAGGAAGACAGCAAGGCAGTAATTTTGAGATCTCAGATTTTCTCGCTTTTTTAAGGAATCATTTTTACATACTGAAAAGAGATGACAGTTACATAATTACTTCAGTCTTCATTTATTTACTGGCACAGGAGAGTCCCAGCATAACAAAATAACCACTGCATGCAAGGGTTTATTAAGTGCATTTTATTAACGTATTCTATTTGCCTTAACATGTCAGCAGACAGAACCTTTTCCCGTGATCTAGAAAGTTGAGTATATACACAGACTTGTATATATACCAGAGATAAAGAGAATAGCATATGCTGTGCATTCTTCAATATCCACTGGACTTAAAGGATAGTAGAAAATATTCTGTGTGGGGAAAAGTACACACAGCTGTTCCTCCTTTAGAGGAGCTGTCCACCTGGGCCAATTTTACCTCATTGTCAAACCTCGGATCTGTCAAACAACAGTCAGATAACTGACTATTAAGAATTTCTAGCTTAACAGTGGGCTCACTGTGCCTTGAGCTTTACTGTATCTCAACTCAGCTCCAGATATCTGTGGTTCCAATGGGTACACCTCCAGCCTTATTGATGGCCTAGACCTTTAGCCACAGGGAAACTCACAGCAGCAGGTATATTCTGGGGTTTTTTTTGAAAATTTTTATGGGATGCAGCATGTTTTAAATATCCATTAACAGCTTGAGTTCGCAAAGTCCACATCCATCAGCTTGTGTGAGGAAGGTTTGAGAAAGGTGTATACTGACTTTGGACTTAGAGAGTAAACTGAATGTCTCATTGGGAAACAATTTGAATTAGCTATTTGAATTAGCAGTGTTAATTGACATGAAAAAGAAAGGTCTTCTCAATACAATTTTTCCAGAAGAGCAAACAAAGAAACAAGTCTTTGACTAGATTTAAAAAAAAATCCTTTCTCAATAAGGCTGAAGAATGTACTGATAGCTGTACTCATCTAAGACTAACACCTGGACAGACAGCACAATGGCATGTGCAGTTATTTTTTGTCTATAGATTGACTCCTATGTCTTTGAGACTCTGTTGCTCAAAGTAGCATCAAAGCTTACAAATCACACACATCCAAATCATGTAATCTGTTGTAATAATAAGGCAGGGGAAAGACATTCTGGGACATGAAGCTTTTACCCAATTTCAGAAAAGTTGCTAGCTCTAGCTGCTGACCTAGACAACTTCTATTTCAAGCTTCTTTAATGTCAGAATAAGCAATTTTTGCCTTTGCCCATTTTCAGTAACAGTTACAATAGTCAACAAATCATGTGCAATTATTTTAAAATAAGATCTGTTTAGAGAAACTGTGCCAAATTAGAGGCATTTGTGACACAGACACTTGTGACAATGCTGAATTTGATCTCACATCTGTCTCATCTGTAAAGAGCTCTGTTTACCCCTCAAGCTTTTTACCAGGTGGGGAGTTCTAAAAGTCTAAGATTATTGCCTTCTGTAGAGCAAGCCATTGCTTTGTCTTCCTTACAAGTAATTCTGAACCTTTCCAGGAGTAGCCTGGTTTTGTGCTTGGCTAAACAATTTCTTTTTAGAACAGAATTTTCCAGGAGGATTTCACGTCCTAGATTAAACCTCAATGAGTTTAAGAGTTTGGGCAGGTTCCCTTGTGACTGTCACTGCAAGATAGACTTTATTACAATTATTAGATTCTTTAGCCTTTCAAATTGGGGGAGAAGTGGAGAGGAAAATAAGAACCCAAAAACTTGCCAGTCTAGGAGTAATTTTGCCTTGTCCCTCCCTAACTGCATTTCTTCAGTTTCCCTGGCCTCTTCCTCCCATTACACTTTCATTGAATAAACAGATTGTTCCTTTGGGAAACAAGTGAAGGAGTAGGGGAAGAAAAGAAACACGCCTGTTCATCTTGTCAACTTCCAAGGAATAATGCATTTTGACTTGAATGAATAATGCTGGGGAGAAACCAGGGACTCCTGAAGGAATGAGAAACCCTTTTCAGTCTGTCATATACGGAATATAAATACCAACCCTGGCTTCACAAAATGCACATTTAATTCCAAAACAGAAAACACCTAGTTATAAAAACCTACACAGGTGGAACATGACATTTACTGGCTTTTAGATGTGTTTAGGCCAGCTATATGAGCTCAGTTCACAGGTTATTCTTTCTCCTTAGCATTATTTCTTTATTTTTTCAAATCAGTGAGATGTGTCATTCTCCATCTCATTCTATGCTTTCCAAAAGAGAGATGAAGAGGATAAATTAAGCTGTCTATAGCAAGGTATGTAAAACTACAGTCTGAAGTCACTTTTCAGTATGTCTGTACATCAGAGGGTACAGAATGCTCATGCACATCCCAGTAGTGCCATATACTTCACCTCCCTCTTGCAGGAGAGGCAATGGTATGTGTTCCAGGTCTCTTTTTTTTGGACTTGAGAATAGATCATTTTTAACTTCCTTGCACACCACCACAATTACAGAAGACACAGTAGCTTATTTAAATGCACTTTTGCTGGTGCCAGTGCTAGGTGGGGGAAGATTGAACAATTTTCCCGCCATCTGTGATTGCAGCCAGAGGATTTATTAGAAAATCAGATTTGCTAATAAAGTCAAGGAAGCCAAAATGCAGGGGTGGCAAGGATTTGGGATTCTTGGAAAATGGAATAAAACAAAAAAAAAAATCAAGGGAGCTCAAAGACAAGAGGACAAATCCATAGAAAAAGAGAAAGAGAAATGGGAAAATATGTCACAATTATCTTTTATAAATTAAAATACATGGGAAGAGGTAATGTCACTTTTTTCTACATGCTGTTTGCTTGCTTCCCAATATTGGCTAATTGTCTCCAGGCCCCTCTTTCTCCCATCTCTACTCCGTCCTTCTTCCAAAAGAAACCAGCCCAACAAAATAGCATTCCTTAACTCATTATACATCACCAAGATATCATCTGTTTCCTATACTTAGTGTATCAAATTACATATACTTAGTATATCAAATAACAGTATGAACTGCTGATGGTATTGATATCTGAAAATGCGGTCCCTTAACTGGAATCAAGAAACATAAACAAACAAATACATATACATGTGTGTATGAATTTTTTGTTAAAAATTGATAGATATATTGCCATAGCTCTAAATACTTAACTACAGCATAATTTTGATGGCCATTTTACAGTCATTGCTTTGTAACTACTGATCTAAGTGTATTTCAACCAGGCAAATTTTGCTGTTGGGCACATTGAGACTGTAACAGCTGAAGACAAAATGGGAGTAACATGGAAGGAGAGTACAGCAGGAATGATTTTCAGAGACACTGTGGAAAGCTGCTGCTGCTCCAACATCTTTCTAAAAGGGAGAGTATAGGGTTAGGGTCAGCTCTGCTTCTTTGTCTAGAGCAGGACAGCAGAAGTACCTCCTGTGAATACTTCCCATTTCCTGTGGCCAGGGATGAGGCAACAACAATAGCTTCAAGCCTGAAGTGTGAAAACTGGATTATGCCCAAGCCCAGCAGAGAATCAAGGAGGAAGTAAAGCAGGCTCTTGTGGGCTCAAGAACAAGATATATCACACATGTCACTTTCTGGGAGAGGAATAATACTGGCCATTCATTACCTTCTCTTCCGAGTCCCCTGGCTGGCAGGTAATAACTCCATCTCGTGAGCCCCCAGCAAATGTTGCTTTGCAGTTTGCAAGCCACTGTTTTCAGAAAGAAATTAAAGAAAATATGAAATAAGATCTATGTTTTGATTCAAAGAAAGATAAGCAATATTTGAGTTCCACAGCACATCATGTAAATTTGCAATTGCATTTTTCATTACCACAGACTATGGCAATTTGCTTTGACTGTAATTTAAAAACTGTAGTCTTGATTTCTATTAGTATTCCAATTGCATGAACTAAGAATATTAATTAATGAATAAATAGGAGAGAGACCAAGGATATTAAAGATACAATTGTTTCCAATATTAAGAGTTACAATAGCTACTTTTTAGTTCTAGTTCAAATATCCCGGAAGAAACATTCAATGAATCCAGTATCTGAACATGTTTTTCTACTGAATGTTAGTTTAAACAGATCTGAGTGGATGTGCAGTTTCCTGACATAGCCTAAGTATATAGACATGACCAAGAGCATAGTTCAGCATACCGAGAGTGTTGCCTCTTTCCTGTTGTTGTAAGTGTCCAGGTACTCCTGCAGCTCTAGAACACTGAACTTCAGCTTTTCAAGAAGGCCACAAGAGAGCAGCTGGAGAAATTAAATCAAAGGGTCTGTAAATGTCACTATAAAAGAATGCAAATATTGGTAGACAGTATAGGGAAGATATTGCAAAAGAATACTTAGATTTACATATACTAATACTGAAAATTATTTACATTTATGCAAAAATCTTCATAACTAGAACACTATACTGAAAAGTCAACACCAAAAGTTGCGCCTATGATAATGTGGAATTGAAATTGTGCTCTGTGTTTAATGACTTAGTAGAGGACTTCTCTAAAATGAAAGAATACACAAAGCAGTTTCTCTCCACAGCTCTCTGATGAGATAAGGTACAGCTCTTCCATGGTCACAGCAGTGAGCTCAAGATTACACTTGGCCAGTTTCTACCTCTAGATTTCAGTGTGGGAGGTCATGCTGTCCTGATGGATAAACATGAGCCAGAATGAAGACAATGAATCTCATTCATTCCCTAATATACATTTTTATAGAATTATAAATAACTGGCGTTGAAAAAGACTTCCAAGATCAAGTCCAACCTTTGACAAATACCATCATGGCCACTAAACCATATCACAAAGTGCCACATCATCTTGTTTTTTAAACACTTCCAGGGATGGTGACTCCCCTGGGCATCCTGTTCCAATACTTCACACTCTTTCAGTGAAGAAATTTTTCTAACCTGAACCTCCTCTAGCACAACCTGATGCTGTTCCCTCTTGCCAGGGAGAAAAGGCTGCCCACCACCCTGACTGCACCCTCCTTTCAGGCTGTTGTGGAGAGCAATAAGGTCCCCCCTGAGCCTCCTTTTCTCCAGGCTGAGCACCCCCAGCTCCCTCAGCTGCTCCTCACAGCACTTGTGCCCCAGACCCTTCCCCATCTCCGTTGCCCTTCTCTGGACACGCTCCAGCCCCTCAATGTCTTTCCTTCAGTGAAGGGCCCAGAACTGAGCACAGGATTGGAGCAGCTCCCCAGTGCTGAGTACAGGGGGACGGTCACTGCCCTGCTCCTGCTGCCCACACCATTGCTGAGCCAGGCCAGGATGCCATCGGCTGCCTTGACTATCTGGGCACACACTCTGGCTCATCTTCAGCCAGCACCATCCAGCTCACATCACAGTTGACTCAAATGAAACCACTGCACATATTACCATCTTTCATGCTGAACTACGTAAAAATTAGCAGCTTCTTTTTCATTTGTGGAGCCAACTGGGTCCAGTAGGCATCTGTTTTATATTGGGATTTGGCACACAAGCTCAACACATCATAACTGTTCTATGAGTCTATGGTTTTTTACTGACCGTCTGTCACTACTTACCTAATAAAGTAATACAGAAAATGAATGGAAATACGTTTCTGAACAGGAGATAAAAAATATAAGGTAGGAAGAGAACTCCTTTCTGACATATCTGTTCAGGAGCTGCTCAAAAGTGAAATAGCCAGTAAAATAACACACTGCAATGAAGTACATGCCTTTTGAAAGGAATATACTCACTGTTTCTGCATCTACAAAGAGGGTGGGACATTCTGAACATGATGTTAACATTTGAGAAGACCTCACGAACTTGGAGCCTATTCCTCTCAAGTTGTCTCCCAGGTAACTAGCTGCATCACAGGTTAGGAAGCAGAATCTTTTCTGAATATTCTGGAAAGCAAAATACAGTTTATTACATTATTTACTCAAGTATGAGCGTCTTTGCTTTGTAAACAAATGGCATGGTTGTTTTTCTTTGCATAATAAAGTGCAAAAGAGACCATCTCCCTGTGAAGAACTGAATGACTGCTCTAGGATACTGAATAAGAGTTATTATGCTGGAGACAGTGTACAGCTGGGCAGCTGTGAAACTAATTACAGAGTTCATCATAACCTGCTACTCATATACATTCTTTCCTGTAAAGATAAATCAATCTTTATAAGCCTTTTAGCCACACGTAGGTTTTTTTCTTGTCTCTACAGGGTTAACAGAGTTGATCAGCACATTACTTTTCCTGCCCATTCCGGGCATTGTTTTGGTAATATTCCTGTCAAGTGGCTAATCACATTATATAATGGACAGACTACTTCCAAGCAGCAGCACAGAAAAATCAGAAAAAACCTTTTGTTTTCCCCTGTGGGAAGAACCTTCTTACTAAAACTTTACTGCTGTTTGGGAAGATTCCAGAAATACTGCACTGCATCCAGGAATTATTCTTCTCAGCAGATTTTTTTAATGTTTTGAGTCCTAAACCAGTCTAGTCTTCCAGAAACATTCTAGTGCTTTTCAGTGACTAATATATAAAGTGAATAATGAATAAAAATAATATATTAAACTTGCATTAACTGAAACAATGATTTTTATAAATACCCATCAGTTTTCACAGCCCAAATATATCTCACTAAGGCCTAGTGCTCAGCAGTTAGGAGCAACATGAGAATATTTTTAAAAATAAACATACGCAACATTTTTATATGATTCATTCCAAGTTACCAAAGGCATTTCTCTGAGGAATGTAGGTTAGGACCTGTACCATTAAGTATGCCTCACTGGAGAGAAGCACTTCCCAAATGCCAGTCTGGATGATACTCATAGAAGTAGCCTGTTACTGCTCCTGCACTGGTGCATGGAAGTTAAGTACCTAAAATCAGGTGAGCTGAATTCAGACTTAATTGATAACAAAAGCTGTTGGATTGAATAATTTTCTCTAAATGCTAAATAGGCCCTCACACTGGACATAGGCTATACATTATCAATGATATATAAAATGGTCGGAGTTCCTGTACCAATCAATTTCTTAACTACTTATTTGTGAATCTCTCTCAAAAGCATCTCAGCTGCCAATCTGAGCACAGTTAGGACCAGGCAGACTGATACTGGTCTTACTGTGTCCACCATCTTACTTCAACACAGAAACAAAGTGCTACACACCTCACTCAGCACATGGTACAGATTCTCTGCTTCACTGAGTCTGTTAGAAGCAAGGGGTTATCACTAATTACTACCAAACCAGTTAAATTATTATCTTTATAAGCAACTAGCAGAATCATCTGAATCACAGGGCTTGGTGACAACTGAAGATTTACTACAGTGATGTCTTCTGGAAAGAAAGATTCAGCCAAATCTTCATGAAACTGTTGCTGATAACTCTCCCTGCAAAGCAAAGAGATCTAGATTTGATCTTAACCAACAGAAAAGACCTAGCTGAGAAAAAAATACGTGGAAGGAAATTTAAAATGACAGATTATGAAAGAGAATCCAAGAGACATTGGTTGAAAAGGACCTCTGGAAAGTATCTGATGCAACCTTCAACTCTAAGTGGAACTATTGCTGATCCCAGATCGTGTCAGATGTGTTTTAACTAGCTGAGCCTTAAAATCTCCAAGGTCAGAGCTTCCCCAAGGCAACCTGTTTAGTTGCTGCAATGCCCTCCGAGGGAACAACAACAGAGTTTGTAAATCTGAGGCAGTGAAGGAGACAGATTACAGAAAAAGTAATAGATATTCTTCCTCTACTCTCTTCCTTTTCAGATATTCATAAAAGCAACAATCAATCTACAGCTAAGATGATAATGATCTTGAAGTGAGTGTTCTAAATTATTAAGTGTGAAACAGTGACAGACTGTACTTTGTTATCTATGTATAATACTTCACTAAATGTATTTATTTTGTGATTACACGGACTAACAGTTCTGTAATAAATTATCATCTCAGCTATGTCCTTCTGAGTGCTACAGGGGCTGAAATCTATCAAGCAAGGCCTGAATACAGTATATATTTTATGAAATGGGATTATTGTGAATAGTAATGCCAGCTGTCAGCATATTATGAATAAATATATACCTACGTATAGTCACTGTGCTTTATGGCCATGTAAATAATAAAAAAAATATTCTCAGGAAGTTTTTTCTTAACCTCAGGTTTCCTCTCCTGGGAAGAGGACTTTAGATAACAAAAGGGCTTGATAGTGGAAGGTACTTGCTAGATCTTAAATCTACTTGTTGTGCAGCTGTCTGGTCTGATGAAAGACATTTAATTTGAAGGAATACAAAGAGTCAGCAGTAAAGATAATCCAGAGATCTCTGACTTCTGACTCAACTTTACAGGAAAAGTACTTGAATAATTTCAGGAATTTTAAACAAGTTTAATGTGCTGTGGGCAAACATCCAAGATACCATTAACTTGATACAGGTCTGAAATGTAGGTGCCCTGGGAAATGCACTTCTTTCACTTCACCAAGTATTTAGTTGACAAGCTCCTCCAAACAAGGATTTTGTTTCACAGTCAAGTATTTTGGCAGTACTTTGCATTGCAAGCTTAGCACATACAGAACTTGTTTCTGAAATTTCCTGTTAATGAGGGTCAAAAGTCAAAGCTGGCAGATGAGAAGTAAAGCTTAATAGTGCAAACAAAATACAATTCCAGGCTGGGAATTGGGATAAGCTGGTATCTTACAAAAAAGCTAAGGGAAAATAATACTCCTATGATTTAACACTGAAAAGAAAAACAAAAATTACTTTTATAAACTAAAAATATGGCAGTGACTCCAGCTAAAAATTGTGACTTGTTGGTATTATTAACACCTTTTTCTTTCTCCTCCAGTATCAACTGAAGAAAATGAGTAGGGTATCTTCTCAATATAGGGCATGCACAACAGCAAAGTGTGTGCATACTAGGATTGGAGTTAAACACTTTACAAGTAATGTTTAGGTCTTTCATTACACTGTAATATTTATTTAGTCTTCAGAAGTGTGCCACCGGTTCCTTTACACCTCTTCCAAGAGGAGAATCAAGGACAAATAAGTCTCCTAACACTCAGACAAGGCTATTAACCTCTAGACTGAGGTTAAGACAGAAAAGCTGACATCATGAATAAACACAGGATTAACACTCAAGTCAGCGCTGGGTTTTTTTTCTTCCAAATGGTTATTTATCAGTGTTTAAAAGAATGTCTATAAGACATGCATATTTACAGTGGCATAATGTTTAAAGGAGGACAATGTGCAGGTAGATAAGACATACAACTCCAGTGGAGCACAGAGGAAACATGATGAAGAAGGATAGGATGCTTCTTTCATATCAAGTTAGTCTTAAACATATGAAAAGATCTTGAACTGTGTATTTATTAGCAGGGTACCCCTTGTTAATAAAACATTGTGTAGTCTGAGATCATAGGTACTTAAACCCTGTAGAAAGTTACCTGGCTACAGCTTTCACTGCTGGAGATGCTAAACATCCTGCAGCCACAGGAGAAACAATTAAAAAATACTTTAAAATTAATTACAGGTAAAACCAGACAATCATTCCTTAGAACAACTTGTACATTTGACTTGGTCTTTTCTTATCTTATCTTATCTTTTGGCAAGATTCTTATCTTCGCAAGCATACAGTTTTAGAAAGGAGAAATGTATTTCTAGTCTTCAGAATCAGTCTCTGGAATTTATGTTACATGAGGGCAGCTGGGTATTTCTATTCAGACGGGTAGGTACAAACCATTTAATTATGCTGACATGTACACGGACACAGTCAGATTTCAAGAGTTTGCAATAAAAGAACAGATTAACCATAGTTTAAGATTATAAAGGTTATTTCCTTGTCTCTTGTAGTTACAGTTCCTGCCATCTGTTTGTGAAGTACTGAAGAAAACACTCTTTAAAGTGGATCTGTAATTTGCAATATGACCTCCAAATCTTCAAGTATGAGATACATAGTATTTTCATGACAAAACTGGTTACAGAAGACAGTAAGCACAGTAGACACCGGAATGAAAATGTAGTGCAGCAATTCTGCAGTATGCAAGATTACAAGGGTGGTATATCTAGGGGTTCATTACTGGGGCTGCTATCAAATTGCTATGAAATACTAATTGCCACACACAAAAATTATGATTTTGCATCTTAAATTCATTTTCTCACCTTAAACAGGGAAGAGAACACATGAAATGTATAAACTGCACAGGAACCATCGGAATCACACATGAGTTGGTTGATATGACTACGCCAGGCTTCCTCTGCATCATCACACGCTGCTGGCTGAAATGCAGCAAGGATGGCGGAAAAAAATGGTGAGGGAGGAGGGGAGGCATTCCGATCAACATCTCCAAAACTGAAGGAGAAAACAGAAAAAGGTGATGAAAGGAGAATACCAAGAAGGTGGCAGATAAAATACACTATAACAGAGAGGTAAAAATACAGGATCAATTACAGCACCTTCCTAAAAATATTAATGAATCTTCAAATTACTTTTGAAGGTTGACAAGATGTTGGCTACAATGAGAAAAACCTCAAAATCAGATTCCCTGTCTTCAGGCCATTATCATCTATCTTCCTCCATCCCAGAACACTTGAATTTTTTTCTTGTACCATCATTTTGCAGAAGAAGGCTGAAACTTCACAGGAGAATAAAGCTCTCTCTCTCTCCCTCCCCAGGCAAACTGCATCTAACTTGGCATGCAAAATCTGAAAGAGCTCCAGATGGCATGTAAAAAAGTCTTAAAGCCTTTTTATAACATATACTGGAGTCCAGCAACACTCACAAGCAGCCTTAAGAGTATATAGCTGGGATTTTTAACAATACTGAGACTTTTTTTCATGAGAAATCAGAAGGATGATTGTTGTATGTCTGATCTGTTGAAAGGTACCTAAGTAGTATCTCCATTAATGCAAACCTTTAAAATCCTTCTTTCATTTTAATTAAGCATACTATATACATAATGCCTAGCTGAATAGATGTACGTAAATATTGTATCTTATTTTTCCTAGAATGAAAAGCTTGGTTTTGTTTTGCTTTTTTTTTTCAGTTGTGTGATAATTATGCAGGTAATTAGGGCATTGTCTTCTCATTGCTCCAAACTCACGATAATTTTATAACTCCTGTGGCTAAAACATCAATTCCATTAACAACCACCTAGTTATCATTTTGTTGTACATTCTAAAAGACCTTGTGAAAATAATAGTGCATCAAAGTACCTAGCAAGAGCAAATTGTTCCAGCCTGTCAGCTTTCTCTTCAGTTTCTGTCATATCCAGACTAAGGCTATCACTGCATTCAAATGCTCCAGGGAGTTCATTTGTAGACCCTGAAAGGTCATCCTCATGGGCTGCTATATCTTGTTCTTCAGGTACAGCTTCAGCCTAGGGGAGTGAATGATGATGTCTTAGAAAACAGCAAATTAGTAAGTTAATTCCTCTAATAAATAGAAAGCATTTAATGAAAAAACCCATCTGACATCTCATTAAACTGCACAGATATACAGCCACAGGTTATAAATGACATGAGTCAATTTACACTTCTTCAAAAATCCTGTATTTGCTCAACTTTCTGTCTTGGAGTAATATAATTTTTAAGACAATTTTTCAACTTGTCTAGCAAAGAATTTCAGATTCCAATGCATGTAGCAACATAGCAAGGAAGTAATTTTTCAGGAAAAACAATAGGGTTCTTGTTACTGTCAGTCTGTCCTTGTCACTTAACACTTTATAGTGTCCAAGACTGTACTAAAGCCTCTCAGAATGTATTGAAAACAATCACTGTCTGGAAGACTACATGCATGTTTAGAAGGGGGAATTAATTTTAGCATGTCATTTACATTAAAGAGGAATCTAAGCATTCTAACAGGCCATCAAAAGGATTATGCTTAATTTCCTTCCTTTTTCATCTATCAGCACTTAAAGCTCATGATTTCTTTTCAAAACACTCAAATTTCTCTCGCATTTTTAGTCTGAACAAGTTTGTTTTTAGTCTTTTGGCTTTTGCCTGCCTCATCCATAGCATCCAAAGCAGTTCCTGTAGGGATGACTGCAGAGGGTTGCTCAAACCTTTGTGCACATAAGCCCATGTGCCTGTACATACATGTGTCTGGAATTAATAGGGAGGGAAATCTGTGGCAAGTGGAATTAAATGAGAAAAGTGGCCCCCTGCAGTTTATCAAGTCTGTTTGGATCCCACAGATTAATTATGGGGGATTAATTTGTAAAAATTAAACAAGACTTGTAACAGAGGGGATAGGATCAGAAATTAAGTAGAATAATCATTTGGTTTGCTTTTTTCTAAGCAAAAGAAATCGGAATCCTGAATCCAGGGAGGATGAAGTGAATCAGAGCCCAAACCATCTTGAAAAGAGAAATGCAATCTATAGGTTGAATTATCAGAATAGGAACCAAAGCACCTGGTAAAAAGTACAAATATTTCATGCTTATTCAAGAAGTAATTAGTAGTAACCACTTTGAAATATTCACTGCAATGACAGAGTTTGTAGGCAGGAAACACAATTTGATGGGATAGAGCAAGGGAGGAAGGAAGAGGAAGCAAAAACCTCCCACCCACGGGAGTCTAATATGATGCCCCAAAAGCAAAACATAAAAGTGAACTTTGAATATTCATGGAACATTGTAGTACACTTCCAGAAATAGGTGAGTTTCGTTAACTTGAAAAATACATAACATAGCATCATCTGAATTTTTGTAACCTTCATGGAATTATCCCACTATCTTTAACAGAAAATAAGCTTAACCGATTAAGTGCTGTTAACAACAGTATCTGGATTTTGGCATTCAAAAATCTAGGAAAAGGCCACATAATTGGTCTGTTTCTCTCAATTGCTGTAACCGTTTAAAGGTTGAGATATTTTTGGTTTTGCTTATGAAACAACAACTAAGCATTTTGTAAATCACTAAAGAAGTAAAAAAAATTTCCTTTGCATTGGTGACACCTCATCAGCTCCCTGAAAAGATGAATTCAGAGGAAAAGAGAAACAGTAAAGAGCTCAGATTTTGTATTATGAAATTAAGTAAAAATTTTTTAGATGCAAGTTTCAAGTTTTCTGACTAAAAACTTGATAACTTCTTCTTTACACTGATTTCAAATTATTTTGAGTAGAAATACAGAAGTATGCACACTAGAAGAAAATACCTTTGAGGCAAAAAACTCATCAATAAGGCACTCTATGCTTACCAATTCAATCATCTTTGTAACAGTCATAACCTGGGCCGTATTTTACACCAATATCAAACCTGTACCAGGACTAGCTGAATTTTCCTGTCATTTCCACATGAAGCTGATCTGATTTTGCATTCTTCACTTACTTACTCCAAAGCTTTTCATTTTTGATGAATATTGGCACATGGGACATTAAAGCAATTTTGACAGTAAAGATTCCAAACCCCCAGACATACATTGAACTCCTAAGCCGTGATTTTCGGTTCTTCATGTACACACCAACTACTGCAGCTGGATGCATGAAATCAGCTGCAGTTACCACCTGCAAACATATCTGTTCTGACTGCTGCTTCCTGAACTGAAATTCTGCCAGCTTCTGCTGTTTATGGTTGTTATGTGGTTACTTGTCTACCAACAGTTGCTTTGACAAATGATAATGAGTTTACCTTCTCCACAGCTACTGTGTGGAGAGATTCCTCTCCTATCCTATACTTACAAACACTTCCCTCCTCCTGTCCTTTCTTCTTACTGCAGCAGTTTCTGACACAAACAATTTGCTCAATATTCAGTGCAATTCCAACCTCCTTTTCTATGACCTCTTTTGTAGAAGTTTCCATTACTTCTAAAACATGCAGTGCTAGCAGTATCAATTTTTTGTCTGGCTGCATTTGGAGGGGGAAAGGGCAAGAAGGAAAGCCAACAATTACAGAAGATACATTCTTCCTCTGCCCCAGTCCCATAAACTGCTCTTTCAGCAGAAGTCACACAATTTAGACATGACAGAGAAGCTTTACTGACAGAAGTCTAAAGTATCATCAAGCCACTAATTCACACACACTCCCCAAAACCAGATTATATTTCTGGAGAGACACTGAAAGGAGCAGGTTCACCTCATCTCTCATGAGCAAGTATTGTCAAACAGAAAATTAAAGAAACCATTCCCATATTGATAATGATTTACCAACCTTGCTCTGTCTTCCATCTCCTGATACCATTCTCTGAAATACACTGTGCTGAACATGCTTGTTGTATCCTTGCAAACCCTGCCTCCCCACCCCCAGGATGGTTTAATATTGTGGTCATGAACTTAAAATTTCTGTGTGTCTGCCAAAAGGCAAGTACTGAATCCAGGGCGCACAACTGTACAATAGGTCCCCACATATAAAAATATTTCAGAGAATACACGCATACACCCACCACATGAGCTGGCATATTGTTCTTTAATTCAGCATGAAGAACAAAAGAATATTGCCTTGGAGTTGTAACTTGTAGCCAGTTCATGAACTTTGTCTTCTGATGAGCTTGTAGGTTCATATGTTGCGAAACATATTTAAGAAATGATAAATAAAATCTCTTAATGAAGAAAGTGCAAGTAGAAAGGAAATGGTATGAAAGTACAGTAGTGCATGACTGCACTGTACTATGCCATTAGACAGAGGAACCAGAATTTACTTGATTTCACAGATCCCTTTATGAAAGTGTAAGCAAAAAAAATTCTAATGGTGTTACATAAAATACATTCCAGTTGGAAAAGAAAGAAAAGAGTGTATTCACCTTAGGTCCTTCAGACACCTGGAGATTATTCATACCAGGCAAAGACACATCAAAGCTGGATGTTCCCATGTTAAAATGATGAGGGTCTGCTGAGGTTGTGTCACATGATGTAGAAAGCGAGTCAATATGATTTGCATCCTCAGATGGGGAAAGATTAATAATCTGTTTAAAAGACAACAAAAGCACAAAAGAACTGAGTATGCAGCTACCCTACCACAAGCTGCTTTCATGAACATGCAAAGCAGTCAGTCTTAAAGTGCAGTAACAGACACAACCCCTTCAATATTTCTGTCATAAAAATTTTATTAAAAGCACCCCAGAAGTAAACAATGAAAATTTGATACTGTTTACCAATCTGGATTCTTGTTCAATTTTTTTAGGCATGAAATTCATCAGAAAGATTTACCATTGGCCAATTATCAAAAATTGTCCCAAAGTAAATGATGATTCCTGTGTTTCAAACTTTGCATTAAAATTCCTGTTTACCTTTGCAAATAAGGGAAAATGAACCCACCAATTTCAGCTCATTAGATTGCACCTGGGCAGAGGAAAGTAAAAGCCCAGCTTATTTAAACCCACCACCCAATCTGTTCCTGAATTTCAAGTTTGCAACTTACTAGGTCTGAGTTCTCCAAGATTTGGCTGGTGGTCAGGTCCTCCTCCTCTGATGACTCATCCGAGTCCTCGTGGTTCATTTTGTTCAGGCTGGGTGTGCTCCCTGAGAGCTGGTTCTCTTCCATCAGCTGCATGTCACACTTGTCCAGGCTGTCCAGGGACCGTCTGCGCACTCCCCAGTTGAAGTTGTCCATGCTCTCACCCTGAAATCAGACAGAGAGTCCATTTGCTTGATATAAAACTAATCATATGCTAACTGCTGATCAAAGTTAGCTCCAGAAATATTTTTATGTAAAAATACAGTAAAAACTTGAAATAAGCATTATCTTGCTTGTTCACCTGGAGATAAGAGCAGAAGCATGGAAATGGCAGTTAATGGCACTCAATCTTTTCAGTATTAGGTATTTTTCATGCATTTGCCAATTTAAGAATTTGGGTTTTTAAGTCCACATAGACACACTCCGCAATACCAGTACAGCAGTGACACACAAGGGAAAAGTCTGAAAGCAATTTTAAAGGATTTTTTCATGATGCTTAAAAGTATTAGAAGCACAGTTCATACCAATGGTTCAATTACAAAACTTAAGTTAAAGATTTTAGATTCTTTGCTTTATCTACATAACCATAATGATGAGTAGATTTGAACAAACAATACACAAAGAATGTAATACCTTAAGCAACACACCTTTTAAACTCTTATTCTAGGCCCATATTGCTTATTTTTGAATCTACTTGAATTATTTTAAACTATATTTTGGGAATAGCCTGATAAACATTGCCTGTGATCTCACATTTTGAAAAGGACACAGTCAAATGGACCAAACATTTTATATTTATCAGCTTTTCAGTTCCGATCCCACACACAGTTACATAAAGCGGAGTGCATTAAGCAAATTGTGTAACCATTTGTTAGGCTGGTGAACTAATATAAAGATCACTTGATTTCTTTCATGTATAAAAAATGATAATTAGTTTTCTATCAATTTCCCATTTATTTACTTTATATATTTTCCAGTGGACCATATGCCTTTTCCCTGATTGCAATAATATCTTGCTCCTTTCCTAAGTCTAGCCAGGTTCCTCTCGGGCAAATGCAGGACCACATCCACAACTGCTCCTGCCACGGACCTCCAGAGGCAAAAGGGGACTTACATAGCAAGAAAGGTCTCCCCAGAAGTATTCAGATGCAGTTTTGGGTGCTTTATCTAAGTGAAAGCCCTCAATCCTGCATCAACATGGGAAGGAAATTTACAGAGAAAAATGTTTCCTTTTAAGGTTCAGGGCTGCCTGTTTTAAACAAGATCCAGTAAGTTGCAATGCTCTTAAATAAGCAAGTCAATTGGTAAAAATTCAAGCTAACATTGATATTATAATATTAATTTGAAAAAAAAATTATGGTTCTTCCTAAAAAATAATATTATTATCAAATAACGGATTATTTCCTTGGCTTATGCAGATCAAAATTATGTGCAGTCATTGAGAAAGAGGTCTCAGTTCAGTAAGGTCCCTTAAGCAGAGTTGTGATTTTTAACACTGGAGTGATGCCCTTTTGGGACTACTCAAGTACTTACTGAATGGGGACCAAACTGCACAACATGAAATGAATTAAATTGTAATCTTACCTCCTTAACAATCAACAAACTTGCATGAATTGATCTTATTTTGCATCGTTACCATTTAATGCAATGGACTGTGGATTTTGAAAAGGAGGGAAAGTTCAATTTCATGGCATTAAGCTCACTGTTTCATAAACAAATGATGAAAATATAAAAAATATTTTTAAGAAAAAAGACAACCCTTGCAATTTACAAAAACATTTAAAACTAAGGAATGCACTATAAGGAAGAGAAAATGAAGATGAAATTGTTATGAAGCTTGGCACATTATTGGAAGAATGCTGTGTTTTCATCATGGGACTGGTATCATTTGGTAATTTTGTGTGGAAAGAGAACATAACACATCTGACTTAAGAAGTCAGGCCTCTTTAATCATAAAAATGATTGTTCAGTTCCAAGCTATTTATTTTAATAAATTCTTTGGTTGTCCATCCTCCCCCTCAAAGGCTGGAGGACATATGTAGCAATGAGACATCCTCTACAAACACACCAATTACTGAACAAACAAATGACAAAATGACATAAATAAGCAAGCAAGCAAAGATGACCGTCATCACACCTTTATCCTCATGATGCCTAGTAAAGCCATCAGTAAATTTAGCAGCCAATGTCTATGGGAATATTTCTTGTTGTAGATTTATTCTGCAATGCCTTAAAGAAAGAAGCCAGCAAAGCGAAGAAAAACAAAAGGGACACTTCCAGGGCATGCAGTTAGAAAGGGTAGTGAATTAAAAGTGAGGGAAAAGGGTAAAAGAGATGAAACACTATAACTCAACTACCCATAGCATTTGGACTAGCACAAATTTGCTACAGGGGCACCCAGAACCATACTGAATTTAAACAAGAGGTCAGCACATGCCTATGAAGATGGAGTTGTTGTTTTTGTAGTCTATTTAGCAATCTTTCTTTCACACTTAACAAGAAAGGGCAAAGATTGTATTTGAGAGGCTGTTCATTTTCATCTACAGCAGAAACAAAGGCATCTCCTTTCTGAAAAGTCACATGTGATAAACATCAATTCAGAGGAAAAGAGTCATGTTGTTTAGTGTGTCTGGCCAGCAGTGAGCTGGTACCACATGGAACTTCCTACAGTCACCACCATCTGGTAAAGGAGCAGATGTGCCCTTGCAGCTACTTCAAACTTTTATAATAGCCCAGGGGAAAGGAGAGACAGAAGGGAAAGTAATCCTGTGTTGGGGAGAGCAGTAAAGCTCCTCCACAGAGGCAATAAAAATCATGAAAAACTTCTTTCCCACAAGTTTTCATCCTTACTGTGTTGGCAAAGTCTGCAAAGTTAATGGAAACACGCAAATATTGTAGGATATAGGGAGAAGTATTGTGGAACTACATATTAAGGCACTATTTCCATATGGATGTATCTCTTACAGCACAGGCATTCTTAAGACAAAGATTTTTGGGGGTTGTATTTGCATAATAACTGATGTATAAACTATCAGAAACAGATATGAAAAATTCTATGGTTGCTGATTTCTGCATTATTTATACAACTCATTAAATGCTCTATCATTTCAGTTCTCTCTATACACTGACAAACTTAAAATTTAGGTCCCAAACTGACAATGACTGATGTGTCTTTTCAGTTTTCCTCATGGGGTAAATGAGTCCAGATAAGGTGGTAGGACCATACAGCTATATTAAATTAGGCTGTAGAAATTAATTTATTTCTTCAAATTAATTCAGCCTTATAGTAATAATGTAAACTATCTTAAGAGGTCTCAGACATCAGCTTTAGCAAGGCCCTAACAGGAGACAATATGCCACAACAGAAAGGGTGGAAATTACCCTTAAAATTTAATTTTATAATTAAAATCTATAATATATAATATATATTTTATATAATATAATTATATAATTTGCCCCTTCAAAAAAAGCGCCCAAACTCTATAAATAATGAAGTTTCTACACATTAATCATGCAAAAAATATATCACAAGGAGAAAGGGCTCAGTTTGAAAAAAACTGATCCTAGAATTAAGATATTTTAAAATTTGTGAACACTGTTGAACATGTCAAAAACAAACTTAAAATGAAGCAGAATTTTTGAAAAAGACTTCAAAAATATTTCTAATACAAGACAAAAAATGAAACACCTGTGAGAAATGCAAGCACACACACACATACGTACACGCACACACTCACCTACGTACACACTGAAGGGGGGAGGCAACAGCAAAACTAAGATGTTATTCTACAATATAAATTTGCAAGAAGGCATAACATACGCTGGCACATCTCAGTTCAAGTAGCATTCTTACCTGAAGTTCCTGGGTAGCAGATATAACAGATAGAAAAACAAATAGAAAGAATCTATGTAAAATCACTGCATTAAAGACATCATAGACAAACATTTGCCTACAATTTTAACAAATACTATCACAGAATCTTCAACTCTACCTTTTAAGTCTGAAATTAACTATTTTTTGCTCTCATATCTTTAGGAAATTTCAAACAAGTATACCTTGTGGTGTGTGATCCAAGCATCACTGGCCTGTTAAAATCATACACACTTTTTTGGACTGGTGTTGCTCTTGCTAGCTTTAGCTTTCTAACACTTCAGTTTTCTAACACTAACAATATTTTATGAAAAAAAATGAAACACACTCAGATATGATGTAAATGTTACAGTTTCAACTCAGTCATTAGAGAAGTAGCTTTTTCCACCAGGTCTGAATTTATTTTTAAAACAATAGTAAGTCAAGTCTTGGGACTTGGGAACTGGGGAACGCAATCCATGGCAATTTAAAAACCACTAAGTGAAACTCAACATCTTTAATTTTACTTCACATAAAACTAGAGGAGATTGGTATCTGTTTCATGACCAACTTAAGATGATTAGGATATCAATTAATTTAGGCTTCAGTCTTGAAATTGTCCACATATATAAAAAAAACCTTTGCAGTGTCACAATCCAGGAAAGCAAATTTATTTTAAAAGGAATTGTTCTGCACCATTATATATGCTCTCTATATGGTTTTAACTGGTGAAGAGAAGAAAGAAGAGAAAGAAGAAATTCCTGAATTTCAGTGGACAAGAAGTTTACAAGTCATCTTCCATCAAAATTGCAGTCCTGCATCCTTGTAATATCTTGAAAGCATTTAAGACACAGAAATTACTGCAGCCGGTAAATTTTTGCCAAACAACCTGGCATTATTGTTGTATCAGTCATCCTTGTTTGTAACCTTGAAGCTCCTTCAATATTTGTCTAATGTATTTTCAACCACTGCTGCCAACTACTCATTCAGTTTGGTGGTGGGTTTTTTTGTATTTTTTTCTCTTTTTTTTTCCTTCCCCTTAGCAAAGTCATAAGCAGCTGTGAGCCAAGATTACTAATTTTGATACAGAAATTCATGACTTGGAAAAATAAGGACTTTGGGGTATTTTTTTTCCCCCATTTCTTCATCCTTTCTCTTCATTGGAAAACAAAATTCAGATGTACAAGAGTTCACATCTGAGTGTTCTGTTTACCTTAAAATTATTTTACTACTGTAATACAAATACGTAAAAAAATTAATATTTCTTCCCATACATATGTTCTTCTCAGGGCTAAGAGTGATGACTGAAAGAATTCATGCTAAAAACAAGTCCAGATTATGCCAAGTTATTAAACTCTAGGTTTGCTGAACATCTGAGTCTTATGTCCTTCAAAAAAACTAACAATTTCTGAATTTTTAAACAGCAACAAAATTGTTAGATTTGTTTGGCAATGCATATTAATTTTTAGTCTTTCCTGATCAAATAGAAAGAAATACCCCAAGTTTGATATTAGCAAGGTTAAAGGGTGTAGCCTCCAAAAATTTATCAGTTCTTCAAATTTTTCCCTTCAGCAGTTTCAGCTCAAGGTGAGCTGACAGGCTTCACCTGTCAAGACTTGATCTGGGTGCTCAGGATTTTGTTTAGCTCCTGCATGAAATGATGCAATCACAGACACCTCAGCAGAGTGGAAGGTACATCTCTAAGTGATTTCATCGGCAGTTGCAGGAATAACAGCAGCCTGAAGGCCTGAATTAATGTTTCAGAGGGTTCCTTATTTGGAAAATAAGGAAAATAAATTCTTATTTTCCAAAACAGATTTGGAACAATTTAATTTTGTATGTTTTTAATTAGCAAATATATACATTTTCCTAACAATTTAGACATTTATAAACTGTATTTAAAATAAGTTCACTTAAAAATAAATTCACCAAAAAGGTACTAGAAGAGAAGCCTTATTTTCCACTAGCAGTTTTGCAGTGTTTCCTAAAGTAGATTCAGAAAGGAAGGGTGTGGTAGTCTTTTTACTGTTACGCTACTGAAATAAACACTAAGTGACGATCATAAATAATCTGAACTTTAAAGTACATTTATAGTTACACAGTTAAAGTTTTATGTTACAAGAAGAAAAGTGTTCAGCAGAAGGAGTATATAAGTGTTTTAATATAAAAAGCTGCTCAGAGAAAATATACTGTACCTCCCCATCTTCCAGCTCAACATCTAGGAAATCAAAGTCCCTAAAGACTCTGAATTGCTGTTCACTGTTTGAATCATCCATGTTCTCCTGCTCCCTTGTTCCGTCTTCTGAAGAGACCAAGCTTGTCTGGTGCTCAATCAGATCCAAATCACCACAGGAAGAAAAAATCACCTACAATTCAAAGGATTTCTTTTGTTACAAACTGTTCCCTCTGGTTGTTTCTTCCTAAAAGCTGTAATTGGTTATTCAGAAGACTGTATTTCCAGTACACACCTAATTCCTTCACTGAGTATTTTTAGAACACTCTTTATTATTTATGTTGGACAGGTGCCTTCAGATTAAACTTGTACAAAGAAACAACTTCATACTGTGGGAACGCATCCAAGAGTATTACAGCTACCTCCTAATGGCTGCAGATTGATGTTGCCTGGATGTTTGTATACATATATAGGAACAAAATTCAGAGAACTTAGTAGAGAAAATACTGTCAAGGGGATGATACAGTAAGTTCATTTAAAAAAACCCCTCCTTTGTTAAAAAATATGTCAAGACTAGAAAATAAAACAAGCTATAATTTTTTCTTTCCAATAAGAATACTTGTATCTGCAATTTAGTTGCAAAAATTAAACAGTTCCCATCTTGCAGAAACAAAGGACCTGCTCTCCATAATAAAAGCGACATATACCATGTTCACAAACATTCAGAAATTTTTCTTTTTTCTGTAGAAAGTATTTAATAAATACTTTAAGAGCTTCCTGGATGATCAATCATCCTTTTCCTGGCACCAGATAACACTAATTTTTAAAGAGTAATATCAGAACTAGTGTCTAATGGAAAAATCAGACACACACACCCTTTCCCCTCCCATTTTGTTTCTGTAATTCGATTTTTTACTTTATAAAGTTTCTGGATTGGTAATACAGAGGTCAGTACTCTCTACCCACTGAGATGACAGAAGTAAAACCTACAGCATCACAGATTCTCACAGAAAAACCACTCATAGCTCTCAAAGTAAATCTTCTTTAAGTATTGTGTACAATTAATGAAGGGCCATTCACTCCTGTGTTCATATGCTGAGAAACACAGCCTGGGCCAGTACAAAAGTGACTGGGCCAGTCACATAGTGACTTCAAAACTATGCAAATCCAGTCAGCAACTCTGGGAAACACAGTTCTTCTGTGCTTAGGATATGATGAAACAAAGAACTGGTCAATATAAGGCTACTTACTGAAGGGTTTTTGCTCAGCCCAACTTCCTGACCACACAGGGAAAGGACATGCACCAGCTTTTCCTTTGTCCTTTTCTAGAAAACAAGATGTTTCTTGAGTGAGCATTTTTTTAACCACCCATTCTCCCTGTGGCTAGAAACATACATTAGCAATTTTTAATTAGGAGGAACCAACAAAAGAATTAGTCATTAAATGCTCAAAGGATTGCTTTCAGAGCAACTATGCATCAAAGAAACATAAAAATAGATGTTAATGATTTTGCTGTTTATTATATTTAAATTAGTCTATAAATTCCATTGAGTATATTAAGGAAATATTGGATCATATGCATCACTTCAAAAAGACAGTTTAGTAGCCTAAAATCAAGCACATGCAT
>CM031857.1:48317398-48578830 GCA_018697195.1 Certhia americana | reverse complement strand
AAAAAAAAAAAAAAAAAAAAAAAAAAAAAAAAAAAAAAAAAAAGAGAGAAAAGAGCAAAAAATAAGTTTATTCTGCATGGTTTTATTTTAACTGGCAGATAACCAAAATCATTAAGGTAATCAAATATCACTTCTAGGAAAACTTCTTTTTTTTAATTTCCCAAGAAAACAACTTTAATAATTGCACAAGCTATCTATCTGCTTCTCTTGCTAGTATCTGAACTCATCTGTCACATTTAAAATCTGACCTAGACTTTAGAGGTCTTAAAGACATGCATTTCCTGCAAGCTGAAAAAACCCCAACTTTGGGAATGGAGAAGGACATAACTTAATCCATTTCTGAGTCCAAGAAGGACACTCAGCACACACACTCAGAGGGCTGCCACTGCCCCAGGCAGCCAGGAGTACTGCACAGGGCACAGAGGGCACAAGCATTTAAAGATTCAAGCATGTATTGTTCCAGCTGCTCTGACTGCAACTTGCTGATGAATAGTGGGCTACCTACCTGAGAGTACTGGGGTCTCTTCCAGCTCACAGGAACAAGGACATTGGAGTTAGATCCTGATGAGGTTGAAGAAGTGCTCCGGGTGACAGCCATTGCCCTGGGTTTTCCATCTCGCCCAGAAGAACTCTGCAGCTCATCATAGCGTCTCCCAATAATTGGAGTCTTAAACAGAGAGTAATTATTCAGTAGCACCCTGCTTCAGGATGAACTTAGAAGAGTCATATTGCTTCACGTGGAGGAAAAAGATTATTTTGAAGATCATATACAGGGATAAAACAAGAAGTGCAGCAAATTTCACCTTACTTGGTATGTTTCTTATTTTCCACTGCGAATATCTGAGTAGCAAATGCCATACTTCGTAGCCAGTGCTTATGTTCATGGATAGCTAATACTCAAAGCAACTGCCACACAAGTTCCTAACATAAGAACCAGCAAAAACCAAAGAAAGCTTACAAAGTTAATTTCAAATCTGCACTTCTTGCATATTTTTAATTTTTTTTCCTAAGAGTGCTGAATACTTTGGGCCTTTTCCAACAAGTATTGAAAAGCTTTCTTGGATTGACAATAGGATGCTCAGCATTTTCCAGAACTATACTGACAGGAAAGCAAATAGTACCTTTTATGCCTTTTCATGCTTGCATTTCCTTTTAACCTCAACAGCTCACTATTATCTGTACGAAATTATCTATAGTGCTGCAAACAGTTCTTCAACTTCTTAACAACAGAGTTGCCCACTGAAGTCACTAGGACCATTCAGTTCTATGAAGTCACAAGGGTTCGCAGGATAAAGACTGCTGAAAGAAATTCTAGTCAGAAATCAGAATTAAGGTGTTAAGTAGCAAAACTACAAAAAATACCTCTGAAATATCAAAATGAAACTCCAAAGTCTTCCCTGGTAGCTCCTTGGAGGCACTGTTCCACACTCGATGTATTTCCATTTTTGAAAGATCACTATGTTGATAGGAAGGTAGAACTAAACTGGCAGAACGAGAAACTACCAATTTCAGGATATTCAAGGCTTCTCTCCAGTGAATGCTCTAGAAATAATACATTTACTCAGCAAACAGAAAGCGAGATGCACACACATTCAAGATTATTTACATTTTCCAGTCATATTTTTTGCCACATAATTAAAATGTAGAATTGGAATATCCATATTCTTTGTCTCTCTTGGCCAGTGACAAAGTGTATAATTGCAGAATGATTTCAACCAAGAAACCAGACTTGCCTGAGACCAAGACTTGCCTAAGGTGCCACTTTTAGGGAACTGGCCCACAAGGTGTGAGACCTGGGGATAAAGCCAACTTGGAAGAGGATTTAAAATCTCCTACCTGTATGTCTTAGTCAGTATGAATAAATACAAGGGCCATAGCAGAATTCCCATTTAACAAAAAAGGTGATTTGCCACAGGTTTTTACCTCTGTGAATTCCTTGTTCTCCAATGCATTTTTCACTCGTCAAGGTACAGTGGTCTCCGAAGAGAAGTATTTATGCTACATCTCCCTTGTGCTAATAATTAAAAAATGGTCACTCAGGCTCTGAGTGGCATTAAGGTTGCTCTGAGGTGCTCCAAGGCTGAAGCCCAACCTTACCCCACAGTGAACACACAGCCGGGCACCTTCTCTGGGAATGCACAGGCTATGGGACACCAGGATGTTTACAAGCTTTGTGCCACACTGTTCACTTGCAGCCCTCCCTGCTAATCCAATCTTAAATTCTTACACAGAAAATCAGCTTCTGATAGTAAATGCTTTGGGGTTCCTGTATGAATATTAAAATGATATGATATTCACCTGCACGTATTTTTCAATGGTTTTTAGCACTTCCATGTTAAACTGCTTCACAGGAATAGCCGACAGGTCCATATAACTAAGAAGACTGTAGATCATCTGTAAGAGGGACTGTTGCATACTAGGAAGGCCCTTTTCTAGCAGCTGTTGAAAGAAAAGTGAATATAACAAAATTTCGAGATATTTCTTAAGTAAAAAGCTACTAGTTTCACAAACAGCAATTGTTCATCCCTCTTCACTCACTGATTTTGCAATGCCATTTTATAATAATTTCACAAGTGATAATGATATAGTCATGAAGTAAAAAAAGAGTTTAATTGAAAGCCAAATGCCAGCCTGTTTTATTTTATATATGCCTGCCCTAACTTATCCAGAAAACACATTCAGCAGTTGATTAAACTGGTAAAATTTACACTGTAATTGGTAAGCACATCCAATAAAAACAGGGGAGGATCTTTTTATGTCTACATCTACATTTTCTGGGAGTCAGTGAGAAAAAAGAAAACTTGCTGAAGAAACCAAACTACTACTATTCAGACATCAATAAATATTTATCAAATATATTTCACTGCCAGTGCTCACTGGCTGTAAGAGCCAAAGAAACATTTTCTGTTTAGGATGAGGTGGAATCCCTGGGCTCTTTTACTGTAGAGAATAATACAAGGAAGGGCTTGATGGAAATCTTGGAATTTTCAGACACCTGAGAGTAGATCCTGGAATACTACAATGAACCTTGGAAGTGCAACTGTTCTCATACATATGTGTGACAGTAATTCCAGAGGCATACAGACAGCCATGATTTGTTTGTATATGTTTGAAATATCTCAGCTGAAAAATTCCTGGCAGGCAGCATGCTCTTTCACTGGTGACAGGCACTGTAGCATCCCACAAATTTCAGAAGCAATCAAATATTTTTGCTGGAGGTTATCAGAGCTTCAATCCTAGACACCATCCTCCCAATTCAGGCTGAAACAAAGCTCTAACACTGGCTACTATAGTTATTGCATTCTAGAAAAAAATTGCTGATGAAAACTCTAAGATGCCTCTTGCCTTCCATCAGATAAAAAATTTCAATTCTTATCCAAGTGGACCACAGTAATTTTTTAGATATCCTTCTAAGGATATAGAAGGATAAGGTTTCTCCTTTTAGTGAATAAAAATGTTTCATGCCAGTGCAAATGGAACCTATTTTATCCCACTAAATATCTTCTGGTTTGTTTCATCAGCAAAAGTGAATAACAATTAGTGATTCATAATACAAACCAAGCAAATTTCATTAGCAGTACAATAAAGGGAACTCATGACACTTATCTATTCCTCTAAAAATAGACAGGAAGAATTTTTAAATCAAAGGTACTACATGGCAATCTGCTTCAGCCCTTAGATACCTTTACATTCAGCCCCTCAGATACCTTTATTGAGAAAGAAAATGTGCTTAGCAATTCTTCAAAACTGGGTTACTGAGGGTTTTTTTGCCTTCTATTAGGCTCTTGCAGAGAAAAGTTTGATTCCTTGCTTGTAAATAGTTTATGCGATGCACCACATCAGCCAGTGTACCATTTCAGTGCAGGATTAGAAGAAAACAGAAAATTTTTTTTTGTTCTCCGACAGAGGCTACTGCATCATACAATCCCTTTTGGGATAAGAAAAGGAATTCTCAGGAAATAATGAGAATTTTTTTCTCAACTGTTGTTTAGAGAGCTGTTATAGGAACCTTATCTCTGAAAGTTTGTAATTTCCATTACAGTTGGTACAAACTTGTTGTCAAAAGAATTTGTTGACTGAAAGAGCTCTTGGTCTTTAAACCTGACATATTTGTGGACTGTGTCAGTTTTCACTTGCTCAGATGAATATATGTGGCAGTTGGTAGTCCAAGTGTGTCCTTAAATACATAATGAATTTGCAATAAGAAAGAGTATTTCTGTTTAAAAAAAGAATAGCAACCTTAACATGCCTGTAGGCATTCTCCTGCTGCCAGAAGTAACAAAAATAGCAGCAAGATGGAGTTGTGGTAACACATCATTTGGATAAGAGAATTCCAGGACAAAGAGTTTCCACAGTATTTGTAAAAAGAAATACAACTGTTCTCAGAATTTTTAATTTCTTTTTGTTTTTTAACTCTTGTACATATGACATGTGTGGAAGAATTGTGGATTCCTCTCTTGTTTTGTGTGGTAACTATTGGGGTCTTATCTGGGCTCAGGAATCTACACCGCTTAGCAACATTTTCCCCCTTCCTGAAGCAACAACTAACCCAGACCTAAGTGGAGAGGAGAGCTTTTTCTTTCAAGGGCTGCCTGGGCTGCCTGGGGTGCTACCACAGGAAACAGTTCCTTTTTTTCTTTTGCCCCTCCCAATCTGGCACGGGATGAGAAGACATACTCAGCTCTGAAGCAATGCCATTCAGTCAAACAAATGTTTTGAGGAAATTAAGAGGGCATTTCAAAAGCCATGTCTGACTGACAAGCCATTACTCAGATTAATGCCCTTATCTAGGGCATGCTTCCCCTTGCTATACAGATAGTTTAGTTTCTACTGTTTTGAACAGGTTATAAATGCTTATGTTTTTATCACAAGCAATCCTCCATCTAACAAGGAGGAGGTGGAAAAATTTACCATAAGCATATTACTATGCACTATGGATTCTTGTCCCTTCTTCTCCACTAATAGCATTAGCTACTTAAGTGCGAGCTGGACTTAATGAGTCATCAGTTTAACATGATCCAAGCCAATTCAAATATGCTCCTAGAATGAGTGTACTGTCATGATTAAAGTTTAAATTTTAAAAATTAATCTGCAAATATCTGCATAAAACCAAAATAAGCTTTCAGTAATATGCTTGTATGCTGATCTGAATGTGGTTGTTGAGGTTGAGAGTTCAATTGCACTACTGAATAGTCATTTTTCCTCATTTGTGGATTGAGATCTCCTGGTAGTTTTCTAGAAGAAATTACAATTTTTCATTAATGGAGCACATGTAAAACTAAGTAAGGAGCTCTACTTGTCACTTACAAATCTTGTAAGATTTGGATAGTAACAGAGCTCGAATGTTTTATTTTTTCCTAGAATCATACCCCTTGATGACAAGCCATTGAATAGGTTAAATACAAAATTTAATCTAAATGGCAATAATTGAAACTTCTACCTTGCACTGAAAGCATTTGTTTTCATAGTCTTAATTTGTGGTACAGTGTCTCCTTCTGAAGCTACATCCGAGTTTGGAAGGGTCACTGCTGCAATACAATTTCCTTTGTTATTTTTAAGCATGGCCTGTCTCACAATCTCCCTCTGTCGCAAGCACTGGGGACTGAACCAGGATTGTTAAAGCTTGAGGCAATGTATGGCTTTAACATTCAAATGCAGGTTGCCCAGTGGGGCTGTTAACCTATTTGGCTTTACCAACTGACAGTATATCTCACAGCTGGTTTATAGGAGACAGGGGCACATTGTTTATCCTGGCCTGGGGATTAACTAAAAAGAAAAGAGGAAACATTCTAAAAGATGGAAAAAAAAAATTCAAGGCTACAACAGGCAGAATAAGATGGTTCTTGTCTTTTGCTACACCACTAGACTGGCAGCTACTCTATGCCCATATAAATATTCTCCAGACATGACTCAACAGAGCTGTACTCAATGTAAATACAGAAAAAGGAAGTCAGTGCTTACAACTCTGTTATCCTGCTGTTGGTGGTGCTATGTGAGGAATGTGCTGTAATTACAGTAAAAACCCTGCCTGGCTTGCTGATGATACAGCAGGTGGTGCCAATCTACAGCAAGGGGGAACCGTGCAGGAAAGAGTCTCCACCTGCACATCTCAACCCATATCGAGGGGAGCAGGATCACAAGCAATGGTCTTTGTGGAGGTGGTGCAGCTCTACTGACAGCACAGAGAGGACTGAAGGGAAAACAGAGGGTCAGCCACTTTCCTAAGGCTGGGAAAGCAAGGAGAAAGAATTTGGACACTAGATTTTTATAGCATTTCTTTATTACAAATCTAGTTTTAATAGCTTTTTTTTTTTTAATTAGGAATACAAGCTTCCCCTGTGAAGAAGACACTTGACTCTGGAGGGTACAATGTCATGAAGAGCTCTTCATTTGAAGGGCTAATAGCTCTCCAGAGTATTTGGGCTTGAAAAGAGACTGAAAAACCTCAAGGTCCTGTTTAAGGTTCCAACAGGAGAGGCAATGGCTTTCATCATCACTTAAGGTCACATGTGATTGTTTATGTAGAGCCTCCAAGTGCAAGCAAGGCGAGGAATTGCAGCCTGACATAGCAGGGCCTAGTTTGCTCTGAAGCCTCAAGTGAGTATGGGAGCAGCACCTGACTTTACAGGCTCTAGAAAGTTTGTGAATAGCCAGTATAGATGCCTGACGGTTTTTTATAGATCCTTTGGAAGATGCTATTTAATTGATTTAGAGAGGTGAGTGCGAACCTCTTCTCCAGAGCAGAAATTGATATTGTAAGAGGAAATGGTCTCAAGTCAGGCCAGGGAAGGTTTAGACTGACTGTTCGGAAAAATTCCTTCATGAAAACAGTTGCCCAGCATTGGAACAGGCTGCCCAGGAAAAGGGTGGACTCAGCATCCCTGGAGATGTTTGAAAGATGTGTATATGTGGCAGTGAGGGAAACGGTTTAGCGGTGGACTTGGCAGTGTTAGATTTGGGGTTGGACTTGATGAACTCAAAGGTCTTTTCCAGCCTACAAATGGTTCTGTGATTCTGTGAATACAGAACTGTCTTCTACCTGGAGGAAGGGGGGGGGGGGGGGGGACGGAAGGCAACTCAGCAGGGAAGGGATGAATAGAACCCTGCAAAAAAGTGTTGTCCTGGAAGTGATCTGACAATGGGGGGCAGAATATCAAGCAGCCTTATGCTAAAGAGCAGAACTGAACCTTGGATCCCCAGTAACAACACTCCATCAGCACTATCCATACTCCACAGGTGAAAAATGTTAGGAGTAAACAATAAACACGGGAAAACCTTTGCAGCAAGATGACACCATTCAATATTAGAGGAATGCATACGCATTTGTACCAAGAACCAGATCCTTATATAGCAGATGGTACCTTACTCTGCTGGAAAACCCATTGTGGAGCTAGTCTTCATTTTCCCCAACGGAATTTAAATAAATGTCCATTTTCCTCTCACTTTCACAGTGCAAAATCCAACTGGTTGATGAAGGAATCTGTTTTAAGACGTTATCAGCTTTTCTTTTAATGTTCAATAATGATTTTTTAAAGTAATTCTGTTTTTTCTGCTAATTTCTTCTTTTAGTTTTTAATTATAAATAACAGATGCAGAGCTCCCAGTAAATTGCTGGCACTCTTCATCTCTTTGGGCTGTTGGGCAACAGAAAAGTTAGAATAGTAAAATGTTTCTGAAAACTTACCTCAGCCAAATATGTAACCATACTCAAAGTAATATCAGCAAATGCTTCATGAAGGTAACGGCAAACCACATTTACCCAGGTAGCACAGTCCCTTGTATAGCTGTGTGTTTTATAAAGGGTCATGACATGTGCAAGATTTGATAGCTTGGGATTCTTCTCCTCCAGACAAACCTAATTAAATATAAACATCAACACATATCAAGAACAAGGCAACTGCATTTACAGGGTTTCAGGATGTACTAAACAGCAAATGATTTTGATACCTGAGCGATTCTTTCAGCTATATCTTTACAAAACTGGTTTGGGTTGTCAAAATGCTGAATTAAATGGGGCAGGAGACACAAAACATTCAGTGGAAAACCTAAAACAAGAAAATACAGAATAAAACATATATTCTGGACAGCAAGAGCCACAGTGATCTTTAAATTGGTGTTTCATGGAGGTCATGGTTTCAACACTACATTAGCCATAAACTCACACAGACCCTGTCAAGTTGGTCACACCACTGGCCATAACATGTTTGTCTTAAAGGGGCCTTAATTTCAAAATCCAGTATGTCATTTAGGCAACAAATGACATACTTGTATATATACAAATGCTTGTAAAGCATGAACCCATTTCTGCAAACACTACTGCACATTCCTGTTAGAGATCATTTTTATCCTTTCCACTTAACTGGCTTATTGACAGTCTTAACCACTGGCATTTTCACTACAGCTGCTAAAACACAAAGAGAAATTCAGTGAGTATTGATTAATAAAGTTCTGGTCAGCTGCCAGGCACTGCTTCCATTGTTTAATACTGTTCAAGGTAATAATAATGCACCAAGTTCCAGGTGCTGTAATTAGCTTAAGTGCTGTCTGGAACTGGGATTCAGCTCTTCTGCACCAACTCATAGCTCAAGGTAGTTTATGAAATACCTGCAACAGCTGTAACAGAGAGCTACAACAAAAGCTGCTCTAGTTCAGGTGGGAGCTCAGAAGTCAACTAATTGTATCTGGACACAATCTGCTTTTTGAAAAGAAATAATTTCTTCTATGAAAATAATTCCCTACCCACTCATTCCCTCTCATTCTACACAATTAGAAAAGTTGCTGAAATTAGGATCATGGTTTCCCTACTCTTCCTCTGTACTCAGGGAAAAGGAAAGATACCTCCAGATGGTATTGTCACAGCAATTCAGTGTGTGAGTTGCCCAACCAAACTCTGGAACACAGGCCCCACACAGGTGCTTAGATATGGGCAGGCTGTTCATGGCATTCATCCCTTTACTCTGTGTATAGGCTTGTTATGACTCAGCTGTAAAGTCCGGACATTCGTCTTATTATCTGTGTTTCTGACCGAAGGAGAGGAGTAAAAAGCCGTAACAATGCAGAAACTCTCTTCCAGAAATATAATTAAGAAGTGGCCACAACCTCAGCTAAATAATGGGGAATTTCAAAATGCTATCTTATTTCCTTATAACCCAGGCCTCTCTCCTCACTCTGTATTGTGCTACTGTAGTTTATCAAAACTGTACAAGAGTTTTTGATATTTGTATTTTTAGAGAAAACATCATGAAACACTAATTTAAAATCAAGCAGTTTGACATAGTCTGAAAATAACTGAACAGAAAAACTGACCAAAGTAGGTAGTAGAAGTTTTGACAGTATCTCCTTACATGTTTACCTTGTCACCAATCAAAAACTACATGCCTCTAAAGACCTAGAAATGAAATGCTAAATAATACATGATTTCTTTCCTCCAAAACCTTATTGTGCAATGGATTCACTTTCTAGAAACAGGTCATTATTTCTAAGAAATTTCAGAAAAAGCTCACCCAGCTCAAAGCAAAAGTACATTCTGCTATATTCAAAGAGAAATAAAAATCGCTATTTTTGTTTTTGTTCAGGATAGCTGAATGAAGTCTGTCACCAAGCGTCAATGCAAAAGAAACTGAAAGAGAGGAAAGCATAATTGTTTTACCTATAGCTTGAGAGGAATCCACCATGGATATTCGAGACACTGGTGTCAGCAAACTAAAGAGCTGGAGTGTGAGGTCAGTGGTAGTAAGGGAAGTGAATCCTTTCAGGAGTAGCTGCTGAAGTCCTGAGAAGTCTGCCCATTTCAGCTGCCCTTGCAGCTTCTCTAACTTCTCCCGGTTTTCAGCTTTATCTAGTGGCAAATGAGCCAGAAGTTTATTCAGCAACCGCAGTGCCATTAGGTACTCAAACTCAAAATCTGATTCCATCAAAGCCACAGCAACCCAGAAGATGGTGGCCAGTAGGTTGGTTGGATTGTTAATATGGGATGGATCAGTGAGACTGTCCTTTAGAGAGGATGAACTTCTTGTTTTAGAGGACAGGCCTTGCTGGGTGCATGCTTGAATTCTGTCTAGTGTGGCACTGCGTGGTGGGTCCGAGGACTTGTCCACATCTCCAAACTTTTTGGGTACAGAGAAGCTCCTCTGGTGTCTGCTTCGCTCAGCAGTGGCTGTGTTGCCACTTGCAGGATTCATATTCAGCTGCCCTGTGCTCTTCCGGTTTGCAGTCAGTTTGGTGTTTGATGTTAAATCTGGTGAAGATGAACTGAAACCAAGATTTATAACATCCATTACACTATGTGAATGCACAACTTGAAAGGGTACATATTAGATGCAAGCTGAGTATTTATCAGACTGTAAATAAATATTTAAATGGGAGAAGTAGAAACCAAACCACCTATTGCAGCCTGCCTTCTTTTTTCCAGAAGACAGACTCAGGCCCACAGACCTGACAGAGATGAGATGCACCAAACCAGAGCAGGACAGCCTACAGTAAACACAGGCAAGAATGACACGGGGATAAGAAATACAGAGCTGTGAATTGACTTATGGAAATTCCCAACGGGACAGTGGCAGAACTGAAAACAACTTTGGTCTTTAAAATGCCCTCATCAATGGAGCAAGCCCTGAACTTGGCACAGCTATCAGGCAAATGCATAATTGCTTGCTGGGTAATGTGAGAACTGTGGGCAGAAAAACCAGCATATCTTAAGCAGAACCACAGATATGCCTCATTATCCTCAAGAAACCTGTCATGTGGTTGCCCAGGCTTTTGCCAATACAGGTTCTTCCAAAAATTTGTTGTCATCTCATCCTATCCTGCCTGTATCCTAAGATCTCTTCAAGATGGTTCACAGAAAGTGTAGGTGTTTCAATTTCAATGACTAATGCCTCCTCATGGACTACTGTGTGATGATCCAGACAGTACCTATCGATTAACTGCACAGAGGAACATGCTGTGGTGATACACGCAAGGGAAGTTTGTTCTGGAGAGCAGCTAATTCCTGACTCTGATCCCATTCCTACCTCATACACTATGAGTCTCTACTGTCTATAGTACTTGAAGAGAATCTTATCCTAGAACCAAGTGTCGGGGTATAGTATATTTATCCCACAGCTTTCTGAAGTGTTTCCTACTCTTTGTTCCATCTTGCTCTTTGCTGAAATGTGCACTGAAGAAATATAAACAGCTCATAGTTTAGAAAGTAGAAGTGTATTTACCCCTCTCTACTCTGTCCCAAGGCACTCCTTGGGTTCTGCCATGGCACAGCACCCTGCCTGCTAGCTTCAGAAATGACAGCCCTGGTATTTTTGTGCTGCGGGTAATGAAGGCTAATTTATAGATATTTAAAAAAACCCCCAATTACCTATTCTGCAATAATCTCCTTATTATTAGGAGTCAGATAGACATTGGTCTCCCTCAGTACTATCAACAGCCATGTTACAGAGTGAGCCTGTGACTTCCCTCCACATACAAAGGTCTTCTTTCAGGCCAAGGGTGTCATAAAGACAGTCAACATCAAGCAAAATCCATGTCTACATGGGACAAAATTCTCCCTTGTTTTATTGAGAACAAACCATGATCATTTATTCCTGGGGAATATTTCACCTGAGAATGACGTGCTGTATAAAACCAGTAATACAAAATGCATGTTCCTTCCATGATACATTTTATGACACAAAGGTGTAAAAACGCAATATTTTTGAAGGATGTTCACACATTGTGAAGTTTTATTAGTACTATCACCATTATTTCAATGGCAAAATTTGGCTGAAATTGGCAAAATTTGGCTGAAATGTACTCACAGTCTGGTTCTTATAAGGTTACAAACGAGGTCAGTCTTATCAAAATTATTTTTTGCTGTCAGGCTGCAGAACTGCACACTTAATGTCATGAAACATTGAAAAAATACACTTAGGAGAACAGATTCTTACCGTGATAACACCGTCAAAAGATCACTGTTCTTCAAACAGTCAGAGAGATTATCCACTGCAGCTTCCAAAGTAAGTAGTGCCTCCATTACATACCCCTATCAATGCAGGAGGTTAAGCATTATAACAAAGACATTCCAAAAAATAACATTTCAAAATCTTCAGTTCATAAAAGGATCAAGCACCTACTGAAAACCTATATTTTCTCCTAAAAAAACCCCCAACATTCACATTAAAGCCACTGCCCTGAACATTAAAATGTCACTACAAGTATGTTTTATTTTCTGCCTCTGAATGATCTATGAAGGTATGCAAGAAGGGCATATATCTCATCAAGGGATTGGTAATGACACACTGAACCTCTGACTTGCAGGTCACTGATTTAAATTCTACACAAGCAGTTGTGACAGAGTATTACTGTCATCTTGAGGCAGTTTCATTATCTAAGTAAAATATGAAGGTGATGTCAGTCTATTTCTTACTGAGAGCCAGTATTTCTCTTTATGAAGTCTTGAATCTTGCAATAAATAGTCCCTGATTGTAACATTTCAGTCTGTTAAGTTAAACAGAGTGAACATCACAGTGCTGTGAAAGGTCTGTACCAAATTGAGTGTAAGCTTTGTATTATTATGGATGCTACAGATTTCTTTACTCCTAAACATGTTAGCATTTGAGGAATGATATGGTGTCTACTTCATGTTGTGAGATTACATCACCAGACAGATGATGGATTCCTTAAGCCCAAAGTAATAAAGTTGAAAAAGAAAAAATGGTCATCCCGAAGATTTCATTTTGAGTGACAATTACTAAAATTTTCTAGTTGTTTGTAACAGCCTGATGAAGGCTTATTAGATAAGGTACACATGAATTCAGCAAACTCAGAAGTAAACTTTTCTAAGGCTACATTCTCCTACTCTACATCACATGACTCCAGAACACCTTGTTAAAATGGTAATTTTAAATTAAGTATGCATTGAATCAACAGGTCTAAGAAGCATTATTTACACATGCATACCTGAATTTCATCTCCATGCTCTCCAATAACTTCCACCAGTCTTGACAGGAGGTCAGACAACGCGTGTGCGGACAGGGGCTGTTTTAGGGCCCTGAATATCTGGAAAGAGCGACCAGCATAATGCCTGGAAGAGCTTGAAAGAGCTGTTTGTAAAGCAACTTCACTCAGATGCTGCTCCAAATGAAAACCTAAGCAAAAGAATACGATGTCACTTTTTGTTCCCCATTTTTGTTACAGACCTTACTGTGGGTCATAAACAGGCTGAACCTACTCTGAGAGGAGGACATGCTCGTTAGCGTGCAAACACTGGGAAAGGGAGGTGCAGAAACGTCTGTACTTTGAAGAATTTTACATTTATTTTGCACAGAATGCATGAAAATTAACTGAATTAACTGCAAAACAAAATTCTGATTCTTATATTGATAATCTGACTTATTTTTGTTTTTACAATTCCTGGAAAAACTTTCAAGCTATCCACTGTTCTTGCTGGCAGCAACAGTAACTTCTGAAAACTCCCAAACCTGAAGCCAAACTGAATTAGGAATCTTTCTATTTGCTTCAGAAGGCTTTGGATAAGATCTTTAATATAAATACTGATGCTGCATTCTGCTTTGATCTTGGAAATTATATAATTAGGGACTGTGCTGGTTTTCAAAATGCAATCAGCACATTCCCTGTATTCTAAAAACCATAATGAATGAAAACTAAACTTTCATTGCCAGAAGAAATTTAACAAAGTATATTTACTTAGTAGCTGTGATGTGTTTTACTAACAGGACACAGAGGAGATTTTATCTTGCAGAATCAGTCAAAAGGCTTTCTACCAACAGCTTTGAAGAAATATTCAATTTGACATTTAGCCATAGTTTAATCTAACATGACTGTTTTAAAGCAATTCTTTCATATGTCATATATACTTGTTAAGAGATATTTACTGGGCATCTGCATAAGCAGATCTACTAAGTCACAGGGTAAACATTAAGCGTGACTGTGAGGGAATATTTTTTTAGTTATGAGAGGAAAATATTTACTACCTGACTTGGAATCTTTAAATACAGATACAACATGGCGCAGAAAATTAGTGAGCTGTTCAGCACTCTTGGTGTTCTGATTTTTGGGAGTGATATCTTCATGGCACCAAAGTGGACCAAATGCCCTTAAAGAAATATATAACAAAGTGCAAAATTTCTTTGAGTTATCTGAAATAAATGTAATGAGTTAAAATACATAATCTGTACAGGTACTTAGATATTTACAGGGCCATGACCTGGTAAACATGCAAACAAACAGAATTTTAAATAAAAGTGAATAAATATTTCTATGCTGTATTTTAAAAATATAAGCTATGCTGTGTAGAGAGAAAAAAAAACCAAACGCTCTTTTTCAATTTAACATTGTGCCTAGAATCTGCTGGCAGTAGCTGGTAGTTAATAGTAGTTTCACTATGGCCTTACACTATGTGCTGTACACTTTATATCTTATATAAATGAAACTGGCTTCTATTAGTTAATTTCTGAACATAAAACTATCAGTCAATTAAACATTTTATTTCTGTTAGGCAAGATTTTTTTTCTGGGTTTTTTTCCAACACTGTAGTGCTTTTAAGTATCTACCTACTACTGTAAGTATCAATAAAAGAGGAATGGGGTCTGTAATTAGTACTAAAGCTCAGTCATTTTCCTTTAAGTTCCTTCATGATAGTGCATTTTGAGTAGAAATGTATCCTCTGCTTATCTGAGTTACCTGGTTGTCAGAAACTCAATTAATTTGTTTGCTTTCTCATCTGATTCAGCAGCAGTGTCCATGTCCTCAACTTCTTGTGTAATCTGTGGGAGATTTCCACTGCTGCCTCCCAGACTGATACTGGAGGAGGTGGAGCTGGAGCTCAAGCCGGAGTCTGGCACTGGAGATGACTGGTGTTCCCGCAGAAAGTCAAAGCCACCTGCCAGCCAAAAAGGAGGAGATAAAGATGGAATGCGCTGTTGGGCCAGCTTTGCAGATGAAAGTGTCTGCCAAGCAGCTCTCTTCAGAGTCAGCAGCAGAAACCTTCCACTGAGAAACATGGGGAAAACCTGCAGAACACAACAACCCTCAAATATTGATGGGAGTGAAAATGGTACTTTGTTTCTAAATGTGTAGAATCCAGAATAAAATGAAAACTATCCAAGTCAAGATTTCTTTTTTTACTGCACAAAGACAACAGTACTTGGAAAACAAATATCCTAGGGCATTTTACATTCAGAAGTAGAACTTCTTAAAAGTGAATTTAGAAGCTGGCAAAGTGCATGCAAAATTCACTTCTCTGGCCTAGTCTGACATGGAATAAAACTGCAAAGTGGAATTTTTAGAATAATTATGCTGTCCTAATTTTACAAATGTAATGGAAATCAAGACAAAAATGTTTAAGGCTGCTGTTCAACTCCTTTAGTAACTGTACCCACTGGACTAGTCATACAAAGTATTTTCAGCATTAAAATGAAACACCTGAATAAGAGTTCTGCTAGATCAAAAGCTTGCCACAGTTTCAGAGCTAAGATTAGAAACCAAGACCTGTTTTCTTAAAGTTAGACTTCTAGTCATGTTTAGGCTGTATCTCCAAGAGAAAAAAATGCCCTTGTAAGAAAAATGGGAGCAGGACAAAATCTATTGCAAATCAGAAGACTCTTAATTTAGTTGCCTGACATTATGTGGAACAAATCTGAGCTGAAGCATTTTCAGTTAGGATTCTTTGCTATAGCTACTCACCCACACTCTCACTCTTTATATTAGCTTCTCAAAATATCAAATCTTGATAACTTCTTGAACTCCAGAGGGCTGGCCCTCTGGAGGTAATTGGTACTCAGGGTACCAATTACATTTTTTAGACATAAGAATGAAAACAGGTTTTCATTTTGGCAGAAAAGCAGCAATATAATTTTAACGTAAGAATTTTATTCTGTACTTAATAATTCATAGACGTGCACTGGGAAAAAAATCCACCCAATTCAATACAGGAAATTCATGTGTGATAATTTTTCACAGAAGTTATTCAGAATGAAATTTCTTTGGCCAAAATAATTCATCCATCTAAAATGCCTATCCCTTCTGCTAATTACTTTAAAATAATTTTGTCGTGTCTCAGAAAAAATTATAATAAGTTTTATAAGACCAAATTACTTCCTAAAGAATCATGGAAATGCCACTGATTTGGGAATCTTTACTTTTCGTTTTTCACTGTATGGGAAAGTTCCTCACCCTCTTTCCAACAACTAATCCTACATCCACAACTCTATATTGATTCTGTGATTTCTTCAAAACTGAACAGTACACTTGCTTTTAGTAATATTATATGACAACAGTAAATCTAGCCACCAGCTTTCTACAAATTGGTTCCAACCAACTCCTTAAAAAGGGGTAAATTGCAAAAATTAATAGAACGCTGACATCATCAGGGGTCTGAAGTAAGACCCCTAATGTAGAAACAGATTTCAGGACAGAAATGCAATGTATCAGTGATTAAAGGAGGGTGTGTATCCTGTGAAACTTAATTTAATAATGGAAAATCTGAGCTGCACATTCTTTCTGCTCTTTCTGTGTTGGAATTATTTATTCATTTCTTTTAAGGTTGAGGAATGATTGTCCTCATTTAAAGCAGCTCTGGATCCCTGAGGGGGAATCAGGAAATTATTAGCCCTATTCATTTTAAAATACTACATCACATATTTTGCCTTATATTAGATAACTTTCTCACTATCATGAAAAGTTGTCTAATAATAAATTGCATGCATCCCTAGGGCACTTCACATGGAATTAGTATTAATGGGAACTATTCATATTTGCCACTTTATTACTTTGATTTATCAAAACCTGACAGCATGAAACAGTGTTCTTTTGCTTCATTACCTGTGTAAAGATATTCAGGTAAGTATGCTGGTTGTACTGTCAGAGTCTTGGTCTCATTCATCTCTCTGGTCTGAAGAAGCACAGATGCAATGGCTTGATAGTTGTTATTGCAAGATAATGCAATCAAAAGGTGAAGCAGTAACTTTTTACTGTGTTCAAAGACCTCTGGGCGGTAATGGTCAAGACCTAACAAGAAAAGGTTACAGCAATCTCTGAATATGAAGTAATAATAAACAAGTTCACATTCCAGAAATAGCAAAAATTCCAAGGCAGTTCATGATAACAGTGCAAATAAACAAAAGATGTAGTATTTCCAGACATAGCTACCAGTGCTGTTACTTAAATGTATGTGAATCTTTAATTTCCTAAAGACTGAGGTCCCGCACACGAGGTACAAAGGATGAGTGGAAATACAGCTTTATGCATTCTGTCTCACCGCAGTTAATTTGACAGGTCTGGAAAACCTTTAAAGATAAGGTATTCTTGATGGTGGTTGTAATTACATTGTTTACCACAGTATCTGGCTTTCTAACACAGACATCAGTTTTAGAGTGAGTGCAAACCCTAAGAGGCAGGTACTGATTTATTAAAAAAGGAATAGACAAACAGACAAATCACTTGAAAGAGAACTTGAACTACCAGTGAGCAGCAAGAGAAATTAGCCCCTAACACAGAATGCAGAACTCAAACCAAAGGTGTAGCACTGAAAGACACTGATTACTGTTGTCTTTAAGATTTTAAAACAGCCAGAACAGTTCACAAATTACAAATATGAAGGATATTTCTGCACTCTTAGTAATCTCATTTTGATTCTCTTTCAGTACGTTGCAGTATATTTAAACAAACTTTCTTCTGTTTGAGAGTAGACTTTTTTCAGTGCTGAAAAAGTTAACTTCTTTCTTCTTCAACTCCTCTCCTCTCAGGATATATTCCTCTTCATAAAAGCAGCCTACTTCATACTCTATGTGGCAGCAGCCAATGGATCTTTCAAGTCAGGTTTTCTAACATACTCTAGTCATGCTGGTTCTTGTTTGGCCTGCAATAATGACACTGCTCATACTGCCATAGTCTGAACACTGTGCCTTTGGTTCCTAAGGGCAATTCTTTGGAGGTCCTGTGACCCTTGGTCTTACTCATCTCCCTGTCACCTCCTCCAAAAGAACTGGGGCCATCCTGCCCACCTCTATTTCAGATCCTTAAGGTTTCAGCTCCTAGTCACCTTCCTCCATCTACTTCCACCTGTCAGGAGGTAACAAACTCATCCTACCTTGTTTTATATCAGAAAGGATATAACAAAAGTCTTTTAGTTGAAAATAAATTCTACATTGGCAACAGTTGCAGCTGAAATCCTATTAAACCAAGGTTGTATCAAAGTATTGGCACAAATCTGCTAACTGGGAAGTGAGAAGGACAATTCAGTCTTTGTGCTCGTCCAGTGCTTGTCCCTTCTTTAACCTGTAAGAGTTCCAAGAAGGGTAAGCTTCTGTGACATGGACACATTTCCATGGGAAAGGAGTCTAGCTGTTCAACTCATTTCACACTGGTTGCAAAGGAGATTTTAAATAGCAGTGATTTTCATGCACCAGAGATAGGCAAGTTCAAACCAGCAGTCTGCCTGCCTGCCTGCCTTCTTCACCAACAGTACTACAAACCATTCAATAGCCTATTAAACACACAGACATTGCAAAATTCTTTCATTTTAATATTTTCTCATTCCTTCCAATAAATGAAAGGATACCAGGATAAATGAAAGGATAAAAGAAAGCTCTCCAGCTAGCCAACATAATAGTTTCTAGTCTGTTTTTCAGTCAGATATATCTGCCTGCTCACATTCCAACAGGACAGCAAAACTTAATTTTTAATTACATTCATTCCTTTGGCTAATGTGTGGCATAACTTCCTTATAATATCACAAGAGCTCTACTACAGAACAGAAAAATTTTCAACAGGAGGTATAACAACCCTAGAGAAACTGACCTTGAAGCCTGAAAGCTGTGATATCACTTTAGATACCACTAAAACAGTTACATTTAATTTCAATTTCACATTTCAGAATTGAGAGTTTTTAGCCAAAGGATTGTCTCATATGGTATTAATAAATGGCTATTTATTCCTTATTATACAGATTAAAAATCTGTAATGTTGAAACCTTACTGCACAATTAACTAAAGATATTTTTTAACGGACTACTAGTATCATAACTCTGTTTCTGCTTATGTTTATTTGCACAATTCCCTTAAGCCTTCAGTCTTAACTGAAGTGTCACACTGCTCAGAACTATTCCTTCTTAAGTTCTTCATTTATTCTTGTGACAATTTCTAAGTGAAAACACCAGTTTTCTCACACTTGTTACAAATCATAGTAAAGATGTTGTTTGAAGAGTTAATGGGTATTGATTTGATCCAAAAAATTACCCAGTTCTCTTTTAGCTCCCTCTTATGCTTAGAAAGTTCACAGAAATAGACAAAAAAAAAAAAAAGAAAAAAAGAAAAAAGAAAGTTGTTATGGGCAGCCACAAAATAAGTTTAAATTTTAAGCAAATATACATAAAATATCATATTGAAAGTGACTCTGGAAGTCCCATCCAAAACAGTCCTGGTTTTTTAGTCCTGCATTTCATTAGATGTTTGTGAAATCAATGTACTGATATACAAAACCCTATTTCATCAAAAAATTTTAAGCAGAACAGCTGGTAACAGAGTAAAGGAGAACAAGTATCTTCTTCCACATAATTTTCATTTTACCACTGCATTGTAACATCCCAATTTAATCTCTTTGCCTGCTGATCAGCAGACTCTTTCCAGACTGACCATGAATACTTAGTGGTAACTATGGTGACTGAATGAGAAGTGAACTGTGATCTCAGCTATAAATAAATTTATTTCACAGCTGTCTGTGTTTATTTGTGAACACTATTATTTATCAGCCATGGAAGTTGGGGAATGGTTTTATAATGTTAAATACCCTTGTGTGCTAAAAAATTAGGCCAGTCACTTTTGGTAAAGCTGAATGGCAGGACAAGGAAGGTAATGGCCTCCAGATGAACTCTGCTACAGTCAGGAACAGACACAGCAGTGGGGAAAAAGCATTGCCTCAGTGCTCAGGTACTTAAGGGAACACACTGATGATAAAGTATTCCATCAGCAGTGAAATAAATGAAGCTTTGCTTTCCAGTGGTCTGTGTCCTATCTCCACTACCTCTGCAGTACAGCTATCCTTGCTCTCTTACAGACTTTGCAAAGGCAAGAGACAGCACAGGTTTGTGCAGTACAGGTCCAAAGTATGTGCAGACTGTCATCACTAACCAAGCTAGAAAAAGGCATGAGTTTCACCTCCTTTTCTTGCAGGGGCCATGCCACACATTTTTATACAGATATTTTAGGAGGTCATTCATCTTCAAATTTCTACATACCCCACAAATTTGGGTGAAATTGGGCAAAATATTCAAAAACGTCGAAGTTTTGAGACTAATTTACAGACTGCAACTGCCTTGGGCTTTTTCTTTTAGGGCAGAGGGAAGAAATCATAAAACATGTAAGAAACACAGTTCTATAGCTTCAGCAAAACTAAAGTAAAAGAAGGGAGCACATTTATACTTTCTTTCTTGCTCTGTTGGTCTTACCTAAAAAGAGAGCATGTAGCAATAAAGGGAGGTGAAGAGCCCAATCTTCTCTCACACTGTGATCCACTACCATCTCAGTCATGAAGATAACAGCAATATTGCACCTGGAAGTTAAATCACAGCATCAGTTTCAAACCTCTTGGAAACGGGAAAGAACAAACAGGATGCCTATTTCTGAAGAAAGACACAATCTATAAATTTTAAGATTTGTAGCATTTCTTCTCAATACAATTAATGCTGGAACACTTTACTTACAGGATCAAGCAAACAAGCACCCATTACTGAAAAAACCCCATTATTTTCAATACAATTTACATAAAAGAGGAATTTCAGTATATGCATGGCCTAGTTAGAATAAAAGATCAAAGTGCTATGAATAACAGGCACAGCAGCCTGGGAAAAAGAAATTTTCCTTTTCTGTTTCAGTTGTTTCATCAGTCTTATTCTTATCAGTGATATCCTACATTGTAAATAGACTTTTTGGTAGAAATCTGGTAGAATTGTAGTTTTTCACTGGTTGATTTTTGCACTGGAAATCAGCAGAAATTGAATATATGCTTTCCAGCTGTTCTGAATTGTGGGACAGTTTGATTGGTGTTGGTCAACTACTAAGAAGAAGTACATCACTGTCTGAAATGTCAGAATGAGAAACTGCTCACCTATGAAGGGGTCCCCGGGGTGTGATGGTTTCAGGAAGATAGTCCACAAGTGGTGCCCAACATCCTCCATTGTAAGGCATAGGCAGGGGGTGTGGCTGTTTGGTTTCAACAATATTCAATAACCAGCTTGTATATGGAGAAACAGGATCATCTGCAGGGAAAAGCATTCAAAAAAAGTGCATAAAACTCAAGTCTGGTTACCTATTTTTGCGAAATACTAAAATAGATTTTATGCTAACATATGAGTTCAGCTGTTTGGAACAATGTGATAAGATGCCATGAGGTTTGCAAATTCCTGTGTTCAATAACAAGTGATGCATTTTTAATCCCTCTTTCATGCTGCTGGAAATTAAAGAGATTCCAGGCAGACAACACTGAATGGTAGGAGTGTCAGCTGAATCCCTGCTGTCACTTAGAAGCTTTGGATCCAGATCACAAAGCACCAAGCAACAGACTTTCTCTTCAAAAACGAGGGAAAAGTTCAGCCAACAAAGCTGCTGTCAGAAGCCATCTGCTGCAAGGAGCTGAGTACCAGTGACACATTCTTGCAACTCCTCACCAGTGCCCTGCTGAGTGATGCTACAAAGGCAGAAGTTAAATGTCCTGAATTAGCAAGGAGGCATAAGGAATGCAAAAAACATCTTCAGGCTAATTTTCTTTCAACAGGAAAGAATTATATCTTGAATTTCTCAAAGATGTATTTGATTTTGCTTTAGTGTGACAGCTGCTGTTTGCTAATGAGCATTAGAGCTTTTCTTCCACCTGTTTATCTGCAATGATGTGGGTCAAGTAAGTTATTTCCACTACTTTCTGTCTTGCCTCAGCTGCACAGTTTTGTTCATCTCTCCTGTATTTTGTTCCCTCTCATTCCTCTCGATTTTCTCACTGTTCAGTTTTTATTTCTGAGGTTAGGTAGTCTGTGATACACTGCCATGGAAAGTATCCTTTCTAGGCCAGTTTTTGACATACATTCAAACATGGCCCTTTATTGAATTTTTAATGAGTGTTATTTTTATTCTGTTCCTTCTTTTTGTGTTTTTGTTTGTTTGCTTGTTTGTTTTGTTATGTTTTTGTATTTTAGGTAAGCTTGAAACTCTCAGCATTTTCCTTTTCTTTTTTTTTTTAACAGCATGTATCTGAAGCTTGTCAGCTTTCCCATGGGAAACAAAACTGTTTTGATGCCTACAAAAGTATCAGAGCTAGATTTTTCTAATACGCATCACTTCTTAGTTTTAGAAAAACATCTTCATATTTCCAGATCTTCAGGAGACTTTCAATGCAGTAGCTGCTTCCCCAATTATTTCTAAAACGCTAACTTAATAACTTCCATTCTTAAGTGCTGGTCTTTTAAGGAACACTTTATATCTTTATTATTTAGACCTCTACTTAAGACTCTCTAGAGGATGATTGATTCGTTACAGATAAAGAAGAATAAAATTGCTTAATAATGTAGCAAAGTATGGTATTCTCACATATTCTTCTAAGAATTAACCAGATAATGTTTGCCAGATGCTTTTCACAGAAAAAACACTGCACAGGAACTGCTTATTTCTACCAGTTTAAGTGTTTTAAAGGTAAGTGCTTCATGAAGTTCACATCAAGACCTAGATACTCACTTCTATTTTCAAAGATTATGTGGAGACCAAAAAAAAAAAAAAAAAAAAAAAGAAGCACCTTAAAGGTAAACACACAATCCTTGCCTGAACAAAACTCTTGCTGGAGAGTTGTGTTCCCTATTTATATCCTCAGCAATGCATAAATGTTAAAGTAGAGTGGAGAGAGGGGAGAAGCCATACCACCAAATCCTTCACAGCCTGGGCTGCCTGTCTGAGGGAGTTAAGTTGTGCTTTCTTAATGGAAATTGCATTGTGTTTCTTGTAGAATGACAAGAGGTAAAAAAATTCCTTTCTCTTATTAGAATTCTATATAAATGTCAGTAGCTAAGTAAAATACATTTGGATTTCCTTCTAGGTACTCATATATTTGCTGAAGAAACCCCTGCAAGGAGCACACTGCATAAATATTCACGGTACTACAAAGCTTGCAGGTACAGGCAGGAAAAAACATTTGGGCACTGGCTGGAGGAGACATTCCAAAAGAGCAAAGAAAACTTCATTATTTTTTAACCTTTTATCACTAAGCTCTTGTCAAAACCAGGTATTTGTGAAGACTGTTCTGATAATATAAATGCTGTTCTATCTTGAAAGATTGTTCATGCAGATCAGACTAGCACCAGGGCTTCAATTAACATCTGGTGAAGCATTTTAAGTAGCAGCAGCACTAGAAAGCCATAAAAAATCCAAGACACATGTACTAAACCCCACTGAGTTTAAGATGTCGCACACTTGCTTATGTATTTAAACACTGGAATTTGTACATACATAATATTTTGTCAATACTGTGCTTCATAATTACGAATAATAGTTGTTGGCGTACATTAAATTATCCGATTGTATTGTATTTGCATACTTTGCAGAAGAATACTGCCAAAAGTAACTTGGATTAAAAAACTATATAAAATCTTCATTTTTTTATGTCAAAATACTGTCCCAGATGGTGTCTGTAATACCAAACGTTACGGCAGATATAGTACTTGACCTGGCTTTAATAAGGCAGTGAGGAAAGTCAATAACAAGATCTTGCCTTTTTTACATTTGGTTAGGGCCTAGCCAAAATCTGTAAATTAAATTCACTCCAGAAATGAAGTCAAACCATCCTACTCCCCAGTTGTGCACTATTGTTCAATAGTTAACTGGTTTTCTTCTGACTCTCTGCTGAGCACCAGTGTTCATTTACAGCCCATTTAGCAGAAATACATGAAGAACAAGAAGCATGCTCAGAAGCCCCATCTTCCCCCTAACACGTTTCAACAGTGCAGCCAGAAACTGGTTGCAGAGAGCAGATAAAAGCTAATGAGGAGATAAGATCTCATATTTGGAAACTTCTGAGCCTCTTTTCATGCTCATATCACAGCACTTGGTCTGGAGGGACATACTGCCAAACTGCACAACTCAAAGTACTTGCTCTAATGCTCTTACAAGTCTTTTGCCTTGCCATGTATGAAAGGCCCAGTGTGTTACTCTCTGAAGGATTCTCTGCTGCTGCTTTCTGTGAGTTCTCTGGCCTTCAAATGGGTTTGACTGAACCCAGATTAAACAAAGTAATTTATTTAAATGACCTAGAAAGGTAAAATAAGGACACTCCCTGCATGGTGATGCTATGTTACTGTTTATACAGAACTTAAACACAGAGGCTCCACTGGTCATTAGGATGTTTTCCTTTCCAACTAAAACATCAGAAATGTCATCAAAATTGAATATAACTCACTTTTGTCATCATCATAAGATCCTCCAGAGCTATTACTGTACCTCGATTCTAGTCGGGTATGTGCTCTGATGACATTACTGAACCTGCAAATACAAGAAAAAAAAAATCTTCATTAAAAACACAGACTGACATTAAACATCTGGACTTTATGTTTACCCTAAAAAAAAAAAAACTTTTCCTTAAGCATTCACTTTTACACAGTAGACAGCAAATGAATATAATGCTGATTCTCTCCACAAAACATTTTTGCAGCCAGTTTCTGAGAAGTTTTAACAGTGTGCTCCTCTGTCACAAGCCTTTAAAATTTAGCAAAGGGAAACTTTCATGCTGCAAATGTGTGAATTTTTTTGAAGGAAAAAATGGTGAAGGATGAATTGAGATATAAACTGTTCATAGCCAGTATTTGTCACAGATCATGTTCATGGGTAAAATCTGCCAAACTGATAAAGCACTCAAAGCATGGTGCTAATTATGCCAAGGTTGTGGGCTCAATCCCCATATGGGCCATTCACTTCAGAACTGGACTCCATGATCCTTGTGGGTCTCTTCCAACTCAGAATATTTTGTGATTCTGTGACTGACTGGATAGTCCAAAGTTAAGCCCATACAGGTACCAAGCAGGAAAAACTACAGCAGATGACCTTTCAAGAGGAGAATCCAGCAAATGCCAGAGCAGACCTAATAGAAAAGTTAAGGGATATGACAGCCAGAGCAAACTGCTCACAGCTGTCCTCAAATCTGCCACAGATTCATGCTAAGCTGACTTTTCCTGGTGATCTCCTTTGACTTTCTCCACCTTGTGTTCTCAGTGTAATCAGGCCTGAAGTGGAATGAGGAACCATACTGACAGCTCACACACTAGTGATGATCTAAAAGCATCACCATTCCTGCAAAGCTAGGAAACTAATTAAAAATAATCATAGATCAAACAAGACAAGACTGAAGGTTTTCTAGACAAAATTCAATTCAATTTCTTACTAATGTTCAGACACCATAGTGCAGGGTATTTCACTATACATCAACATATTACATTGTTTCCAAAGTATGTGTGTCTCACAAGCATGAGATAAATTCCTTAGGCAGTTGACAAAAAGGCACTGTGAGCCATCCAATATATGGCATTCTGTCTATGACCCTCATTATTTCATATGTCCTGGCATAAGATTGACACACTGGTCTTGAAGTGCAGATGCACTTACAGTCAGCTTCAGTAACATAAATGCCAGCAATAAGCTCAGGCAAATTATTTTCCATTTTCTTCTCAAGTGTCTTTCAGCAGGATCCTGAATAACAATATCAGAATTTTGTGATTTTCCTTTCATTTTTATCATAAAGTCACTGGCAGATCTGAATTCTAAAATCCTTTTTGGATTCACATTTAAAACTTACGTGAGACGAGACAAGAGATCCTGACTTGAACTACTATAAGAGTCATTTGCTCAACTTGGCTGTAAATCAAATGAATAAAAATTTATCTTAAAGCTATGCAGCCATAAACATGCATGCAAAGAATAATAAATAAATTCAGGGGAAAAAATGTTTTTTATTATCCTTTTAAATACATTTCTACTGCATATGTTGAAAAACATCGCTTAGGGTCAGATCTGTTTTACAATCAGTTTGAAACTTAGCACCGAGTGCCATTTTTTACTTACATTTAAATTAGCAGACACATAAAACTAACCTGATAAAATGCTACTCTTGTTTGTAATGTGGAGTGGTAATGTGGAGAGAGCAAATAATTCAAAATTGAAGTACAGAAAGGTTAGCTCACATAATTATCTCTCTACCTCTAATCCCTGAACATTAGGGAAAGAGGGTTGGACTGAAGTGATACTAGTGACTATCAATGACTAACAAATTAGTAATATACTAACTCACAAATGCTATTATAAATTGTCCAAAGTTCTCTTGCAAAAATTAAGAGTGTTTCTGTGAGAGAAACAATCTGGTATGTCTGTGCTCTAGGATCTGATGGCCCTTAGGTTTTGCATTTATTCATTTGTCAGTGTGTACCATAAGTAGAAGTCTAAGCTGAATATAATGTATAAGCAAGTTATTTTCCATAGTTGGCCTCTATAAAACATTTCATCCAGACAATGGAGTTACCCTTATAAATCTGCAAAAAGGAGGTGTTCACTGATATAAATCTGCAAACTAAATTTTAGTCACTGCCCATGAAATCAAACAGTGTGATCAAATCTGATTTTTCGTAAAGATTTTAGCAGTCATTATTTGGAATAAAAAATTATTCCTATTTTTTTCTTTCACCTTTGTGGATAATTCCCACAAAATTATGACCTACTTAGCACAATTTAATGAATGTAGGCTAACAGTTTTTCCTTTACAATTAAACATGAGTCAAGAACTAGAATCATGAGAATAGTTTTTTTTTTAAAAGAAAATTATGCATACTGAGATAACACCACTTAGGATGAATCTGAGCACCAGAGTTCCTCACAGTACAATGTAGAACTTTGTCCAACATCTCGCCCTCAGCCTAGGAAAACACATACATTTTAGAGGAAAAAAACCCAATCCACAAACCTTTCATCAGTCTCTTTCACCACTCTGTTCTCCTCTGCATCGGGAAAACTATCTTGGCCAGCTACAACAGTGTTACTGCTGGAGGTGGTTCCTGTATAGAAGATGTGAATAAGAACACCTGTTACATGCAGCAGACAGTATCTGCAAAGCAGTAAAAGCCCAAAACTTACAGGGGTTTTTAGCAGCTACAGTGTAAGTGACCATCCTGCAAGTACTAGCACATAGGAATGAATGACTCCTACTGCTACAAACCAGGACCTGGTCCCATGGCTGGATGGTGTAAAGTTTACATGCTTTGAGAAGTAGATTAACAGAATGATGGTCTTCTACTCCTTAAATTAAGCTGAAGCTCAAGAGACAGTCTATTATTTTCAAGGATTTGGCAAAACATTTACAAGGTTAAATGTGGGGCTGGATCTTAAGCACATCTGACTGCTGCAAGCTTGGAAAATGGCGTCAGGCCTTTCAAAACAGAACTGCCACACCATTGGAGGCTCTCAGTTTTCAGGAAACTCTGCTTGATGTATCTGCTGTGTCCACTGCATCAAGGATGATTTCTTGTTCTGAGTAAAACAACCACTAGAGAGTGGAATTTTCTGAAGAGTGGCAGAATTCTGAACAGCATCAAATATGGCTAATATGGTATTAAAATAGTTAAGATAATTAGGCACATGTTAACAAAGCATATACATAATTAAGAATTAAAAAGAACTGTAATTTAGACATGCAACAAGGCCCTGAAACTTATACCTTATGTACAAAGGTCTGAATGGATGCAAAAGTAAGAGATATTTTTTGTAAAGCGATGAAGATTCAAAAGAGCAGGAGAGCATAAAGAAAAACACATTCAGGTCATACCAGAAGCTGCAGCTGAGGCTTTGTTACTGGCAGCAAAACGGTAAAATGGAGGATTATCACAATGTTGGACTATGGGGTTCACTGGGTCAGTTTGCTGCAGCTCAAAAAGAAGTTCTTCCATTGTTTGTATGGTGTTATTGCGACATAGATAAATTGCAACCTTCTTTATCTGTGGAAGAAAGTAATGGTTGTTAAACTCTGACTAAAGTGAATTTCCAAAGAAATCAATGAATGTTACACTGCAGTACTGAAATGATCCTGAATGCAAATGTTGTTCTTGGACAGACACCACAACCACATACAGTTCATAAAGAAATAAAACTTCTTGCTTTGACATCAAGATCATTTCTCCAGCAGACTGACTCTATGATTTAATTACTTCAAAATTTTTGCTCACCATTCATAATGAATTGTTTATGTATATAACTTTATAACATACATATCTACAAAACTGTAGCTGTGGCCACAAAGAGTAAGCCAGGCTTTGAGTTGTTACTTATATCTGCAAGTAAAGTAATAACAAATGGAAGAAAGGCAGATCAATTATGTATAGGATACTTCATGTATCCTGGTTTGAAAAATCTGAGAGTATCATTAATGAAACTCTGGAAATTTCTATAAATATTTTAACAAGATCTCAAACTGCACTGCAGCAATAAGGACTGTTGAGATCCTGAGACCAAATCTGGCTGAATTCTTGAGGAAAGAAAACCTGATCACTATTAAAAGCAGAGACTCTCTCCAGCTCAAACCCACTTGATTCATAAACTGCTGGAGCTGGGAGACCATATGGGGAATATCTCTCTGTGCTTGCCTGCTTGTTTTTAAAGATGTCCCTAGACAGATGCTTATAGAGGAGCTAACACATTAGACTGAACTGCCTGTTAGCCTCACCATGTATTGCTGTTCTTATACTCTTAAATACTTCCATTAAAATAACTTCTTTACCACTTCTCTTTCCCTTTATTTTTTTTTTTTTTTTCCTTTCCATATGCAGTCTCTTTTTCTCTACTGTGCTAAAAATTTCCCAGGGACTTTCCAGAGACAAATCCATCTCCTTCCTGAGCTCATTTCTGGCTGGGGTCACACTGCCACTTTCAGCTTCTCTCACTGCTGAAAGGGTCACGTTCCCAACACCGAGTCTTTGCTGAAAAGGTTTCTGAACTGTAAATACTCTAAGAAATCTTTCAGTACATAATGTGGAAGAATGGACAGCTCAGCAATTTGTACTGGGGCGCTGGGAAAAAATGCTTAAAGGAAACTTAAGAGACAAAGCAATTAATTTAGATGAAAAAAAAACCCCCAAAACCTTAAAAAATGTGAGTCAGGCATGCTTTTGGCTTGGACCCACACAGGGAGAACAGATGGCTGAAGGCATAAAGCAGCTGGTAACTGCCTCCGGGCACAAAGGGCTCCTAAAGGACATGGGTAAACTGGCAATCTTGCAGCTCTGAGGTCCTTTAAGCCCAGGTGACCTGGAACACTGCTGATAAACTGTCCAAATGATCTTTATTTGCTAACGTGTATCTGTTATCTACATGATAACAGAAGACACATGTTTATGGTATCAGCAGTCTTGTGTAGTTAACAGAATTAGGTAGGATTTCTTATCTGTAAACTCCAGGGCGTTAGCAAAACACTGAGCAGATGCTTGTGATAAGAAGATGACTGTATTTTCCTACTCCAGACAAAGCTATCAGTGAAGGAGTGACTCATAAGCACAGTCAGGCTTCCTACAGAAGCTGAAAACTTTTTCAGATTTTGCAAAATCTGAGAATCAGACTTTTATCTCAACAGTACAAAACACAGACAAACTGGGTGGTAGAAAATACAGGAACCTTGTCAGCTGATGCCACCAGCCTCGAGAAGCCTGGGAGGGAGACCAGAAAAGTCCCACAGGCAAAATAGGAGATGCTGAGCAGATGAAGCTAGAGATGTCAGAACAGATTGCTCTCTTTGTGAAGTAAGAGGACTGTACTGTTCTGGAGGAGGACAGGGCTGTGAAAGCCAAGGCTTTGAGGCAAAAAAAGAATTTGAAGAAGTGCGCTGGGTGGAGAGGGTTTGAGGAAAGGCTGCTCGGAGCTGTGGGATGGCAACAGTTATGGAAAAAGGAGGTGCTGAAAACTTTGGCTTGGCAAGTATCTCGATGGGGGATAAGGTATGCGAGGGGCTCCTGGACAGGAGGTGACAGTGTTATCGCACTTTTCCAGTCAGCTACATTATGAGCCAGATGTATACTCAGCACAGGACTACTCCCTCTCAGAAAACTGCCCTTGTTTCTTTTGTAAGCTGTCAGAAATGAGGGTAACAGCCCTCATTTTCTGTCTTATCTCTAACAGGTGATTTCCACTTGTTCTCTGCCAACATAGACGGAGACCACATTTGGGCCTAATCTCAAGTCTGTCATAGATGTACAATGAGGCAGGTTGGAAAGAAGCTGGGAAGTCTCTCATCTAACCTCCTCCTAAAAGCATGGTCAACACTGAATGGAAAGTCTCTGCAACAACTGAGGGAAAGATCTTACTTCAGATCAACCCCTTTGTCTTCCTCTCATATAAACCTTGAACTTATTCTTATACCAATACCACTTTCAATTTCTTCTACTTTTGACTAGCTAGGCATATATATACACATTGATTTGAGAATATAGAACAAATGAAAGGAAACAAAACAGGATGCCTGTGGTACTACAACAACAACAACATCTTCAAGATTTTTATGGGCTTCTTTATTCTCTTTACTCTAATATGCATAGCAGTCATCATAAACACTTTGGGCAAACTATTATTTCAGCAACTGTACATGAAGTATATGTAAATGATGACTTTTTAGATAAACTTCATTTCATTTCACATTAACAGTAATTTCTCATTAATTTCAGAGAAATAAATGGAAAGAGACTAACTATTAAAACAACATATTGTAACTGGGCTGGAAAATTCACTAAATTTAGATTCTCTTTCACTCAGCAACTGAGCAATAAGGAACATGGGAAGGGAAGTAGCCTGGTTTTCTCAGACAGCCCTGATTTTATTTTAACTTGAATAATAACAATATCTAGCACAGTTTGAGTTGCACATTGCAGCTATTGTTAGATAATTTATGACAGTCATGCAGAGGCAGAAGTTGATATGGTAAGGAGCTTATAAAGGTTGACTATCTTCTGTCTCTTGAGAAGTCCCACTGAAAGCCCTTGTCTGCTAAAGAAGAGGATGTAGCATTTTCCAGAAATTTATGGCCAGTCTCCGTTACTGTTCTCATTCCCCATTTGCATTCACATGCAAAGTTTCTCTCTGCTTGTGAGAAGCCAACCTCTCACTTATAATGGGGTATGCTCTGCTGGTGCAGGCTGAGATTTGAACTATTCAATTTCTTTTTTTTTTAATTTCAGTTTCCTGGCACTTTTATTCCTGCCATTTCATTTTGTACAGTGTGTTAGGGAGCATGTTGGTATTTCTTGGTTTTGTACAGAAAATAATTTTCTGCAGGTAATAGCTGTTTTCTTCACTACAACCTATGTAATCAGCAGTAAACAAAATAAATTGCAAAGACTTACATAGGGTAAAAGGATGGTATCACTGCTAACACCACACAAACTAATGAGGAACTGCAATGTTATTCTAAGGTTGTTACTCCATTTTTCATTGTTGGCCAAAGCATTCCAGACATTTTCCATCTCTGGTCCAGGAATTTCATCTCCATACTGCAAAGAATCACAGGCATACACTCCTTGAAATATGAAGACTTCCAGACTAAAGCATATTCTTTTAGAACATTTTCTCATGCAAAAAAAAAACCCAATGAAATGCCATAAAAAGTTACAAAACAGTATTTTAAAAAGCTACCTGACAGATTTCAGAGTAAAAATTCCATTTAAAACTATTTAGGTTTTGATCCACAGAAGGATGTGAATCATAAGAGATAATAACAGGCTTGAGGACTGTAAATTCAAAAAGTAATCCTGAAATTAAGCAGGTTTGGTTTGATTGGTATAGATTTTTCCAGTGTAAAATTTCTGGTACTGGAGGGAGGAAACAAAAGTTTTACAGGTTAGTTTCTTTGTTTTATTTGGTTTTTTACCTTGGCTGTCATATACATGAGATTATTAAGAACCAGAGAGGTTGCCTCAGGTGAGCCCCAGCCATTGCCTTTTAGTCCACTTGTAACTGCTATTTCCCCATCCTTGTCCTTCAGTTCATCTTCTGGAGTGGTAGGGCTGGAGCCAGGGAGAAGCAGTCTGTTGTCTACCAGTTCAATATTATGAAGCCATGGTAGCAGATAGGTCAGCATGATCTGTCTTCCATTTGGATGTGTTGTTGGAAATCGCTGGCTTACCTCTAAAAAAGTAAGAATTGAACAAAAGAACAACATATTAATTTATGATGGAAATCCTAAATACATTGTTTAAATCACATTTCTGATGTTAATTAGACTGTGTGATGGTTTTTACCTTGCACACCACAAGGATAAAAAACATGTTCTTGAGTTTCCTGAAGAGAAACATGGCATTAATGTTGAATAATAGCAAGCAATTGGTCATGTCTTCTGTCTAAAATAACTAACTCAGTCTGGGCTCAGAAACAGAAAGTCACCCATTGTTACTGTGCCATGTTACGTATTAAGCTTATGAGGTGGTGTCAATAAAGAGGAAGAAGGATAATTCAGTTACTGGTGGTTACTCTAGAATTCCAAGAGCTTCTGGAGAATATACAAAAGTGTTCTGCGGATTACGAATGCCTCACTGGCGTCCAAGTTTCTAAGCTATAGTTTAAATAATAAGGCACTCAGTATACTGAGTCTACAAAAAAAATCTTGCATATATTGGAATCCTACTTCCTGTGGGAATGGCTATAAAATTCATAGCTGGCTGTCAGTTCAGGAATGCTTGTATACAGCACTTTATATAGTTAACAAAAAAAACCTGGCACTGTAAGGCAAAGGGATTTGGAAAATCTGGGATAAGAAATGCAGCTTCCTGCCAAAGTGAACCACATTATCTCCCTTTACCAGAATTCTTCTGTAAAATCAGTAGAGCAAACATTTCCTTTTTTTTACTCACTGCCTGGTTTTTTAAAAATCATGAAGACACACACTGTTCTCTCCTCCTTATGACTCTAGATGTACAGAAAGGATGTCTCATTTGGACTGCAATATCCTGTATATCTGAGACTTTTTTAAATGACACAGTTGTTACAGCAACATTAGACGATAACAGAGATAAGGAACAGCATTTGCTTAATGACAAATGAGCCATCAGAATTTCCCTACACCAGTTATTTATAACTCATGGTATCTTGGGCACTGAGAAATTTAAGGGTGATATATTGCTCCTTTACCCTCCTTCCAGCCCCTACAGACTGAGTAAAAACAACAGAAAGGGATTTTAAGAGCCAGTAAAAATTCCCACGATTACAGACATTTGCATTCTGTTATTTAAAAACTAGAGCAACACATAAGATTGATTAAACTAGACAGACATGCCTCAAAACATCATTGTTTCCAGGAATGGCCTCACAGCGGGCATATTCTGAATTGTATACCTGCAGGTCTCATTCTTTAATAATTTTCTCAGTAATCCTGAAAATACATATTTCTGATAAAATTCAAACATGCTGAGACATGCAGATGTGGTAAACAACAGAAGATAGAGTTGATTTGAATCATTGGTAGAACTGGACACAGGAAATCAATCTGCCCAAAGTTAAAGTCAAATGTTTATATAAAATGAAGAAATATATCCTCAGAAGTATGATCTGTGTAAATCCATGCATAAGAAGAACCACATGAGAACCCATCATAGTAGAACTTGCCAATGTCATTTTAACTCATTCAGGGCACTTGTAATTTCAAAGTTAGCCTAAGATCACGTAAGTGGCACAGAGTCCCCAAAGAGGGTTTATGTACTTTGTGTGAGTACCTCTAGGAAATACATATTGGATTCCTAAATCTGATTTGACCTGAACCAGAATAAAAATAGGTCAAGCTAAATTTATAAACAGGACTGTGGTTCAAAATGGTAGCAGTCTAGCATTTGTACAAAAATGTAAAGGAGATAATAAGTCAAATAAATATAGGTACCTGAAAAAAGTGGAAGGGTAAGTTCAGGATACATCCTTGCTAGTTCATATGAAAGAAGGGCAAGTGAGACACTGTAAAGAGGTGGCAATGGACCATGTGTCCCATACAAGATACTGCCTGGTCTTTGCTCAGCTACCTTTTTTGAATAAACAAAAAGCTTTGATTCAAGGATCTATAAAAGACAAAAGAGAAAAAAAAAGGAATGAGACAAAAAAAATTCATTAAATCAGGAAATATCAGCATTTGAAGTTTAGCTATCAGTGAATGCTCTGTATGTTTTAGAGTATATGCTCCAAATATGAAAGACACTATAACATTCATTCTTATATAAATAGTCATCTAAGTTTTTATAGCCAAGACAAAACCAATTGTTTATTTTAAAAACAAAACTAATGCGCAAATAACAGTACTTCATAAGATGTTCACCAAAAAAGTCTCCAAGGATCAGAGGAAAAAATAAGTAGCTGATACATGCCTGCATAAGTTGCATGGAAATTTCATAAATCTCTCTGTTGGTGTCAGATGCCTTGAACAACACCAAATTTAAAAGTGTCACAATATCAAAAGGGTAGTTCCTAGAAGAATAAACAGAACATTTTTGTGAGTGCTGGTAAGGAATGCTGATTATATTCACTCTGATTTACTCTGTAATATAGTCTGAAGAGAATGACATCTTTCTTCTTTCTCTTCTACTATCAGAATATGGGAAAGGGAGCTCTTATGAATACATGCTGCTTGATCAAAGGACCATCTGGTGATTGCGAAGAAAGAAAGGATTATTTATAATTACCTTAGACAAATGTTTAGGAATGCACTGAGTTACCCACAATGAGAAATGAAATATCTGGGTCTATGACTGTCAATTCATTTTAATTTATAGTATAAACTGTTTACAGGACAGGCTGACACCCATGTAAGAAAATGGAAAGCATGAAAATTTCCAGCGATAAAGAATTTTTAAGCCAAGCTGCAATTAAAACAGTCCCTTTGGACAAAAGACACTATCTCTGACCTGAACATTCTGAGGTATTAGACAATTCTATGAAAATTGTTTTCAAAGAGCAAACATGAAGAACTGCTTCAAAAAGTCTGCTATCTATAAAGTCAGCATCAATTGTAAGGTTAAACATATCAAAGTATTAATGAGATGTTGTTATGATTATTATTATGAGAGTAAATCCCACATCACAATATCTGGATTTGCACTAAATAGGTTTCTGTTTTCTCTTGATGACTTGTAAATGCACTGATTGAATTGTGAACCATAAATGTATCACCCTAGATATCAGCTACAGTGCTCCTGGATGCCTATTTGGACTTTTTAATATGGCAGACACACATGTGGCATGGGACATTCTTGGTAATTCCATGCACTAGCTGCAAGCCAAGCTCTGTAACTGGTTCTTTGACCTTCCACTGCTTGAAAAATAAATACAAAAAGAAAAGAAATTAAGGGAAGCAGTTTCTTTGTAGAAAGTTGGATGGATATCATCAATTGCTGCTCATTTTACAGGTAGTTTAAGCAGTGGTCTCCAGATACATTTTGATAGATAATAGAGGAAAAACTATTACCAGCTTTCAGATATTAGTCAAAATTCCCAACATGCTATAAAGAGGAATTTCCCTTCAAAATAAATTATGAAGATCATACTCTCAATTTCTACTGTAAGAACAGAAAAGGTTAATTTTTAGGTCACAGTGGCACAGGTAACAATTTGAGGAAAAAGGCTGGCTGAAACTGCTGTGTTTCTGTGTTCATTAAAATAAAAACCCTGTTAACATAACTGAATTTGCAAACACAGAATTCCATTTATATTTTAAAAATCTCCATACAACACAGTGTCTAGTCTCGTTGTTCCAGTTAGCACAAAACAGTTTTGCAGGAAAACTATGAAATACATGACTTATTTTGATTTTCCAAATCCCTATTATTTCTTTATTGAGTATTTCTCTACACTGATCAGACATCTTGCCAAATTATTCTTGTGAAGAGTAAATTTTCACATTTATTTTAGTAAGATGCAAATTATTGCATTATTTAATTTCTCTATAAATTTTGTGTTCAAAAATAAAAAAAAAGGATAGAGTTTTATGAAGGACTGACACAATAGCAATATTTGTATTTATGTCTTCATGGAGCTTGTGCTTGCTCAGCATAGGCAGTAATGATGATATCAGCTGACAAGAAAAGAACTAAACAAATCAAATGAAAGCCAGTTTAGAAAAAGAACATAACTTTCAAGACAATGACAAGTCAAAATAATGACTTTCAAGCTACAGACATTTAAAATATTTTTCCTTTTATAAATTAAATTAAAAACCTTGCCAAATCTTTTGAGACCATGTTTATGACCTACATTCAAATAAATCTGTTCTAGCTTTTTTCGTATCTTTCTGAGCAAAATGACATCAAAATTCCACATATTTCAAATATATCTACAGTAAGAACATCTTCTACTAAGCACATTTTGTTTTCAGAATCATGAAAATCAAGTGATACAGTCCCAAGAACCGTTTGAAAAGGTACGAGTGTGACCAACAGCTCCTAACAATACAGTGAGCTGAACCTTCAGTTTTCTTTACATTTGAAAGTATAGATCAATAAATTAATTAATACCTGCTTCCACACACAGTTGCAATGGCTTTGAAACACCCAGAGGCAAGCTGGTATGATCCTGTGTAACATCGATCTATAGCCCAGTTGAAGAGATTGATTTGATCAGGATTCAGTTCTAGCAACAGGACTACAACTTCACAGCCAAGCTGGTGAACCTGAGCAAACATCAAAACACAATTGATGGGGTCAGATACGTTCATTCTCTAAAATACTCAGAGTGACATAGGCAAAACAGGGCAAAAATGGAAAATTCAGATATGTAAGAAGAAATCAGAACATTCGTAATAGATTTATTTTAGGGATAGCAGAGTTGGAATGTGACTCAGGTTTAAATACTCCTCACTTGAAAAAATGGTACATACAAAGACTAGATAATGAAATACACTTTCTGAAATTAGGCACAACAACAACAACAAAAAAAAACAACAGAATTTTTTAAAAGTCTAAGATACTTGATAGGTGTTCTTGGGCAACTTCTTTATATATCAATTAACTGACTTGTTAACTGATTTCCTACTTCACATGATTTTCACAAAGTGACAAACTTTCATGTTTATCCTTCTTTTGACTAACACAGAAGCAAGGCAGAAAGACACCATTTACAAAGAAGAGAAACACCTTTTACAAGACTGAAAACTTGTATGTAGACCATGAATCACTTAATCCAGGTACCACCATTGCTACAAACACATAACAACTAAGGCTTGGACTTCTTGTTCTTTCATTACAGGGTAGTGCTGGTAGACCAAACACTAACGCCTATTAATATTCTGTCACCAAGTGTAGGTGACTGCTTGTAGACACTGCATGTGACTTGCACATATCTTTATAGCTCTGTCCCTACCAACATTCCCAAATCTCATGAAATGTCTGAAGGATTTTCTCTGCAGCTATTCATTCTTTAAATTGTTCAGCCTTCTTTTTTTCCCTAATCAATTAGCATTTCCATAGCTTCTATCCTCTAGCTACTTCACATACATTTATTAAGGTTCTGCCATTTACCTTTCCTTCCTTGCTGGTATGAGAGTTTTAGGGAGAACAGCAGGACAAAGAGCAAGATACAAAAGGGAAAGATTGTTCTCTCTCTCTCTCTCTCTCTCTCTCTCTCCCTCTCCACTTGAGATGAATCACCAATCTACTCCGCCTTAATCAAAGAGACTGCACAGTCAGCTACAACCACAGAACTATGACTGTGTAGGTACAAAGTCAAAACTCATCTTCACAGAAATGGAAAATGGCAAGAAGAATACATTACATGTTCTTTAAGAAGAAAGAAACGACTTCATAAACTCTTCACTCGCTCAGTACAGTGAGTAATTGTCCATCATTCTTGCATTTTGGTCAGTACTTACACGTAAGTCTTGACAAGCCAGAATGTTATCAAGCCATTTGTAAAGATATCCGTCAGGGGAAAGACCAACATTGTCAAACACAGGTCCACAGCAGAGCACAGCTGACATGGCCTAGAAACACATGAAACTTCAGCTACATGAAAAGTAACACAACCAAACTTTCAGAATGATTTGAGTCCAGGCTAACAGAACTGCCATTTGCTTTCTGTATGGAGGGAACTATGGTGAAAATGGCAACAGCTGACTACTAGAATTCAATAATTATAGATTTTACTGGATTCCAGATCATGCTCAAAGCATTTTGGAGGGAGTACTATCTTCAAGATACATTTTGTCATTTTACACAGTACTCACAAATCAAACTATAAAAACAATTAAAATATACTCAGAGGTTTCAACAGTATGTTATTGCAAAAATGAAAACTGTCTTACAGCAGCTTATATAAGTACATAAGCTATTACTTTCCCAGCTTACTCATGCAGGGGAGTTGCAACTAGTTTTGCCACAGAAGTACATTATTACTGAGCATGTCTCCAGGCAAGCGTGGGAGGCATTTCTGAGATTTCCACTGGTACAGATTCAGTATCCTGAGGTACTGAATCAGAACACATAATTTCAGAGCCTAAGATCTCCTTGCTGAATCTGCTAATCCATTAATGAACAGCTAAGTAAAATTTCAAAATGCACTTTGGTTTTTAAAATAATTAGCCTGGAAAAGTGTCAACAAAGTAAAAAATATGTAACTTCAGTGCTATATTTTATGATTCCACTGTACATTTACATATGAGCATGCAAGTTTGCATCAAGTATGCCAATTCAAATTTCTTTGAAATGAAAGGAAATAGACCCCACAACTACTTGTATTTTCTCTGAAAAATTGCTGTTACTGGTTTGTAAAGTGAAGATTTAGTACCTTTAACGCACAATACTGGTATCTTGTAATCTGGTGATTTCTATCGCTGTAACGGTCTAGTGGTGTGAACATAATACTGAAAGGTCCAGCCCACTGACTGAATAAGATAAACAGGTGATGCCTCAAGCTCTGCTGAGGGAAGAGGAATCTCCTGTGGTGAACTAAATGAACAGAAACAGAAATAGTTGTGATTTGTTAATATTAAATACACATTCATGTGGCACAATGATGACATGATTTTCAAATTTCTACAAAAAGGGAGGGGTTTTTATGTTTCAATGTACTTGTACTCCCAAGTATCTAAGCTCCTTTAAAAAACCTAACCAAGTGAGTAAGATGCATCCTATTTCTAAGAACCTTCAGTTCTGAATTAATGTGTAGTTATACAAACATGTACATCTGACTATAGAAAAGCATTTAAGAATCTAATTATAAAATCAGGATTTTTCACTGCCTCCTACATTCCTTTAGTGGAAAATATTTACTTGGTTTTTCTAATTCTTTAAATTTGAGCCTAAACAATACATATGTCTAATCAGTAATAGGTAGAGACAATAAATAAAAGAAACTTGGTGGCTCTTTGTTTATGACAAATATGTGGCATATATTCTGAACACCTGAAATATCTGAGCAAATGAAAAAAAACCTCAGACCTCATCTTCCAGTAATTACATTGAGGCCTTTTAAGCAGAGGCTTTCTTGCCAATGCAATTATGTTACATTTGAAGTGATATTGCAATACATAAAAAGCATGAAATCAACTGGATTCAGGTAACACGGGATACTGTCTCAAGACCTTGGGCAAGTTTTCCACCGCATTTAATACTGCACGTTTTCTGCACCTACTTGTATTTTTCAAGGCCTGTCTGAGTTTATGAAGAGTCTGGCAATCAAGTCAGATGGGAGAAAATAAGGCCTTGTGCCAAAGAAATTTGGAGTCCCTGGAGGTCACAGACCTCATTTCTTTGTTACACTTTTAAAGAAGTGATTCTTAGACGTGACTATTACAAGCCTTATCAAGCTTCATTGGTATTTTTATTTCAATCTTAGTAGACTTCTGAACACTTTTTTTTCTGCATTCCACTTTATATTAGATGAAAATTCACAAGCAGTGAAAAAAGCCCAGACAAAAAAACCCAACCAAACAAAAAAGTTACTTTTCCAATACCTATATTAAATGCATAATTTAGCTCCATACCTGGAACACACTGAATCAAGTTGGCAATCATTGCACTGAAATGTGCTCTCATATCCTTAAGGATCTCGACTTCTTTATCATTTTCAGCCTCCAAAAGCATGCGAGTCAGATCAACATACTCTAAAAACAAGGCTCCAAGGGCCAGTGTATCTCTTTCTAAGGCTCCATTTGTACTAGCATAAAGGAAAGCAGCACATTAATATAGAGCAACAGAGTAGTTATACTACAATTTTCTGCAGAAATGCATGCAAATCACTCCATATCTGACAGACCACACAATTATTCAAAGAACATACTGACATAATCTCAGTGTGGCAAACACTGAAAATTGTTTCACATAAAAAATCAATATTAATGATGAGTGATAGTCCTACCTGTCACTTATAACACCAGCATCAGCAAGGAGTTCAAAAATTCGCAGTAGCTGCAGTCTTAGTAGATCTCGTCGTTCTCGACGTTTCTTGTTCTTGGAATTTAAAATAACAACCATGTTTATATGCATAGGTATACACATAAAAAACCAGTAGCTTCAGAAATGCCAGTATTGTAGTGAGATTTAAGAATTCCAGTCCAAGAATTTTCTTCACGAAGGAACCCGAGTACTTTTGGATATTGCACAATAACTTTGTGCTTGTACAGCAACAAAGAACAGAACATGATCAATTTCTTGTCTTTGTAACTATTCTTGAAAAAATTGTTAACAACTACTTATTTAAAATGTGGAAATGAAATAAAGAAACACTGGATAAAAATAACTAATATTCAAGGTTTCTGTACCAAAACCCCCTGCTATCTTCAGGTAACATTCATGTTTAATGTCTTCAGGTAAAATTCATGTTTAATGTCATCTAGTTTCAGGTAAAATTCATGTTTAATGTCATCTAGTTTGGGTGCTGGAGGCACTTACAGAGCAGAATGTATATCCAGACCTGAGGAAGGTATCTCAGTGATTAGCCATTCCTGAACTTGGCAATGCTGCAGCACACCATCACTCACGTGGAAGTGAGCTCCCAGCAGACACCACTCCAGTGCAGTGCTGGGTCTGTGACTGCAGGGGTTTTGCCCACAGTAATGTCCTCCTCCCACAGAACAGGCCTGCATGGTTGTTAACTGGCTCATTGGATCTTGCTGTTTTCTAGAAAGCTGTCCTTTCTATCTTTCCTGGAAAGTTGTGAATGCAACAAGGCCTGTTCTTTGCTGAAAAGCTAAATTGACTTGTTGGTATTCTGTATCTTCCCTAAGCAAGAAAAACATGTGAAGGTAAAAAAAGCTGCTGTTGCACTCAAAGAAACAAGAAAAGCTCAGAGAAAATGCAGATTTTGCTCTTCAAAACTGAGTAATACTGAGATCAAAGGCTTATCTCTTCTAGGACTCTGGCTCTGTTCATGGCCAGCAGTAGATGTGTGGGAGAACAAAATGGTGCTTTGTCTGGTATCCTGACCCAGAATTGGCAGAACTGCAGCAAAAGGTCTTATTCAAATAATTTTGCCATGTGATTTGTTCTTTTCAGAGGCCTGTTTTTCTCCTGTTACACCTTTAAGGCTCCAGGAAGCACATGTAGAGAATAAAGCAGTTTTATTTAATACAGTATTTACCAGACACAGCTGCCTCCTGCAGCAGTGTCAGAGATGATTTGGCAAGCTCTGTGCCAGAGCCCACAGGGCGGATCTTGTTTAATGTCCATTTTGATTTATCCCTGCAGCTCTTGGCCATGCTGGGAATTCTCTTCCTAGTCACAGCATATGTTCAAGGACATAGTTTCTGGTGTGTTGGATACCTGCCTGCTGTATTCTCTACAGCCACACAGCCCATACAGCCTCTCCTGGGTTTCCAGGTGGCAGTGCTTGCAGGAAGGTGTCCCATTTATTCGTATCAGGACAAATAGAAGAATTAACATTACAGTCTCTTGATTCTTGTATTCCTCTACTGACAATTCCATGTGCTAAATTTGCTCTTACTCCATACAGAATTCTAGCAATTCCTTTCCTGAGGGTACAGTGGATGTGTATGTCTCTAGAAAAGGCTTTTCAAGTCTAAGCTGTCTTAAATGGTGCACAGACAAAATTAAGAGGCAAGTGGCTGCACTAAGGTGTATTAATCCACTCTGCTCAGTATCAGAACAAGTGACCTTCAAATCAGTGATTTCACAGGGATGGAAGCCACACAACTGAACTGAGGTGTGAAGCAACACAGAATGGAAATGATTGTCAGAATTTACCAGACACAGAATTATTAACATTTGTCCATGAGCCATCTTAAATGTCTGTCTTGGAGCCAGATGGAACGGTCCAAAACTAAGTCAAGGAGGGAAAACTGAGCAGAACTTGAGTCCAGTACTGAAGCTCCCCCCATGGCTTTTCTGTTTAGCTGCCTAGACACATCCTGCGACTAAACTGCTTACTGAGGCTACAGATTTTATCACCAGAGGCTTTAAAGAACACATAATTCTCTCTTGTGTGGATTGTAAGATCTGTTGGGAGCCTTCCAGCACTACTTTCTCTTGTAACAAAAGAGGGTACTACAATGAAGGTGAAAACTCTGATGAATTTGTCAGTTCACTGATTGTATTTAGAATGAATCCTGTGCCATGTGATCCAGGATGACCCTGCCTGAGCAGGGAGGTTGGACCACTTCTGTCCCTTCCAGCCATTCTGTGATTCTGTGATTCCATGAAGCTGAAATAGGTGACTCTGCCTGTCCTGAAAATAAAAGCACATCTAAACACTGCTACAAAATGTGCTTGTAGCCCAGCTCTGTTAAAGCTTTCTTTTTTCAAATACCGAAAGTGAATTTCCAATATATTCAAGTTCTGTATCAGGAGGTTCCATAGTGGATGGGAAATTTTTCCTCAGAATGGAATTCTACACTGTACATTTGGATCAGTGATCAAATTAAAATTAAACTAGGTTTTAATGCAATTATATTCAATTATGCAAGTAATGAAATTCTTGTTGCACACAGAGCTTAATTTGCTAGTTAGTACAAAAGAGTATATTTCTATTTTAGACAGACAGAATTACTATTTTTAAAATAATTTTTAATTTTTAAAAAAAACTAGTACATTTGATTTTTGCAACTAACCTCTGGTCTTCTTTCTAGGGCTTCTTTCATTAGTGGGTGGAGTTCTTCTACTAATTCCCTAAATTAAAAAAAAAAACATAAGTACTTGTAAACAAAATCTAATGTCCACTCAAAAGCATAAATATTTTATCCATATAAAACATATAAAACATATAAAAATGAACCTCCAAAGTGCAAATAAAAATCTAAAAATATATTTAAGTTACAACAAAAATAAAGCACTTGTATTAGAGGCAAATAACTGAGAATATGATAAGTGGAGAAGTACCTGAAAACAAGTGAATTTGTTCTTCCAAATCCTAATACGAGTGATTCTGTTATTTCTATACTTTCAAGTCTCATCAAAGGAACTAGCTGCTTTAGTAAGACTCCAACAGATGGAGTTCCAATAGCCTAAAATATATTAAAATACTGTTGAATATAATTGTCAGGATATCAATATTAAGTAAATACATTTGTAAAAAAACCCCAAACATTGTCTGAGAATCAATACATGTTTTAAAAACATGCTGGAATGATTTTGCTAGTATGGATATCTGTCCATCAGTCTAGCTGGATGTCTCCTACCTGATAATCTTCTCAATAATGTCTAACAAGTAAATAAATCTGGGAAATCTCTGCTTTAGTTCTGATTTTTGTAATTTACTTAATTTGTTGCTTCATTAAAATATTCCAGTAATTGCATTTGTGGAGCTACTGCTCCTCTCAGGTTGCTACTACTTCAAAGTGTATTTTATATATTATTGCTTCTGACAGGCTTATAACCAACAGGAATACAATTTGCATTCGGAAATCTGCTTTACTGCCTAATGTTTTAAATTTACAAATTGGAGTGCTCTACAAGGAAAGAAAGGGGTTGACAAACCAAACTTAACTTTAAAACACATGTCCAGACCTTCTATATTTTGAATGCACATAACCCAGAACGCAAAAAAAAAAAAACAAAGCAACGTACTGAAAACACCATGGCTTTTGCCAAATATTTATCAACACATCACATCATACAGGTGTTTTATTTGTTAATTATGTTTATTATTTTAATAAATATGTTAATTATTTTAAATAGTATGCATATATCAAAATATTCCCTAACTGAAATACACTCATCAGGATAGGATGCGGATGCAGCTTAAAATTCCCCCAAACAAATAGTTTACATGTAACAGGTTGCATCACCTTATTATCATAGTTCATTGTTCCATCAGGAGTGGTAGCCATGATCTCTGGTGTTGAAGCACGCAGGTGTCCTGGGCTCATAATACTGGGCTTTGCTACTCCAAAACACAGAATAAGGTAGTTTCTCCACAAAGTAACATAGTTGTCTCCACTGCTTGCTGTACTTGTTTTCTTCGCATTAACAGGAATACTAGAATTCAAAAATAAATTATAATTGTTAAAATGATCTTCCAGTCTTAATTACAAGTATTAAAGTCTTAATTACAGTATATTAAAATATTTTAAGAGAGAATAAAACATGCTATGTATCTACCTGCAATTCAACATTATGTGATACACAGGAAAAATCAATGAGGGTATAAAACTCGTGTGTTTCACCTTACAAGTTGCACCTATGAAATTCAAACCTATGTGGCACCAATTTCTGTGTGGCACTTTGCAGGATGTGTGAACTGATACTCAAAAGTATTGTATTAAAACTTTTATTAAAAGTTTGTATTAAAATCACACAGCCCATACAAACAAAAGTGAAATGCAGATTGCCACTTACTTTGGATCCACAAGAGGCATTATCAGCTGTAGCCTCGTGAAGGCGTATGGCCAAGCGTAGCTGAGAGCTGTAGGACAGTGCTTTGGTAGATTCTCCTGCCTAAGGAAACTGAAGAGGCAGAGAACCCATGGGTCTTTAACGGACTGTGCAAAAATCCAGACATGGGAAGGACTTTTCACATCGTAATGGCTATTTACTAGGACAGCATTCCACTCCACCAACCACTGCAAATCCACGCTGTGTGTTAATGGGATTGTTGTCTACAGAGAGAAAAGATCAATTAACACTCCTTGCTGTACTAGGCAAAAACCAGGCAGAGGCAACACATTTGCTTTGCTTTATTATTAATGAACAGAATGAAAGCACAAAATTCAAACCTTGGCCTCTAGAAACTGCAACACCCAAACCCAGGTGCTGCTATTTCTGACAAATTTCCTAATTCCTGTTTTATGAAGTCAGAATGTCTTTCTTGCTCAGTTTCTGTTTTCAGATGCAGAGAGGCCCAACCTCCCCACCAGTTTAATGTCCCCTTCTGTGCTGGTTTTGGCTGGGGTAGAGTTTATTTTCCTCACAGTGACTGGTATGGGGTTGTGTTTTGATTTGTGCTGAACACAAGGTTGATAATACAGAGATGTTTTTGTTACTGCTGAGCAAGGCATGCACAGAGCCAAGGCTTTTTCTGCTTTTCCTACTGCCACATGAGGATGCTGTGGGTGCTTGGGAGGCTGGGAGGAGACACAGCCAGGACAGGTGACCTAAACTGACCAAAAGGAGATTCCAGACTGTATGACATCATGCTCAGTGTATAAAGCAGGGAGAAGGATGTTTGGAGTGAAGACATTTGCCTTCCCAAGTCACTGCTATATGTGATGGGGTGTCCTGGAGATGGCTGAACACCTGCCTGCTCATGGGGAGGACTGAATTGATTCCTTGTTTTGCTTTGCTTACATTCAGAGTTTTCACTTTCCCAAATAAACTGTCTGTACCTCAACCCATGAGTTCTCCAGCTTTCCCCCTCCTGATTCTCTCCCCCTTTCCATTGGCAGGGTACTGAGTGAGCGGCTGTGTGAGGCTGGGCTGCTGGCTGGGGTTACTTTTTTAAGCACCCAACATCTGGCACAAACCTGCAGCCCTGGAAAGGGTACTCAATGTGGCAAGGATCATTTGCTGCTTTAAACTTAATCAGGCTGAAAAGTGTCCCAAACTCACTGCTCCTGCCCTCTGGAAATGGGCCTTTCACTACTCTCTAGGGCAGCATGCAGAACCAGTTCTCTTATGTATCAGTTTTTCTACTGACACTTTTTTAAATTTAAAATGCTCAATCTCTGTTTCCTCTGATGCATGTCAGACACATCAGGCCCCTGAGAGAGTGAAAGGAGAGATTCATTCCACTGTGAATTACTCTGGAGCTTATGCTCAGGAGTATGCAGGCAGGGCCACTTTCTGAGCACACAAGGGAGCTAAAGCTTATTCCCTTCTCAAAGACAATAGCAGTGAGTGCCTCCAGCATTAGGTGGTGCTAGCGATATGACTTTCTCAATTGTTCTTTTTTCTTTATGCACTATCTTGATATACCATATCCATAGTAAGATTACTTTCATGGAACAGATTGTCTGGGACATTGTGAAGCCTTGGAGCTCTTGGGTAGATGGCTGGAGCCTTAAAGTTGTATGATTTCTTTGATTTTCAGCCATATTATTTTTAGTATTTCATGTCAGGTAGTTATGTAAACACAAGCAGTAACAGTAAAGTAGTACTTACTGAATCTGAAACAGCCACATGAATAAAGCTTTCAAGAATAGAAGAACTCAACTGATCCATGACATCAATCATAGGTCTGTCATCATCCTGCATAACGTAAGAGAATACAAGTTTACTGGTCTCCTGACCAAATCATTTCCCTTCTTATGTTTCTGGGATATGCAACAGAAACATCTAAAAATTATGACATGAATCTGAAGTAGCTAAAAATACTCATTGTTGATGATGGGTACATTTTGTCTTTTCCAAATTAATCTCAGAACTAAGTCCAAGCTGTGGTTTGAAATGAAGTTAATTTGTGGCTACATCGCACTGCTTAGTGAACAAAAGCACATATCAGAAAATCCCAAATGACTTTGGATAACTGGTATCAAAAGACTGAAAAATTAGCTTACTGTTTATTGAAGCATTCCTTTGCCATGAACACACATATTTGTGTTCTTAGGCATTTAGATGGCTCACTGAGCTGTGACTGCCAGTACATAACATTGACTCCCAATATTTCTGTATCCATAAAAAAGATTTAGAGGCCTTTACTGTAGAAGGAAAAGTGTGGGAATGATCTTAAAGGTGTCTTATGCTGTGGGTTTTTTCACCCACAATGGTATGCTACAGGAATAGGTTTCATTTCCAATACAAGTTTATAGTCTCGACAATACAAAAATGACCCATGCAGTAAAAAAGGTTTTACACTGTATTTTATATTTACACCATTCAAAGAGAAAATAGAACTTGTTGTGCATTTCCCTTCAAATTCTCATGCAGGACATTTGCCATTCATGTTATGTTGTTGAGTCCACAGAAAGGTTTGCAGTGTTAAGGCAAATAGAAATAGTGAGCTGAGATCAAATGCTTTTTTATAAAACTAAGTGTATACCTGCTACACTGCACCAATTATGTTAAAAGCAACTGTAATAGCAGTTTTGAGCTTTATCTTTGGGAAATTCTAATTCTAAGTTCCAGAAGAGAAAAATCCTACCTCTGCCTGGCCAAGGGCCAAGAATAAAGAACGGATTTCTCTGAGGATTAAAACAGCCAGCTTCCGTGTCGCAACCTGGAAACTGCACAGCAGAACCAGCGCAAATCCTTCGACTGCGTGCAGGACGTTAGAATAGGGGCTCCTTTCAGACTGTATCCTGTGGCTAGATCCATTTGGTATCAGCTGTAGAACAGTGCAAAGGGGGGAAAATGGAGTGGTGGTGTTAGAAAACCATGTCTCCAAGAAAAATTCTATTTAACTAGGACATATAAAGAATCAAAATGCAGAGGCCATGTAGATGACAGACCGGGAATCTTGACATAGCCTCTCAAACAATCAAGTTTTGTTACTTTAGGTTACCTTGTTCCACAAAAGCAATATATGAGCAGAATCCTTCGAACAAAACCTTCCCTCTAATTTTCAGTTAACCCACTTTTTTCCATCCTCCAATACAAAATGAATGAATAAGTCAGATGGTGAACAAAACATTTTTTCTACTCCATATAGCATGTCCTCAGGTCCTTCTTTGGTCCAGTAGCAGCCAACACTTTAGGTAGGTGGCCTCTAGAAACCAACCCCATCAGTAAAGTGTAACAATATTTAATGAAAAGCACGTGAGGATCTCGCTTCCCTACATTTTTATGTACTCCTGTTATTACCTATTAATTGGTCTTCTGTGATATAAAACACGCATCTTGTTTGCCCAAAGGAAAACATACTCAGCGTGATTAGTTTGGGAGATAAGAAGCCTAAAAAATTATTTCTCATAATGAAAATATCTGTGGGACAGTGCAGATGGGAGAAGCAGGAGAAAAGCTGTTCAGTTCCCAGAAATGTTTGTAACACATGGAGACAGCAGGCTATGGTAACAATCAGGTTCTTTGATGTTCCTGAATCAACCAAGGGAAAAGAAGATCAACTTCACTCTTCACAGCATTCCCATTAGCATTATCAATCTGTTTCAGCCCTGGGAAAATGTCCTTCTGCCACATCTACATACACATATTTCACTTCACGTGCTTTTGTTGATGTGCATATTTTAGTTTGACATGCATTCTCTCCTGTTGCTCAACAGTAACATCTGCTGTATTACACAAGGACATGGCTGTCCTCAAAAGACACGTGAACTAATTACCTAAAAAAATATTGCATAGTGAATTCTTCTCAGGTGAGTAAATACAAAACACACAAACCACAGTGGTATCAAGGAACGTAATTTCTGCCTTCAATTAGTAAAAATGTTCGGACACAGATCTTTTGATTCCATACCTCTGCAGATCTGGTTTTGGCCTGCTCAGAAGCTTTTCCTGGAGTGTGTATTACAAGCTTCCATTGTGTAAGCAATTGTAGCAGCAACTTCAGTGAAGTATCAAGAAGGGTATGATGCATATCATTCACTTCACGTAGCAGAAAATTAGTGAAACCAAAGAGTACATCCTCCCGCCAGTCAACAAAGTCAACAAGTAGGCCCTGAAGAGAATTCTGGGCAATGTGTCGAAGCTCATCATCCATATGGATGGACAGCCTGCAAATAAAAGTAAATGTCAGATAATAAAAGATTTAAGGAATGTTCGTCAGTACATGACAGTGATTGAAAATTCCCACTGACGATGGAGGATGAAGCTATCATGGTTTCATTATTCTTGACCACAATTAACAGCCTTGACCTGTTTTCCATATTGTAATTCTTGCTACAGCAGAAGATATTCACAGGTCCAAAAGAAGCATGCTCCCCTCCTAAAACAGGGTATCTCTAAAGTACATAATTTGGCAACTTTTCTCAAAGTAAGTATATTTTTTATTCGCTCATAACTCAATAACTTCTATGTAGGTATGATAATAAAAGGCTGACAAATAAATACATAATTTCAGAATTTATGTATTTATTTTTAAGATTAAATATAAAAATAAAAGAATCACAACAGGTCAGGTAACAATTAAAAAAAATCTTCAGCCAAGATGCAAATCACAATTGATGAAAGCAATTCTTCAAAAGAATTAAAATGATGCATCTGAATTAAAAAGTGCATTATGTTTTAAATAGTTTAGGATGCGTAAATAGGGAAAACAGCCTCAGGACTTTCTACACTTTTAGAAACATGTTGAACATCCTCAAAGTCCTTCTCAAAGATGATGAGATTTCAGATCCTATTTTCAAGTTTTATTTTCTTCTCTATTTGCATCATGTTGAAGTCCTTCTGAACATAAAAAAAAAATTATACTTTCTTTAGGCACAGAAATAATCAAACTACTTCTATGTAAGAAGTTGGCAGAATAAAGTAAATTCAGATTAGTGTGTTTTTGGTTCATTGCCTTTATGATGCATTTTGTTTTAATTACCCATGAGACTGTAATTTTCTGTAGTGTGTTAGAACTAATTTTCAAAGTATTTTATCTACATTTAATCTACACAGTTGAAAAGGAGGACTCATTATAATGAAGTGGACAGAAAGCTAGGAGAAAAAAAACCAAAATACCAAATGGAGTGGAACCAAAGTCCATTCAGTTGGAAGTGTATGATGAGATGTGGTTCATAAAAAATGTGGTTCATTATAGCTGCCTAATTTGGAGGCAGGGGACATTCTATTTAAGTGAAAAGAAAACAACTGCCATGAAAATTCACCCCTGGCAAGTATGACTCCAAAAATAACTGTTATGCTTTAATAACCATGTGACTTTCTATATATATTTAGAAACACAGCATTTTGTTGTGCTAAGAAACGATCATTTTTGTCTCCCTTTTGGAATGCCAAAACCAGATAAACACACAAAACCTTTTGAGACCACAATTAAGTCATCCATGAAATGACATTCACAATGACACAAAGCAATAACAGAGAAGAGGATACAAAAGACATCTCCAAAGCCCAAGTTACTGCCCAGTGGCACTAACAAAATAAAATTCAAATTGAGCATAAGAATGCATCTGTGTATTACCACTATATGACAGGCAGTGCAGGAAGCAAGTACAAGTTTGTTTGTTTGCACTTGAGTCAGTTAAATTTAAGACCTACATGGGAATTTGTAATGAATGGTTGCAGTGGGCAGTGAAAGGGCAAAAGGTACAGTATATACTTGACATCTGCTTCATAGTTTATAATTTGAATACAGCTGTCCTAGAAAAAAGTCTAGCTGCTGACTTTATGACTCCTTCTGAAAACCACCAAAAGACACAGCTGTTGTGCAGATAAAAAACTCAAACCAAACTTTGAATACAAGAACTAATTAACTCGAAGTTGTAACTTTATCTCTTGCGAAAAGAAAATATTTAACAGCTTTCCATCTCATCAGCACGGGCCCACAGAAATCCCTGGCAGAACAGCTTTTAGAGTTTTTTTAATAAACAGGGAGAAAGTGAAACCTTACCTCTTCTAAGTTTCTTATCCCTGAATTGAGTCTAGTCTCTGACCCAGAACACACAATGTTTTAATGCAGGGACATCTAGAACTGTAGCTGCTTACCTCCGGGGCCTACACTTTCAAAATTGGGAGAATAAGTCAGTCTCGTCTCAAATAAACATGGGACAGTATACAGAATGTAGAAGCAGCTCTGGTGCTGGGGCATTCTGGTGATTTATATTAAGTTTAGGCCAGGTATTAATTCTTTAAACAGTTTATTACTGTCTTCTCTGAAGGTACATTTTTGAAGACAGTTTTCAGTTCATACTGTCCCGGGCTAAACAGACCTAATTTTTTCCATTCACTTATCTTTTTTTCCCCCTTGTTCTCTGGTCAGCCTCTTCCTCAACTACAATGCCCCAGTTTGCATGCTGTTCTCCAAATCAAGCATCCTTAATACTGATTAGACAAGAAGAACTTCTTTGAAAACCTAGACCTGTACATGTGAATAAGGTTTGTCTTTTCATAGGAACATTACTTCTTTGTATCTGCTCAGTTTGTGATCCTGCTCTGCAAAGCTGAGACCCTACCCAGCTGTTTCAACACCATTCTATATGTCTTCAGAACCATAAACTACTTGTTAATTTCTTTCCAACCTATTATGTACCTACCTATTTTACCTAATTTGTGTTTCCCTTGCTTATACTTAGGAATATGACTTAAAACACTACCAAAGTCTCAAAGATGCTGTAGGATGAGTACATGTAGGAGAGGAGAACAGCCTTCTTGGGGAAAGGCTGAGCATGTAATTGCTTCTGAAGTTGCTCTAGAGAAGCTTCCCTCAGCTCCTCTTGACATCTCACTTCTTTTTCACAGTCAGAGTCAGATAACTCAGCAAACTTATGGCTTGCATTGTCCCAGCAGGGCAATTACCCAAGAAATACTTAGAATCACGACTGACCTTTTCTAAATGAAGTTTGATGTCAGAATAAAGATAGAGCAGTAGTTATATTGACGATATATTAAGTTGTGAGACTTAAGGAGGGTAGCATTAATTTATAAAGAGACTCACACTGGTCTCCAAGTTTTCTTAAGAGTAGGGACAGGTCTTACCTGGACAATCCTGTGATTGAAGAGCTGTGACCTGAATAGATACATCCTTTTTACAGCTCAGTTAAGGCCATTAATAAGGATAGAATTCTGGTTAAAATATTGGATTAAAGGAAAACATGTCCTTTTAAATTTCCCTTAAGCAGAATTGATGAAGCTGTTTAATAAGGTATCTGTATAATTTAATAATGCAATGATTTGAAACAACCTACAAGTGATTTATAGCAGACAATGTGCACACAAGGAAATCAAGCAGGCTGTGCACTGCAGCACACCTACTGTTGGCTGTTGATTTGGCTGTTTTAGCTGTCTGCACTCTCCATTACTACCAGAATCAATTGTTTCACTGTTTTAGCACGTCACTGGCATGTCTAGTTGTTCCTAGAGCAGAAAAACTGCTTCTGTATGTAGCCTTCTGGTTCCCACATTTGCCATTCCCACATCTGTGATGTTTGAAAAGCAAGAACAGGGTGGCAAAGTTTGCTTTGCCGCAGTTACCTGAGAGCAGTATCCTACAAATCCATCTTGGTTCAATTTAATACCATAATCCACTTATATAAAGAACACAAGTGGAATCTTGGTCTTGGATACTTGAACTGCAATGTAACAGACTTTTCTGTACTGACCAGCACCTTTTATCAAAATTATTTGACACAAGTCACTGATTTGATGTCCTGAAACCTAAGTGGTGTAGGAGTCAGTGAAGTCTACTCAGACAAATTAAAATGGAGGGATATAATATTTTTTAAATATATATTTTCTTTATTTTATGGCTGACAATAACAACAACAACAATAACAATAAAAATGTAAAAAAGATTTTTGTATTATACCACATCTAGCACATTCTGTTTTACCAAAGAGACATGTGGGAATCATAAATCAAAACTAAACAGGTATCTGTGTTTTTCCACTACATAGAAAAGATGTTTTCTCCTGTTAACCAGAATGCTGTGATGATTAGAAAACAGTAATACGTTGTTGATTTTCCTGAATAATAGGAAATACCACATAAACTACATACTGATGGGAAAGAGTTCTGGAGGACATACTAACTTTTTCATAAAATTATGAACCATAATAAACCCACAAAAATGGTAAAAAGATGCTAGGACATCGCTGTCTAATTCATTAAGAGCAATTTACTTTTTTAAAGCATATATAAAAAGAAACAGTTATATATGCTGTGGCTCAGCTTTTCACACTGTTCCCCTGGAGCAGTCATTCAATGCTTGTACAGCTTACCTTGCCAGCAAGTCGATCAACTCAAGTTTTGACATTCCATCAGGAAGTAATCGAGGAATAGCAGCAACACATGTTCTGAACAGATCGATTTTTGGTTTTCTTTCACCACTGAAAAATTAAAACAGAACTTTGACTAAGCTTAAGAAGGAACTGTATTAAATGATCCACCTCTAAAGTGCCAGAGGCCTACTAAGAACATCAGGAGGGACAGCTAGACACTATAATGAAATAAGAAGGAAACATGAATACATTTTTCCATTGAATAAACAGGTTTGATTTTGACATTTTTCATGCATCGTATCTATACACTGCTTGAAAAATCAATTACTAATGCTTCATTTGTTTCTCTATGAGAGGAACTGGCATATAAATAAAAAATGGAGGTATAATGTAGGAGGATTCCTCCATCAAGAGCAGCATTTATATGATGCAAGCTTTAGATGAGGCAATGAGGAAAGAGTTGGGGTGTCCTTCATCACAGAGAAGCTATATTTCACCAGTTGTATAAAGCAAATAGCAGATGTGTAACAAGTTCAAATAACATGACTGAAGACCCAGAGATTTGCCCCCAACAGAGGACAAGCCTATGGAAAACCATCATGATACATTTTTGTACTGAAAAAGGTCTGTAATTTAGAGATAGGTACAGCCAGAGAGTTTCTGTTGATCACTGCCAGAGATAACAGCATTTTGGCAACTCTTATCAGCCAGAACATGTTTTAGCAGCCCTAAGGGTGTTCTAATCTGTGGAATGGCACAACTGTTCCCTAAGAGCCTGTGAAAGTCATTAAGCACAAAGTTCAGCATGAACCAAACACTATGTTGGAAGTCCATGAGTCTTCTAAAAGTAGCTCAAGTTTCAGCTGTTGATTATTTTCAAAATAGATGCAGTTGTTTTCTGACTTGTTTTCAAGATTTTTGGTAAGTCTGAAGATAAATAAGTCCTTCCAGTAAACCCCAAAAGTATGCCTTTTTTTTTTTTTTTTTTAATTTGCTCATTTTTATCTCAATCATCTATTATCTGATGATGGAGTATAGAGGAAATTACCAAAGCATAACAGCATTTCAAACTGTGCAGCCATTCCCACAATATTCTTAATTATTAGCTTGTAATATACTTTGGAAGAATCAAAAAAAGTAAGGTCCGATTTAGAGGCCATATTATAAACATGCAGAGAAAGATTGTTCCTCTTCTAATATGCTTCCAATAGAACTAGAAAAGAATGGGGGGTAGGGGTGGGAAAGAGACACCAGGAAGCATTGTAAGCTACTTAACACCACACTGAAAAGGAGTGACAAAACAAAAAACTTAGTTTTCCTGAACCCCGGTCCATTGCCCTGATTACTACATTAGCCTGTCCCTCCACACAACAGAGGACATTGCATTTGGGTATCATAATTTTGTGTTCAGTCACAGAGAAATTCTGGATGCAATGCAGTCTGAAAGAACATTTTCTGTACTCATTATTTCAGTGAGTAACACTGAGTACGGTTCAGTGATATTAGACTTACTTAATTCAAAGATTAAAGAGAGTTTTGTGGTGAATACCATACTGTCTCTTAACACCCTACTTAACAGTTTGGATATGCATTACATATATATAAAACGTTGACATATTTTTATTTAACTGTCTTAATGGTACAGTTAGGAGAAACTATATTCATGACCAATTACCTCTGTCTCACTGTATCTGTATTCTAACAGATAGAACTTGAAAGGTGTCAGCAACTGACTGGAAAAGGAGCAAAATACAACATCTCACTGAGAATTTGGTTATAAAAATATCCCTTTCAACCATTATCACTAAAGCAAATACTAGTAGCTGGATTAAGAACTACTGCAAAATCCTATATTTTTTATAGTTTTAAACATTAAAGTGCCATTGGGAATTTTACATGCAGGCAAAGTAAGTCTTGCTTGATGACTTGAAATGGAAAATGAACTTTGCAGAGTTTTCTTATGCTCAGACCCTAATGAGGTAAAAGTTTGTGCATTTCAAATGGAGACTTGTAAATTAATAGTTTGAGAGGAAACTCTTCTGAAGGCAAATGAGTAATTATTTATAAATATAAAATCTGTGGGTGTTCTGTGGCTTATCAGCTGCTCAGAAGAGTAGCAGGAGAAGATGCAAACCTTAGGCTCATGTTCCCAACTTACCATCTGAGCTACCAGGCACAGCACACAAGGGAGGCAAGGGAAGCCTTTGAAGTACTTGCAAGGACAGGTTTGTATTTCAGAAGAATGGATGCCTTATTCTTACTAAATGTTGGAAAGTAATTATATCCAGTATAGAAATTCACACAAGATGCAAAGGATGCTTCTTACTCAGGATTTTTATAAGATCCTCCATACTGGCACTTATTACTTCAACAATAAATGCTTAAAGGATCAGTAATTAAATATTGTCTAGAAGTAAGTGTAACACTACCAAAGAAAATTCCAGAATCTGTATACTTTACAAAGCTATGTCTGCTCACTGCCTAGCTACTTCCCTCTGATTCTTATTTTATTTGTTAATAAAAAACCCACTATGGTATTCATTTTATACAATTTACACATAAACTTTACATAAGTATGACAAAAGCAATAACTTTAAAATGTACATAAATATAGTGTGATATCTACCAATTAAAGCCCATAAGAATTAAAAAGATGTAGCTCCAGTGAAGCATAGAGCTCTGTGAATAAAATGGGAAGCAATTACATAAAAACAATGTTGGCTTTTCCACATACACACAATGCAATTTTTGAAAGAATCATTTTTAATCCTGATATTTTTTGTGAGCTCACAAAAAAACTCACAAAGATCAACTGATAATTAAGCATCTCAGATTTTTTTTCCCTTGAAAGAACAAGTAAAAATGTGTTATAGTCTGGTTTGCCTTTCAAGTGTATGTATTAGAGGTCATCTGGATATAAAGTGCAACACAAAGGCAGTACCTTAAATGTCTAAATATTCTAATCTTCACGTCTATGACAAAAGTTACTACCAAGTCTTAAGACTTCCTGAAATTTAAAACTATTGAGTCTATTTGTTTGCTGACTCTAAAAATAAACACAACTTTGGTGATGCTGAGAAGCCATTCAAAGGATATTTATAGCAAAGATTAAGATCACATCTTAGTGCCCAAGGTTTCACTGTGCAATTATCTTTTGGGAATAAAATGTGAATTTCAAAACTTGCTTTCCCTACCACAAAAGCCTGAATACCCAAAATGGTTATGAAAACTGGGTATGAGAACTGGACAGGACATAGGGTAAGACAAGAGAAAAATATGAAATATTATTGGATAGTAATATTAGTTATGAATATAAATAAAGTAAGACAATGCTGGTGACACAGCTTACAGTCTCACTTAGAGGCACTGCAACAAATAAGGGCAGAGGAACAAAAACATGACGATTGTATCAGCTGTACAAGGTAGTTCAATTTGGCCAGTCATTGCAGTCAGTCTATCACTCACAGTATTCCTAGCAAGTTCACTTTTTTGGGCAGTAAACAAAAAAATTCTCAGCGACCAGCGTCCTTTTCCTCTCCAACTTTTTTCCAGGGGTTGTTTCTTTTCTAGAATAATGACCATGACCACTGCTCTAACAGGAAAGATATGCAAGGTGTCTTTACTGTTGAAATCTCTACAATCTGTGCTCTGCATGTATTACATGATGTCTCTGTGTCTCTAACCTCTACTTGATGTTCACCTCACCAGAACTCTCTCCAGGAAACTTCCCTCAGTAATAACTCCATATGAAAGTGAAAAATGGTGCTGTTCAATGCAGCTTGAAGCACACTGGTTTGATTCTGTTCCAGTGGGATACTGCTTAAATCCAAGCCTTATCACAAGATTACTTGGGTTTTTAATTAAGATTTGATTTTGATTACAGGCATGAAAAGCAAAGGGAATTTTTGAATATTATTATTAATAGGGATTTACAGAATTCATTGCATTCATTTTGAAGTTCAGTGATGCAAATATACCCTGAGACGGTGTTCTGAACATAGGCTGCCAGGTTTTCTACTGCATTTTAGAATTCTACTTCTACCACCTACACAACCACAGGATTCACACATGATTTTATCTACATCAAGAACATCTTCAGTTCCAAACACTGCAGCATTCAAAGAAGCACAATCAACTTGTCATGAACGTTTTCTCAAAGTATATACTAATTAAGCTAAATGCTCCCGTTTCTTGCTGTTTCTCTGATGACTCATGATAGACAGAAACAGAGAAAAAGTTCCAAAATTACATCTCCATGTTTCATGAGAATTAGTGTTCTTTAGCACTCACGTAATCATGTCTTCAGGTTCTTTGTTAAGCATCTGTATATTGGTTAGCATCATGCACCGACCCACTTCCTTGTCAAGGTGTCTGAGTATGTTGTCCACAGCCTTCCTTACTTGAGAATAATATAATGACATACCTGCAAGGATATAAGTTTTTGTATAACTGGGGATATTTATGGATACATATATATATATTCTGAAAAAGAAAGTTGCTTACTCATGCTCTGGTGCATGAAGTAAGACAGATGCTTTCCTCATGAGATAGCATATTCCACTAGCAATGATATCCTGATCCAAAACCAGAATATGTTGCGTGCTCCAAAAGGAATGCTTACATATTATGCATGGAAACCGGAATATTGGATCATAAAATAGCAATGAAATGGCTAATACAAGAATTTAATAGTGCAAACATTTGTTATCAAATATCATCTTCAAATACTTCAAATACTTTAAATACTTCAACAGCAGTGGGTCTTACACTGCTTATTTTCTTGATATTTCTACGATGATCTAGCACAGTACAACACAGGTTTTTGCAGCTGCACAAGTCTGCCACTGGTGCAGACTTCATTTCATTCATGTAACTTTGGGGACTTAATGAAGTGTGCAGGTGAGCAGGAAAATTTTTTTTTTTTTGCCAACAAAACCAGGCACCAGCAGGGCATGATAGAGAGGCTCTTCTACAGCACAGGATTATTGCTCAACATTGAAGCCCAAGACAGCTGTGCTATTAACTCAGTCACTTCAGTACAACATTATTTTACATTTTAAAGTTTAGCCATTTTGAAAGTTTAAGATACTTAGAATGAGGCTATCAATGGAATCTCCGATGGTTTTCAGAGCTGGTACATCTTCAAGCACAAGCACTGTTTCTAATAGAATGAGTATCCATGAATAAACACAGCTATCAGCACTGAAAGATTAAAGACTACCTGTGTCATTAACCCCTCCCAGAATAACCCTACCAGGGTTGTTACCTCTTGTGGAGCAGGACTAAGGACTTTTCAGAATAACCTACGAAAAGCCGCATTTGTCAAACTGAACCATACTTTTCATTAGAAGAAACAATGCTTACAAATGCTTACAATAAAAAAAAAAAATACTTAACAATAATAAACTATCCTGCTGAAGTGCTGAAAACATGTTCACATCCATTCTCACAAGTTTCTATATTGTCCATTCTCTTACTGACCTATCATTTTAGCTTCCTCCTCTGTAAGAGTTTTGCTCAAATACGTTTTCTTCACTCTGAGAGTGTTTCCAGAGGGAAGGACAGCTCCAGTCACTGGCATTGGTGGTTCACCATCTTTTTGCTGCAAGCTATCAGCAATTACCAAGAAAGCTCTCAGGCCAATATTCATTCTCTGTGAAGTTTAGAAGATGGATGAGTACCATAATCAAATAATCATATTCTACTCACATTCTTCATGCACTTTGAAATTTTGAGAATGCACTTGCTGGCATTTTTTTCTGTATCTTCCCTACATTAATTAATTCACAAAAACTGCCCATGAAATAAATAGTGAACTCTTATCTCCACTGTAAGCAAGGCTCTCCCCTCTCAACACTTTAAGTATTTGCATTAGCAAATTATGTTTTTATCTTCAGGATAAAACACCTGGATATGATCTGTAGTGTAGTAATGCATTTTAAATGGACTTTCAGTTAAACATAAATGACCTACGTCTGCTATGAAAAAAAGATCAATAACTGTCTTGTAAGGCCCCAGGGTTAACCATACTGAGAGAAAACTCTGGAATGATGCTCAGTGCCAAAACTACAACGTGAAAGTATTAGGAAGCTGAATCTAAGTGACCTGAATGACTTCTGTGGATGCATCAGAGGAAAACTTGCAAGCTTTTCATTGCAGTGATTGAAAGACTAGAATGTTTTCAATTTCTCTGGAATGTGTTCCAAAAACTAAGAGGCTGTCCTACTGACAGTTTCCCAGAGATGCATTTACACACATTATGGGGGTTTATTTTAGAATGCTAAAGTCTATGTACATAATAAAGTGGTGCTATTATGTTTTTATTTTCAAACTTACAATGCTGTTGAGAAACAGTAAAATTTCAGATGTTGATTCAACATAGCTAAGGACTATGTCCACCCCCTCTCAGCTGGGCTAACACAGAATGTCCTTTGTAGGACCTTTCTCAGTCAATGCTGCAGGTGGCTGACCTAGAGCATGGTGCAGATTCCTGCTCAGAAATTCTGTTTCGTTTTTTTTTACTCCGCTACAGAAAGATGAAAGCTGTGTTCAAAGTAAAGCTTGCCTTTCATTTTTCCTGCTTTTCACAGTAGAATGTTTAATCTGCTTTTCCACATTTTTGTAGCAAATATAATTTGTGCAAGGCAATCACTCTATTTTAACATCTCAGTGAATAGATACAACAGTTTAATTATGCAATATTAATACAGACACATTTTATGAGAGGATCAAAAATTATTTTGCATTTTTTCTTAAATTTCAAAGGAAAATATTCTCAAAAACTTAAGGAGTTGTTTATTTTTAAGAGAATTTTTTATTCTTTCAGTACTTATTTATATTTTGATTCTTTTTTTTTTAAGGTTTTACAAATTTCTGATTGTTTTTTCTAGGAAAAGCACTAGGAAGCTGACTCCAACACCAGTGAAGGCTTGCTGGTCAGAGTGGTAAAATTTTATTAGAGTGTTTTCTTTTTCAAGATTACTTGCATCATGTACTCTCAGTATAACTGATTTGAAAAACATTGATATAGTTACAGAAAAATTACTGTTATATAAAAATAGTTTAAGGCGTTGCATGTAGCAACAGCAGAGTGATAAGGACATACTGCAACCAATGGTTTCATTTGTACTTTTCTTTTTGTTTTATGTATTTGCACTAGTTCACATTTGATATTCTTCATTGAGAAACACCCGAATGACATTTTACAGATAGAATTTCACAGATGTATTTTACCAATAAATCAGACTCAACATTTGGCCTGAAAACTGGACAAAGGTGAAAGCATGCTTAGAAATGTAATGAGAAAGTAAACATAGCATAATACAATACACACTAAAACTTACTAAAAAAAAAAAAAAAAAGTGCAGATGTAAATCATACCTCAGGGTTGAGGCTGAAAGCTTTTGCTGGTTTTCCAACACAAAGGAAGTCAAAGATAATTTCTTTCATTGCAAAATCTAAACGTTCCTAAAAGAAGCAAAAATACTGCAAATCATTAAGCTGCTCACTTCTGCGAGTTATTTTCATTAAGGCTTCAGAACGCTGAAAACCAGATCAATCAGGGTTTATTTAAATATATGGAAAAACAGATTTTCAGAAGTATGTAGAACATATTATCAGATCTAAGCTTTTAACAATGCTTTATGTTGACAAAATCAAAAAATGTATAGCATTTAAATAGAAATGATCCATTTTGGAAATAAAGCTTTTAATTATTTCATTTACACTGAAGTAATTATGGCACTAACACAGTATTTTACATAAAGAGAGATTGCTCACAGATGGCACAGTTAAGAGAAGGTTTTAAGCATCTGTTTACTTCATTCCTATTCAAAGACTTTAAGTATGTGCTTAAGTGCTTTGCTCAATGGGAAAAATTTCTGATTGTAAGTTATAAAAGAGATGAAACTTCCAGCACTGCAGGTTAGTCTATTTTAGCAGTTCCCATTTGAACTGATGAAAACTACATGTGTCAACTCCATGCTGAACTTGGTTGACACCTGACTTACTGCTTTGAAAGCAGTGGAAATTATTCTCCTATACAGCAGGGATGGTTCAGTATCAGGATGAAACACGGCCTATTATTTTGAACTTCATTGACAGTCAGAGTGTGTCAACAAGTGCATTTTTTGACTTGCTGGAAATTTTAGAAACTGAAAAAAATTACATGTGAGTTGAAGTGAGCACATTTTAATCTATTTTCAAGGGAATAAGGCAAAAGTTTGCTTCAGCTCAGTCTATAATTTCATCATTCCCTGGATGAAAGATAAAGTCAACATTGTTGCAAAAAATTCAGTCATTGGAAGTCTACTTAGTTGTTAATTTGTTACTGGGAAAATAAGTTTTTCATTATATGGAAAGACAAATGCATAGCTCTCTCATACCTGTGCAATAAACTGTATTATCTTCACAAAGATGTTTAGAGGCATATCTCTTGGCACAACACCACGGGACCCTTTTGGGAAAAGGGTTGTGACAATAGTAATAAGTCGACTGCAAAAGAAAAAGAAACATTAGCCATTTTTGGACCTTCATTTAGCATGACACTTAATTGGGAAAGACCAGGAAAAACTTCTTCTGAAATGAAAATGTAATGGAGTTTCTTGTTCTGACCCTTTGCTACAAATTCAGTGTAATTATTTTATTTCATTACTACATTACAAATAAATTTACCAGTCAATGGCCACAACAAAAGTATTCTTAGCTTACAATGAAGGAGTGACTTCTAATTTTTCCAAAAGCAGAAACACTTTATACAGCAATTTTCATAGGTGACAGAATAACTGACAGTGCCACAAGAATTGTTATGTACAGTTGAGTTTCTTATTTCACAACAGAAATAGGTTTGATTTGAAAGAATTCAGGAGAACTATAAAACCTCTTCATTGGCAACATCCACCCTACAATGTATTTTCATTACAAATAAAGCATTTTACCTTTGGGTAGCTGTGTTGCTTTCACATTTAATTCTGATCATGTAAACCCACAGTAGTCTGTACAGAGATTCCAGTGCAACTCGAGCCATTTTTGGGTCCTTATTCTAGAGAAACATCACATAAGAAAAAACTTTAGGCACAAATTAGCAAGGAAGTTCTACACTTAATGGATGCCAAAGTTCAGGATTTTGATAATGAAACTGCAAAAAGACAGAGCTTCTCAACTGCTCAGTGCTTCAACCCTGTAGCTGCAGGATGCTCTTGCATCCAACCTGCTTCCATTATTACCCAAGCATTAAGTTAGTTAAATTAGATACATGTTACAATTTAAAATCTCTGTTTGAAAACCCCCAAAATTTGATTATGAAAAAAACCCTCCTATTCAGTAGATTTTCAGTTCCTATGGTAGAGGCCTGGTATGAAGAACAGACAAAGGAATGTGCCACAGATACTCAGAAGTGATAGGACAAAAACCTGTGAATGCTTAGGCTGGCCTAATTAACATGGCATCTGCGATCAGCTAGACTGAATTGGTTTATCTGTCTGGATTGCTGTTTATTTTTAGGAGCTAGTACAGGACTGTCTTTGGGTCTCTTCAGTCATATGCAGTTTTCTGTTTCTGTGGCAGTTCTAAGGGGTGTCTGAGTGAAAAACAAGTAAGTGCAGTAAGAATCAGATGTTCTCCCACATGTTGAGCCATCTGCTGGGTTAAACTTTGAAGGAGTCCAGTACACTTTGACCTGAGATAAGGTTTGCCTGGCCCACAGGGCAAATCTCCATGGCAAAAATCTGAGATATTTTCGTCAGATAAATGTTGAGTCACGGATCAAAGACTGTGGTTTGATCAAAGAAATTGCAACTGATGCCATCAGTAATTCCTGAATGTGTATTGGTCTGGGTCCTGCAAAATGATGGGAAGATTATTTGCCAGTGATATGGGAGATGACTCCAACTTTCAATGTGGCATCTGTCACAAGCCTGAAACACTGGTTTCGGGCTCCAATTTCCATTCAACTCCTTGACAACACATTTTATGCAAAGAAGTTTTATGTGAACAGAAAACTGAATATAATTATCTTGTTTATTATATCAGCTTACAATGGTTGTTGCACATGTTTAGAATAAGTAGTAAAAGGAATGCCAGAGTTTACTTGGCACATTAATCTCTGCAGGATTTTAAAATAATAGAATTTATTACAATCAATTTGTTTATTAACCTGTTTACTTTCAATCCATTTTTCAACAGGTATAATAATGTACAATTGTACAATTGTACAATTCAAGCCTAAAAATTTTATTTCTTTAACAGGTGATGAAGTATGTTAATCAAAATTTATTCTTATTCCAAAGCTTTCAAGAAAACAGCCGGCTGTGACTAATGAAATTAAGATAACAAGAGGTTGTGTAGCAGAGGAGGAAGCTATCTGTTAGCAAATGTCCAAATATCCCACTGATGAGATAGTTAGCTGTGAGGGTGATTGAGAAAGAGGGAGGACAAAAGAGCTGAGATGAGTATCCAATACTGGAGTTTTCAGAAAACCAGTAGACCAGTTTTTTGTCAGAATAGCAAGCTTCATGGCAGAAACAGGATTTAGAGGAAGATGACAAGAAGCCTAGGACGCATCCAGGGACATTATGGGCATGTCCATGAGCTAGATCTGTCCAAGTTCATGGTTTTGATGTCCACAACTCTCCCTTTACCAGACGGATTTCCAGCTTTTCCTCCAGCTGTGTCAGTTTAGCTTGGGTTTTGAGTTGCCAGCCTGTCTGGTGAAAAGATTGTTTCAATGGGGCATCTCCTTCTCTGTACTGGGAAGGAGTGGCTATCCCCTTTCTTTAGCCACGTATTCAGCTACCTTGCTTTCTCCCCAAAGTAAAGATTGAATTAGTGTCACCACATTTATCTGAGAGACCTATAAACTGAAGTATATATCAATGAATTACAAGTTGCAAGATAAATGCCAATTTTATTTTCAATCAGTAAGACAGGACCAACTTCTCCTGTATTTTCACTGATGATTTCAAATAATTTGTCAGGGTCACCTCAATTTTCAGAAAAAACATATATTCCCAGATGGCTTTGCCTTTTCTGAAGCTTGTACAGTTGCATAAAGCCCCATAAAATTAATGTCAATAATAACATGGTTATTTTCTGAATCTCTTTGCAAGTAAGATTCTAAGCATCATCACCAAAAGTAAGGTATTTAGGCACTGGCAGAAAGAAATCATCAGGCAGACCGAACATTCTGAAGAGCTATTCTAACAGTAGGATCCACATGAAGAGAGTCAGTACAAACTGTTTCATTAAGACAGAGAAGAAGCACGACCAGAAAGCAACAGCAAAAAGGGATGTAATATACATATTTTTGATAAGCTTGAGAACTCAGCTTTTGGAGAGCAGATATTGCCTCTGAGCTGAGAAAGTAGCTGAAATGTGAAGTTTGTGTGAAGTTTGAAGAATGCTGTTAGCAGAAGCCACTGGTTCATGAAGACACAGTTGGGAGGTCCTTCATTTGCTCTAATCCCTTCACTGTGTTTCTTATATTGCCCTTTTCAGGCAGGCACAGGACCATCCTTTCACAGGGATGAAGTTTTAGCATGGCATGGGACATGAGTTATTGCAAAAGTAAGAGGCACATGGAGGAGCAATTATGATAACCAGCACATATGCATTGAACAGTATGTGCAGCCTGGAAACCACAGCAGATTGCAGTGAAAAGCTAATCTTAAACCTCAAAGATCTAACAAATGGCAAAAGAATAAGAATGGTAGATGGAGGAAAAAACTTGAAACAGTTTAAGGATTTTGTAATGCAAACACTTAACATTTGTGAAACAAGCAATGGAATCAGTGTCCTTCAACATTTCGAAAAAGTAATAACAAGTTCTTTGTTTCCAATACTTTCCTGAAAAAAGCCAAGTTACTACTAGTTACATACCAGTTTTGGTATGTCACTCAACCTAATAACTTCCACCAGCAATTTTTTCTGTTTTACAGGGGTTTGACTCAGGCTTGATTTGAGTTAGAGGAACAGTAGAAATACAAACTAGGCCAAAGAATTTTACTGTTCAAATTTTACTATTGAAAAAACCTGCATAGCTAAAGACCTTGTACTGTCAGGAATAAAATTATGTATGGAATCAGATAATAACAATAACTCAGCACATATACCTAAACAGGCTATGCAACAGATCAACAGTGCATACTGAAGTCTGAATACGATATTAAAACCAGGAGATACTAACCTTGAGATTGGAAAGGCAGTTGTTGAGGAAAATATGCCATCTGTTTAAAAAGAACTGCTTCTGACTGACACAAAGCAGGCATGTTACCAAGGGGTACAAAGCCTAAACAGAAAATGGATGTCAATATAGTGTTATTTGCATGTCTACACAACACAGAACTAATTTAACAGAGCTACTGAAAACTTGAAGTTCTAAGTCCTCCATTTTGTGCAATACAAGTTAGCCAACATAAACACATTAGTAAGTAGCACTGTTTAAAAGGAGTCTTCTCTAAAGCTGTTACAGAAACGTTTCATGGATGAACTAAAACCAAACAAAAGTGTACTCACAGCAGTGTAAGATAGGGCACAATTTTACAGAGTCTCAGGGCTAAGTTCTGTCAGTTTACTGAGAAATAAAAGCATGGAAATAACTAAACTTTATTATTATAACAACGGGACCCACAGAGATTGTTGGAACTTGTGAATCAGATGACTATTACTCCTCAAAATCTGCAGTCACAATATTTACTACGAGACACATCAAACACCCTAAAGAATTGTGTTAAAATACAGGGAATGCCTGGATCTGCTGGGAGTTACAGCTTGGAAAGTGAAAAATAAAAAAAAAGCAAAGCAGAACAGAGAAATTGAAATACCAGAACCCCGTCTCTTTGTCAACACTTTTAATGTTACACCAAAAATAAGCTAAAATGCACGTAATGAATTTGAAACTGATTCTGCTATTTCAAGAAGACTAAGGTTTCAGTTGTAATGCTTATAATAAACCCAGTCAATACTTAAAAGATGTTAGTCAAAAATAAGGTAATGTTCACTTCAAGATGAATTATCTAAAACTTATCTCAATTCTAACCTCAGTCACAGCTTAAAGTATAAACACATCATAAATCTCAGCTTCTGTTCCAGTAACATAAACAGTCTATAGTTAAGTTAATTTCTTGAGCAAATGGCAAATGTACATTAATTTTAATTTTTATAATCTTCATGTCCAAAGTACATACAGGACAGGATAGCTGAACTCATCTCACAGAAGACTTTCTCACTGTACTGTACTTGAGTACTTGATTGGATCACAGAGTTTAGTAACATTCCAAGAGTGTAACACCCCATTCTAGGGAAGATCCCTAGAAGGGAAGATAAACCATCTCATGGAATTTTCTAATTCTCTCCATTCACTACCAAGAGAACCTTAATGACTAGTTCTTACTTTTAGATAGAAAATGAAGCAAGATAAATTCCCCCATCCTGTCTGCACAGGATTCACCAAACACTAATCTTGGTCCTGTTCAGGCCTTAAGGAGTGTGCGTTTTTCCTGGAAGCCTGGAAATATGCACTGCAGCTATTTCTGTCAACTGTTTGCCTTTCCCCTCCTCCTCCTCCTCCTTGCAATGTTTGTATTTCTAATCACACCCTCACAAGAATCTATTCTATTTTGCCACTTTTAACTATGTAGCCTCCAGTGTGGTATGTGTAGAGAAGCAATCAAATGCAAAGGCCCAGCTGTGCAATCCTTTCTCAAGAATGTAGTATTGACTTTGGCAAGTATGGCACAGTTTGAGAAGTTCTATTTAATGTAAAAACTGTGCAGAAAAGCTCTACCCTGCTGCAGTTCCAACAATGTTTTATTAACTCGGTAGAGTGGAACAGAGCTACACAAATGCAGGCAGAGTGAAATCAGAAATCCATCTCAAGCCTCCCACTAATTCAAACTGGATCAGGACTGTGCCCCGGGGGATGCTCTGATGGTCCCCTGGGAGTGTTGTAACAGGCAGAGAGCTCAAGCATACTTCTGCAGTCCTCCCAGCAGTTTCACTAGTGCCAGTGACCAGCATTTGCCGAAAGAACTGCAAACAGGGAAGTCTTTTTGACTTTCCCGTAGAATGAGGGAGGACAAATGACAAACTTTCTTTACTTTAAAAGTCCAAGACTTCAAAATGAATTAGCTAATGCCACACTGCTGACAGGCGCTGACCCAGTTGGAGAGACAGACTGCTTAAGGCAGCCAGCATCAAACTGACTCAGATCCTCATTTAATTCAGATCAACTCATGATTCCAAAAATACACTGCAGTGCCACTGTTCATCTCACACAAAAAAAAATGAAATAGGGAGCTACACAGGAGCCAAGCTGTGGATTTAAAAGGGCATGTGTTATACATTTTTTCCTTCCTACAATGTATTATTTAAGCCCCATGAAAGAGTTGTTCCCACATGCCTCATTTGTTCTTGCTTGACAAGAAGTGAACTCTATTCTTTCTCCTCTTGTCCTAATGTTTACACATAACAACTATGAGAAAACCTAACTGTTTAATAATCACAGAACCAGAAGCTGATAACATACTTGATTCAGACTAATTTAGATCATATAATGAGTAAAATAAGTACAGCTATTTTCTGCAAACACAATAATCTTCCCTGCAAATAGAAATGTATTGGTTTTAGCCAAATGCAAATAAAACATTTTGCAATTTCCCAAGAGTCTGGCTCAGAAATATTTGTGACAGAGAATTTTAACCTCTGCTTCTTAGGGTTACTAACCAATGAATGTTTCTTTCGTGATGAAAGTTCAAGCGTTGTATCATATAGGCTTTCAACAAAGTTCCTCAGACAGGGGACATTCACTTCATTTTTAACAGTCTGAAAGAAAATTTCTTGTTAGTAAAACACTATTTCACAAGCTGTTTTATCTAATTTTAAAAAATTATGCAAACAACATCAAAAATAAACTCACAGCAGCTACGGGGACAAGAATTTCAACAAACAGTCCTGCCAGTGCATGCTTGATATCTTTGTCTTTAACTTCAAGGAAATAATGTGCACATTCCTGAATAAAGAAAAACAACAAAAACAAAACCAAGAAGAAACATAAATTGCTGGTATAAAGACCTCTGAACGTTTGCTGAATGCATACCACGTGTCAGTGACTATTTTTATCCTGCAAATCCCACTGAAAACATTTCCCTCTTAACTTCTAAATCTGCATTTTGCAGCAAGCACAAAGCAGGACATAAGTCAAGATCAAGGAGCTGTTACTCTAATCCAGAAAGTCTCCACTGACTCCAGCTGTGCTTGGTGGTGTTTTGGACTGGAAATAGAGTTGGACTCGGGCTGATCTCACGCCTTCCCTGTGTGTATCTTCAGGAGCAGAACTAACAGTCAACATGCTTTACACAATGCTTAGAGAGGCCATGAAAGGAATGTAATTCTCTGGTAAGATACACAGGGCAATGAAAAAACTTATTGTAAATATTTTGGGATGGATTTCATTGCTAGGATTCATTGCATATTGAGGGTCGATATGGAATTGTGCTATTTGAGGACAATTTCCAGCCTGCAAACTGGGGACTAAGAAAGAAAATAAAACCAGATTTTGTCCTAAACATGCAGCAAACTACTCTCCAGACAGCTGTGCTGCTCAGGAAGTGAGGAAGGGGAGATAAGCATCCACCCACTTGTGTGTACAAGTTCTCTGAGGATGACAAAGCCTATTGTCCCAGTTACTTTTTCTCCAGGTTCAAGGTCCAAACAGCCCCTGACTGTAAGAGGAAGGTCCCCACTGACCATTTCTCCTTCACAGTCATGCAGAGCAGTTTATGCCTCACATCATGCCTGTTTTTTTTACTGTGTGCTAACCGGATTATAACTCCAGCCAGTCTTCCTGAGGTGCTTCTGCACTCTTTGTGGGAAGGCAGGCTCTTCTGGAGCTCACTCCTGAAATCAGCTCACCCTTTGAAACCATTTCTCTCTACTACAGCAGCACTGGTTCACAGAGGTTTTAGACGAAACACTGCATGGAGATACTCAAATAGACAAACTGCCCAAAGAGTTGAAATGTACTTCACCAAATTGAGCAAACAAGGTTTTCCTACACGCACAGTGCATCTTATGATGCAGAGTAGTAAATACAAGAATTAATTTAGTACTGAGATATTGTAGCAAGAGAAGGCAGAGATCCAAATTTCAGTTTTACTATATAGGAGCTTTGCCACAGATTTTAATAGTAGTGAACTCTGGATAAGGCTGAGCCACAACCCCATTCACTCATCAAGTCAAGTGCACTGAACACACATTACTTTGGTATTTTGCCAGCTCTGGACAACTTAAACTAAGCTGACACGCATGTCTATGTATCCATATAACTAAGAGTAAGGTAAGAAGAAAAATTACCTGTTTCTGTGTTGATAGATATATCTTAAATATGCTATTAAATATGGTTTAGAATATATTGCAAAGCTGAAATAGAATGTGCTTCCTGTTCAGGACTTAAAAGTAAAAGCTCAGTGTGTCTGTATGCCTGTACATTTGTATTCCAGTGCCAAATCCTTACCTGTGGGCATCTAACATCGATTTTTTTTTCTCCATTTACACCATCAATACATTAATCTTTACATGGAGGTTTATATAAAACATATATTTTACTGGATGAGTGGCTACAAACTGCATCACACATGCGGGTGATCCCAAGAAAAAACAGGGGAAAAGAAAGACTAAGCTAAAGAAACCTACTGGTGAACAAACTCAATTGTACATTAACAGCAGGAATGCTGAAACATGAAATAGTTTCTTGCCTTTTACAAAATTATGTAATCTATTGATTGTCATCAAAGTTTGTTCTGTACTAGTGACTTTTAAACCAGGAGGGTACAGAATGCACTCGAGAGCAAGCAGGGTGAAGGTGTGGTGGAAGGAGACAACACATCCAAAGGAAATTCTATCTGGCTTTTGCCTCAATTCTCTATCTCTTCCTTAGTGTTTTCCTCCTTTATAAGTTTCTCTCTTTCCTGGCAACTGTGTCAGTATCAGAAGATTCACTTTGGAGGCAGTGAGCAGCTAGGCATGGACATAGGACAAGGGACAGCTGTGGGACTGTGGGCTGGAAGGGCTGGTGTCTATAGGACAAACCCTCTTCCAGCTGGAAGGTAGTGTGTAGGGACTAGAGGTGTACAACTGATGAAAAGTTGGTATGGGACGACAAACTCCAGAGACCAGAGCACTGAGGGGTTCAGAACAAGCAGAAAGTAGCTGCACATAAGTTTATGGGGAAACATATGGAAAATCTCCTAGAATACTACATGGAAAATAAGGGCCAGCCCATTCAAAAAGATCTGGGAAACCACAGCTACATACTTAAGAATTTTACCTGCATAAACTGAAGAGAAGCTTCAAAGTCCTCCACAGGATACATCTTAATGCGAAAGAACTTCATTCCCATTATAAGACTGATAATGCTTTGAACTACATACGGGCTTTGTTCTTTATGCCGCAACTCTTTTAGCTCTGCCATAAATTTCTTCTTTACAGCAGGAAATCTATGAATTCAGATTGGTTAGTTCCAAAAAGTTCAAAATCAGTATTTGAAATGTATTGTAAGGTATATAAATTGGGAAAAACCTAAAGAAGATAAAACTTAGGTTGTATAAAAGTACTTTTTCACTCAGCATTTGAATAGATTTTTTTTTTTGTTTAGCTTTCTTTCACTTCTAATAAACTGAGAAAAGCAAGTATACAGTCTGATCTTAATTCTTTTAGATAACCACATCTTTCAAATTATTTTATTACCATGCACCTCTTTTACATAAGAACTAACAATACCATTTAAATAACCCCTTCAATTGTTTTTCAAAAATCCATGATGGGAGATAGCTATCTTGCAAGTACATGTAATACTTCCAAAAGAAAATGTTTATACTATAACCCTGAAAATATTCATATAGGCAGTTTGTCCCTTCAGTTTGTTTTTTTCCTAACAGCCATTACAGTAACACTTAAGCATTAACAACTACAATAACTTGGGGTAGAGGGCTCTGTGATCATTTCTGGTCTTCCCCACGAGTCTATTGAAAAATCTCTCTTTGGAGACACATTGTCCATAAAATGATATATAGAAAGCGCATCCAACAGGACCTCCTGTGCTTTTTGAGACATAATGGAAAGATTGTAATTGTCATGGTAGGTGTAGCATGTAACAACCTCTTCTTATCTCCTTTGATAGATGACCTAAGTGAACTGAAAGAAACAGGTTAGTAGGAAGAAGCCCTTCAGCGATAGAAACATATTAGTAAAGCCCTTCAGAACTTTGACAGTCAACTTGAAGCTTTGGATCCCGATGCAACTTCTCCTTTTGCATTTGACTCAGACAATTTAGAGGCCCAGCTAAAAACTTAGCTGAATTTATATGGTTTCCAGAATCTCAAACTGTTTTAGCCACATCAAGCCAAACGGACTGGTTTTGTAGAGCTAAGACTCACCCTCAGCAACACCAAAGTGTCAGGAGAGAGACTGCATTACATCATGGAAGTAAAATTCATCCTCTGCTTAGTTTGTGGTTTAAGTGTACAATGAGATGCTATATTGGGTACATGAGATTCTGAGTTTGACCGTTTTCAGATTCAAAATTTAAGATCTGACCCACAAATTGTTTATGTCATCTGCTCTAAGAAGGATGAAGGGTTCAGAACCAGATGTATTAAGTTCTGAGCTGAAATTGCTGCAGAGAGGTTTAATATTGTTGTTGTGTAGGAGGATAGCCATTTATAGGTTTGCCCAGCTAAAGAAAAAATAGCATCAACAAAAAAACTAGTTAAAAAAGCCCTTTGGGCTTTCTACAGACGTCATTGCTGAGATAGGAAAAATAATGCTGCTGTAGTTGAGTTGAATTTATTCAGTATCACTGGACTAGATGCAGAAAGCCTGTGATTCCCTGGAGACCTATGTTCTAGAACATCTGGTTAAATAGAAGGCCAATGAACTGAAATGACTTATTCCTACAGAATACCTAAAGAAAGTGAGAAAACCAGAATATTCACATGCCAAGCAAGTAGACTTTTTCATATTTATGGAGGAAATAAAATAATGAATTTTGCTTACTTTGCTTGAGCTAGAACACCTATTACTTCTGCATACAAATCTGCAACAATGTGCATATTTCCAGTGTTAGGACCAAGGTACCTAGCAAGAGACAAGAAAAAATTCTCAGCTGAGAAAACACACTGTTTAAACCACAACTTTAAAAAAAAAAAAGAAAAGAAAAAAGAAAGTATCTTTTTCATAGAATTTTTGCATGAAAAAGAGCCTTACCCTTCTTTGTACTTAAAGTGCTTGAAAGCCAAGTTAATAACATCATTTACCAAACTGTCTATTACAGGATGAAGTGGAATCTGAAAACACAGAATAAAATAATAACAAGTACATATATATTACACTAGTACTAGTATTACTCACGGATATAATCCATTAAGAAATAAATCAGTTAAAACAGCATGTAACTAACAAAATGGCTAAAATGAGCCAGCCATTTAATGTTCATTTAGTTTTGAAGAGAAATACTTTAGCTCCAAAGACTTGGCAAAGTAAGGTCTGTATGAGCACAGAATGCTATATATCATACAGGTGCAAGAAAGACAGCAATTAAGAAGCATTCACAATGTACTTCAAGTTTTTATTATAATCTTAAAGATGCAAACAGAAAGAAGAATCCCAAAATTCACTTGCATTGGTAATTACCATCATCTATTAATTAATGGATAATTTAAGAACTCCTACCTGTTTCAAAACTTCTATTAATACTAAAGAAAAAATAAAATCAATAGCCAGATCTCTTCTCTCCATTAAATAGTCCCTCTGCTGTTCATCACTGCAAAATCAAACCAAGAAACACAATATTTTGGAGAAGTGTCATAATTTAAATTATACGCCTTCTTCAATTACACAAATACAGATAACAGGAAATTGTGTTCTACCTTTTAAACTGCAGTCCAGCATTTCAGAAAGTAATGTACTGTTATGCTCTTAAAATCTGATATAAACAAACCAAATCTAACTTGTTATTGTGACATTCTTTAAATGCTTAAATATCCCTTATCCATTTCCTCCCTTTTTTTTCCAGTTAAAGATCGACAACAAAGCCAAGGAAACTTGAGGATTCTGTATTCTAACAAATGGATTTAATTTCAAATTCATTGCTGATGACACCATTTAGACCTGTCTTAATTACACTTTGAAAGCAAATGTAACTTTGTGCCATCAAATTCATATTTAGACTTGTTACGAATTTTGAAAAATGCTTTAAAACACCAGTGGAGAATTCACAACCAAACTCTTAAAAACTGGTCCAGTGTTAATTTTTTTAACTTTGGTTACACTTGTCAAACTTTTCAAACACATTTCTTCTACAGAACAACACAGAGGAATAAAAGTCTGAGGTGAATAGCTTCCAATAAAAATACAAAAAAAATACCTATTTGAATCAACTGATCAAGGTTTCAAAGTGTACTGAAAAGATAACATCAAATACACAGTACTTTTTGTAAAACTGAACATCAAAGAAACAGTTCTGCAGTCCATTTGAAGCACTTAACATGATTTCAGTGAGATTATTGTGTAAATTCAGCACAATTCTTATAAACATTGAGAGTTTTAGTGATTTCAGTTGTACTTATGTGTTTGTAATAAAATAAGCATTTAAGAGTAAAACTTGATCAGTGATGAAGCAAGTTATTTGAATTTTTGGTTTCCTTTGGTTTTACATTAACTGGAGAAAGGACTAGTTAAACATCCTTTCTGTAATACTACCAATTGATAAAGTGGTTTTCGTTCACTGCTAAACTGACATTCAACTAAATTTTGGGTGGAGTTACCAAAGACAGCTATTTATGAACAAGTTGAGAGAAAGAAGCAATTCAAGGCAAGGATTCATCTCACCCCAAAGCAGACATCTAATTAATGTACTGTGTTCTTATACTGCCTACTTCTACTGACATAAAGAGTCCAATTCAGGTTCATTTCTACCTTGGTATCTGAACCTAGCCCCTACCCCTTTGTTCAGCAACTGCCTTTTGTAGTTACTGGGTTATAATATAATCCCAATGTGAAGAATTGCCCATGCATTTCTGAACACCAGGTCTGACAGTGTTGATTCTCCTGCTGTTTCACTGAAGTGTGCAAATGTAGTGCTGAAGTATTCAGAAAAACTCAAAGTTTGAAGAACATACTTGATCCACACTGCCAGACCCCAATATAACCAAGAGTCTGCTGCTTTATCACTGAGGAACTACTGATATCACTATTTTTGTGTGCTTGTTACTTTAAAGAGGTATGTTGCTAAAACTCTCTGACTGATTCTCAAGTTTTTGTATTGAGGGTAGGTATATGTGAATTTTTTATGCTTAAGCAGAATGCTATATAAGCAAAATTCTACCAAATGGCACAGAACTATTGCCCAATTACTTGAGTAAATAGTTTACACAAACTGGTATTTAAATGACATGAAAGCATCCAAAACATCAGTAAGACAATTACAACAGCACTGTTATGTTTGAACTAAGAGGAGCATAACATGAAAGACAAAATTATTCCATCCATCAAGAAGCCAAGAGAAGAGTTCCAGGAACAAGCAGAAAAAAAGATAAAACTATCAAGCAACTGTTACCTCACAAAAGCTGATGGGTGAAATGTAACACAATTTAGCTTAGAATTTATCAATTACGTATATTCAAAATCATACCTTTTGGATTTAGTGCTTGTTCTTGGTCTGTACTCATGAGATTCATCTTCTATGCCATTCTGCCTTTTATACCAGTCAAACAAAGTGCGCAGGATAGAGGGTAGACAATATTCTGAAAGTGAGCTCATTGAGCTTATAACCTATTGGGAAAAATACAATGAATCAACAAATGAAATGCTGTTCAAGTTTTCTCTCCTCCTTAAAAAAGGTACTAATTCAGTGGTTCTTTCTTGTTTTCTTCCATTTTTTGAGAACTATGGTACAAGCAGTGACTAAATGTTCTGCATATCCTGTCTTTAAAAGATGTGTGGACATGGTACGTAGGAACATGGTTTAGTGTTTAGACTTGGCAGTGTTTGGTTTGTGGTTGAACTTGATTATCTCAAAAGTCTTTTCCAACCTAAATGAATCAATGATTCTTTAAAACACAAACGGAAATGCAACACTGGAGTATTGATGATATAAAATGCATTAAAGTCATGTACAACATCTTTCAACATACCAGAAAATGATCTAGTTCTTCAAGCAGTTAATTTTGATTTTTTACACAACCTTGATTTGATTTTAAACAGATTGTAAGGAAAGAAAAAGTAATAAATCAGAGGTACAGTCTTCAAGGCTTATATGTGACTGCTGGATGCCCACCTCCAAACTCAGAATATATTGAGACACACCACAAGTTCTGCAGTAATTTAAATCAACTGACCATGCAGATACATGCCTCTTACTCTTAGGCTCACACACCTGAAAACTTAGAAAAAACCCTGAAAAATTCTCTTTTATACATACGAAAATGTTTAGATTTTCTTGTGTGTTTGTGGGCACAAATAAACAAAACATAGTTTAGAATTCTTCCTTAGAGGTTGCTGATTAAACAGCTCTAGTGGCATACTGGCTAAGAAGATTACTGCTCACTCAGTATTAACTGTGTTACCAATTACAGAAATGTTACTGAGCACATTGGACTGAACTGTGACTTAAACCATAAAGCTACAAAACATGAAAAGATCAAAAAGTAGGTTGAAAAAAACCCTCATTATTATACAAGACAATAATACATGTATTGCAACTGAATGTTCAGAGCCACAGCATTTGTGGACATTCTAAGAAAATAAAAAACAACTATTTAAAACAGGGAAGTAATTAGTGATCTGGAGATTTTTGACTACCTCAAGATCATGCAGGGCTTGACCCTGTGAACTACGGAGTATCAGGAGTGAAGAGCTGAAGTGTGTACTACATGCCAAAAACAATAGTTTAATGTCTCATGTAACACCAAACTTGTGTGAATAATGTGACTACCACAAGAGCAAAATTGGCAGACCAAGCATTCTCAAATGTTACTATAGCCTTAACTGAGAACTTTTGTGGATGACACTTAGTCTAGATGAGTAACTCTGAATCTCTTTTGTAGTTTTTCAGCCTCAGGATTTAGCTAATTCACAGTGACATTGTGGACTAAAATTAATGAGACACTTTTGAGGTTGAAGTACTATTATTATTCAGGTATTATGGCCTAAAATTAAACATTCTGCATTAGAAAGACATAAAAACTGCCCCTGCTAAATTGAAAGTTTCTGTAAAAGTGGTATTTTTTGAAAACTTTCAATCTAGTCTTTGAAACAGATTTTATTACCTGGAATATGAAACAAGTTGCTGTGGAAGATACCATGAAGCAACAGATGCAGTAGTGACAGGAGGCCTTTCATAAAGAATTACTATAGGATTTCAGGCTCAATTATACCAAAGCCTTCTAGTGTTAAGGCTTCAGATAAATACTCAGAAAAAATCAAACACTTGGTGTCAGGGCAAACTATACACTACCAACTCACTTTTCTACTGTTTTCCAAAACATTTTATGAAGTTAGCAGCACAACACTGCTTGTTAATGATGAAATACAATAAAAATGGGTTTCCTAGGGAAGACCAGAAAAGAATCACAAAATCATAGAATCACAGAATGGTTTGGGTTGGAAGGGACCTTGAACGTCATCTAGTTCCAACTCCCTAACACTGTCAGGGAACCTTCCACTAGACCAGGCTGATCAAAGCCTCAGCCAGCCTGGCTTTGAACACCTCCAGCGATGGTGCATCCACGGCTTCTCTATGTTACCTGCTCCAGCCTCACAGTAAAATATATCTTCCTTCTAGTTAGCAAAAACTGACCCTCTTTTAGAGTAAAACCCTTAGCCTTTGTTCTATGTCCACAAGCCCTACCAAAAAAAATCTGTCCTCAAATAGACCTAAATATCTTTTCAGAAATCACAGTATCTAACTATAAATGAATGAAAAGCTGTTTCAACCAGGTCTTCCTGCATGCTCATACTTATCACAGCTGATCTCCAAATCCCACCTATACAATTTCACAGAAAAAGTCAAAGTGAATCCTGTTAAATCTTCTAATGCCATACTTTCTCTGCTGAATTTATGATGTCTGTCTTCATTTGGGATAAAAGGTCAATATAGTTTTTTTTTTTTTTTTTTTTTTTTTTTTTTTTTTTTTAATCTTTCTGTCATTGCACTTTTAAGACAGGAAGGAAGGGTGGACTGGGAAAAGACCTGGCTCTCAGGGAACAGGAAGGGAGGGAAGTCTAGCCAGCATGTCGGTTACTCAACCCTTTCATTTACTGGAAGTAAGTCCAGGAGTGAGATGAATTCTAGCTCTGTACTGCTCCTGAAAGGGAGTGCACAGATGTACAAATATGTCCTTGTTGGACAAATGATCATATTCTTCCATCATAAATGAACTACCTACTGTATAGCTTAAGGATAAGAAAGCTGCACAAGTAGGGAGCTGTTTAAAACCTGTGTTCACGGAGCATTAAATATACTTTACGCAAATGCTTAGTATTTATTTTGGATTAAAATGCAAGAGTAAATGTAATGAAATTCTGCTCAGACAGTTCACAACAATTTATATACTTTTATAAAAGTCTTTCTATACTGTCAAAATTCAATATAAGAAATGTTTCCATTAACAGCAAATTGATATGATTACCTTTTTTATTTCACTAATGAATTTATATGTGCTTTAACACCAAATATATTCAAAACTGCACCTAATATCTAACAGTATCATTAATTTTTTTGCCAGGTATTCTTTCTCTATACCACATATGTCAATATGAATGTTGAATTGACATTTTATTGCCATTTTAATAAAGCAGAATTGCAGTACTTCATTTTTGCACAGTCTTGGTTTATTTCGTGTGACTATTTTTCGCAGAGTGTCTGCACATTTTATCTTCAAATTGTTGTTATGCAGGTTCTAAATAATGGACAAGCACAAGTAAAGTTTTACAATTCCTATCAACGCTGCTGAATGCATTTGTGATTGTGGAGATCTCCTTTCATTCACATCTTTGTTCTAAGCATTTTTCTTGGACCGTGCTGTGAAGTTAAATCTCCCTGGAAATGGTTAAAACTGATAACTATTCATAAGTGGAACTCACTAGTTTTCATTAATGGCCTTGGCTTTGTGAGACAAAAAAAGAAAGCAGGACTTTTTAGTACCATAATTTTGTGGATGGGTAATTTCAGCTAGCATGCCTATACACTACCAACGTTTATAGCTATTTTACTTGCCAGCATAACAGTTTAGATGAAAACCATTTATTTTTAGTGGATAGCAAGTTCAGTTCTGAAGGTGTTACCTCTAATTTTGCTTTCAGATGTACTTCTTTATACACTGCTTGAACACATACTTCTGAAGGAGCCAAAGGTTATTTTATGACCCCATGACCACCATTTCTTATACTTTCTCTACCTGTGCCTTTTTCAGGTGATGAAATGTGTAAAACTCAGGGAAAGGGAAAACACAAAAGCAGCCAACTGCAGTGCTACTGCAATGACAATGATATCAATATTCACTAACTATTCACTAAAAAATAATATTGGATAAGAATCATTATCAGCATATCATCAATCACATTTAGGCTATTATGAAAAAGGAAACTTTATCTTTAGTATGCTGCTTAGTGCCTTATTTATTTATTGCATTTTTTACTTTTGTTGTTGTTATTATAAATCTTAGTTTCCTTTCTTTACCTTGGCTGATTTTTTTTTCATCTCCTAAAAGTACATAAAAAGATTAAATGTTTTTGCTTTCCAATCTGTAGTCTCGAATCTAGTGCACTTCTAAGAAGAGAGCAGTAAAACTGTAACAAGAATAAGCTTTTGTGCAGTTTATGCTGAAACTTCTGCAACAGGCACCTCCGATAGATAGCTTCATACGAAAACTAAGCCTTCCTGCTAAATTCTCACTTCTACGGCCAAAACATTACATTCATTTTGTTTTTTTATATGGAAAACAGTCTGTAGCTCAGTCCCAGATTACACAGTGGCCTTCTTCTGCCTCCAGTGTTGTCAGTTCATGGAACATTTATACACCATGGTAAGAACAAATGATACATTAGTAGAGGCCGAGAAAAGAGTAATAAAAATGTTTCCTTAGGTGAGGATAACCCTCTTGGAGAATTATGGGGTTTTGCTAGCTTTTGATCTTTTCATGTACTGCAACTTTATGGTTTCCTGTAATAGGAAGTTTAAGTCATAGTTCACCAGTACAATGTTTAATAACATTTCTGTAACTGGGGACACAGAGCATGCTAATGCTGGAGCTGAAATGCTCTTTGCCAATAGGCGACTAGAACTGTCTAATCAAGGACTTTCAAAACACGATTTTAAATACACTATGAAAATATTTAAAACCATATGAAAAAACCTACATAATTTTTTTGTATATATTTTCTTTATATACATACACACCTAGAAAGGCAAACACAGTCAGTGTAAGGAATGCAGTTTGTTAGGCCAATGGTGAGACATTTGGCAAGTCAGGGTAAGTAGCATCACTTCATACATTGCTCAAGATCCTATTATTTGTTTGAGGAGGGTGATGCAATTGGCAGCCAGACATGCTGTCTGCCTAACAGGAGACACTGACTACACCTACGTGGAGAGAAACAACTCTGGCCCAGTCAGGTTTCCAGACGTTGGATCCATCACCACCATCACAACCAATGTTCCTAAAGTGGTGCTTAAGAATGGGCAGGAAAAAATGCTGGTTCTCAGGGAGCCAGAGCTTATCAATTTCATTCAAATTGAATAGAGGTAATTTTGATTATATCAAAAGCAAGAAAATTAGGTTCCTTTGACAGTCTGTCACTTATATGCCCTAAAATGGAAAGTAAAAATTATTAGCTCCTTGAATAAGCATGTTCATGGGGATTGTCCCTCTTTTTCCCCTTCATTTCTGTAGTAAAAATATCAGAAATGTCATGGCTGGCCTTTTTTTGTTTTGCTAGATGACTTTATGGGTTTCAGAAATAAACACCAAAGCTCTCTGCACCCTAACTGGAAAAGGGACATAAGGGTTACCAACCTGGTCTTCCTTCATCCCATAGACTACTTAAATACTTGAGTTAACTTCAAAAATAAAACTTGAGTGGTTTCACTTAAAAGCACATGCCTTCTTACTTGGGTTTTGGTACCATGTCATAACATGATTTTCAGAGCTTCCCAGGCAGACCACACCTTCATTTTATTATCCATACTTCTGTGACCACTTTATAATACTGACATGTTATCATTTGAAAAACAGCTTTATACTGCGATGGGTTCACATAATCTAGTGAGTGAAACATGCCAGGTAAAGAAAGACGTTTTGCTCTGTCTTCCTGTGTCTACTCTAGCTCTACTCTATCAAATAGGTATTGTACACTACAAAACTCTGAATGCAAACCATTTGAATGCAATTAAAACCATTCTGTGACTGTATGGATTCAGCTGAACTAAAATCATTTTGGTAAGTATGAACCATATTCTTGAAAATAGGCTTGTAAACCAGGTTCAGGTCCCATCTGCTGATCACAGGCCTGCATCAATCCCAGGAGCACCAGAACATCTGAAAATGAGAATGCTTTTTAAGTAGAAAACAATGTGAAAACTGAAAAGGGAAATGCTGCCAGCAACCTGTCCAGAAGCTGACAAATTCTGAAAATTTCAGCTTAAATTTTAAATTCCTTTTAAAATTTCAAGCAACTGAAAGCAAGGTTTTCTGACAGGACTCGAAGTCAATCTCAGCACTGTACTTTTCTATCAACTCTGCACATAGGTAGGACTTCAGATATGTGGAGAGAAGGATATATAAATGTCATATATAACAAAATTTACCTTGGTGTTTGGTCTGCATCTGTTTTTGTTTTGTTTTTTTTCTCCCACTTGCATTCAGAGTAAATTGCTACAGCAGTAAACACACAGCTGTTTCACTCTAGGAAGCTTTTGCTGTTCTCATTAAATGATCTTGACTTAGTTACTCAATTTTCTGTCTACTTACCAATAACTAGAAAAAGTATCAGTCTTCCAATTCTTCCTTTTAAAAGGCTAAAATTTGCTAAACCATAAATATTTAATCAAATCACAGCCACCCATTATGAGTTTGTTTAATGTACTGCAGGAACAGTATCACAAGGTTTGCATCTGGGCGGCTTAATTTGTTTTACTTTCCCAATTGAGTGTAACATTCTTCCCACAGGAAGGAAATGAATATGTATATGAAATTAAGGTTAGAATACCAGAAAGAATTTCATGAGGCAGGTAGGGAGTACTCAGAAAGAATCTCCTTTAGCCTACAGTGGGCCCACAGGGTTTCTGTGGTCAGTGAGGCTGACAGGGAGCTCCCAAGTATAAAGCAGAAGTCTCACCTCCTCTGTTCACCTTCTGCTCTGAGCACCCCTCCAAGCAGGCTCTCTCTCCCCAAAAAGCAGCTACAGAACAATCTAAAGACACTTTGTCAGGCTAAAATTACAAAGGGAACCTTAGTGAACGCCAGTGGAGTTTCACAAGGCATCCTTAATACTGGTGAAATGTCTCAGAAAACTCAATAAATGTTCAGCTGAGGTTCTGAAGTTGTACTTATACCTATCTCCTCTCCCAAAGTCAATCAATATGGTACCTGCATTTTATGGCATTGGTCATGACTTCCTTTTGAATTGTTGCTGTTGCTGCTATACTTCTGCTCTGTCTTTCTGTCCTGAGTTTCTACCCAGCTGGCAGCACAGTGGTGTGGGCAGATGTAGACTCAGTAGCAATGGTGATAGTAATGGCACCCCTAGAGTTTATCATTTGTCTTTGTTGGGAGTGAGATTTGCCAGTTTTGACATCCTTTATGTAACTTAAACTCTTTAGAACTTTTCTTCCTTTATTTCAAAATAGGTTATTCTAGATGTTGCTGACAAAAAGAAAGACTGCTGACAAAAATAAATTGCTTTATATAATCAATTGGAAGTGTGTATATTGCTGTTGGTTTTATTTTTATACTTGTCCTATTTCCCTTACATAATAAAGCAATCTAATGCCAGGTATAAATTACATTTTATTAATTACCATTTTATTGTTCGACTAAATGAAATCAGATCAATTATATAAACTCTACTTAATTTTTAATACTTTTTCCTTGCCCACTTTCCTAATAATTATCTACCCTGTCATACACAGGTATTTATCCTGACAATTGAAGTTCTACTTAATTTTAAACACAACATTTGGCTCAGCCTATTTGAAGTGCAACACACACAGAAGTCATGCTGAGTCACAGCTACAGAGGCAAACTCAGCTGATGAGACTGATGGCAACAACCATGATTTTATAGGCCCCCGTATTAACTATAAAAGAAACTTCATAAAAGAAAGATTGAGGGGCACATACCTGTTTCAAAACCCACATAATTTGAAAAGATACAAATTTTGCTTCAAGATCCCCATCAGGGAAAACAGACAAGAAACAATACATATGCCTAATACACTATCAAAAGTAACAAGTCCTAGGGCAGAAAAATATTAACCTTGGAAACAGAGGAAAAATTCTTCCAACCTATATCCAAGCATGGTTAGGCAACCACTTATCATTCTACCAAAGCAGATTGCCTTCCAATGCACTCGTATTTTAACCTGAGGAATGGAAAAAACGTAATTTCAAGTGTCTTACTTGATCAAACTGGGGATCTTCTCCTCGTTGCAGAGATTTGGTCAGTGGCTTCTCCTGAAAGAAAATATATTTAATATGTATTACTTGAGATCAATACTATCATATTCTACTATTATTTTTCTGTTAGGTTTTTTACTCACATAATGATCCTGATCTGATCCTGGAGATACCAGGATAATTGTTGCACACAGAAAGGAGGCCTCTGCATATGTATCAGCCAATACTGATACAGAGTATCAGAGTGTCTTGAGTGATTTCGGTGTCTTTTCACGAAAGAGAAGGATTGGCCATTCATTACATCAGTGATCAAGTACTGGAATTGTCTGCCCAGGGAGGGGGTGGAGTCACTATGCCTGATGTGTTTAAAAAAGGACTGGATGTGGCACTTGGTGCCATAGTCTAGTTGGGTTGCTAGGGCATAGGATGGACTCAATGATCTTGGAGGTCTGTTCCAACCTAGTGATTCTGTGATCCTGTTAGATGATGTACCTTCCTGTTATAAAACTACCAGGCAATGCAAACATGTCCATAGATATAATGCATCATGCAGGGCATACTGGAAGGTGGTCTTAGAAGAATCAAAAAGCCATAGAGTTCATTTTTAAGGAATACAGCTGTGGGGAAAATTATTAATAAAAAAATTTTAAAAGGTATTTTTGGAATGGAAGCAAATTTTCAGGGCATATTCTCTGAGTAACTGGTAAAGCCAAGGAGAGCTGCCCAACTCAGAGAAGCGTGTGTGAACATCCATTCACCTGCATGGCTTCTTTGTCAAGCAGGCTGAGCTACTGAGACATGGAGAAGTACACAGGCCAATGTTCTAGATGCATGCAACAGTATACAAAACATGAATCACCTACACCACAATGAAAATAAACAACAAATGGGGGCAGATGACAGTCTGAAAAACACGTCACTTGTCATCATCACAATTCTGCTGTGAATTACACTACTGTTCCTGGTGTCTGCAATGTGCCAGTGCCTTATTCTTCTATAAATCATGACTCTTTCTTTTCCTACAGCTGCAAGACTGGGGCTCTCCTACCAGCTCAGAATGAGATTTTGTGCTCAATTTTCAATGAACTATTACACTCATCAGCATCTGTTAATGTAGCAGGCAAAATACTACCCCTACCAGGGCATATTAGATATAAAATAAAGAAATTTGTAAAGCTGATGAGATAAAGAAATGGATAGACTTGAGTTGGACCAAAGATTTCTATTATTTCATGGTTTTTTTTCAGGAGCAAATGTTGCCCAGTATAACCTGCTGACTGATTTTGAAATTAATTATGCTGATCCACTTGTAATGCCAGCTGGCAAGGAGGCCAGCTGTGGGGTGATTGCAGTATCCCCTGACTACCTACCAAATATAAAAATCAACAAAATGTTTTCTACTGAGTCACTGATTTATCCAGAACAGCCATCAATATTTTTCATTGTTTTCTCCAATATCTAAAGCGACTCCTCCAGGTTACATTACGGGCACAACAGCTATTACTTACAACTTTATGACATATCATTGGTGATGAACATCTGCAGTAAAAAACCTTGTAATCCTGAGAAAAACACAGGACACTACCCACCCACAGTTCTCCTCCTCCTCAATCAGTAAGTTGGTGCTACCCTGCCTAGTTGTGTCTCACAGGAGAACAATACTTCTTTTGTCTATTGCTGCTCACTGAAAAGGATAGCAGATAAACTTTCAAAAGCAGTGTTGAACTTATTTAAAAGGAAAAGGATTCTTAAGTTTTCATGGGTCCTGAACAAATCAGCATACTAAGAACTACTGTGGTTTAAAAAAAAAAAATCAACACCCCTTTTTTTCTCTTTTTAATTATGGAATTTCTGATTCTGTTACAGAAGACTTGTGTTACCACAGAGAAACTTCTTAAAGTCTGTTTCAGCAAAAAGGGCTTCAGCATGCAGAAGCTTTGTGTTTCCATGACCAACAATGCAGTATTTGGCCTTCAGAGAGTAGAATTTCAGCAGTAATGAGATGTGGGATTCCTCATCACATGTTGTCTCTAAGGGGGACACAACTAAACAAGACAAACCATGCTTTGGGAACCCCAGTCAGCAATTGCAGTCCTGAAAATGTCCTCATCACTTGTAACCTATCTGGGGAAGCACATAGAGTTCCCAGATAGTTTAGTTGCTGCTGCTGTATTCCCTAGGAGATGCACCCCTGAGTTAAAGAAGATGCCTCCACTTGACAATGCAATACAAGTCACCAGGTGCCCTCCTACAGGTGCTACACCAGGGCTTCCCCAGCCATGCACTGACCTAAAGAAACCATTCATGGGCCATGCAGCAGCCTTGGTTGCAGCAGAAAGCAGTGATGGAGAACTGCCAAAAGCCAGGAAGACTTTTGCTGCCATAACTTTCTCCATGTCTCCTGTTTAGGGCTTCAGATGAGACCTTTTTCCTGTCTTCATCCCATCTGCACCTACTGCTGCTCCTGCTGTCCCTCACACTCTTGCTAGGCAGCAGCTGCTGCTGCAGCTGTCTCTGTCTCTTCGTCATGGCCCTGTTTGGGTTGCTGCTGCTGCTTCCTTGACTCTTTCCAAGGACAGTGCTTCCACTGGTGCTGCCTGAGCCACTGTGTCAGGACCCAACCTGACCTCATGGAGACAAGAACCTTTGCACACACCCTTCCAGTTCTGGGAGTGCAGTGCCCACACACCAGAGCCACTCACTGCACCCCTGCAGTGAATATATGGCAACAGCCATATCAGATTGTATGTGGGGTTTGGAAGTTTGAGAGAACTCAGCATAGAAGTTATTACTACTTATTACTAATGCTGAGTGCTGAATAGATAAAGAACTGAACCAATATGAAGGGCAAGATAGAAATGTGAGGTTTTGTTGTCTAGGTGCTCCTAAAATATAAAAGCATGAATACATTCATGGTAAGACTAACAACTGACTGTGTCAGGGAGACATTACTGAGTAAATTTAATTATGTGCAGGTACTTCAAGTGTCCTTTGAAAAACAGCAATTTTTCTTTATGCAATAAATAATTTCTTTTCATCTACTGTAAAAAACTTGCCTAATCTATTTGCTTAGTTCTAGCATCTATTATTTTCATCTCACATCTTGTATTTTCAACATTGTGGCTATGGCAGATACTATATAAAATATATTTGTACTCATGGTAGTTACTGCATACCACAGGTTCAGAACTTGCAAAGAAAGGTTAAAATGCATAATAACATGAAACTGTCTCTAGGCAATAGATTCCATAATAGTCTATTTACCCTAGAGATACACTAAATTAGCTTTCAAAAAATCCTAAAACTCGTCTCTAGCCTCATGGTACAATTTTACCTCAATTTATTTTCTTGCCCACCCAACTCAGGAACAGCAAAGAGGCCTTTTTATATAATAGGCTGACTTATTTGAGTCTCTGTCAATACACTACATTCTACAGAAATGTCTTCCAAATCTTAGATGAATAGTTTGGCTGAATTTGAAGCCAAAGCCTACAATAACAAAATACAAATAAAGAAAGTTTTGATTAATATGGAAGGGCCCATAGCTTACTGAATTACCCAAAAACATCAGAAAATTTCAGAAGAATGGATTCTCAATAGTAACATTTCCATTTTTAATCACCAAACTAAACATCCTTATTTCTTGTTTGAAGTGCTGCCTTCAACTGCATACTCTGTATTTGTTCGTGCTGGAAACTCCCATGATATAAACACGTTAGAGATAAGCAATAAAGGCAATTTAATATTTGAAACTATTGTTTTTCAATAAAAGTAGCTAAATGTTTTGTGTTGCCAATGCCTACAAAACAAAATGCTCAACTAAAACTTAACTTCCTTCCCGTCTCTCATTGCTCTTGGGAAAGCATAAGTAAAATATAATAAAAGAGAATATGTTAACTATGCAATGGAAAATGCATATTTTATCATATTTTCATACATCAACTAAATATAATATTTATAAATTACCTAAAAAATAACGTATCATTCAAACCCTCTATTCACACAGGCACACTAAAACATTTCTCTAAAGACTGTCAGTGGCTTCTAATGGTTAATATATTAAGGCTTTTTCAGGGCTGCTACACAAATATAATTGGGTAAATTTACACAGAAATAACCACCTGTCACAGAACTGAGTGTTCAGGGAAACATAAAAACAAAAGGATGTTGTAGTGCCTATTAAGCTCTGCTATGTCACCATGTTATAGTGATATATAATGCTCCTTAAAGCTATTTCTAAACTCAGCAACCATTAGCCCTGGTTCTCCTACTGAACTGTGACAGGCTACCTTACCGTATTACTGATTGAGATAAAACCCTTTGTTTTTGTTTTTTTGGGGTTTTTTGGTTTTGTTTTTTTCTTAAAAGCATGGTGAAAGGATATTTTTATACAAATGTTAACTTTTGCATTGCACACTAAAAAGCAGCCAAACATACTCTGTTGAGTGCTCTGCTGGGGTGGAAGACTCACCAAACAGAAAGAAGAATGCACCTTTTCACGTAAAGTGGAGTAGACATAGACCAAATTCAACTACTACAGCTACAATATAGTAAAATGCAAGCACAATCTTAAGAGCCCAAAAATCCCCAAGCATAATTCTTCCTGTGATGAATCACTCCATCAGTCCCCTCTCCCCCAAATGAACATTTTTGTCTTTTACACTTTTCAGCAGGAAAGAGAATTGGTGCTTGCAAGAAAAGGTCTGCTCACAAACATGGCCTTTTTTTTTTTTTTTTTTTCTTGATTATTTTGAACGTACAAAACCAGGAAAATGCATCACTGCCAATCCTGCGCTGGTGTGATGGGTAACCTGTGTCCACCACTCCAGCTGTGTGCTCCTGCCTCCTCTCTCCCAGAATGGAGCTGTGCCGATCCTGCATTGGGCAGGTTCATGAAGCTGAACTTGCGAGGATTTACTTCCCTTTGGCCCTTTCAGAACTGGATACAGAACAGTCTGTGGTCACACAAAAAACCCTCTTGTACAGAAAACAGCTCTGAACTTCTTAGGAAGTGATTTTTGTCGCTTATATACCTTTTTACTGTTTGGGAATTACCACCACCTTCCCAAGGATTCTAATTAATTTATACATAAGCGATCAAGAGAGCCAAGCTTTTTGACTGAAAAGGATAATCTGTTTACTCTGAGAGTCTCCCAACTGTCTCCCACCTGCAAGTTCTATGAAACAGGCAAATTAGTGTCCTGTTTTCATTAACCATTCTTTGCAAGTCAGCATAAACACATAAACACATAAACTGCCTGTTCAGTCGATGACAACAGAATCTTTGATTTCTCTTAGCATCAATTATCTGCTGGACACTTCTTTTAAGAAACTGTGTCAGTGACCACGGTAGACAGAGATTAAAATAAAGGAGATTAATGAGGGATCATTAACCTTTGAAAGTCTAAGCATACAGCAACCGGAAATTCTAAAGGCAAACATAATAAAAAAGATATGATAATATAGCTTCAAGAAAACATCACAACTTTGCATAAAACAAAATTACAGATACATAAAATGTTAACAAAAATGGTAATGGACTTCATTTAAGTATTGAAAATTGAGTAAAAAAGCAATGCTAATTATGCATATGGTGGAAATAAAGATATTTCAAGTGGCCATGAAATATATGTAAAAATATGCTACGTCTCAAAAAAAACCCAAACCAAACCAAACCAAACCAAACAAAAAAAAACCCGCAAAAAAACCCCACAAGCTCAAGTCAAGAACCTACTTGTCATTACAGTTAACGCACAAAAATAAAGAAAGGTGCATGTTTAAAAGACAAGCTCAGTATTACTGGGTCTCTTCATTTTTCATGTAATTGCTTTGGTGGTTTTTTTTGGTAACAGCACCTCTGTTTTGTTCATGTGGAAAAGGATGTGCCCGTACTGCTGAATATAAAAATACAGGAAACCATCAGTTCAGCTTCAAATACAGGTTTTCACTCCCTGGCTTTGACTAGTCAGTGTCCTCATCATGCACTATTCTGACTTGATAACAGACTATGTCATCACATCAGGGACTGCAGGCTAATTTTTGTCTGATTACCGCGTTCTCTGCAAAAGGAATCTTTTACCTAGGCTGTCTACCAAGAAAACAAAACGTGGACACATAAATTTTGGTCATGTGAATGTTTAGTCTGAAGTAACTGATATGTCAGAAAAAAATGGTCATACAGGCAAAAAAACCCCCAAATTGCTTTCTGGAAGTAATAGTCTACAGAAGTAAATTTCAAACATCTTAAAGAAAGAAGCAAACCCACTGAACAAGAGATTGCTACTGGATGCACAGCACAAAAATTAGCACTGCTACTTTCCCAAGTTAACACAGAATGTAAAAAAAAAAACCCAAAACAACTCCCAACAAACAAAACCAATTTTCTTTCACTAGCCATTAGCAAGTAACTCAAGAACTCTAACATTCTTACCTGAACAGTACAAAAACTCCCAGATATTCCCTCAACTCAGTGTTGACAATAAACAGTTGCAAACTTTAAACAAAGGTTAAGTGCTGTTACAGATAGACAGGTAACAGCAAAAAATCCCCAGAAAATGAAACTAAACCAAACCAAACAAAAAACCCAACAAACGAACCAACCAAAACAAAACAACCCCAAAAAACAAATAACCCAAACAACAAAAACTCCCAACAAATTCAAACAACAAACCTACTTCTCTCAGCATTTCCATTGCAAAGTAAGATACTTTATTGTAGGCAGGAAGTAAAATGTTTCTTTACTACCATATTTTAAGCCCAAAAAAGCTGATAACTACTAGTGGACCAGTTCTGAAGGAATTATTTTAAAGATATGCTTTTGTGAAACTTGAAATATTTCAAATACATGCTTTTGTGTGTAAGAAGGTTTTCATTTAGAAGATGAAAACAGTACTAAGGATAACATTACTGAGATCTGAAGTATACTCTAGCACAAGTGTGAAAGGAAATTTTCTTGGCTATTTGTTTTCAAAACTTGTAATAGGAATATATTTTCAAAATTGTATCTTAATGAACACATCAAAATCCTCTGTCTATTAGGATCCTCCTGGTTAGTATTATAACACTGTCCCTTGGTTCTCCCTGATTTTATTTATTCCAGTACTACAGTGTACAGAAAAAGAGGTATATTTTACAACCTGGAAATCTGATAAATTTAAAAAGACCATCTAGAGATAAAGTGTGGGCACTTAATGTTGACCCCATAATTCCATCACAGCCTTGTGTTAGTAGACTGTGTGATTCTAACATAAACATTTGCAATATAAGAAGTTAAAATTTTGTTGATTGGAACCTAATTTGCTAGGGCAGGGAATGTATAAGGCCTTAGTCAAGGGTGGCATCATGAGATGCAGCATGAGAGCCCAAGACCTTTCATTTATGAGCCTATTGGGACTGGAATAAGCACAATGCTCTTAAAAAATATTTCATACAGTGATTTCCATGTAACAATAAGAACAATACATGATGGAGTTTGAAACTTCCAAATCTATGTTAAGACCTTTGCATGAAGTTGCCCTTTAAGGTATTGTTTCAACTCTTTAGTAAGGTTTATAAAGGTTTTACAGCTATGTGACCTGGCTCAGTAAGGCCCGCAGGAAGGGGGCAGGGCTGTGGGAGCAGGAGACTAGCCCTGTTGTGGCAGGGACTAATGGCTCCAAAACCTGGGAATGGGTCCTGGCCTGTGGGCAGGTGTGGGAGAGACTCAGAGGAGGCCATTAAGGCTCACTAGTGCCCTTAGGGCCCTGACCAGTGATTACCCACTCAGAATAATGTGACCTAATTTAATAAAGCCTATAGGAAACCCTTATCAGTTGACTTGAATAAATTTAGGGTCATAATTGCAGGGCTGCTCCAAACATAGCAGAGATCTCTGCAAACAGGAACCATACTCTTTCAAGACCCAGACAGACAGGGGTAATAAAGGACAGGAAATCACCCTGGCCATGGTCTGCTGTCTGATGTCCACTCCTGCTTTAACGTCTGGTAGATACTTATTGCCACCAACTGTGCACTTGTTTTCACAGAACAGAAAAACAGATGAGGAAAGTGTATTTTTAAAGTGACCTTGAGAACTACTCCAGTAGTTTTCTTTAAAATTCTGCTACTTGGAGCTTTCTTGGCTACGTGTTTATTTCAAAGGCTGTAACTGTACCATATGAGAAGTGTCCCCAGGTGATTTGATCTGAAGCCTTTTCCTCCTGGTTACTGGCACCGATTTGACAGACTTTCAAGGAGGATGCCAGATGCCCTCACAGAGCTAATGTAAGCCTTCCCTGTTCCTTTGCTACAAGTATGTTGGTCCTAAAAGCCACAGCTCCCACATGTATTGCATGCCCAGCTAGTGAAGCAAGACCTTATTGGGTGGATCTCCAATTGGGGAAGGTAGTTACATGAAGTATTTCAAGTTTTCTCATATTTGTCATGCCACCAGATACACAGGGTCAAATATGGTATAATTCAAACTGTCTGATGTATAAACTGCCATGCCAGATTCAGGCTCAGAACAGAGCACATAAATTAAGCAGTACCTCATTGACCTCAAATGTGACTCTGAAAGCGTGCAAAGGATGAAGCTCTTACGAAGCTATGGGAAGATACCTCTTAACTGAATTACAACTTATCTGGCAACAATGCTACCAAAGTGTATGCTTGATTTTCTCCTGCCCTTCATGACGACAGACCAGTGATAAGATTGGCCTGAAATGACTTTAATTTTCTGGAGAGTGGTAACAGCCAATATCCTTAAATGACACAAATATGTGATTAAGGGCATGTGGTAAGTTCTCTGCTATATTTGCAAGCATTGGCCAACATGTGATGTAGTGTGACAGTCTCAGTGAGCTTGGTTTGAATCTGTCTTGAAGTGTTAAATTCTCTTAGCAATTTGAACCACTGTACACGCCATTGACTATACTCCAACTGCATCCATGCAGCAATGAGGCCGAGGGACAGTGAGCATCCTGCAGAGTCTTGCCATTGGAATGAGCTCTGTTCATGTCCCAAACAACATTCTGCCCACACATTCAGCCATGGAAATGCCAAGAGCACTGAGAAAGTGTCCACTGACACCATCTGACTCTGATATGTGTGAGAGTTTTATGGACCTGTATCTGAGTGCAAATGATGATGCCAATGTTTATGCAAAAACGTGTCTGTTTCCTTCTTGACTTGCTAAAATGGCATAAAGTTTTCCCCTCAGTCTCATATGGATGTTCACACTGTATGCTCTCTCTGCTCTCCTGCACTCCCTATAATTACTTCTGAAACTCTACATCTGTCTCTTCCTCTAGCTCTTTTTTTTCCCCAACTGCATTCTTCACATTCTTTTCCCTCAACTTTTGTGTTTCAATTCTGCAATATGTTCCTCTGAACTACACAGAAGATACCAGATCTATGATCACTGCTTCAGTCATGCAAACCTTTCTAGGTCTTTCTGGAAGATAGCTGTCCTGAGGTTCAAGATTACCCACCCTAGCTCTATACTGTTCAGTGCCTGGATTCTGCTACAGGTCTCAGCCTGAGACACATACTGAGATAAGTGGAGGAAGATATTATACCTGAGGTGGTAAGTGGAAGGGAAAGTGAAGGATCTTTAGACCATTGGACTTGTCTTTGTTAGATTTGATTGCTCTCCATCTTTAGTACAAAAGGCCAATCTTTCCCATGATTTTCTGCCTTTACATCCCTTGAGTTCCTGAGCAGAGCATGCTTATTTCATGGAAGAGATCTCCCAGGCTTAGCTGCTTTTCCTTCTGGTGGAGAAAAGAACTCACTGATCTGGCCCAGCTTGGGCTTCATTATCACCGGTGGACTGGACTATATTTGGAAAGTCAGTGGACTCCCAAGGAAAGCTGACTAGTGAAGGAGGGAAGAGTGATGACTGAACCATTGTTTTGCTTAATTTATTTCTTGAAACAGAGAAGTTAGCTGCTGGAAAATCTGAGGAAAAGGAAACAGAACCGAGGGGACAGTCCACACAGAAATTAAACTCAGAATCATAAAATGATCATAAAATGGTTTAGGTTGGAAGTACCTTAAAGACCACAAAACTCCAACCCTCCTGGCATGGGCAGGGGCACCTTCCACTAGATCAGATTGCTCTGTTCTGGTCTTGAATACTTCCAGGGATTCGACACTTACAGATTCTCTGGGCAATGAGAAGTCCTTAGATATGGCTAGAAGTTGAATAAAACACTGAGACCAACTACTAGTCGAAAAAGTTGACCCAGGATCCAGTCAATGACTTGCAGGAAAGAAACCCTGCTGAGCTGACACTTTCTGGGAGGACTAGGAGACAGACCCTCTCCTGAGGGGAGTGACTGTTCTTGGTCCTCCAGACTGTGCTACAACTGACTGGCAGAGATTTACACATTCCATTAACACATCCACTGTAACACATCTGTGGGGCTCCACACAATGAAAGGATCATACAGGTTAAGGTTACATATTGAATATCTACAGTTGTTGTTGATTTTTTTTGTTGCAATATGTTGTGGAGATGCTTTCACTTTCTTATGAGGAGGTGAGAGAACAGTCCTTAGCACAGTATAATAAAGTGAGGCAGAATTTCATAAAGAAGTACTTCAGAGACAATTATTGAAAGAATAATTAAGAATAATTATTCTTAATGACCTACACATTATTTGTTGTAACTAGGTCTGAAAAAGCTAAAATAACAATATTTATTTATATAATTTAAATGCTAAATAAATAATACAGCAGAAATAAAGAATTATGAGACTTTAGATACAGAGTTATGGTATTATGAATGACAAGGTCCTTAGAGCTGGGACTGACCACCACATGATTTACAAAGTTTTGACTAGCACAAACACTCATGGAATAAAAGAATTAGATTAATGATCAGTAGCATAATCCTTCAGTGACACAGAAGGGGGTATGACAATGTCCCCATTGTACAAGCTGGCATGCTTGTAGCATTTATAGAGGATAGGCCTTAGGGAGATAGATTTTGTATTAAAAAAGAGAACAGAATTTTCAATATATATTTGCATAAAGGTTTTCAAATAAAGTTGTGCAATTGTCAATTTGTCTGGACATACATATGCTGAGTGAATTGCTAGAACAGAGCAAGGTAGCTTGCCTATCCTCTTTTCCAGGAAATTTCTCTTTCCTTACAGTAACTACTATCTATTCACTGTGAACAAACAGGGGTCCAAAGTCCCTGTGCATGCCAAACTACTAATGAGGACTTCAAATGTAAAATAAGCATAACGGTAATGTGCCTCATTACAGGTGACAACCAAGGAGTTGTCACCTTGTGTGATGCAGCTGGAGTTTTAGTCCATGTAAACCAGAAAATTCTACATTACAGCTGTGGGATAAAACTGCTTGGGATGAACGTAGCCCACATAAATCTTACTAGTTATCACAGCTCAATCCTCAGAAAACAAAAAACCTGCTTCCTTTTCTCTCAAGTCTGTTCTTTGCATATTCTTCTCTTGCCTAGAGAAAGTGAAGCCTAGACTGAAGCTAAGCAGAAACCAGTCCCATTATAGGTATTGGTTGGTCAGTCTCTGCAATTTGCATTATTCTTTCCTTTTTTTAAAAGCCTTCTTTGAACAATCTGCAAATTATCACCAGCCCTCTCTTGAAACAGATCTTTATTTTAATGTCTTCAAGCTTCTAATGAAATGGAAGTAATAAAGACACTAGCATCAACCACATCACTCTTTTCAGGGTGTTTTTTCCTAATGGTGAGATGAAATCAGCCTAATAAAAGGAGTTACATGCAGAATACATGAATACGCTGATAGTCTCAATCCTATAATGAGTAAATTTTGTTCTTGAGTTCAGTATTCATAGAGTTCCTGAATTTCGACAAGCTCAGTAAAAGAAGATGCTTGCAGGAGAAAAGCATAATGAAAGTTTACCAACAGCTAAATTAACCATTAACAACTGTCAATGCCTGTAGCTCCCTATGTTTTATCAATGTCTACAGCTGTGTGTAAGTACTGCTGAAAGCCGTATTTAAAGATTAGCCTGCTCTGTATGCACAGGATGAATTATTACCCAAAGTGATAATCAGCAGTCCTAAAAAAGGAAACTGTTTTCTGGGCTTTCTCCTAACAGAGCTACGAAACATATTCTTTCATTTGAACTGGCAAGAATATTTCCCTGGCTTCCTCCTTATAGCTTCATTTCAAGTCACCACTGCTTGAAAAAAATCAGCAGTAATAAAATATCAGATTGTGTTTATAACTGAAGCAATGCAGAGAAGATTTAGAATAAAACTTGATACGAATAAATATGAATTAAATCAGCTGTGAAAGAAGGTCTGTGGAATAAAATCTTAATATTTGTTACAAATAAGAAAAATTATCTACAGAAAAGAACTAGGAAATTATTAAAGATTATCAAGAAAAAATTATTTACATTTCATTTATGGGAATTTAATTTTATAAACAGGGCAAGCCACTTTAATCAAGTCTGTTGTCAAATACTTTTAGTTTGAAATAATATAACTTGACAATCTGGGTACAGTAGTTAATAATTAAAAATTAGCCACATGACTGTGAATTTAAAATTACTGATTTTTTTTTATATATATATCAGAGATCCTAAAAAGGGGAAAAACTGACCTGAGATTCTGAACAAAATATTCTGCAGACAAAGTTAAAAAATGCCAAATCTGGAAACAAAAGTTTTCTTTTTTAACTTATTAAAGACTTAGCAGTGGATTAGCAGTGACATTATATTCATGTCTAGAATTAACTGGGGAATGAGTTTTTTATGACGATCACTGCCAGATCCAGTAACCAAAATGTCAAATGATACTTAGTTGCCAGCCAAGGTGGCAGGAGGAACGGGTAACATTGCCCTCTGCTTTCTCTCCCATTGGAATTTTGCTACCCCAGATGAGACTTCATGGGGCTGCAGAAAGGGGTGGGCTTTGCTGTGCCCTTCACTGTTACCCCAGAAAATGGCAAAGATTTCTAGTGCCTTTCTAGCATCTGCAACTCATGGTGTGACACAATACATGGTTTTCCAACACAGCTGTCAGAACACTGCAATTTACACTCTGGCTCTGTGTTCATCACAAAAGAAAGAGACTGATGTATCTCCTGCGCATATGGAACCCAAAAAAACTGAGAGAAAAATTCATAAAACCAACATTAGTGATAATCAGAAAGTATAAGCAGGTAGAACATGTGTATGAAAAGGATGATCTAGGTAAAAAAATGTATCAGTAAGTATTTAATTTAACCATGGTAACGTCAGAGATTCAATGTGAGCTAGACTTTGTGTTAAAAGGGATGCAAAGGCAACAATTTATAAATAGATCATTTTATCTTCTCTAGAAGATATCCTAAGTATTCATTATTCATTATAAAATTAAACTGTCATATCCTGTAATGACTTGGAGGAATCAAACTAGAAATATCTCAGTGTTGAGCACTGTGCAAGTTTGACTTTCTTTGAAGTACACTTGAGTTTAATTAGAACAGAAACTTCAAAGAGTTCACCATCTGACTACCTATTGTGAAAAAAGGCTAAAAGGTAGCTTTTCACCATCAATTTATAAACTTCATCTCCCAAATCCCTGGGACTTCCTGGTCACAATTCTAATCAGTAGAATAAAATCTGGGAACAAAGCTGGTAAATATTTCAGCAGCTACTTCACAAAAAGGGCAGACTTATATTCTGAGCTGTTACTTGAGAGTAATTTTTGCCATTTTCCCTTGTCACTTCTTTCATTATAACCTAATTATTTCAAGATCATTTTGACTGAATGTCTACAGAATCCTGCTTACTCATTGGTCACAACCAACCTCAAACAGCAGCATGCCATGACTTGTAAGTTTTATTAGTACTAATGAGATGTGAGTATGTAATTGAATTACTGTTAGTGTCTCGTGGTCAGACCCCTGTAAAAAATGCATTCTGAAAATGATGACAAGAAGGTAACATTCCAGTCTCTTGCAATATTTCTACATTCTACATCGAATTTACCAAATAAAATTCCATTGAACAACCTCTAGAATAAGATCAACATTCAGATAATGATAGTTTCTCAAAGTGAAAAAAATGTATTACCATACAAAGCAACTCAAAATCATCTTAACTCAAGGTGAAATGGGAATACATCCGCAACTGAAATCTTATAAGAAAATGCAGAGGTCTATGTTTAAGAGGAATAAAGGAATTTATGTCCTCAGTACTGGCCTTCTTGCAGGTTTCCTGATTTTGTCAAGTAATTTTATACACATTTTGTTTAAAAATTTTAAAGACGTTCTCCGTGCATCACACGAAGACTGGATGGTAATAAATAGCTGCTGGTATTTTATTTTTTAAAAGGACCTACACTATGACTGTCAGCTTATTCTACTTTTTGATTTAGAGGGAACTCATCAAAGAAAAAAAACCTGGGGTTTTGTGATAATGTTCTTTACTGTATGCTTTTTTGGTGTTATTTCCAAATTATGTAAGATAATTCTGTCCTCTTGCATCTAGCTAATGTTTCAGAAGAAAGCCTGGTAAAACCTTCCAAGCATGAAATGCTTCTGAATCTAAATCAAAGCTAAACAGATGTCACCAGAATAAAGAAAATTTTAATTATGCCCTTCAAAATGCCCTGAAAATGGGGAACTGAACTAAGTATTGCACATTGGACTTCGCAACAAAAATATTCTAAGATTTTATTAAAATACCCTTATAGTACAGAAGTAGAGATTTATGGTTATTTTTAGGTCTTGGGGTTTTTTACCTTATCAGAACTAAAATATAAGTTATAGAAATATTCTTCCTTGATCAAAATAACAATGCATATAAAATGTAATCACAAGTTAAATGAGCAGAGTCCTGGAAGTTCAGTTACATAAGACAAATTGTAACAGACATACTTGCGTGTTAACTTTGCCTAAAAATACAAGTAACAATGGATCACTCACTGTGCAAGACCTTGTAATGCAACTCCTTTTTGAAGTGCTGCATGCTTTTACCTTTCTGGAAAATAGGTGCTATAGCCCTCTATTAGATTATGGAATCTGCTAATGTCAGAACTAAAAAGGGAGCCAGCAGTGGTAGCCATTTCCATGTTTTAGCTGAAAACCTGTAATGTTCAGAAATACTGCTTTTATAATATTTCATCATCTAATCTATTTTGACTCAAGTGACTGCTCTCCCAGCTGTGAAATCTATGCTGGCTGACACCCCTTCTGCCTCTCAATCCCATTAACATGTGTGTATATTGCAAACAGAAATTAAATATTAATTTGTTTTCATGTCACCCCTTTGGCATATCTGGCATACCTCTGCCCTCTCCCACATCATTCTAATTGCCATAGCAGCATACCTTACAGTTTGGGAAACACTATCAAACTCCAACACAGATTAAAGCAAAATATTCTTCATTGTACAGCAAGCAAGCCTGATTTTAAAACAAATTCAAAGCACAGTGTGTGTGTATATAAATGTGTATATATATACACACACATACATGGAGTTTCTTTTTACTCACAAGAGGTTCTGCCATGATGATGCGAATCTTGCGTTCAGCCAGAGTAGTGAAGTTAACAAACAAGCTCTTCAGGACATATTCGCCTGGTTTACTGTCCGGGTCAATGCTGATGGGCAACATGGCTGGAGGTCCTTTTTCTCTCTGGGTGCCAGAAACAGGAGGGACAGGTGGCTTGATATATCCGTTACCAACTGGAGAAGCTGAAATGCAGAAAAGACACATTTACTTCTGCGTAATTCAGCATGGTTTAACATTCACAGAGCACCTCAATAGCTCACTACACTGTCAAAGCAAAATTGGAGACTAGCTGTTAATCAAAGGAATACACAACACATCAACATAATTTTCATGGTATTATAGTACCATGGTATACATTTTTTAGATGGAAGAAGAAATCTAAAATGAAATCTTTTCTATTAAATTGAGTGGCATTTACTATGCAGTGCATACTCAATCCTCTTTTTTTTTTTTTAACCTGGTAAGACTTGCTGACAGCTAACTGAAAAACATCCTCATTTTTTATCTTTTCCATGCAAGTCAGATCTATAACTCAGTTTTCAAGTAACAAAAATTTATTCTTTATTGCTATTCAAACTGGCTTAGCCTGCAAAAGTCAGGAGTCTGGTCTTTTGACTATGGAGAGTTGTAAGGGGGCTTATTCGCCTGTAATCTGAGCACAGCCAAGAATGACACAAAACCCAACATATATGTTACCAGTATAAACCTTACATGAAGAGTCAAATATGGAATGCTCTCCATGGCCAGAAAGTATTAATTATGCATTAGCTTTCCTGAAAAGTACCAAACCCTACAGCTCCATCTGGCACTTTTGAGATTACACCTGGTGTATTTTTTTCAGCTTTGTGCTCTCCCATACAAGAATGACATTGCTGAAGCAAGGCCAAGAGAGGACCATGAAGATGGTCAGGAGCTTGCTAGATTAGTAAAGGCTGAGAATGCTGGACCAATTCAACCTTGAGAAGAGAATCCTATTGTACTCTTTAGCTATCTAATGGAGTATAGCAAAGGTGTCAAGGAATTAGATTCTGCTTTGAGATGAGGATAACAGGACAAGAGGCAACAGACACTAGCTTGCATGTCGGAAATTTCTATTAGATATATGGAAACAATTTCCACTGTGAGGGGGTGATCAAACATGGATACATGTTGTCCAGAGACACAGCAGAAATGCCACTTTTGGAGACACTTGAACATTGACCAGACAAGGTCTTGAGAAACTTTCCCTAGCTGGTGAGCAAGTTGGGGTTGGACTAATCATCCACCAGGGATACCTTCCCATCTAAATTATTCTTTGATTGAATTCCCCATAATGTGTATCAATATATTGTATACTAGACTGAGCTCTACTTGCGGTTTTTCTGTGAATGAAGGAAAAATAAATTGAAGCACTTCAAATGCTACCATTTAACAAAATTTTACAACCCAAAGTTCTCAGGGCTCAGCTCTTATTGGCAATTAAAGTCATGTTTGTTCTTCAGGCAGGTACTGGTAGCACCCCCTCTCTGTCATTTTTGCCAGAGACTTTAAAAGTAGCAAATTAAGTAACACTGTCAAGACCAGCCATTATCCACTCTGAATGTAATAAAAGTGTCACACTGCTCAGGAGCACTATTGGTGACTGGGACAGAGATGCTTTAATGCAAAATCATGGAAATATTGTGAACTAAAATCATTACAGCACTTCCCCACAGCACTGCACTTCGGAGTGTTACATTATATGTTGCATCTAAGTTGCAAATAAAGAGAGAAAGAAGAATGAACTACAATGGTCGTTGCCTCACATCAAATACCTTCAGTCTTTTCCTTTGAGGAACAGAATTGCAAGTGTTACTGAAATTAATTGCCAATTATTAGTGACATAGGATTGTTTTAAGGATAAATTAGATTTCTGAGCTTTCCTATGGACTTTAACACTTCATTGCTGAACAAAAATGAAAAAAAAAATTGGAAAGAAGAAACTTTATGGTTTGAGAGTATTTAAATCAGAACCCAAAATTACACACTGAAAAATAAAAAAGGACTCAATAGAGAAAAGAGAAGGTTTTCCTTTAGAAAAATCAGTTTAGACGTTCCTATATGACTATAACAGAAGACAAAAATGCTTCTCTTCATGTACCTATTATTCTGCAAGCGTAACAAATACATCTATACTTTTTTTTGAAAATAACCCCTCACTGACGAGGTACAGCATCACCCCCAGCACAGCAGCAGCACTTCTCCCACTGTGACAGATGTTTCCTGCTAGATTTGTTTCCTGCAAAGTTTCACTTGATTTTTGTGGGCAAAAGCACTATCATGGAATCTTCCTGGCATTATGACTCTTTGCAAAAAACAAAGCGTTTAAAACAGTCCTACATTTGTATTGCACAAAACTTGTTCTAAAAATACACTGTTGTCCTCAATAATAATCTACTTCAAAGTATTGAAAAAAGTGCCACCATAGAACAGTGTAAGTGCTACTGCTCTTCTGTCATCACCTAGGCTCTTTCAAACATGAAGAGAGTGGGATGCAAAGGATCAGATGCAAATTTTTAAGGACGATCAAATACACTAGGCAATGGAAATCTCTCCACAAATAGCTTTAGGATGGAGTCAGACAATACTTTTACAATTAGGAATATATTTCAAGCCATATGTGTGGCTTTGACCGCCTCACATCTACCCACAAAACCAGCTCGACCTCCAAGTGCTCAGTCAGGGAAATCCTTCGGCCAGCAGCGAGGCCAATCTTGCCGAGGGTGCTCGTCCCTTGTGCGGTGCAGCCCCGCCGGTCCTTGGCGGTGCGGGCCGGGGCAGCGCTCCCCGCACCCTCCCGGGCCGGCTGCCCAGCGCACGGACAGGCAGCCAGCCCGGGCTGCCCCTCGCAGGAATCCGCAGCAATCTAGCCGAACACAAACCTGCCTGCTGCTCCTCGGCAATTCTGCTTTAAACCTGGCTCCTAAGCCCAGAACATCGCGGGGATTCAAGGCAGGCAGGCAGGTAGGCACGCTTCACACCCTGGCCAAATGAAAAAGACCTTAGCCGTGCTACCTGGGAGCTGCCACCCTAATCTTCAATCATCGTAGCATTCAGACAGAATTCTGAGACCGGAATTTAAATCCACACAGGCATTGTTAGTAGGAAGCCCTTTAACAATGATTCTGTTAGGTTTGTGGCATTGTTATTAGGAAGCCATTTAACAATGATTCTGTTGGGTTTGTGACACAGGCAGATTTAGTTTTCTTTTTCAGACACCTAACTGAAAAATCACTCATTTGCACACTGTAATAGAGGAATGCAATTATCTGTGAGATTTGCCAGTGCACCAAAAATTTTTATGCTAGCTCTTCTCAGAAATAAAGAACTTCACAGCTTTTCCCCAAATACCGAAAAAGCACATCCTGAGGGTTAACATCTATCATTACTACAGCAATTACAGCAGTTAGAGAACTGACTGACATACGACATTGATTTAGTTCAATTTTGTAAAAGACCATTTTGTAGCTGTTAACTCCATTTGAGCATGTTTAGTGTGAAAGCTAACACTGCCAACACTCTGAAGTTCTGGAGTTGATCATGAGTTGGTCATGAACTAATATATAGGTTTGGCTTTCTAAGGCATCTTCTCAGCTCCATTAACTCCAGCATTTGCAAATGCTTGATATTTGCATTGCAAAAATCTGGCCCAGTGACAAGACTATCACTGATATCTATACTATCTATACTGATAATGTAAACAAAATACAGCTTTTATGCCTAGACCAAGAGCCCTATAAAACTCACCAAAAAAAGTTGCCTCTGAGACAAAAAAACTGGAAAGCAAGGACTCAGAATTTAAGAAGTAGCTGCATTAAAGTCATCCCTGATTGGTCCCTTTATGTTGACACATTATAACGTGAGCCTTAGAAGTAGCAAGAAGAAAAAGATGTGCTCAGTTTTGCCCTCTACGCAAGTGAAACACTGCCCCATTAAATAAAATGCATAATTTTAACATGAGAAATCACCATGTATAGTTTGTGTAGGTTGATGTAGAAGATATATGGAGGGAGGTGGGTGGAAGGAAGGAGTTATATTCTATTTGAGATACTGATTTCCGTAACAAATTTAGTTTTTACTGCCTGATTCCAAAATAACAAATGTCACACAAAGAGAAGTACCAGAACAGATAAATGTTGAATGTCTACATATTGTAGGGTATTGGTCACCACACAAGCACTGCGATAAGCTACACCCTTTACCTAGAGAAAAACTGCTCACCCCCCAGGAGTATGAATGGTGATGCACATGGAGACCACAGTAACCCTGATGCCCAAGGAATCTGTAACAGCAGAGAATCTACAGATCAAGTTTAGAAAGTTGTATACATACTTAAAGCTCCTATCCTACAAAAATCTGTAACAAAGTTTAACCATGCTAGATCAACTATAAAATGTCTGCACTCTTTGTGGGTGTAATTCTGTCTGACGCACCTTTTCTTGTTTCCAACACGGACCCTTGTTTTTCTACTAAATGTGCAATAAGCTGTATTTCAAATTATACTTTTATTCTACAGAGTATTTTATAGTATTTTACATTTAACACAGGCTATAACCATGTTATTTTGTTAATTCTATGCATTTTTAAAAAATTAAAGACAAGGAATAAATATGGAAGTATCAGTGAAATATCACACATGGTTGTCATCACAACCATATGCTATTTCCACAGAAAGGCCTCCTAACATAAAATCACTGCTAGATTTTTCCATGTATTGATCATCTCCCTGATCAGAAAAACAGCTGTAAAAAGAAGTACAGTAGTTTTAGTGCAACACACGGTCAAAAGCAGATACTGGGATGAGTACCAAATTAAATTATCATAAGAGAGTCCCTGCTATCTGCACTACAGGTATTCTTCTTAGACATGTAAGAGGAATGAAAACAACTGAATGATCATAATGCAGAAGCCAAGAATCTTTGCTATACTGGATATAACGCTAGCCATAAAGTTACTGAATTCTCAGTATCTTTACGCAGAAAAGCAGAGGTAGCATTTTTTTTAGTAAACTGTATCAAATTTACACTTTAGCAACAGTGAACAAACTAGTAAGACAAACACAAACATCTATTTGCAGTATTTTCATACCTACCGAGCCCCTTTATAAAGCCGACCACGCTGGATTTTCTCCAACACGCTACTGTAATATCCATGAGCCTGTGAATACCTGAAACGTTTCACTCCTTCAGTTAGAAAAGTTAGAATCCTTTTCTAACTAAAATTGAAAAACAAATTAGTTGTTTCATAATCCTGTTTCACACTTCCTCACTGCTTGTGAGGAAGAGATTTTTCCTTCAGTTTCTTGGTATTGTTTCTCAATAGACAAATGCTGAAGACCTGCAATGTGTGAGCTAGAGCAGGCCTGCGGATCAGCTCAGCCTTTCCATAACCAAAGGGGTAATTTTTAGCTTCAGCATATGATGATGACCACTCACAGAGTGGCTGCATGTCTATATTTATCCACAAGTACATACTATGCTGACAGATTAGTGAAACTACTTCAGGCACTCCAAGAACATGAGACAGGATAATGGAGTTCAACAAAAACAAACCACACATATCAAACACACATATTATCATACAATCCAAGCTGAAAGCAATTAGTATAGAAACGTGAAGCACAGTGACAACACAGGATAGGCTTTGTTTTGTAACTAAAGTCTTTTGGCCAAAAGCACATACAGTCTAAATTCCTTTCGATAAAGCCTACCCAGTATCTCTTCTTTTCCCATGCCAAGAATCAGTGAGAAACCCCGTATACTTAAGAATAACCGTACATCTGCTGCAATATCTCTTGGGAAAATTTGCTTTGTTTTAAAACAGCACTTGTAATATTAAAAAGAAAACACATTATTAAATAAAGCATGAAGAATTTAATTTACAATGACATGGTCAATATGCCACAAAAGGTTGCTTTTTCATCTTTTGAAGGAGAACATTCCCAATTAATTCAAGATTGATAGACAGAGAATTAAAAAGCACAAATTTTTGCTGAAAGAAACAAACTAAAGGTCTAGCAGATCAATTTTTATCTTGGTGAAATAAATTGTAAGATTCCCAAGGAAAAATTAGCAAGATGCACTAATAGCACTATTTTAATGTAAGCATTATTTTCATAATTAATTTTCATGTGTCCAGTTCTGTGCCCCTCAGTTTAGGAAGGATATTGAGACTCTTGAGCATGTCCAGAGGAGGCAATGAGGCTGGTGAGGGGCTTGGAATACAAACCCTGTGAAGAATGACTGAGGAAGCTGGGGGTGTTTAGCTTGGAGAAAAGGAGACTCAGGGGTGACCTTATCACTCTCTACAGCTACGTGAAAGGTGGCTGTAGTCAGGTGGGGGTTGTGCCTATTCTCCCAGACAACAACTGACAGAACAAGAGGACGCACAGCCTTAAGCTGTGCCAAGGGAAATTCAGGTTGAATGTTAGAAAGAAATTCTTCACTCTAAGAGTGACTGGGCAATGGAATTGTCAGTCCAGGGAGGTGATGGAACAACTGTCCCTGGACATGTTTAAAAAAAGACTGGACATGGCACTCAGTGCCATGGTTTAGTTAATGAGGAGGTATTAGGTCATAGATTAGACTAGACGATCTTAAAGGTCTTCTCCAACCTAGTTCATTCTGTGATTCCATGATTCTGTGAAATCTCAGTAAACATGTATTCTAAAACTCTAGACTCTGAAGACTGTCTAAAATGGTTCAGGCAGCTATTGGAGAAGACAGCCAGTCATTCTGTGCAGCTGTCTTGACACAAGAACATGACATAAAACTATCCTAATTCATCCTGACTTTCAAAAGTCTATTTAATCCAAATACAAGATTCTTCAGGAAGAGTTTCTTTGTTTGACCAATTACATAGATGGTCTGAATGCAACAAAGATAAAATCCAAACAATTACATGCAAAATAAAAGTCTGGGAATCCTTATGCCAGAGGAAATACTATCTAGTCTAGAAGATAAAATAAAGAAGAGACAGTAGGGTCACTGGGGAAAACTACAATAAAAGTTCAAGATTCTGGAGCAAAACAGCTCATTTGGAAAACATGTCTAAAGGGGAATAGATTTGGAAGGATATCCAATAAAGTGTTGAGATGACCTCAGCTCTCCAAAATGGATATTCTCAAATATTTGATTACGCTGAAACTATAAGAGGGGAAAGACTAATTTATACATTTCAGATTCCCTAAATTTTTTAAAGAGACATGCTTCAGGAGAGTAATTTATGTGAACTGGCACAGGAAAGAGAAAGGAAGAAGCTGTCTTCCATGACAAAGGCACTCCAGGACTTGGTTACCATTTACCCAAAATAAGACCAATATTTGGAAATATTTCTGTCTGAGTACTTGATGAAAAAATGATGTTGCCAGGTTTAGATATACTAATTCCACTCATTTCACAGTACTTGTGGAGCTACAGAAGACAGTTCCAAATCCTGTAGACTTGGTTAGGCAATTTTTGTCCTAACTTCCTATTCCTTTTACCATAATATGAGAATACAAATTTCATGTGAATTCAAGGAACAGCAAAGACAGAAATCAGGAGACAAATTAATTAGTACATCCACTAAGAGGTGGCAGACTTGCCAATGAAGTATAAGCTTTGGCCAACCCAACTACTCTACCACAGGAAAAGGAGGCTTGAATGTTGTGAGTGTGTGTGTGTGCAAGCACATGCTTGCCATTCTTGAATTTATTTTCAGTATCTTATAAAATACAAGCCTAAAACAGATCATGTGGTATTCTCAGTGAGACTGAACATTTTGGCTAATAAGGCTAATTCCCTGTAGCAAACTCATTCAGCCCTCCCCTTAATCCAAGGGTGGACAACGATTTGTAGAACGAAGCCTAAGAACATGTCCCAGATGTGGTAATAGTTTAACAATCAGATCCAATCCTCTTCAGGATAGAAACAAAATGCAACCTGGAAATAAATACACGGTCACTCAGAAGGCTTTATGGATGCTAAAATAGCACTGTGGGGAATGCTCTTCTCTGCACATCTACAAAGAGTTCATATGTTCATTCCACTCAGAGATGCTTATGAAGCAGCCATCTTCTGTGATGGACCCTACCAGGAAATAATCAGTTTAATACAGATATCTTTGCCTAAACTCTGGGAAACATTGCAACAGTCCTTCCATGACTGTAACATTTAGACAGGTCTTATTTGAGATGGATGTGGTGAAGTGCCTGTTAGCTTTGAAGCCAGAGGTTCTTGTTTAACCTAGAACCTTGGAAAGAATAAAATTCTTGGTTTGGCTTTATTAGCCACTAGCAACCTTCTGGCTCTCACATCCCAGCCGATGGCAGGTAAGTGTTAAGCTTTGTAATCCTCAGGAGAGTACTGCAATTCTCTGCAAGAGAGGGCAACTGTTGTAAGAGCCTGTAGAGGAAAACAGTGAGTGGAACACATTTTCTCCCCTTGCATATGCAGAGGATTCAAGAATGATGACTGCCAAAACAAATAACCAAACAGGAAATCCTGTCATATGTGTCCATCAACTTTCTAAAGGCCTTTTCACTGACTTGGCTAAGCATCCTCTAAGATACAGACTTTCCCTCTTTCTCTAACTGGCAGGTCAGGGGTTGAGCAGCTTAACAGTGTTCCCTAGGTTCTTATCTCAGATCCTTGCAAGACATGTGAGAGGGGCAGGAAAGCAATTCTCCTTCCCTTCCATTCTTTTTGCTCACCACCTATTTTTCTACTTCTTTTTCTCTAAATCATTATTTTCTTGTTTACATATACCACTGTGCTGAAGATACGTGGGAATATATGCATGTAACATAAACATTCTTAACTGCACCAATTCTAGAAATTGCTTAGTTGATTATGAGATTAAAGACTGAAAATGCTAAATGACATGGAAAATCTTGTGAAAAATCTACAATAATTTTCACATTTGAGTGTTTTATTTAGGGGTGACTTCTCACTAAAGAAACTATTTTTGTTGCTTCTGATGGGATCCAAATAAAAATACTTCTCAGTTTCTGTGTTTTGTATGGTAATGACACTCTGCCTCTTTGAAGGCTGACTTGAGATTAACAATATATTTTCAAAAGATTTCAAAAACTTGATATCTTTTCTACATAACTTCACAAGGTTGTTTTTTACCTTTTCCAGTTATTACGAAAGAAAAAACACCTAAGAAGGGTGAAAAGATATTTTCAGAGGAGTAATTGTTGGGTTTTTTTCTAAAAAAATTAAAACAGAGACAAGGTTTATTTCTGAAACTACACCAGGATTCCTTTTAAGCTCTCAAACAGAGCTTAAAATTTTATTTTTTTTAATAAAAACATTCATACTCTTCTTTTACACTTTTTTTTCAGGTACTAAGGCAAAAAGACTAAGCTCCACTTTGGTTTTGTTGGATCAGAAAATAGCTTCCTATAGGATTTTTAGACAGACATTTTGTTTAATTTGCTTGCCTTTTCAGAGACAGGGAGATGAAGATATTCCTGTAATTTTGTGGCTGATGGGTGTTAGCAGAAGAATTATTTTTAGGGAACTTGGAAAAAGGCCGAGGAAGTACAAGGCTAAAAGAGTCCAAAAGAGAAGGAATTGTTACTTCCAGAAGAGGGACTGACTAGCAAGCAGGGAGGATGTGATCCATATCTTCCTTACCTAATGTGCTGATTTTGGCTGGGGTAGAGTTAATTTTCTCCACAGTAGCTGGTGTGGGGCTGTGTTATGGGTTTGTGCTGGAAACAGTGTTGGTAACCCAGGACTGAACAGGGCTCACACAGGGTCAAGGCCTTTTCTGCCTCTCACCCCAGCAGGGCTGGGGGTGCACATGGAGTTGGGAGGGGACACAGCAAGGACAGCTGACCCCAGATGACCAAAGGGATATCCCAGACACAGCAAGGACAGCTGACCCCAGATGACCAAAGGGATATCCCAGACCCTGTGTTGTCATGCTCAGTACCTAAACCTGGAGGAAGAAGGAAGAAGAGGGTAAATTCAGAGTTACAGAGTCTGTCTTCCCAAGTTACTGCAAGCTGTAATGGGGAGCCAGCTTTCCCGGGGATGGCTGAACACCTGCCTGCACACAGGAGTGAGCAAGGGGCCTCGTGGTGCTTAATTGCCAGCTGGGTTTAAACCATGACATCTATACATTTTCTCTTTGGGACAATATACTTTTCCTTTTCTACTTAAATGTTCTGCAATACAACTGTAAGTCTGGATAAGACGGAATTTTGAAAATACATTTAAACCATTAACATTTTTTACCAGAGAGAGACGTTAAATGCTTGCATCTCAGTCCTATTCCAGTTTCAATATCTCAGATGCTGGAACTGGAACTGTCCCTGAGTTTTTGTTGCCTGTTCATTCACACTTTCTCTTCCAAACTACTGACATGTTGGATCATGCTGTTAAAAACTCCTGCCTTTCACTGGAATGGAAACAGCATATCACTTGTGGATGATGTGTCTTCTGTGCAATGTACACATATGTATGAAAACCTGAGTGAGTTGTGATGCACTTGGGCAAACAAGCAGTACTTTATTACCAATGTATAAAAAGAAACAGCTTCTAGTTCTCATGACATAAAACTGTTCAATGTCTAAGAGTTGGTCTCCTACAGCTTGCTTTATTTCAAGCCAGAATAAAGATGTCATGTCTAGTTATGTTTCAAAGAGTAGTACAGCTAAGGAAAATTTTTTAAACTGTACTTGCTTTCTTGCATCTTCTGGTGCATTTAATCTACTGCATGGGTGCCTTTCAGGGAAAGTTACAAATTTAGCCACCTACCAACCAAATATGAAACTCAATCCAGCCACCCAAGCTCTAGGTAAATTGAGACCGACATTTCTAGGTAATCCATCAAATCCTTCTTAGATTCTTATCTTAAGACAGAATAAATCACTTTCTAGAGGTGCCTATTGCTCATTCAGTGATTACTGAAAAGAACTGACAAAAAAGATACCCAAAGTCATTAGTGATGACGCTCACTCTTAAATCCGTAGACTCTTCAAGAGCACCTTGTATGGATTAAACTGCCCTGTGGCGCATTTTAGCTGCTGCTGGCTCAAATTCTTGCCCTTGCTTGTGTGGGTGGAAAATAGCACAACGCCAGCAGTAAACCAAGCCACAAGCGGGATCTGTGGACTGGCAAGTTAAACCATCACAAACCAAGAAGACTTTCACAAAATTTGGGAAGATTTCTGTGATGACACCACAGGAGGGATTTCTCTGAATAAGGACTAACATAAGGGAGACATCACTTGATGTTTCCCTCTACAGTGGAGCACACAAAGTAACATCTGTACAAACAAAAATGAAAGAAAAAATGTTGCAGCCAAAATCTGGATTAATATTTATTATCAAGCCCCTACTCTATGGCTGATTGAATCACTGCTGTCATTACTTAATACTGACAGCAGCAGCACACTCATAACATTGTCTATCTTCTATATTCAATGCTATCTGGCCTCTTTGCTCATAGCCATCTTTTATTAGCCACAGTTACGATGCTATTGTATCTAATAACCCTTTATTACATTACATTAACAATTCTTTGAAAGTGGGTTCATTTGCTTCTTAGCCATAAGCCTAAAATGCAAATGTTTGCTGCTTTGGTAGACTGCAGCTCCAGGATATAAATACTTTTTGTGGTGACCAAAATACAGGATAATGTATTTTACCATCTACATCAGCTCAGTGAAGATTCCTGAAAATTTGGCTCGAGTGAAGCTGCCCATGAGAAATTTTCACTTGAACAGATAAGTGGAGTGCATGGAATTTAGCTGCTGTCCAAGGGACCTTCTGCATGACCAGTCAGTTGCAAATACCTACCTAATACAACATGGACAGGATATTGCTCTCATACTGGGCCCTGACAGAAACTCCTTTCATGCATTAGAATGTCTAAAGGTTTTAGAATGCCAGAAATATTAAACTTGGAGAGGAAAAGGCACCTATAGACATGAACTCTGTGTAATCCAATTAAGAAAAAAAAAGAATCCTAGGGTTCACATTGGATTTTTCAAATAAACAGCTTAAACCCTGCAAAAACAGAATAATTCATTAGAAAAACCAGAGAGCTAATCAAACCTGAAAATAATAAAAATATATAGTGTGTATATATATATATCCTTTTATAGTATATTTGAAGGGTAGTTCAGTATTCCTGAGGGATCAGACAAAACCAACATTGTATCAGTTTTTCTCAAGTGTCAGCAAGGGCAACCCAGGCAACCACAGGCAACCATGGCCTGATACTCATCCTGGAGTGGCTGCACTTAATTAATAAAGAACCTAAGGATGATAACACAAAGCCATAATCATAGGTTTACGGAAAGTAAATTTTATTAAATTAACCATATATTTTTTTAAGATTATAAATTTGGTTAGCAAGGCTGAAAGTGCAGTCTTACATTTTTGCTTGGCAATTGGATTGGTATTTTACCAAAGGTAAAATCAATGTTCACAACCAATACAAACTAAAAAACAGGTAACATCTATGAATTAACGAAGAATCATACTACAATGATTGTACTTCTAGTGGAGGTATAGAGACCAGTTCTTGGTTGTGTACTATTTATCATTACTGTTAATGACATAAAAGAAAAACTTTTCTATAAACTTTACAGGCAAGAACAAATTAAGGGTGACAGAAAAAATAGTAAAAAAAAAAAGATCCTTCTACTCTGTTTGAATAGCATTTGAAACTTTAATACAAATAAATAATATATGAGGTATTAATTCTAACCTATGGAGGATTGCATAGCCAGAAACAAGGCCCCACAGACAGAAGGCAGCTTTCTCTTCCTGGGAAACACTGATGATGAAAAAAGGCCTGAGACCAGGATGACTAATGTGTTGGAAACAGGCTGCTATTCTTGTGACCTGAAGAGCTATGGAGAGCCTTTTCAGGCATTAAGAAAAAAAGCAACAGCAGGAAAGCCCTACTGCTTCATTGTCAGTGGCTCTGCAATCACTGCTGGATGCTCAGTCCTGTTCTGGTGTCTGCAGCTTGAGAAAAGATACTGGTGAACCAGAGGATATTTGGGAAAGTAAAAAAATAATTCATGACTGCAAAAGTTGCCTTTGAAGTTTAGTTTGACCATGAGAAAGTCACACCATCATTTTCTCTAACTGCAGAAATTCGCACTTATTGTTCCTACAATAGCACCTATTTGAAAAACGTACCTCATGGAACCTCTTACCCCCAAATGCCTTTTTTAGACAGCACAGGCACTCAGGCACATCCAAAGTTTGATTCATTACAATGAACATGTCTAAAGCAGCTCATCTGAACTGTACCCCAGTACCTCTTCACCAGCTATCAGGAAAACCAGGCTTGGTTGTGTAAGATATAAAATATAAACACTTAAGGCTGCCTTAAAGTTAGGTGAGATGATTTCCATGCCCATTAAGCATGAATATCAGGATTAGAAATTTGCTAAGAGACAGCTTTTTGTTCAGTAACACCCAATGTCTGGAATTTTAGACTAGACAAATGCATTAAAGAAATTAAACACAAAGGGAGGAAAATTAACTGCCAGAATGCTATTAAGTCTGGTGCTGATTCTTCCATTACTAGGAATTTTAAATTAAGATTTTTTTAAGATGTGCTTTGTCTCAAACAGAAATTAATTCAGAGAAGCCATAAAGCCTGTTCTATGTGGAGCACAGATTGGATGACACAATGTTTTTTCTGGTTGTATAATTTATGACTTGTTGAATATATTAACAGAAAACATAGTTCTGAGAACAATCTCTCATTGGTAAAGCTAGGATACAGATGTTGTAAGACGGATTCTTCTTTCTCTAATCATGATAATATCAAGATGCAGAAGTCTGAATTCCTATCAGTACATGATTTCTTTTTGTACATCCATGTACAAACATAAATTGTATGATTAGAGTATCAAAGCTGTGGCTCCTAAAGGGGCAGGAGAGCCCAGAAGAAAAACATGCATTTCTAGCATTAAGCAAATAGGCCAGAATTGTTCTATTATAAACCTCTGATTCTTACTGCAGAAAACCAGAAGAATACTGACCTAAAAATGCACAAGTTGTTTTGCTAACAGGTATGTAACCACAGAATTCAAAGTGAAGAGTGTAGGCACTTTGCCAACACTGTTCCATGACCTGTGATCTTACCATAAATTCCATTAGTTACAAGCATCAGATGTTGTTATGGGACATCACTTCGCATCAAAAACAATGACAAGCTATATTAACATAATGGGTTATTATTCCCAGATCCATGTGATCAGTACTCCGTGGCAACCCAATGATAATGAAAGCCTTTGTCAGTACGAAAGCACGTACAAAACTATACAATGCAGGAACCTCAGGCACCTGAAATGGTACATAAGGCTGGTAACATATTAAGGATTTAAACACCAGCACTGACACTTCTTTCTCTATATACAAAGAAATTTTCCCCATGTTGTCAGCCAATCATTGCTGTTGTGGCATTTCTGGGACCCTTTCGCTCAGGGCTCATCAACTGGGAAGTTGAGTGCTTAAAATCAGCCTGTGGAACAGAAACCATAAAAAATGATAAATCACTTGGATAAATCTGGGTAAAATTTGTTGGTAAATTTACTGGGTAAAGTAGCATTTCAGAACAGGATCCACATCAGCCAACACTGACTTAGATTACATTCTCACAACGACCTCACATTGTTGGGCCACTTCAAATGTTCAAAGCAGAACAGAGAAGCAGCTCCTCTCCTTTTCAGTTTGGCTGTAACTGCTTTTTATGTAACAGCTTAATGGCGAAAAAACTCACCCAGAATGTGATAGTTTGGGTTAAATGCTTAATTAAACTTCAAGGTCTTGAAATTCCATCTCCAGCCCTTAAAAAACCTTCATCTGGAATAATTAATACAGTGATTTTAAAATAAAGTTTGTGGTGGTTTTGTTTTGTTTTGTTGTCTTTTTTAATGAAATCAATCTAGTTCAAATTCCACTGATGTAAACAGTTAAATAATCTCTAGTTTTTCATTAAAACCCTTACGACAGTATTCAGCTTTCTGAAAATGCTATTCAGTACATCTTACTTAAATTATCAGTGCAGATGCTTATTAGATTTTCAGGACACTGTGCCAGTTCTACAGTTTATGGAAAATCATCGCTATCATTTGAATCCAAAATGTGTATGATTGCGTGATCCAAAACAGAAAGAAAAGACTGAAAAACACTGCCATTGATGACACTGATCACTTGTATTTAATGACGTTTAATGTTCACTGGTCACTTGTGTTAAACACAAGTTTAATGAACAAAGATCATTTTCTGTATTAATAAGAGAAACATAACTTGTTATTTTTATTTTCACACACATCCATATAACAGCAATGTAGAGATTTGAACCTTCTAGCTAAATGTTTCGAACTCTGCTCCTTATAAAGCAGGTAAACATATCCAACCCAATTAATGTAAACAATATCAATTTGAAATGTCTTTTCTAGATTTAATATTATGAAACTGAAAATTTTGTAACAAAAAGTCATGCCCCAAGGATACTGTCATAATACAAACGGAATTTCTAAAATGCATGACATCTCAGTCAGACTTTAGGCAAGTTTACCAGTTAGGTTGAAATTTGGTAAGTGTGCTAGCTGTGCAAGACGTTCTGAGAAGTATTATACACCTCTTTGTGCTTAATTGAGAAAAATGCATTATTAAAATCAGTGATAGCAAATTTAAAAAAAACTCTATATCTTGCAGGGATACGTTCCTTTATGCAACGAGGAACTTAGCGCAGAAATTAGTAACAGACTTGATGGTGATCTAGAAACAATGGTATTAATATTAGGCAGATAGTCCTTCTCAGTATCTATTAAAATCAAAGCACATGATAAATTTAAATAAACATCTAACTTGCCAGCAGTGTGATGCTTCCATTTTAATCCTTGAAGGACTACTGCTTGTTCTCAAATAAATGAAAAACTCATACTTGTAAATGCCATCCTCAGAGCTCCATTGTAGCAGTCAGTCACCTGGAATTCTCACTTTGGGCAAAACAGAGCTGGGAATTGGCCCAGGAGAAGCTATGCATATACATGGACCTTCTGTCACTGCAGCTGCAGTGAGAAATCCTGTTTCTCCCCTTCCAGCGAAGAGCTGGCCCTTACACTGCAGTTTAAATATGTAGCCATTCTTGTTTTTTCATGTTTTAAAAATAAATTCTATCTTGAAAGACACTTACAGAGTCACATGATAAATAAGTCTCGAGATTTTTACTCTAAATAATCCCGTATTTCATACGATCATTTTTTTCTCTTTTTTCATTACTAATACTTATAGACTTCAATATGTATACTTATACTTAAATAGCACAACATGATATTTAGCTTTTTTTCAAATCCTTGATGAGGAGATAAAGTAATGCAAGAGTCCATCCCTGCAGTACATAACTGCTTAGCTCAATCTAATGTGGTAACAAACCATCCACAAGGATACTTTTAATATTTACTGTGTCTCATGACAGTTTTTAACACATTGCTCATAAAACTATTATGCTTGAATGTATGCTGAGTGACGCTCAAATATTCCCTAATGCCCAAATACATGGTTTGTTTCTTCATTCAGCTGAGAACTGTCAAAAGTGCCCCGATCTGTCTGACACTCTCCCCTGGGAGATGTTACTACTGACTAGTTTTTATTATTAGGTTAGACATTACCTCCTGTTTTGGAGAAGTCCATTAGGAAGTTACCTGCTACTGCATTACAAGTAATAATAAATAGAATAATAAGCTGAGAGGACACTTCTTCGTACATCTCTGTGCTTTCCACTGTGCTGCATTACCTCATTGGACTCAGGCTTTCAGAAGTGAGGTAATATAGAGGATGTATGATTAATCTGATGCCAAGTGAACCAACTGTTGACCCAATTATCTTAACAGCATGCACAAGGCACTTGCTGCTCTCCTCACCTGATAACATTTAACACTTTATGTCCACCCAAGCACTGAAGCAAAGGAAGGCATCTTATGCTGGAAGGATGTGCTGTAAAGGATGTAAGAGAGAGATCAGATCTCCTGCACTGCATTCTGCTCTTGGGAGGGGATTTCTCTGTCTCTCACCTCCCCCATCTCCCCAGCTGCTCTCTTCTTACTCCATCCCTACAATCTAGTGTCTCTTCATGGCTGTGTCTTCCTCACTTCAGGCTCCCTATTCCAGTTCCAGACTCCCATGCTCTGCTGGCCCATCTAAACATTGCTCATCTCACCCTTCCAGCCCTCTTAACCCCATCCCATTCCTCCTCCCATCCCCATCCCTTCACCCACCCCTCCCCAGCATCCCCTTGGTTCCATCTCACACCAGGCACTCTCAATTTCCACTCCCACTGTCTGGGAAGTATCAGTTCTTATGATTCCTCCCCCATAATGATTCCCCTGCCTCTTCTTCTTTCATTCCCACATGCTCTTTCTGGACTTTTATTGTGGATTCACTCCGCTTTGCCCTCACTTTCTTAGTGCAGTCACTGTTCAGAGGCAGTCAGCTGTAAGGTCTCTGTACCCCACCCATTCCCAACAAGAAAATTTTTAACCTGAACAAACAACAGGGTTTATTTTGCCCTTTCTCAATATTAGAGAGGGTAGAACCATTTCGGCAGAAAATTTTAAGATTCACCTTTGGGGACATTAAGTTTAGAAGTACTTTAGCCCAAAGTGCAGAGCTCAGGAAAAGAGGGGATTTACATTAAAGATGTAGACAGAGCAATATACACACAATCATTACTATTTTTTTTTTTAAATGTATAATATTCCAACCTCTCTATATTAACAACTTTAAAAAGTTCATTAAAACAATAATTCAAATTATTTCAGCAACTTCAGTTGCTATGGAGGTCTGCAGGTCCCTATAACACTTCTACCTGCCCTATCCCTTACTGCTTGAATACATGACAGACAAATGAGTAAAAACAATAAACATTTTTAACTTCACATTCCCTTTGAAAATATTTCCAAGTTCCATGACATATTTGTTAAAGATTCACCAAGGACAGACTGAGACTTTGCTTAATTTACTACAAACCCTGATGACTTCCGTATTTCAAAATGTGATACATTCCAACTTTTGATTCCCAGAGAATCAGAAATTCTCTTGATGAAACACTCATCCAGTAAAGAATACATACCATTTTTCTGCCTATGAACAATAGGAAAAAAAATCAAAATAACCACCCAGCTTTCGTTCAGATGGCACACAGATAAAGAGTAGGGTGAGGTTATTTGTTTCAAACATCTGCCTTCATAGAAAAAAAAAATACATCTAAGTAATTTTCTCCTCCTTTAAGACATCAGTAGCAACAAACATGTATGCTGTGAAATTTTAAAACAATACAATGACATTTCCATATGAAAATTACTACTTACTGTAAATTAAAAATCTCATTATATATATTAATTGGCTGAGTCATGATTTACAATGTGTCATTTGGCTACCAAGAATGTGAAGGAAAAAAGGTTCTTCTAGTACAAAAACAGAAGACAGGGCTTCATTTCCAGATTTAACACAGGATACCTGTTTCTCAGGTGATTTCTCTGTTTTGATTTGCCCAGGAATAGCAATGAAGCAATCCTTCATATTCAGGTAATAATGCTGGAAGAATGTAACTCTGTAAAGCTTCCAGAAGGGAAGAACTGTTGAATATTATTATAATGGAGACAATTGCAACCAGGTAATTGGCAGTGCTTTCTCTGCACCTGAATTAATGAATGTCAATTTGCATCTGGTGAATGTAGTTTAAAATAGGCAATACAATGAGTTTTGTGTGCAATCCCCTCAAAGGTGTGACTGAAGCTTGTTTCACAGCTGGGGTATTTGTGAAGGCTCTCACAGCAAGGAATTCCCTGCATCTAAGAAGGCAGGATGCTCATGCAGCCATTTTTCAACATCTGAGATTCCCTCTTCATTGTCAAACAGCCTCAATTTGCAAATTCGTAGAAACCTAAGTATCTTTAAGAATTCTACCCTTCTATTAATTGTTCTGAATTTGGTTAACATGTCCAAGAAAAGGCAGGCAGGCAGACTGAATAAGTTTTGCTTCCACAGGAAAGCTATCTAAAACAATTCCAGTTTCAAGGGAATGGCTACTTTCAGCACTTGGTATCTCAGTAATGTGCAAAGAATAAATCTCATTATGAAAACATACAACAATGCATTGCTGTGAGTACATGCAGAAACCCACTCTGCAAACTTCTCAGGGAAAAACTTTGACAAGAACTTCATCCAGGTATTCTGACTAAAAAACCAAATTAACACGCACATTTAAAGGCATTCATAAATAGTAATCAGAAATAATCAGTAAGAAAGGTAATTCTGTATATTGTGTTCAACTAAACTTGTTCAAGGATAACAGTATCAAAACAAACCAATTTATAAATGGACATCCTTTGAAGTTTAATTTGCTCCACATACAAGTTGAAACTCTTCAAAGTTACAGCGAGAGGAGATAGCTTGAGATTCGGAAAAATTGCTAGCATAATGACCACCCAATTATAGAATTCCTCCGAACCACTATCTTTGTCAGATTTCTGTGCTGAGCCATGTACTACTTAAGAATTCAAGGGAATATAAATAAGTCTTCCAAAGTCAAGTTTTTCAAAACAAAACTAAAACCATCTGCAATTTCATGATTATAAATAAAATCAAGATCTGATGTATTCTGTTGATCAGTGCTTGTCTGATACTAATCCATCTAATGTCTTCACATTTTGGCCACACAAAAACTGTGATTTCTCACCCCCTCACTGATTAGTGAAAAGCTACAGCAGTCTCTCAGCTTATAACTAACTTTTATTAGCACTACATGTGATGACTGTGAATTTCTGAAAGAATAGAAAGTATCCAGAACAAAAGATTGTATATCTGTCTCCCAAAAGGGCCTCCCCTTTTTTTTCTCAGTGTGTGAAACTTCTCCCCTAAGGCTCCAATCACCTAATTAAGCTCTTTATCAGGAATGTATTCCCCTAGAGAAATGTGATACTGTCACTATAGTGATCTCACAGTATTTACAAAACAACAATCTCTTCAAACCAGTGTCCTGAAAAGAGCCCCAAAATCTCCCTTCTAAGACATGGCAAAGATGAATCTCTCAGGCACCTCTAATACCAGTTGTATCAGTGATCTTATATTATGCACAAAGACCAGTATTTTGTGTGGTGTCTCTGTGACAAAGACGAGGAAGCAAGTGGAATTCAGTACCTCAGTGACACTACTGCTGCTTGTCTGAGAGCAAACTAGGAAGTCAGTGTTTCTTAGATGTGTTTCATTCAGTGGCTTGTTTCAGCAAGCTCCACTGTCTGTGCTGTGAAAAGAAAAACTCTGCCATCCCTCGGTTTTGAATGGGACTATAATTGGCAATATATAGAAGATCACAAATATGTAAGGAATTGCCAGGCTTCTCAGTAGATCCTGTGAAGAAGAGAGTCTGGGCTTCTGAACTTTGAACAAGTTCTACAATTCCCCCTTTGAGATGTGTCTTATCAAGCGGAACTCCAGAACATGGCAGACAGAGAGATAGTCTTGCTGAAGAAAGAGGCAGCAGTGTCGCTCAGTACTTCAGTCCACTATCACTAAATTCCCTGCCTCATTCAGCAATGGGTCCACATTGCCCTTGTTCAGCCTTCTACTACTAAGGAGGCAAGAATAACTCTACTTCTTGACTTTGATATTCCCTGCAAAGCGCACCTCCAGTTGTGTTTTGAATTTCCAAGCACTGTCCCTGCATGTCCAGGCAATGTCTATAAATTCCTTCTTTGCAGTCAAATCACACTTCTGCCTCAGATAGATTGTCTTTTTCACAGCAAAGCTCAGCCAAGAGGTCCCTGATAAGGCAAGCCAGTCTCTTCCTACTCCTTTTTTGTTTCCTTAAGCATGGGGAGTCCATTCTTGGTCTTGGAAGATGCTGACCTCAAAGATCTGTCAGCTTTCCTAAGTTCCTTTGCCTTTTAGAGCTGTTCCTCATGAGATCCCTAATAATGGTTTCTGAAATCTCAAAAACTGAAATCTTCTCTCCCCTTAAGTCCAGGGTCTGTACACAACCACCCTTTCCCCACTCTTCTCAGAATTTTGAGCTCCAGTCAGGTCTTCCATGTTAATAGGTAACAGACCCAGTTGCACTTCACCCATTAGGTCCACTGTAATTCAAGAGATTACTTCCAATACTCTCAAGAAATCTTGACTGCTTCCATCCTACTATTTCACACTTGCAGCAGACATCAGGAAGTTCAAGTTTCTCATATGAACCAACATCAATAATTCATGAACTTCCTCAAGTTGTTCAAAGAAGACTTTCTATGATCAATGCCCTGTAACATCCCCACCATCACCCTGTAACACTTCAACTATCCTGTTCTAATCCTGACCCACAATCTCTCCAGCTCACTGTCACTCATCCATCCCATAGAAGAGCTCCAGATCTGTAAGGAGTTCCTTCACAAAGAGCAACTTCCACTCCATATTTCCCTGCAGGTCCTCCCTCAAGAGCTTGTATCCATCTATCCATCCATCCATCCATCCATCCATCCATCCATCCATCCATCCATCCATCCATCCATCCATCCATCCATCCATCCCAGCATTCCAACAGCTTGAGCTGTTAACACCCAGCTTGCTACTGCTGTGACAAATGTATCTCGTGACTTCATGCAGCACTTGACCTCTTACTGAATGTATGTATTTGTATACATATATTTAAGGTATGCATACAATATATAAAAGGCAGTCTCTTCATCCTGTTCTACAGTTTCTACTACGTTTCTCTTATTCCCTTTGCCCTGCATCCTTTGCTTTCCACCCCTGTTCACTCCCACCTAACTCAACTATGGGTCATAATCCCCCTCCACTGGCACCCCTAGATTCCAGCTCTCAGCAGGATGATGAGCCAGTCAGCAGATGTTTTGTCCTGCTTTGTCATACTACTGAACACCTTTCTATTTGCATTCTTAAAAATATAAACCATGCAAGAACTTACAGTATCTCACTGGAGTTACTGTGAAGTTTGAACATTATGTTCAGTATTCCTTTTAGCTAGTGCCATAGACAAAGGATTGGATGATTCAGAAGAAAGAACATATGAGGAGAAGGTATTTTCTTTTCATGGACAATTGATTCTAATCTAGTTTAGGTTACTAGAGCGACTGAAAAATTACTGACTCACAAATAATTTGTGTGAAATTATCTCTGTGAGATACTACTATCTCTGTGAAATTGTTCTGCATTCCAAATTTATCATGGCAACAATGGCAACAACTTCAGTGCCGATGCTCTGAAAGGAGAGGGATGGAAAAGCTAGACTTGTTTCCTTCCTGGAGAAGGAATGATTACCAATATTTAGAAGCTGGCATAGGTACAGGAGTCACTATTAATGTAAGTACAATTTACCCTACAGTTCCACCAGCCTAATAGCAGGAATCAGCCAAAACTGCCTCCCACTCCTAGCAGTGTACCCTCATCCCCTTTCTCATGCTGATAACAGCATCTACACCAGTTTAGAAAGTTTAGCTTTCAGGATATTAACTCTATGAGTAATTAAGATGGCAGAGAAGCAGCAGGAGCATACAGACCGGACTAAGAGGCTGGGATGAGACTGTCCCTCCCAGTCACAGCTACTGCAATGACATATGTGCCATTCATGGTTTCAACACTCACAGGAATTCAGTCTCTAGGGCTACCAACTCATAGCAAGCATCTGTAGTTTCTGATTGTTTAGAAACTCAGGAATGAATACAGAAAAAGAAGTTGGACAACGTGAAACTGTAATTCTGTAGGTGTGGAGCCTGCTTCCCACTGTCCCCAAGTCAATATACACAGAAAAGAGTTAAACTATTAATGCAATGAGTGTATCAAAAGTGCAGAAAATACTAAAGGATTGTTGAGTAGCAATTTAATATAATATATTAATATAATAGCTTATATTTTCCAGTATTACATTTTAAACACTATTGTACATTTTAAACTCCTAAAGTATTCTGTTTATCACTTTCCTTATACCTATATATATACCTTTTTTCATAATTATAGTTTTTATGTTTATATAGACATATAAAAATAAAATATACCACAGCTTATTCAATGGTATGTTATATGAATACATATGAATAAGAATTGCTAGTTCTTTCCCTGATCCTTTTGAATAATAAATAGCAATACTAGAAAAAAACAAACTGCTGCTATTTTGACAACATCAAGGACATGACAAATTAATCACTCAAAGTGAATGCATATACTATAACAGAATAGTTTTGGCTTCACCACAAGTAAAATAATTAGAATCGTTATGGAATATCTACCAGTTTTAACAAAGTGTAGTTTCCAGGTCATCTTATATTTTGGCGTTTTGAAGTTTTACCACAAAAATTTATGTACTATATTGCAGACAAAGCATTTGTAGATTTTTACTGCATAATTCAAACTTTATATTGACAAGGAAACGCATTCTACATATCAACTGAATCTTGAAATAAAGCGTTTATGATTTTCTCATCCTTTTTCTTCCTCCCAGTATGGTAGAAATGCTTCTGGAATGTCCTCAACTGAGTAGCAAATACCAAAGTAAACAAAAAATCCTTTTTAGAAGAGTTCTCATGCTTCCAAAGTAATAAAACTTTCACTTTCCCTTACTTCTGAGAAGAACCATGTCAAAAAGCAAGTTTTAAAATGGGTACCACCAGAATATGAACAGCCTAAACATTGTGGTTTACTACCTTTCCCTTCGGATCAGACCAAATACAAAGAAAGTTCCCGGGAGATAAGTCACTATTACCAAGCAGGACGCTTTACTGCTGGCAATCACAGATTAAGAGCTGAAGAATACACTAAGCACCCTCCCTTCAGGCTCAATGGACAGAGCAATCAATCCCCTTCACATAGCACAACAGCTTGAATTAATGGCATCCCTTGTCCCAGGCAGGCTCAGATGCCAAGACAGATGCTAACCTTTGTGCCAGGGCTCTGTGCAGGTGTATCGCGGTCAGTCCTCAGCAGCCAGCAGGACACACGGGTCTCGGTCTGCTCACTGCAGACACTGGTCCTGTCCCTTCCCCGGCTGCCTCAGGCAAGAACTGATCCTCTCCCTAGGGTGTGAGTGTGCAGCACATCAGCTTCTGGAATCAGGTTATTTGGGCATGCAGGAGTACAGATGCCAGAGCAAAAGAGAGGGGAAGGAAGGATAGGTTCTCCTTGTTCAGTGAATGTGTTTGTTTAAGTGGGCACTGGGAAACACGAAGGAGCCTCTTTCCTTGATTGGTATCTTGCTACAAATCTCTAAGTCTGATAGCATGGTGTGCTCAGTGTATTCAGTGTAAGCAGGTCTGTGTTTGACTGCAGATAAGGGAACCCTACAAAACAGCACAATAAAATCTTAGTAGAAGATCAAACAAGTGCATCACAGCCTTGGACTTAACAGAGACTTTCAGCTAAGAAAGTGTCTGTGGCCTTCCATTTTTTCTTGCTCATCGACACAGGACTTCATGAATATTATCTGTAAAAAGGCTGTTTTATTGCCTTGTGTATCATGTTCATTTAATGAAGGACTAAACGTTCTTCATTAATTTATTTTCCTGACATGGCAGAAACAAATCTTCAACAGAGGAACAAAACATGGCTGACCACAAGGCAGCTAGCAACCCTTCAGGCTTCACATCGGCCACTGTTTCTGACACCTGCTTCTCTTCTGACCACAGAACTTGTTTCGATGCTAGCCATGTGTTCATCTCGGTATGGGACCAACAAGCTGTGAAGGAACCAGAGATCCCCCTAGCAGTGCTGTGGGACATGAGCTGTTGTGGGTGTCTGTGTGGTCCCAGGCCTGGGCTGTCTCTGGTGTTATCACCACCTGTGAACAAGAAGTGGGTTTTGACAGCTGCTGCAGGGACTGGGCACGCAGGGGCACAGAGGAAGAGAACACTGTGCAGCAGGAGGACTGTGCAACGGGCTCTGTACAGCACAAAGGGGAAGAGGATGATGACATGAGGATTTTGATGTAGATGTTGGCTACTGTGGAAGAAGCCAAGGAAGTATGGCCATGGGAAAGAGACCTGAAGTCCTGATACTAGAAAAGTCCTTATTCTGAGTCTGCATTAAACACTAGTCCCCCGTAGAAAACACCCTTTCTATTCAAAGGTATATAAATAAGCATTGTAATCCTTAAAATCAGGCCCTGCAGATAATTCTGTTCTATGAGAAGTGCCAAATATAATATCCCCTATGAAAAAATGTGCAATTGCCTTTCATTACACAGAAAGAAATCTTAAAACATATCTCTAGTAACTGTGAGACAAAGAAATGCAGTTTCTACAAGTCCACACAGGAGCTGACTTGTGAGAGTACAAGTGAGCCATCTACCTGTCCCATTTAGATTCTTCTACAGAATCCTTTCCTCCTAATTGCTCATCAGATCTAGGAACTGCAAAAGGCAGAATTTATTGTAGACTTTTCTGCAGTTTATAATGATGGCAATCTAGGTTCTCATAGATGGATTTCAAAATTTCTGTTCAGATTTTTTTTAAACTGTGGATTTGAAAAATAATTTGGAAATTAAATTCAGAATACTTCCATCTTATTAATTCAAAAACATAAAACAATAAATCTAAGGAAAGATCAGGCTTCAAATTCTTAATATTTGTATTCATGTATTACACCTTGAATAAATTACAGATTTTTATTTACAAAAATGCATTTTGCACTATTTCCTCAACAAATCTCAGGAAAAGATTCTTGATTGTCCTAGTTTTGGTAAGCCCTATTTTATTCTTATCAGTTTATTGACCTCAGTGGGCCAAGTGAGCACCACTCACCTTGTGCAGGCACAGCCATTTTAGCAGTACTTTTCAAAAGAAGTAATGCAAATGATTAAAGCAGTTGTTGGCCCTGATGGGGCCAATGTCTCACTGTTGGCCCAGTGCATATGCAGCACTGATCAAAAGCACTCAAATATTTAAGAAAATATAAGAACACACATGAGATGGGTAAAAAAAAGATCCTTAGATTATTCTTATTTTCCAGCCAGAGAATCCCAGTTCTGATTCCATCTCCAACACAACACAGGAATATTTTCAAGACAGAACAACAACATGCACAGTATCTTATGGACACATGCAAGGCAAAAGTCTGTCTTGGGAACTGCACAAAGGAGTATTTTGAGATCTCTCAGTTTGATGGGATGATTCGAAGGCCAGACTGTGACTTGGCTGTTTTATTGCCCAGCAAGAAGAGCACAGGCTCTCTGAGAATACCAGGGACTGTATCAGACTGTATCATCCTGACTGCCACAGTTAAAGGGAGCCGACCCCACTGACCATAAATTGCCTTAGCTGAATGATGGACATGCAAATGAAAGCAGCATGCTAGGTGAACACCTCAGTGTTCTGTAGTCTCTGTGTGACACTGCACTGAAATCCTCCTAGCATGTCAAAGAACACTAGTTTGTTAAACTCCTTAGACAGCAAAATCAGGGAAACATGTCATTCCAAGTAGAATAACTGAGCATATTTCATGGTATGGGCAACAGACATGGATGGCAGTCTGCTAGAAAATACTAATGTTCTGTGCAAGCCAAAACACAAATCAATGGAAAGACTGGGTTTTGGTGGGACAAAAAAAATCCTGGGAGGGATAAATGCTGTTCAAACTGATGTTTTAAAGTGCTAGTTTGCAGAAACATCCATGGACAGTACCTCTACACTGTTAACATTGCAGCAAAACATACACTGTAGGAACCAAAGTGATTTTTATTTTAAAACTTTATGCTAGACCTCTTGCTGCTATGTAAATGCCCCAGCATGATTTATGGCTTTACTTCTGGTCTTGGGTGTGCAGACACAGCACCTCTTCTCTGAAAAACATGCTCCCGTGCATGCATGTGCAGGCTTCCCAGCAGTTTCTCAAGCCAGGGAAGTGTTTTCCTCAGCTCCACCCATCACATAGCAGAGCTGAAGAAAGCCCTGGGTTTTTTTAACTCCCTGCTGTCTTCTTATCAAATTGTTTGTTTTTCAGTGAGAAAGGATATGTTCAGATTTGTGAACATACCCTTCCAGTATGAAAGCAAAAAAAAAAAACCCAACTGGCAACAAGTTTAAGGCAACCTGGGTTCATTTACTCTATTTCCTCTTACTGTTTCTTCAGATACAGTAGAAGAGGTGTTTATCCACTAAAAGAATGTCAGAAATAGCAATTATTCATATACTGTTTCCATTTCCCTAAACTAGAACTTAAGGACTTTTAATTCATACTAGAAATACCTTTCCTACATTGAAATACTTTCAATATACTTCAAGATAAAGGAAAAAGAAAAAAACCAACACTTTAATTCTATAATGAAGTTGGTTTTATATTCTTAAGTGCTGGTTTTTCTTCAAGGTACAGTAGGCTATTACAAAATTAATGCCAGAACTGATTTGATTTCTGCACCATAAACTGACTTGTTTTTCTTCTGTCATAAGCTGTGCCTAGCTTGTTATGAAATATGTGCTGTCACAATACATACTTATGTTCTCAGTATTTGATTAATATTAGTCCAAGAAGGTAACTGAACCATAAAATTCACTCCTAGTCCTTGAGGGATCCCTTATTTGAATGAATATGCACTAAATATTTTTGTAGGAGGGCAGATAAGCAATGCTGTTTAGGTAATACTATTATTCCCCAGTGGCTTCACAGTTGTGGTAGAAAAACAGATTCAAACAAGCACTACAGTGTTACTGAGGTTGCAAATGACCTGGAAAAATACAGTTTCTATGGATATCATTTAATGAATACTAGTCATGTACGTCACACATCTAATACAGTGTTTTGTTTATTTCTTTGCAGGTATAAGGTACTCTCCTTGTGTTGAGCAGATCTTGCAATTCTTTCATACCATAAAATTTTTAAATACTAGTTTTTATGCAGACATTGTTAAATTACAGACAGTAGGATGATCTGAACCTTATTTCACACATAGCCAAGCTGGATTTTTCCAGAGACATTGTGTTCAATCTTTTAAAAACAGTTAAATATGGAGATTTAGCACTGTTAATAAAAGCTTCTACAGAGAAGGAATATACTGTTCATGTATATTAACTTAAAAATCAAATTTCTGCCAGTGTTATCTCACCACCTTACCTAATCTGAATATATTTGCAAGCACTACATTTTATTCAGACATCTTCATTACATAATATTGCTAAAACATATATAGAGTAATTGATTTAAAAAGCAATGGAAATCAGCAACAGCAGTTCTGAAAAGACTAAGGCAGACTAACATGCTATTTGTTTACATTCTTCAAAACCCAGCCTGGATCAGATAAACAGATGGATTCTTTCTGGCTAGAAATATTGCATAAGATTCTGAAATTAAGCATAGAGGGTGGGAAGTGCAGCTAAAAGCAACTGATGTTTTGCTTCCCATCACATCAAAATGACTTTCAGACCTGAAGTAGAATAATTATATTTTGTCTTCGGTGCACAATTAATAAAACCCAACTTCTGAGTAATGCCACACCCTTGTGATAAAATATCATTTAAAAAATATTTAGATAAAGTATGAACAAATCAAACAAACATGTAGGCAGGAAATGCTGTTTGGAATACATTCCCTGTAATGTACTGTTAGACCCAGAAAGCAGACTAACTTCAGAATTCAATCAAGCAAAATCTAGTATAATCTCATTACAGCCTCTGCAGTTAATGAAACCTGTTTAAATCTCTGACATTTTGATTTTTAGAGCTGACAAAAGCAAAAATTACTTGGTTTATATAGCACAAACATACAGAAAAGTAAGATTCTATCTTTTAGGTTATCCTAGCTATTTACCAAACAATGCGTAATATGAAAAAATTACTCTTCTGCTACTCACTATTGCTCCAGGATTTCAGTAAATATTTGATACTGATTTCAAAGAAGCCTGAATCCTGCTGGCTAGCCATGTCTGCTGCATACAAAGAGGCTTCTATAATTCTGAGCAGCTGAAGTGGCAGGTACTATGTATGTAGATGTGACTGTCACCAGTCAGTGATGTAAACGAGGGGTCAGAGGAGGAAATGAAGTCTCCGCAGATCCACTTCTTCCGTTCATGGTAGGTAAGCTCATTAAAAATATAATAAGAATAAAAAAAAAAAAAGCTCAACAACAACAACAAAAACACACCATGAGATTTTTGTCCTTTGCTCTCTCTTCGGGGCTTGTTCTTAATTCTATCTGAAGAGTGTTTTATTCCCTCGCCCCTCAGCACCCAGAGTATTTTCATTTATTCCATTCCACAACCGGGCAAATTTCTTCTGGTCGGTTGAGGCATCTGCAGCAGCACAGCACTTGTTCCACAGGCACAGTTAGAGTATCTTGCCGAAGGATGTCTGAGCCGTGCCGTCAATAACGCGCAGTCCGCCTCTCTGAAGCTGTTTTCCCATCAGAAGCCGCCAGCCCGAGCGTATGCACCTCCTCTCGGAGCCGAGTATCAACTTGAAGCCCCACGGAAACCGTCTCTTCTGCAGCTGCAGGAATCTCACACGTACTGCTCAGCTTTAGGGGGAAAAAAAGCACCCTCTAATGAACATCCTCTGCCTGCTCTGGTCAGCTGCTCGCCTTCCGCCTGTTTCCAAGAAGAGCACGCTGAACTATACACAACTGCATCATGCTGCGGTAAAGCAGAGCTGCACCCATATATCTGATTGCAGTGACGTTGGGAAGGAAAAAAGGCTCTCCCTCAGCCCAGTTGCACAAGAGAAGCACTTCCAGAGCACTAAGCCCACGGCATTCACACTGGCTGCTTCTGCTTTTCTTTCACTGCTACAGAAAAACGTGTTGTCATTTTTTTCTTGACACTTTTTCCGCCCCCCCCCCCCCCCTTAACAGAGATGAGAGACAGTAAGCTGAATTCATAACGGCAAACAAGCCAGAGAGCTCACTGCTTTGTATTCACCTCTGAGAGAGCCTCAGAAAACTCAGTTTGCTATCATTTTTATCTCGAATAATGGTTTCTAAAAAGGACCTGAAGTCACATAAGAAAAATGAGGCAGAAGCAATTCACTGCTTCTTCATCTCTGTATTTTCTACAAAATACTTAATTGCTAGGTACAATTTCCATATTCCTAAGGTTTTATTTCATATAATCACACTACATCATTATGCATATTTTAATGGTAATGAAGAAAAATAAGAATCAGTTTCTGAAATACTTTTTGTTTCACATATTCTTGGTATCATCCTTCAAGATATTATTTCCTGGGAGTAACAGTGCTTTTTTTTCTCACTTAGTGAAATAAATTTCCTGAAGAACTTCATAATTATAGTATCTGAGACAAAATAGAGCTTGTCAACTGCTGATTCTTCTAAAAACTTTGTCAGCAATTATATTTGCACATTACTTTTAGTTTCAGTATGTGGAATATTTGATGTTTGGGTTGGAAAATGAGGAACACAAGGGTCACTGAAACCAACCTCCTGTGGCTCTCTCACTGAAAATATGCTAAATGTCTTCTGCAAACATACCTCATCTAGAGATAAGGTTTTGTGTCCTCACTAATGACAAGCTGTTCTTTAAACTCACTTTGTAAACTTTCTTTCAGTTTCTAAATGTACTTCACTCAAAATGTCTTTACACCCTTTCATGGACATCAACAACCAGAAATGTTCAGAGTATCTCAGGTTTGAACTTTCACCAGCCATGTCAATGAGAGCTGATCAGCTCTTCCTCTCTATGCTATTAATTAACATCCCCTTGCTGTCACTCTGCATCCCCAATTTATATTGAGACCCTGCTGTCCCATTTGTACCTCCTTCCCCAACCCTCAACTGACAAAGCCTCCTCTTTGTGCCATCCTGTTTTAGCCAGCACAATCCAGTGTTTTACAACTAAAGTTAAACACCAAATAAGGGAAGTTCCAAGATCTAGGACTGATGACTTTTCACCATCCCACTAATTGATTTTTCATCAGACACAATGCAAAGTAGGTTTGGAAGTCCTTATTCACCCTCACAAATACCGCATTAATTCTTATGTTCAAGGATTTAAGTAATAATTTCCCCTGTGGTGCTATATCACACAAGCTTTTCTGGAGATGACTGATGTATTAATTTTATTGCAACTCTCTTGTTGAAAATAAAAACAGGAGGTTAATTTGCAAATAGTTCTATTTCCCAAATCCGTACTAGATTTCATCCAATTTTAAATGAAATCCATACCTTTAAATATAATCTCCCATGAAATTTTGTTTGTCTTTAGTATCAAGCAGCCTCTCTGTTGATGCAGATCATTTCCCCCCAACAAATCTGTGGTTTACATTTACAGGGCAGAATCTCTCTTTTGATGTGCTCAACAAAAATTTTATTACCCAAGCTGCAGTGTCATATGTCTGCTCTTTCTTGAGTGAATGAATGGGAAGTTAACTGGTTTTTGTAATGTGAATTTGAAGGGTTTTTTGAAGGTTTTTTACACCTCAGAACCGATCTTTTGTTCTGTCTGTATTACTCCTTCTACCTCTATTCTTCTACAAGGCAAAGTGAAAACTAAAGGCAAAAGCATTTATGTAGTTAGTGGTCAAATCTTATTCTTACTCCATCTCTCAACCTCACTGGATACCGGACTCTTTAAAATCAATGTTCTTGTTTCAAAGTTGTAAAGGAGTAAGGATGTTTAACCATTTGCTTTTTATTCCTTCACATAGTCTTACTCAGCTCATCTTCTGTACTGCTGTCAGGAGAATACCAGCTGACGTGGATAACCTGTTAGCTCCACAGGACGCTCCTGAGGATCCCATGTGTACCTCACAGGCAGAATGAAAAGTTCAGGGTTTTGTTGGCTGGTTGGTTTTGGTGCTTTCAAGTCAAGGAAATTTCAGACATCACACACAGGCAGCTTTCTTAACTGTAACTATCCAGCTCCTCTTTATTTCTCAAGTTTGTATTTTCAAATCTGCAGATCCATCCTTGCTTATTTTGAGTCAGCTTGAATGAACAGGATCCAGTAATGTTCCTGCCACTTGGTCTTCACCAGTTATCAAGTCTAACCAGACTAACAATCTTTTCTTGACTTTGTGATCATTTGGTGAAGAAATAAATGGACTATTGCCTCCAAGGACATCTGGATTTGATTACCATAGATAGTGTTTGTGTCTGGTATGTTAAAGTATCTATCACCTAATGCCTAGTTGCACTTCCTTGTGGAGCAACATTAAAAAGGCTACAGCTATGTTCAGCTGTCTGTCTAGGAATGGCAGACCCCCAGCACCTTTTTTACTGACTTTCTCCAAGGTGATATGGAGCCAAAGTAATCCAATTTTGTATATAGTAGGTCTTTTTCAAGCACTGCATCACAGCATTAATGCAAAATCTCACTGCTCTCACCATTTAATATTCTTTCTGAAGAACATATCTACCTGTGTGCTTCCACTTACAGTATGATACTGTACTAAAATACTGAAAAGCTTAATGGATATATAAAGACAAAGGATATTAAGGAAAAATGCCACGACTCTTAGAGTCTATATTTTTGGCATCAAGTGAATGAATTCATACAGAATGGTAGTTGTTAAGATTTACTTCAGATTTTATACTTCTCCATTATTGGTTCTTCATTCAAAAGTATCCCCATAACATAAATGTCTCAGAATTTCACTTTTGTTCTAACAGCTTCTTTAAAATTAAAAGTATAACAATTAAAATCTTACTGATTTCCATCATGAGTCAAAAAATATTTTTTAAAAATTTAAATGCTAAATTAAATATTTGCAAGTCTAAATTTGCAAGTAAGATATCGTCCATATAGAATGATTTTCCTCGTATTTTGGAAACGCTCCTAAAACAGGAATAACTCACTGAAATGGCAGAAACATCAGCACTCTAATTTAGTGTTCTGAACTTATTTTTGGTAGGCTCACAAGACTAAGAAATTTTGAAGTTGCCAGCTTCCACTTTCGTTTGTGCTAACTTTGCAATATTCATAATTTAATTACATATTCCAGGATGTGAAAGATAGACAGGCATGAACATACGAAATCTGTCAGTGAAAGGAAATTGTCTGATGAGGGCTATTACAGGCTCCCATGTTTACAAGTACAGTGGGATCCTTCTTTATAATACTGCTACATGGGATTTGACAATAACAGTCACTTTTTTTTTCACCATACAAAACCACAGATTCAAAATGTAGGGCTTTTCATGTATCTGCCATGATAAGCTACCTGCTGATTATCATAAGCACTGTTTAAACTACAAATGTTTGTGTGTAACTCATGCTCTGCATTTGTGACACACTGAGCACCTTCTGTTCTCTCACTGTTTTCTGAGATCAGAGGTAACAAATATCCAGGAACCTTGGTTACCTGGCTAATACCCTTCTCAGTCTGTGGAGTTTCCATGCCCCAACTTTGGGAAAAAGAAGCTGGGAGATGCTGTTCATCAGCATGGTCAGAAGTGTTCTTGTGAGCAGAATGCTGCAGGAACAGCTATTGTCACTGCAAAACACCTGAAAAACAGACTTCCAAAGCTTTCACTCAGTAAAGAAACAAGAATAACAAAACCACATACTGCTGGAGGTATTCACAATATCTATCTTGAGGCATCCAATTCAGATGCCTACACTGGGAGGTGAGTGCCTTCAGCATGACACAATAATTCCAAAGAGTTCCAGTAAAGAGCACAATTATTTGTTCTAAGCAGCCTGTTTCTCCTCACTGCATACATATGATACTTAGGGTAACTACTTTTGTAAGATGGATTTTTAGATTCTTAATATTTAGTAGCATAGGTACCAATTTTGTTTACAGTTTTAGTGACTACTGTTTTTTACAGTCATTCAGTCAGTTTAGTTCTCTGTGTTTTCAGCAACGCTTGCAAGAATCCTTAAAAAAGCACATGGAGATTTGAATATAGCACAGTCTTGCACAATCTTCTAGGGCTCATTTTAGCTTGGTATGAAAGGGCCTATGTGGATTTTGCAATCTTAACTCTTCAGAATCTGAGGCTAAATGTGAAGAGTAGCCAAGAGCCTCTAAGGCATGACAACAGTAACAAAGCAAATATAGATTCAAATTTTGTCTTCCAAGCAGTGATGTGGACACATTTGAAAGCCAAAAGTAGTTCTGCTGAACAATAGAAGGTTTTAACATGCTTTATTATGATGATTATTTTCTATGGCTTCATATAGCTTTTCCTCCTTATTTTGTGTCAAATACTATGTCCTTTTAGCCAAATGATACCGTACATTGAATTACATCTGTGTCTCTGATTTCCATGGAATCAGATTGGATTCACACTGATACAGTTTGTATAAGTGTCTGGCTGTCTGGAGTTTTTCACTTCAGCAATAAGTAAGGGCTGCTTATTAGCATCTTTATGGGTTTGATATAGTCTAGTCCTCTTGGGCAAAATAAAGCAACCCTACAAAGTGTGATTCCCAGTTTTATTTGATTCCAGTGCAGAACACACACCTAACTAACAGAGGAAAACAAAAAGGATATTGTCATGTCCTGGGATAGGCTGCATTGCATTCATGATTTCACATTCCCTTCTCTGGGAACCTCTTTCTGCCCTGCTCTTGAAAGACCACGCCAGCTTTCAGATGGATGCTGGTCATAGCTCAATGGTATTCCTGTGCCTAAATATAGGTGTCTAGCCTGATTATAGATACCCGAAGGTATGGGAGCTATTCACAGAGACTGGCAGATATGACATAACACGTACATTAGGTCCACAGCTTTACTAATGTCCTCTGCTGAATCAAAGATTAAAACTGTAGTATCTAAATCAACCAAATTTTATGTACTATGAAGTCCCATGTATTAACAAGGTAAAACAAACATCTTGCTATGATCCAAAAAGCACAGACTGACAAAAAGCACTCCACAAAATAAGATTTCATCAAAGAAATCTCATTTAATATGATAATCTCTAAATAAAGTAATAGAAATCCTTCTTAGTTTATGTCTCATTAGTTTTGCTGCACCATTTTGTTTTGCCTCCTGTTTATAAGTGACTGTTCAGCTATTGCCACCTAGTGATGGGAAGCAAAACAGGCAGAAACAAGAGACCAGTAAATAATGCATAAGGAATGCATGTTTACATCATAAACTGTGTCAAAATGGAAGACAGCAGCATTGAAATGAAGCACATGTTTGTATTTCCAAAGCAAGGGCATCAGGCAACAGTTATATAAAATATTTAAATAGAAATGTACTGAATGGTATTTAATAGAATAAAATATTTTCATAGATACATTACAGATTCACACATTACCCAGCTTTCATCCTCAGCTTGTTTAGTGAATTCATTAGAGTAATTAAATAGGCTGTAAGCAGTTTGTGCCTAATCTAAAAATAACAAATGATAACTAAGCATTTTGCAGAAGATTAATTGGTTGATGTTGGAATTATCCCTTTAAGATTCAAAGTGCTATTATTCTTCCCTTGAATTTTCTTTGGAGCTGTCAAACTGACATGTCCACTTAGGACTCTGTCATTCACCTCCATGTTTCTCCCTAGCTGAACAGTGTCTGGAAGCATCGGCCAACCAGGAACAAATTTTGTTTGCCCAGACTTACCATACACATGCTAAAAATAAACTATCCTGAAAGCCATTAGGAAATCTGCACCACTACCACTGGGGCACGGACTCAGGCAACACTGATGCAAGAAATACTGCTGTGCATGTCAAAATACAGCCTGTGTCCCACAAGCACAGATCACAGGCATCAGCAGGCACAAAGAATAACTTAAGCAGTATTTTCTTCCTGCTCATCACCTGAAGTTTCCAGGAACCATCCCTAAACAAGCTGTTTTCCATTACTGAAATCCTATAAAGGCCTTCCCTTCTCAGTTTTGTAACAAACCCTTACCTGTATTTTAGAGACAAGGTTATTATATATCATACTCTCCAAACATCCTAGCATGAGGTGTCAGTACTTCCTCACATCAGGAAGTTTCCAGACCACCACTGAAGGTGACTCTGATTCAGGGTGCTTGTTTCAGGGATGAGATGGAGCAACCAAACCCCAACCACACACTCAAAGTATAATTTGTATTTGCTAATTTACTCATAAGACATTGGTACCAGGTCTAGGACAGAGGGAACCCAGACTTTGTGGCTGTCCCTCTTTTTCTTAAGTTATTACACATATTTCTTCATTGCATTAATGCATAGACTGAACCCCCAAATACTGCAAAATTTAGGGCCATAACAAGTCATTAACTCCCTTTTCCACTTCCCGTTCTGTCACGCATTTTTATGTCTTCTACCCTCCAGGAAATTCCGTGGGAGGGCAGAGAGGTGGAAGCTAGGAAGGGGAAGGGCTAGCGATTCCCATTGCTAGGTATTCACAGAGTCATGGATTGGTTTGGGTTGGATGGGACCTTTGATGATTGACTATTCCATTCCCCTGCCATGGGGCTTGCCATGCCACCTTCCATTACATGGCATTTTTCAAAGCAACCTGTTTGTTCCTACAGGGTCTCTAGAGATGGCTCACAATTGCTGCACATTACTGCAGCTGAGATCACAAGAGTTCTCGGCTTTGTTTCTCCTCAATCTTGTGCTTAGACACACCCTGAGATTCACAGCACAGCTTTCCCCCTGTTCTGCCAGGGCCATGGAGCTGGGGCAAACTCCCTTTCCCTTTCTTCCCCAGGCATGGAACCTGTCTTGGGAAAGGAAAAGCTCCCACCTTTTCAGAGAGGTGCCCAAGATGTGATGGAAAGCACAGCAGGACACACAAAGGAGCAGGGGGTGTACCCACTCGGAATGAGTGATGATGCCAAAACTAAGGCACCCCTGACCTAAACAAACTGTATCACACACCTTAGTTTTGTCTCCCTTGTAGAATAAAATATTCAAAATATCAATTTTCCACAAGGCACCTCCCTGTAACATGTTGCACATGTGCAATGTTTTCATTGATTATCTAATTAGAAGGAGGAATTTTCAGTGCAGTAGCTCCAATTTGTTCTCTAATACTAATCTACCCCTCAGACAGATCTTATCTCAATGCACTTCCTGAGTGTGATTTTTAACACAAATGTTTTCTTGAATCTCAAATACATTTACAGATATATTTTTCTTTCCCTTAATTCTGCCAGAGCAGTTCCTAAAGTTTTTCCTGACTTTAAATAAGATGGTCCAGTGACAGGCTACTTGCTTGTTCTTTTTTTAAACTTTCCTTTCCATTCTCTCATTCTGTCTTTAATTATTAACACTTCTTCCTTTCTGGCTGACCTATTTGATACTCACACCTCAATATTTACATTATTCTGCAGAAAGGTATACTTCTTCTTACGTCCCTTTGCTTCACTAGAAACATCAACCTTAGAAGAATAGTAAATTCTTTACTTCTCCCATAAAATGAGAACAAAAATGTTTGAAGGATTTCAAGCAGCTTCCATCTCCCATAGATCAAGATGAGATGGACATGGGATCAGATTGTACTACATTTGCTGCCTCTTACACCTTCCTATCAGGTATCAGGCTGTCTGTTATCAGAGAGAGGGTCAGACCAGCCAGGCTTCAGGTCTGAGCTGGCACACGTGGCCCTGTAATGCAAACACCTCCAGTCTCCTCAGGTGGGCCTTATGCATACAGTGTCCACTCTGAATGATTCCAAACAATGCTGCCTCTTGGAACAGCTGCATTAGAATTATGTGGCTGAAGCAGGGAAACTCAGCACCATCAGATTTAGCTGGCCATAGGTTACCTACCAGTCTTTCAAACGATGAAGTATCAATTTGTTTGTATCACTGCCATCAATTTTCCTTCCTTGACACGTCCTGACATGTACTACCACGAACAAGACTGTACATCCTCCAGGACTCAGGCCCCTGCTGTAAGTGAAGTGCCTGGAATAGCTGGAGCCTGGCTCATTACACTGTAAGAACTTTTTTCTCATTTTACTCAGATGTGCTAATAGAAAGTCCAGGTTCAGGGAGCTCAGATCAGTGCTACCTCCAGGTAGACCAGGGACCTAATGACTAAGCTAGACCATATCAACAGTTTTTAAAACTTTTTTGTCTCCAGGTGGGAAGAACTAACACTTCAAAAATCAGGATTACCCCAGAAGTCATGCCAGGTGGTAAACGACCAAATTTTTTTCCCCCTGACTGTAGGTTATAAACAGGACACGCACATACACTTCTCAGCTCACTTGACATCTTTAATAACTAGGCTGTCACCATGCCCTTCATCTCATTGAAAATACTTCTTAATATCCAAAGTAAACAAAAATAGCTGTCAGCAAAAATATTCATGAGTAAAGCCACTGGCTACTTTACAGCAACTTCACATAAATAACTACAGTGCTGTGAGGTGCTGTCAGGAAACATCAGGCCATATGATTTTACAGTGAAATTTCTGTTTCTCATTACATGCATAGCTTTCAGTTACAACTTCTGCCTTAGTGCTCTCCTGTCATTATTCAAAATTATTTTTTTCCATTCTTTCAAGAACTGATGTTAGTAAACCATCTCAATCCTGAAGAGTTGTTGAAGGGAATATGTCTTGTTTCATGTAGTTTTAAATTCACTTTTCATATAACCCTCCTAGACAAGCACTGGTGAGACACAGCATCTGGAATTTACTATGTAATACCCTTAACTTGCACAACAGTGTGCAAGATGCTGGCTAGATAGGAGACAACAATTTGGATTATAAAATATCTCACTGATCTTACATAAGAATGCTTGTTCTGACTTGCAAGATATTTTTTATATTTTTTTTTAAGTACTGGGAAGCAAGACTTTTTTTTTTTTTTTTAATTAGAACATCATCTGTAAGTATGTATTTTCACCTTTTGGAGTAATCTGTGCCAGGAGAGATCTCAATTTGAGAGGTAGAATCTTTCTTTCCTGCTTTTCTTCCCCCTTGAACATAGTACTTTTTAACTGATGAGCACTTGTTCCAGGGCTCTCCCTTGCTGTGGAGAAGGTTTTCCAACAGTAATGCTTTGATCTGGGCACAGACAATAGAAGAGCTCCAGCATTCTCCAACTTGTTGCTGTTCTCCAGAAGCACAAGTGTCCTTACAAAGGTCAAGTTAAATATATGTGCAGCCTTTGTAACTGGGTCTTTTATATCCTTCAGAGTCCATCCCTTTCCGATAAACTAAAAAATGTCTTGGGTCTCCCAGAGACATGAGGTATAATACAGCTGCCTGCTTATGTTGGAAAAAGGTAAATGACCTTCTTCCTGTTTAAGAGGGTTATGTTACTCAAGGTTTCTTGCATGCTACATTTGAGTGGAAACTACCATTTAGCAAAAAAATGTACAAAACAAAATATACAATCTTCCTTTTATTAACTAAAATAAAGAAGAAAGTACTTTACGCTACACAAGGAAGAAAGCACAAAATGATGCCACATGTTAAATTGAATGGTTTCGTAGAAAAGGCAGTAATAATTATAGTTGCTTTAAATACACTTAAAATGATTAATGATTTTGAGTCACCACAGCCTAGATTTTCAAAGGCATTTAGCTTCTGAAACATCTAACAGTTGCTTTGTATATTATTTAGTGCCTAATCTGGATAAGTATCAAACTCCCACGTACTTGTTTGTCCACTGGATCATTAAAGGCTTTGAAAAATCTAAACTCATTTTTTAAAAACTTATTAAAATTAGCAGATCTTATTCTCTTTTTTTTTTTTTTTTCCAGATCAGAAGAGGAAAATAGTTCTTTCTTTTCCGTCTCTGATTTGGCTTCTCAGCTGTGAAGTGAGATCCAAAATACAGGATATACAATTGAAAACAATCCACTGAGAAAGAATACTTTTATTTGAATATGGCGCTTAGATCTGGCAAGAATCCAATTAACTTTTATAGCAACCTAATTCAAAAGGGAATGGTGATCATAAAAGAAGAACAACTGGGATTCACCTGCTTTGAAATCTTTCAGTGTAGCTGCAGGCAGTGCTGGGTGTGGAACCTGAACTCACGCTCAGTCAGGTACCAGCGCTCCGTGACACCGTATCCTCCCGACTCACACTGGGCTCCAAGGCACGAACCTTGCCTGAACTCCTCCACAGATCAAGGGAGGTCATCGCCAGCTACTGACTAATTCAGTGAACTAAAAACGTAGCATCAGCACAGGCAGAACCTTTTATAAAATGGAAGCTTCTCCAAGAACAGAAGGATACTTCCCCCCCATCTAATAATATAACAGATTAAACCCAGAGTGTGTTTTCTTGTTTGATTAGGCTAACCTGAGATCATTCTACTGTAAAGAGAGCTGTGAAATTCTTACATCCCCTCCCTTTCCCCCGTAATTATCATCAGGTCTCCTTCTGCAGGCACTTGCTAGGAGCAGAAGTTTGATTTGGGTAGAGGGTGTGTCTTGGGGGCTACAGTGTTACCTTCATTACCTTCAGTTCAAGTGAGGTTGTGAGTATGCCCTCAGGTCAGCAATGCAGGCTGATGAGTGTTCAGGTAGGGGAAAGAAGCAAAGGAAAATGATGCTTCTGAATTGAAAAAAACCCCAAAACACAAAAAACCCCAACCTGTTTAAAAAAATCAGCAACACGCTTTTCATAGGTATTAGGTGGTTAAATAGCTTTCCCAACTGCTCATATGCATTTACAAGCACCTGTAAGAAGCACTTTTACCCATAAGAGGCACTGCTTTTTATAGTAAGAACATTCTTCAAGCCACTTTTCTGGCCGAGTCCTTATTAAACTTTGGTTGTCACAGGAACAGATACATTTTAGCTCTAATTGCAAGAAGCATGGTCAGAAAATGAGCTTAAAGATTTAAAAAGCCAGAATAGACAGTGATTATTAGTTTTTATAGGATGATAACTCTGTTAAAGTTACTGCATCTGTTCATTCCATACATCTACTGTGAGAAAGGAGCAATGCTAATGCTCATGGAAGTTCCTTCCACTAATCCTTCTGCAAGTATCAGGAGTGGAGGAAAGCAAGGGAACTTAGAAAAGAAAGGTGTCTGCAACTCCTGCCTTGCTTATAGGCAACATACAATGAAATAGGCTTACAGGATTGCTTGACAGTTTTACTATTTATTGTCCACAAAAAGGGGTGGGGGGCGGGAAGTAGATTCCATTCTCTGGAAATATTTAGTGAGAAAGGTTGTCAATGAACAGAATAATGAGGAAATTCCCAAACAATTATATTAATCGTGGAAAGTACAGTAAGAGAACTGATAAGATTTTCAGTAATACAGAGTGAAACAAAGTACTTGTAGATGTAGTAAGGGAAATATTGAACAAAACTGTGTAAAAATTGTATTAACTTGACTTTCCTTTCATTGAGCTTCACGAGATTCCTGTTAAACAGTACAGGCTCCTGTTCAGCCTCTGGGCTCTGCTGTTAGTGACTGACCTCTTGTTAGCCTTCATGCTGCCAATCACCACCCAGCCAGCCTGGCAGCTCCACCTTCCCTCACTGTTCATTCACTGAGTTTGTATTTCATCATTGTGTCTATGACAATTTTCCAGGCGATACTGCCGAAAGCCTTTCTGAAGTTTAAACTACCAACATCCTTTGATCTTCCATTATCCACCAAACTGGCTATCTATTGTTTTAGAAGGCTATTGAGCTCGTAAAGCATAATTTCCCCTTCATACAAACATGCTGACTGCTGCCAGTCATCTACTTTTCTTATGCTTGCAAATGGATTATACCCCATCACTTTCCCAGGGATTATGGTGAGAATTACCAGCCAGCAGCTCCCAGATCCTCCTTCCTGCCCTTCGTGGAGAAAGGAGTCACACATTTGGTCTCTTTCAGTTCTCAGGAACCTCCCTCAGTGGCCATGAGCTTTCAAAACCTATCAGGACTGGTGAGACCATGATGCCAGCCAGCTTCCTCAGCACTGGGGTTGCATGCTGTCAGGTCCCATGAATGCCCAGCTTGTTTCAAGTGTTCCCTAACCTGTTATCCCTGTACCAAGGCTAAAGCCTTCCCACTGGTCTCTGAGCCCTGGGATTCCTGAAGATCTCCTGAGGCAAAGGCAGCATTGACTACCTGGGCCTTTTCCATCTCCATCGCCATCAATGTCCTTGATGATGAGTGAAGTTTACAGTCACTGAGACCTCTTTTAGCATGGGCTTTCAAGTGGGAAGAATAAAAATATAACAATAGATTATGCAGAAGCATTCTTAACCCTGAAACCAAATAAAGGACAAACTGTGACACTACTCTTACTTAAGAGTCCAACAATGTTTAGTATGACAAAGCTAAACTTAATTTACATTATTACTAGCTTCTAAAGGGAGAACTGCTGATTTTCTAGTCCCAGAACAGATTTAAAATTGGACTTGTACACATTATGCTTTGTTTATCCTCAATTCACTGGGCAGAAAATTACATTTCAGGCCCTGAAATTCCATCTTGTGAGCTTAATTTAGTCTCTGGTATTCTGCTTTTCTTGTCATCCTTCTTTCACCCTGGCATCTTTGTGTAATAGTAAAACCTCTGCTGCAGATTACACTTTTTGCTTCGGAACAGAAACTCAGAAACTTGTGGAAATTTAATACTTGAATGATTCTCTATAAAGGAGTCAGTAACTGTCCATGATAAAACCAAACAAGTCTGATCAGAAGTACTTTATCGTGACTCACTGAACAAACTGGTGCTGAGTTATAATGACCTCTATGGTAATTAAAGTTATGTCCTGCTGGCCAGACTGGTGATTCAACTACATCGGCCCATGAATGTCATGCCTACATTAACCCCTGGGGCTGTTCTCTTGCCATGAGGCCAGGTGCCATGAAGCAGCCTACAAGTGTACAGCAAAATATTTTATAAATTCTGGTGGCAAATCCAGTTGTCTCTTGATTCCTCTGCTCTTGCCAACTTCTGAACTGGGTCTGAGAATTGCTAGGAGAGTTATCCAGGCAAAATGCAGAAGAAATGGAGCAACTTTGCTAGAGAGAGATTTCTCTTGACTTGCATTACAAGAACAGGAGAGGACAGGCAAGCAAGAGACTGCCTGCTTCAAAGATCCTAAACAAAGTAGGAAATACAGGACAAATGAGATTACAGCTAGAAAGACGGCACTTGTAAACTGTCCCTATCCTTATCAACACACAGCACAGACTTAAGATTAGCCTTAAAAATTATTGTGCCAGCCTTATATTGTTTGCAGCATAAATTACTCCAGAAAAGGTTTACTCTGGTAGCAGATAATTCACAACAAATTGAGGATACAGATAACCGTACAGATAATCTCTAACACAATTCTGAAACTAAAACATGTTGCCATTACAACCAACATGAAACAGTAACTCCAAAGACACAGAGCAAAACCCCACAGAAAGTCACATCAATACCCTCAGGCAGTCCTAAACCAACTAAATAAATAAAAAGCCCACTACACAACAGATCCTTGTAAGAGGAGCCATGGGATTGTGTCACACACAATATACATTGCATAACTACAGACATTTTTTTCCTTGAAACAGAAAGGTTTCATAAGGTCTTTCAGCACAAATAAAGTCTACAAATCCTTAGACATTTAAGAGTTGAGGTATATTACTGTGTAATACAATGGGATTCATTCACTTGAACACTGGAGTCTTTGCTTTCAAGAAGAGTCTTAACATCTATAACTTATGGTGGCAATTTAAATCTAGGAGACAACTAAACAATTTTTAAAACAAATAAACAATAAATCAAAACACAAAAATCTAAGCCGTAACAGCAGAAGAAGCCTTCCTTATCTTAACCTCACCTTCCTTCCTACATTCTCTCTCATTTCCATGTTAGAGTTACTCTCCAATGGACATAGAACTCATTTAAGTTCTAAATATAACTTAAAGATGAGGCAGCACCTTCATTACTTGCTTACAAGATCATTTAGAAATCATTCTCCTCACTCCATAAAATGCCAGCGAACCCAAGAAGAAAATGAATCTGACAACACACATCTATTACATCAGACTTCATGAGAAATCCAGAGCTTTTCTCTGAATCATCAACCCATCCTTCCTCAGGAAAATGTCACTTCAATAGAAATATGCATGAACTAAAATGTGTATTAAGAGTATATTAAGAAATATATATATATATAAATATGCATGAGACCACAAAAATGCAGAAGGCCAGATCAAAGCAAGATATTATCAGTAATATAATTTCTGTTAATAAAGCAGTGGCCACTCACCCAGATCAATGGGTGGGCACACAATCAGAAATGCACCAATGGCATATCTTAGCATAAGGCTCAATAAAAAACAGTAAGGCAGAACTAATGCCAGCTTGCCATATGAACAGCAAATAACAAAAAATGCTACCCCTCCCTCCTCCTACATTTTCAGTCAACAGAAGGTATTGGTAGCAGCATTAGTGGGAAACCAAGCCAATGTTCTCAAGTCAGGCAGGAAGGAGAAAAACTTTGGGACAAGTCAGACTCCCCTTCCCTTCCTTCTACTGGATGATACTTGTAAAATGCAGCAGCAACAGAGGCCAATCTCCCAAATGTCAATAGGGGTACCACAAGTGAACAGCAATTATCATATGCAGATCAGAAGCATACATTATTGCTATGCAGCACAATTTATTCACAGAGGAGGTAGGATATTCAAATCCTCACCAAATTAAAATACTAAACACAGATCATTATTACTCATTTGAATCAAGACACATACTGTACCCATGACTTTAAGCATCCTTATTAAAAGTAATTAGATTTTGGCAAGTCTTTCCCAATTAACACAGCCAGTCAAAAGTAAAAACTAAGTCAAACATACCCGCTGTCTTAGCTCTACAACTCATGGGAAATGAAATAATTTATTCATGTGACTGTTGAACAATTTTTAAGAATTTTTCATATATATAAAACCCTTTCTCTTATTCATTATTATAATTTACATGCAAATATGGTATCAAATCAACTTACTGATTTTAGAAAGTGACTTTGCTAGACTGTATGCTGGTTTGAACTCCAGAAATGCTTTGAGAGAATACCTCAAGACTTCTAACTGCGACAATATTTTCACTGAAAAAAAAAAAAAAAGGCATTGAATTTGTTAAAAAATACTAGCTATTCGGCTGTAAAATCACAGACTAGCAACCTACATTCTTACTTTATGAGAAGCTATGCAAAGTACTGTTAACCAGTAACCTTTGTTACATTACCTCACAGCAGCACCACACTGTTTTTACCAAAGTAGTGATCATGTGCTGTCCCACAGAATACATGAAGCTTATTTTGGCTGGGAAGACAACACCTGGGGCACAAGCACACGGCCATGAAATGGAGGCATGCCCGGTCCTGGGAGAGGCAGAAAATCCCAAGTATTTTTCTCACTTTTCATTCTTCAAAACTGACACATCAATGAGCAAGTATCATTCAACAATAATACAGACTAACTACACAAGCAAGGGATGAAGGAGAAGGAAAAAAAGCCTACAAGATACTAATAACAGTACTGTAAGTGGATTTTTAATGGTACTTAGTTAAACAATATCCCTAGCTCACAATACAAATGGTTTCCAAGTAGAACTTGACTATTACATATTTTGTAGCACTTTGAACTTTGTGATTTCTGTCTTATTCTATTTTCTATAGAAAATAAACATTCCCAACCAAAATCTCATATCTTTTCCATGCATAAAGAGAAAACTCAAACATCAGCAATCTTCTTTCAATAAGAAATAGTAGTAAAACTTACCCTTCACTTCCCTAGATTAAAATAAAAAAATACAGACTAATTTTCTTCAGGCTATTGTGCTTTTGAACGTAACTCAGCATACACGTTTAATGATGTTTAGCTAATCCATTTTAATTTTCTGCTGCTTCAGTTAGTTCAATTTGCTTTTCCTAGGTAGCACTGGTCTCCAAAGATCCCTTCCTGGCCCACTCTGTCTTTATACAATTCTTTCTTCTCTGCTTAACAAGTGAGAGGTTTATCTACAGGTTAAGACAAGACACTGTTCATATTTGCATGGTCCTGCCAGAGTGAGGTTCAGCCAAGGCCAAGAGAGTATGCTGAACTGAGTGCATATCAGCAGATATGTACAAACTCCACTAATTAGGGTGATGAACCTCTCTATTGGCAATAAATGGCTCTACAATGTTGACTATGCTCCCTTGTGCCTGTGTTTCTTTTCTAAAAAAAGCATAACCATGTAAGAGTAAAAATCAAAATTTATATATAAATAGCAGTTATTAACCCAGTCCTGAAGTATATGGCAGCTCTAAACATTTAAAATTTAAAGAACAAGACGAAGTTAAGTGCTTTGTAAAAGACGAAAAAGGTATCTCTGTGCAGTTTATTTCTTGGGCAATGCCATGGTTTCTCAGTACACAGTTTCTTTCTTTCCCTTGCCATATAGGGATAAACAAAACAACTGAATAATACCATTGGCTGGATAGTCCTGCCTAGGAATATATGAATCACTAACTTCATGATGGCAGGACAGACAGACAACTCATTTTTCTCAGGTTTCAGCTTTCATTTTTAAAGAGAGAGCTTCTAGCTAACACATTTAAGAAAAAAATTGTAAAAGAAGCCTATTGCATGCAAGATCCCTCCCTAAGTTTACAACAAGACTGCAACAAGAGTCCCAATGGATGGACTGATGTATTTCCTTGCAGTTCAATGCCTTGGTGTGTCACTGATTATTGTATTAGTAAAGCCTCGTAAAATAGAATAAAAGAGAAGAAAACAACAAGTCCAGACTTTAGCCTAAATTGCAACAATGTCCTAATTGCAAGACCTGGCTAACAGTGTTATAAAAGACTGAGCTGAGATAGAGGATTAGAAGGATGTGGAAGAGTCAATATGATACAGATTTAAAATACTTATTTTAATAGATGACTAGGCTGAAACAAGGAAGCAAGGAATTACCACATTCTTCAAATTCTTCATTATATAAAAGACTGCAGAGCAAGCCTCTCTGTTTACTTATATTTACATTTAATATCTATCTATCTATTCAATGATGGACAAGGCCTCGAGCAACCTGACAATAGTGGAACATTTTGCTCACACTAGGGTGGCTGTACTACATGGATTTTAGAAGCCACTTCCAACCAAGACCATTCCCTGATTCTTTTCCACTCTAACCTACATTTACAGTGTGAAAGACAATGGTCTAGAGGACTTCAAGTGTAGTTTGTTAACCTGTTTTCAAAAGCAAATCAAGTAAAGCTTCTCCCATGTATACTGCTGACCTACCAAATGAAAGGCTACACCCATCTTTCCATCATGCTCCATCAGTTGCTTATAGGAATCAATTTGCATTACCTTTAGTTAAGTGCCCTTGAGTGTACAGTAACACATCTGCAGTGGATTTCATAAGCGTAATGGCAGTGTTCCAGACACACAAACGGCATTAAAGTACTCATGTCTGACACAACACAAAGAATGGAGTACTACTGCTAATGTGGTAATTTGGGAGGGCGGAAAAAGAGCTGACAGAAAGAACTGCATTCAAAAAAATAAATCACAGAATAAAGGTGAAATCCAGGTAAGGACAACAGAGTACGGGTTTTGAAGACAAAACACAAGGACAAAAACATATGTAGTGTCAATGTACAGGAAAAAAAACCTGAAAATTTACAGGAGGGAAAAAACCCACCAACACAGAGCAATTAAGAAGCAGAAAAGATAGGTAAAACATAAAAAGTAGCAACTGAGATAAAGATAAGATACAAATTCAGGTAAGATACCGAGGGTCTATCCTGTCCAAAATAATGTGATTTGAGAATCACCAACAGAACACATCACCCTAGGAAGAGCCAGTTCAGTCACTGGGAAGCCCAGGAGCCTTGGGCATGTCTGAGTCATCTGATTTGAGATCTGCTAAGGCTTTTTTTGCATTTTTTCTAAATGAGAAGTAGAATAGGAAGAAGGAAAAAAGCTTTATTTCCTGACGTGTTGAAATATTTCAACTACCTTAACAAAGGTTCAATAGAGGATCTAAATCCCACACAAATAACACTGCACTGTGTTGTCCTTTAATACTGTACTCCCATTCCTTCACCAGTGTTTCAGCACTTGAAAAGGTCACTGTGTACGCTTAGCTGTCACTAAGGAATATAAAATTAATATTTAAACAATTCTATATACTTCACAACTCTTCAAAGATCTGTATGATTGTACCAATTACCCCAGAAATGTGAAAATCCTGATTTTCATCTGGAAAGGGAGATACTTTAATTTAGAGAAGTTTTGTTCCTATAAAGGCTTTCATTTCCTCTGATCGCATCACAGAAACACATTTTCAGTTTCAGCAGGGATGAGCTCATATTGATTTTTTCACCCTAGAACCTTTTAAGTCCTCCTCCTAAAGACGACCTGATTGTTTTCCAGCAAATCCTTTGTCCTCGTAATAATCTGTTGCCTATTTTTAGGCACATTTAAAATTATTTAAAAGCACAACACAACAAAATATTCCAGACTTGCCATTAGCTTGACTGAAATCCACTCAGACCTTGTGTGGATCCACTTCTTAACAAATAGAGAGTTAAACTAAATTATTAACTCCTGACATTACAGGCTCCAGTTCAAACCAGGAATTTAAAGCATGCATTTGATTATTTAGTGATGTTAATTTCTGACTACACACACCAAAAAATCTGCTAGACTGAAGAACTCCCCAAACCACTCTCCTCCAGAAAAGCAATGAGATACAGTATTAGAGCAGCAAGAGAGATTCTTACACTGCAGCTGTTGTCTGTATTACTTGTAAGTGGGGTTAAGCAAAATGCAGTTTAAAGCTCTCGAGAAACAACTGGCTCTTTAAATGCTAGGTATTAAAAAAAACCCTCAAGCAAGCAACATGAAATCAAAAACATGGAGATTCTCTTTTTGATTCTGTCATTTTAACTCTAATGGATGACATAATTTAACATAAGTGGTACTTGATTAAATCTATCCATGAAAACTGTCTTAGGTTTTAAAACAGAGTAAGTTCCGAGTGTAATCCACTGCTGAATCCTTCAATTACCAAAAAGGTTAAAAGGTACTGCACTAACATACTATCGAAATAGCATTTCCTACCTGAAAATATAGAAGGTCTTTTCTTAGTGCGCCTTGGGTGTATAGGGTCAATATTCCTAATATTTTTTTGAAACTTTCCCTTAAAATCATTTTCTAGCAGGATGTCTGGCGGCAGGCTTCTCCGTCTTGCTGACTTATAACGAGTCTGATGGGGATTAAGTTTACTCTTAGTCCTGGAGCACAAGCTGCTGTCATCGAGTGCCATGATGGAGCACCAAGTGTTAAAGCCGCCCCAGCGCCAAGCCGGCCCGAGCACCCAGGAGTGTCGGGACCGGTGGTTACAGACCGAGCAATCTCAGATGTTCTCATGCTCAACTCACTCGTTGGGGAAGTTGAGCAGGTTGAGAGGCGTGTGCTGGGACAGGTGTAGAGTTACTGCATCGCCCCTCCTTGCATCAGTGAAACAGCGCAGGGAGGAGGCAGGCAGCAAGAATTCGCTCGAAAGTTTTGAGGTAATTAGGAAGCTCAGCAAACCTGAGCTCAGCAGCACAATCTCTGCAAAGTGGAAGATACAGTTTAATAAGAGGCATTGTCTAGAGCTAGTATGGGTTTTACATTATACCCACAGCATTTCTCAGATCATTTATAGTTCATTAACTTGGCAAGTAAACAGGTGCTGCTTAACCTTACAAAAAGAAAACAGTGTGAGAGAAAACAAACCAAACCAAAACCCAAAAAACCAACCCACAAACAAACAAAAATAACACACACAAAAGAAACAAACAATGACAAACAACAACCAACCAACCAACCAAACTCCAGATGCCAGCCTAGGGACCTGTCTGGGGAAAGGCACTACCCAAGCAGTGTGTTTGGGTTTTAGTCCTGTCATTTTATAAGCCTACATTTTGAAGATTGATAAACAGTTCAAATCAGAAAGGGTTTGATGGCCACAACTATCAGTTTGGGATTTCTTTCCTCATGAAGCAATAACGTTATTTCCTACTGAAGAAATCTAAGACGTGATAGTGTGACTAATTTATCCCTCTCTGTAACTGCTGACTAGTAAAAATAAGACATTTAAATACAGGTATGACAAAGATAGCCTGTAAATTTTCCACTTAAACAAAACTCCACGTACTTTTCTTGTTTTGTTCCAGTTATCCCAATGAAATCTTTTGAGCCCCCCAAGGATGTGAACTTCCCTTCTCAAATATTCAGAAAGAAGACAAATTGAAACATTTTGTATGAACCTGCTAATTTTCTTTTTGTATTCTACCATAAATGAGGTAATATGAGTTAGTAAGTTAAAACTAACAAATCTTCTGACTACGTGCTGTTTTTTTTATTTTGCTGTTAAAAAACCCCAGCACTTAATATGGCAAAGTGAATAAGAAGAGTGGTAATTCAAAGGCAGAGAAAATAATGTTTCAACTGTGGATACCTAAGGAAAAGTGATTTTAACACTTGAAGATAGAATTTGGTTTTTTTTATTTTTTAAAAGCAATTACTTTCCTAAAGATAGGGTACACTCTAAAACTGGTGTAACGATCACAAGGTTGGCTGTTCCAAACACAGCTTTTGTGTGAAGTTCATTACACAACTTTTCGTAATTTTATGGCTGAAAAAAAGTAAATGGTTCATCTACATGCTTTTGGAATGGAAGAGGGGAAATTTTATATAAATGTGTGTATACAAAAATATATATAAAAAATAAAAAGTAAATGGTTCATCTACATGCTTTTGGAATGGAAGAGGGGAAATTTTATATAAATGTGTGTATACAAAAACATATATAAAAAATAAAAAGTATGTAGCTTTTTAAGTATTTTATTGTGTTAGAAATGCAGAAGGATGCAAATAGTCTGCCAGATTCTGTCTTGTTCCACTGGGAATTATACTGCATTGGGCTGGAAGTTGAAATAATGAATGGAAGAACCCAATCTTAAATATATTTGACTCAGAAATCATACTCTGCATTCAGAACAAACTGATCATTTAAACCAAATGGACATTAAATGTAGATAGTAAATGTACTATTTCTGATCTTGCTGAGTATTCTAAGGATCATGAGCTCTTTTTACACGTAGAAATAAGCTCTTGAAAATTCCACTGGATTCTAAAAGAGGTTAGGTGGTGAGAATTAGGTTATAACCAAAGGGAATTGTGTCTCAAAATCGCTCAGTTACACTTTAAAAATTTCTCTACATGCTGGTCTTCATCATTAGAGACCAAAATACTTAATTCATCTTCTTCAAACCTGTATCATCTGTGGATCTCATCCTGGTTTTCCCAGTTAATTAAAAAACCCACAAAAAATATGTCCAAGAAGTTTTCCTTGCTTCCCTTCTCTTCCAACTTCATTTGTTTTTTCAGCTTTGGCTGAACCAGCATAAAAGTATTTAGTCCATTCCTAATAGCCCAACTAAACCAAAGTAAATTCATCAAATGCTTCTCAAAAATACAACAGAAAATGCTTAAGTCTGAGCAAATAAAATTATTTGAACCAGATGTGAAGACTGAAAAATAAAAAAATGCAGGAATTAACTTTTGAGGAGCTATAAACTGAAAATTGAAGGAAGCTTTAAATATAATTTCAATTTCTTCAGTAAGTGATTTAAGCGCCAGGCTACAGGATATTTTGAAAAAAGCTCTGAACTTTTCCTGCTTAAAAAACTCTAACACATATAAATAATTAAATATTCATTAGAAGAGTGACTTGAAAGTGAGTGTCCCATATTCTCACTGAGTGATACAATTGCTGCACCACACAATCTTACCTCCTCCAGCCCAATGAATATTCATGCCAGGTGCAAAATTTCCAACACAAGAAATTGCAAATTTGTGAAATGGTCATACTCTTTCAGATGGGGAAAATATGCCAAGGGCACAAACCCCATATCCAGTCAGAGTACACCAGAATCTAAGAACAGTTTAATCCTCAGGGACTTTCAAATTGCTTTTTATAGGATCTACTCTAGAACACATTCTTGAAAATGCATTCAGGACTGAAAATCAAAAATGGCAAATACTTGTTCTGAAACCTGAAAATCCTGAGTACAAAAAGCAAAAGAATATGCAGTGGTAAAACAGAAACTGAGAATTTTTGTGGTGTCTGAAAGTGGTTGAGAATGAGATGCCTAAGTGTCATTTCAGTAGCTTAACTATTATTTATCCTGTAAAAGGTTTACACCTAATCCTTCAGAAGAGATTGCTAAAAGAAAGTAATCACAGTTGTACGTTCAGAACTGAATCATGAAAGTGCTCAAATTATGAAAAACAAATACCAGGAATCATAATTTGGCTACATTTTCAGGCTGGCAAAGGTTTATAAGGCTTTGGATTTCTCTGGTAGGCTTGGTGTAGTTCAGTTCTTTCTTATGACTTCAAAAGGTGAGTATAATAGCCATTTGGTTTATCCATTACAGTCAAAGGCTAAATTAGAACATATTACCCCTTGCCTCTAGCAAATGACCCAGTTCTATTGTCTTCATTTTCTATTATTAATTATTTTGAATGAAGTCTGGTAAACAAGCACTGAAGGTAGCTGATGTTTGATTTCTGTTTGGACGGTACCCTGTACTGCAGAAATATAGATTGGAAGTTACAAAATTAGCCTGGTCCAAAAAATAATTTAAAAAATTCTCACATAGGAAATTATCATTAGCTTTTTAAAAATAATACAGCAGCAATATTTCATGTGCAATAAGCCAGTTGTTACTATAACTCCATTACAGCTGCGATTCTCATTTTCAGCTGAGGAAATATTTATGCTTACCAACAGCAGAAGCAAGAAAAGGTTTTTCTAAAAGGTGTTCTCAGTGTGTCACCTTGTGCAGGCTGCATCAGAAAATCTGTATTATGGTAAAGGAAAACTAACTCTGCAATGGGTTCCTGTCTGGTTTGGTGCACGTGGATTCATGGCCCTTCCCATCACGCCACACACACCAGAATGGAATGGTACCTCAAGGGAGGGTGAGGCCTCTAAGCCATATATGTTGTAGGAACTGAAAAGGCATGAAGAGAAAGTTTGAGCTTTACTAACATTTTAAACCAGCACAGTTTAATCAAACAAACCTCATGCATCTTGCCTGTGGCCCACGGAGCTTTCCTCCTTGTCGCATTAGCACCCATTTTGTGATGTTACACAGCAAACTACGGCACAAACCTAGGTTACCTTTTGTTTATTTGTTTATTTTTTTGTAGTCACGCTGCCAGGAAGAACAAAAAGACAAGAATAAGCATCCAGGACAGGGATATATGAATTTTTTCTTTTAGTAACTGTGCCAGGTTAGAAATGTTAACGTGTTACCATTTAAAATATTTGTAAAAATAAGTTTATAAAGGCAGTGCTCAGTCTATGTAATTAATTAGAGTGCATTTTACAGGTGTCAGACATTTAAAGAAATGAAGTTATCAGCAATCAAGTCGAGTATTCCTGGGTACCTGCTTGCCAAGGAGACTTAAAAAGTAAACACCAATTTAGCAAACCAATCTTGTTTGTTTATTCCCCATAAGCACTTATTACTCAGGTCTCACACCCTGTACATAGCAGAACAGTCACAGACCTCAAAAGTTATCCATGCCATGAAGTCTCTAACTTCTTTTGCTTAGCATTTCAAATAGAAAAGGTAAACAAGAAAGGAAGAAAAACCAGGGTATTGAAAATAAGGAAAATATCCAGCTGTTCAAATGCTCCAACTGTTGCTCAAAAAAATACTTGTTTAATTTTCTGGAATACCCTGGTTGTCTTAATTCATAGGATGTGAACATCTGACAGGTTCCCTGCTTCAATTAACCTATCTCTTTTGGTTTAATGGTGCTAGAAGCAGAGTCTGGACTAGGTATAGCCTTAGCATCCACAAAATCCCTCTTCTGTCAAACATCACTTTTCCTAAGTGAGTATAAGAGGAAAAGGTCAGCAAATAATCAATCATGGTCACAGTCTTAAAGAAAGCAAAGAGATCACTTTAGTTTCACATTAATTTCTACCCTGTAGAAATTAACACTGGCTCATAAAATTGTGCAAATGGGACTCAGCTGCCAGGCTATACCTGACCTTCAAGAAGCTGAATAAGAGTATTAGATGCCCATCATATCATGCACTATATTTACACTTTTAACTTGTGGCAGGTAACTTAACATTGAATTACAGTCACAGAGAAGAGACGTAGGCTTTCAGCCCAGATGGTTCTTCAAATTATCAAATACTAACAGATAACACATGAAGAAAAGAATAGAGCTTTTACAGAGTTGCTTTCTATGCTGGAATGTTTGTTTTAATAGATGAATATTGATAAGAGGTTTGGCTGAGTGTTTTAAATGCATTGTCCTCCTGCTGAAAGAAGATAAGCACCTTTAATTTGAAGTCATATTCTTGCCTGCTAACAACAAACACAATATTTAGTTAAAGCTGTAATCTGATTCCAAGATACTAATAGTCTTTTACTGTTTGATCTATAATATACACCTCCCCTATTAAAACAGAAAGCTGACTTAAATCACAGCATTTCATAGGCAGAATGATTCATATGCAAATGCCCATTTGTAATAATTTCACTTCATGCTGATGTTCCCATTACATGACGGCTGTTACAGCCTTGTTTTCATGAGGACTTGAAAGTCGATCCTACTCCAACAGAAAAGCAGTGCAAACCCAGAAAATAGGCATTTTCTGGCAGGGCAGAGTGAGGAGGCACAGCACAAGCACTCAGCTAGCTGACAGGACTCCTTGCAGATGACCTCAGAGCTGTCAGCACACATGGCTTTGCCCAAGAGGCAGTGACTGGACATCTTCCAAAGATCAAAGGCTGAGGGTGCAACTTGCCAGAATCTGCACAATGGTAACACTAGCAATCACAAAATCATGCTTGATATTATGCCACTGCAACCTGGGACATGAAGCCTATGCTCTGGGTACAGTGGTAAGAGAAAGACCTGAGGCTCTGAGGGAATCTTACTCAATATGAGGTAGCATTAGTCCTGAATAAACGTGGCAGATGGTTTTCCTCTTGCCTTCTATGTTGAAAGTCAACACTGTGAGCAAACCATGCATATGAAGGCTACAGATTTCAGAGACAATTTTCTATTTAAAACCACATCTGAACAGTTCAGCATTCTACATAAAATAAATTTTGTTAGCACATATGTGTGAGATTATAACAGCATTTCAGCTTCTGTAAAAAAAAAAAAAAAAAGTGTTACAGATATAGAGAAAAAAAATCACCTTGTATGGAACTTGAAAGTACTTAGAGAGGATCACCATCTCAAGTGCAAGAGCAATCAATATGAAAATAAAGGCACTCCACCTAAGGTCAGAGCTCTAGAAACACCAGAACACACCCCAAATAACTAAATGTCTGATTGATTCACAACCCCAACCTGAGTTTCACCTTTTGCTATTGGAGTCAGCACCATACAAGAATCTGTGACACTGCTACAGCATCATAAAGCAGGATGTGTAAATGATCTTTAAAACCTCCAGTCAGAGAAAGAAAATTCCCACAGCTGAACATTTGCCCATGTTTACATGTTCAATATTCAACTTCAGTACTTTTCTTATAAATACTTATTTTGCATTTGAACAGTATTAATAAGGACTTCTTATTGCACCTAACACTGCAATACAATAGGATAGGTCAGTTACAATGTAAGCATTTTTTGTGCACTATCTTGCTCCTTCTCTCTGAATGCCTCTCTTCTCCCCTTTTCCTTCTCCCATCTGCAGTAAGCAAAGCACTGCCTGGGCAAAATGAGAATGGCTGAGGGAAAGTTTCTCTACACTAGTTCATAAACATGGATTTAGAAGCAGACATCTATTACAGCATCACAGAAAGAAAGACAAAAAGCAAGGAAAGGAACATCTACCTGAATAGCACATTGTACATTCCCCCCCCCCCCCCCCAATCACCCACTATACTTAGAGATAAAAGATGACAACCAGAACGCATGTGAGAATGATCAGGAAATGGAAAGGATGTGAGGAAACCCAGGGTCTCCAAACCACAGGAGGCAGTGGCCAACGGCAAGTAACTGACACGCAGTGCTGCCACAGAGCAACAGCAAGCACTGCTTGGCAAGCACAAGCAGGGCCTGACCCCCCTAAAGCAAACTTTATGGTAAGAGAAAAATTCCAAGCGCTTAAAGACTGAAAAAAAGAGAAAAATCCACAAAAGATGAAAAGAAGAATAAGAGATGCTATACAGATCTACTTGAAGTCAGAGATATTTTCAGGTACTCTAAAGAGCATCACCATGTTAAATAATGACATTAAAACTCCCAATTTTTCTGATTATTTTCCTCTGACTTCTTGAAGAATCAGCTGCATGACAGGACGGCTTCCAAATCATGCCTGAAACATTATTTCTAGACAGGACCGGAAAAATATCACATTCTATTACCCTGCCATAAATATGATACAATTTATATAGCTGGTATGACAATGGTAGATTTAAGGCAGTGTTCCTGTGCATTTTATATATTAATACATAGATATTTAATATGTCTAGTAAAACCATACATGTGTATATTGATTATTCAATGTCTCCATTAACATTGATATTAAGACCCAGTGGAAACAGTTACAGTTAATACAAACAAAAAAAAAAGAACAAATTAGAAAAACATTTTAAAATTTGGATGGGATTATTTGTGACTCTGAACGGGCCTGAGATAACTACAATTTTGACTAATTTGACAATTAATTCGTAAGAATAACAGTGAATGCATTAAGAACATTATTAGCAGAAGAGGATAGTTGTGTCCCCTTCGCAAGCCCCCTAAATACAGTCAAAATGATAGGAGAGATCATGTGCTGAAGAGATGCTCCCTTAGGGGTTGTGCTGCTCCAAGTGCAGCAGTGGCCCAAGACTTTCCAGACAAACACCAAATACACATATACATGTACACACATACTATTGCACACCGTGGAAATCAGAAACAAAGATCGCTCTTGCAGCAACACAACAGAAAAGGAGAGTTACTTTTCTGAATGTCAGCTGTGCAACTGGCAAATTTTAAACTAAGACAATACAACTCTATTTTGAGTAGTAACGTGAATGAAAGAAAACTGAGAAAAACACAGCATTAGTGTAAAATTAAACTGTGCAATAACCTAGTTCAAGTCAGACACTCACTGCAGCAAGCATGAATTTTGAGACAACCGTTTGCCCACTGACTGTGAACATTTAATCCATGCAAGTATCAGCGCTGTCAAGAAAAGGAAACACTCTTCACTCCTTAATGTCTTCTACTGTTATCTTTTATACAGGACTCCAGAAACAGGGAATTTAGTTCACCCAAATTTAATTAAGAGCTTAGTTAGAGAGAAAAAAAGCTTGCCAAGAGAGATAAAACTGAAATGCTCCCAAAAGTTATTGAGACTCCCACTGAACTTCTCCAGTAATTCATTCCCAAGTCCAGGGAGGTGCATGAAACATCACCACCTTCAGGCTTCTTCCAAGTTCAGCTCCAGGATTTATAACCCTGAAATGAAGATGGGTGGCCAAATATTGAGGAGCAATACATTTTTCAGCTGGGCTGTTGGCTAATTAATTAAGGGCTTTTAGACTCAGGATGACAATCCTGAAATTAATCCATATTCAAAGAAACTCAAACATATAGTTTGGATAAACAATAATTTCCTGACATTTCAGATTAGTTTCACAAGGAATTTGAAGAACTAATGTCTGTGATAGCATAGAACACCACGATTTGGATTATCTCTGGGAAGTCAAGTCTCTACCAGTCTCTAGAACAGGCAAACACATTCTTGAAGCCTTCTGAAATTATGCAAACATCCAAAAAAAGTTGTAATACTGTAGAAACTAATTATTTTCAGGGAGACATATATCAGTAAAGTAAGTCCTTCAGTCAGTTTGTGTTGGGAGTCACTACCCTTACCTTTCTGTAGTTAAGCACTATTGTCACGTTAGCACTTTAGCTAAGTGACTTTGCATTGAGAACACGTTACAGGTATGGGAGTGAAAAAGTACCAGAGCAAGGGTCAGATCTACCCATGGCACTTTGCACTGCTGGTCATATAATTTCTATCTTAGGTGGCGAGAATTATTTGGGTGTCATCTTTCCAAGTCTTGACTCCAAACAACAGCTACCAGGGAAACAGCTCTTTGAGCATAGTGTGCAAATGTAACAAAAAACTTCGGGGAGGGTGAAAAATAATAAGGGGCCCAAGGGGATCTAAATAACCTGAGATTCCCTTGGTTCCTACACGGATTGGAAGCATATGGAGAAATGGGTGAAGTTCAGATCACACTTCAGCAGAAATGAGATTTCTAGAAATGTTTCTGTAGTCTAACAAGCAGGACACATCTTACATGGGGAAAAATACAGCACAGGAACACAAAAAACAAGAGATAAGTGTAAACAAAGGTCTGACCAACTGCATACAGATGGCTGCAGAGTTTTTCCTGCTAGCTAAGGACAGGCTTTTGGAAAGTACTGGGGACTCCTATGAATTAAATCACATAGCCTAATTTCAGCCTGAGAGCCTATTCTCCCATACCTGTTTTACAGCCCATGGACAGAGCCATTGATTTAGGGCTGGGAATAACCTTTGCCTCTCCATTAACTATACTGAATAGTGGCAAGGGTAAAGTTAGCTTCTGGGAGTGCCTCTCCTACAATCCTAGCATTATCCCCCCTTCTTTGGCAGAAGATGCTGCAACTCATCTATTTCAATTGTTAATACTTGCTTCTTGTGAGAAAAAAATGGGTTTGTATGAAGCTAGTTCAGCTTCAACATTCAGGTTGATTTATTTATAAGGCTGAGAAATTCCTTACTTTGAGATGGCTTTTTAAAATACAAGTATTTGCAGATGATGATCAACTCATTGTGCAAAATTCTGTTCTGCAAATTTACACAACTGAACTCTTGAAGCCTCACAATATAAAGATTTCTTCCTTTTTTTCCCCTTCAGACCTTCAAAAATTCCACAGGACATATTTATACCTCTTTATTAAGTGGAAATAGTAATGCACTGGATACAATATTTTGGTACCACTATATTGTAGCATCACACTGACAGTCAAGCCGAAGAAGCTTCTTAAATTGTCCCTTGGCTTTCCTTCAAGTAACTAGGATGAACAGTTTTGCATTTGCAATCTATCTATGTCTTCCATGTAACCACATTACGAACATGTTTTGTTCTACCTTGAACATTTAACTAGGCAATTCACATATATTCAGGCTGTAATACTGATTTAACTTGATTACTAACTAATATCTCAACAATTTTAGACACCCAATATACTAGATAATACTAGAACTGCTGAGGATACTTACTAAGTGAAAATTTTATATCATCCAAATACTTAAAAAAACACAAAAAAGTTTTGAAACTTTAGAACTCTCAACACGCACATAGAGCTAAAACTCATCTCAATTATCAACTATAAGTGAAGATTTGAGAGACAGGGTATTTTAAAAGTACTGTATATAGTCTTTAAGGAACACAATGTAAATTTAACAAAGAAAAGTAGCAATTCAAATGTCTTAGAAAAATACAACATACCCACAGCTAGATTATGGAGGCCATAATACTTTCCAGAGAAGCAAGTCATAGGAAGATTCAGACCGACCACTCATGATATTCTGAGGCCTCATTTATGCTGACTTGCCTTTCCCTGCAGAACATCAGGATACTGTGGTATATACAAAGAAGGGAAACTGCATTTCCCCCACCTAGCTGCACACATTCAAAGATTAAGTTGCTGAAGTCTAAATGCTGTCTGTACTTAACAGAGAGACAGAGATGTACCTCTGCAAGGCAGAATTCATCTCTTCTACCTCAGGAGAGGGGAAATTGTCTTTTCTCCTTAACTGCAGCCCTTTACAGAGTCTTACAGATGCTTACCCTTTGAATTCTCACAGAGGTTAGATGAGAGGAACGCCACACCAAGAGTTTCTGCACTACAGTAATTGTGACTGAGGTACAATACACTGAAAAGAATTTTCTTCTATCAGCAGAGATAATTTGCTGGGGAAAGCTCAGAAGTGAGCGCAGAGTTGCCAAGCCTGATAAATATTTTCTGCCCTAAGCAGAGGACAGACAAGGGCCTCATCTCTCATTACTTGTTTTCTCCTAATTTGTTCATACAATCCCAAAGCTTTATGTATCATTATTTTAATTGGGAATGGCAAACTAATGGGCTGAACTTTCCTTGATGGTCAGAGTGCTGTATAAAGAGATGCATGGAGTGAAAGTAAATGATTCAAAGGAGTTTTATCTTCTAGTATCTAAGACAATGTGAAGAAACAGTAAGACATATAATAATGACATTCTTACAGCATTTTTCACTGCAATTTTGGATGATTCTATTTAGATATCAAATTTATTTGAAGTTGGGAACTGAAAACTTTCTATCTTATGATGTAACTCTAAATAATGGCACCACTAGATTGAAAATATCCTCCTGTCAAAACCTTTTAAGGAAGGTGTCTAGCAGCAGATTTCTGCTGCTAGTAGTCTGAAATTGTACCAAAATTGTCAATCTTGATTTGCTATTGTACATCAACCCCCACCATTAGCCAATGTGTGTGTGTGCATACATATCTGAGTGAAAGTATGTACAAAAATACACTGAAAAATAAATCCAAGTCTGCAGCGTAAGCTAAAATTTTTCAGCTTGCTTTCTGGAAACACATAAAGTAGGTCAGCACATATTCCAAAATAGCACATCAGCACTGAAAGAAGAAGTAGTATATCTGTACCTTTGGAATTTTCAGCTCATCTCTCTGTAGAGGGAAATGGAGGATGAATGCCTTTTTCTTATTCTACTATATGTACAAGAAAAAATTGCTTACACTTAAAAAAGCCCCCAAATAAGCCACCTACATGGGTAAAATGTTGTCTGTTTTAATCAAAGCAAAACAACACTGAGTGGAACTATTTAAGCTTTATCTAAATATAACCAAGGGAAAAGCCAGGATGTTTAAAATGTGTTTAAAATGTTGTACTGGATATGTATCACATCCTGTTCCTTGCACATCTTGTTCCTTGTATCAAAAACCTATTTGGTAAAATATTTACTTTGGAAATAACAGCATACTGTCTGTGATTCTGTTGTTCATCTTGTGGGGATTTTTTTGGGGTTTATTTTAAGTATTTGTTGTTGCAATAAGAATTGCTGCCTATTTTGTGATATCTTTCATGCTAGGCACACTCTTAAAGAAAAGAATTTTCTTTTATTTATTCCCCTCCCCACCCACCCCCATTTTTAAGAAGCCAAAAAGCCAAAGCAAAGACCAAATTACTTAAGCACTCACACATCTTATAGCTATAGAGAGAATTCTTCTGGAATTAATATTGACAAACTCCTTTCCTGAACTACTGCAGTTCCTTAACATGAAAGGAAAGCAAAAATCCACTCTTAGGCAATATTAAATAATGCTTATCATTATTTAATTATAAATATATAATGCTCTAAATATAGAAATAATAATATTTATAATATATAAATAAGGCTCTATAATATCACCTTATTCAAGTCAGTATCAATAATGCTAGCTTCAATGATGCATGATTCTGATCTGTTTCCCAGGACAGATTTCAAGCTAGAACACTGATATGTTTAATTAGGAAAATATTATATGGCTTCCCTCAAATTCCAAGTGTCAGTCTTTATTGGATCTCTGCACTAGATTAAAATGAATGCTTGAAAGCTACTGAGCATTGGTAGCATGACCTTTTAAGTTCAGTGATTTCTATGCAACCAGCAGGAATGCCTAAAAATAACAAAACAAGTCTATTTTTAGTTCTTCGTTTCTTGCTTTATTTTTTTAAACTACTGCTGTATTTGTGTTCCATCTGAATTCTTGGTCAGTGAGCTCTCATTTATTTTCCTGTATCAGCCCGAACTGTTTAAATATCTCATTCTCCAGTTCGTGAAGTATTATAATCCATGTACATGTACATCGTTTAGGGAGTCAGAGAATTGGATCTTCCACAGAGCCAGGCCTTCCAAGAAGGGAAATCAAAAGGAGAACAACTTCCTGAACCTACAGCTGCTGGGATCTGCACTTTTCTTTGACACTCAGCAAACCGATGCTTGCTATCAGAACTAAAGTAAAAATCAGGACCTTCCTAGGTAACACAGGCTTCACAATTAACTGAGTGAAGAAGTGATGGATTTTTTCAAACTCTGATAAATGAAGTCAAAGTAGTAAAAAAAAATAAAGTGATTGGACTTTTATGTCTTGTGAAGTCTCCACCTTGCAAAATTTTAAAACTCTAGCCTAGCAAACAAAGTGCATAATTAAACACGATTAATTGCATTCCTAGATTACTGCCAGATAGCTTGTCACATGCCTTGCTGGGTCTAAATACAGTTTTCATTTGTTACTTCTAAAAGCCAAAGGCACTGAACTAATTGACTTCAACCTACAGCTGGACAAATATACTATTAAAATATCATCAGATCAAATAAAACAAACAGCATAAATTTACAGTGAAGTGTTAAAATAAATAAGGGAAAATAGGACAGTTGTATTTATGAGTAGCAACAGATACAATCTCCTCTCCTGCTAGCACTCTCTTGTTGAGGCCAGCACTGTCATCCTCTAAAACCTGAGAGATCTATGGGAAGATAATAGGTCACACATTCATCCAACTTCAGTACTGCTAATTTTTCTGATATGCAACCAGTGTGATTAAAAAACTACACTCCTCTAGTTAAATGGAACTAAATCAGTCCCTCAGCTCCCTGTGAGTTTTTTTAAACTGCAGAAGAGATTTCACAATAGGATGTTATGCCATTTGGTCTCATCTCCCTTTAGAAAATAAAAGCACACAAATATGTTTGCATATTCACATAGTTCCACCTCTGAGTTCAAGGACACTTACAAGACACTTGCTAATATGCCAAATTTGTATTCATTGGAGGGAGAAGCCTGCTGCCATGAGAAACCATTTCCACTCAGAAGCCATTAGCTTAACTGCTGAGAGGTTGTATCTTCTCAAACTACTTCATGAAGGAGAAGCATTAGTATAACCAGTTCTTTGAAGGCACAGTAAAACAGGTAAATTAATCCTGATGTGGTCAGATTAAGTATTTCCTGAGCTTGCTTAAACCTAGAGGTCTTACAATTACAATTGCAAGGTAGTCTAGGAAACAGCTGCTGCATTTACCAGCTTACCAGCCTGTTATTCCAACAGTTGTACTTTTCCAGACCAGAGTCATCAGGCGCTCATTCCCTCCTGGCTCACGTGGTGCAATGATACGTGCTCAATCTCATGGCTGGAGCACGGGGGATCGTGCTCTGGACTCCTGGGGCTGCACTGCTCTACAAGAGTTAGACATCTCCCTTACACCCTTCAGTGACTGTCATGGGAATTTGTCCTTGCTCTAATGATGCACCACGTTGAAACTGGACATGCTGCTGTGAAGATGTGTCCTAGAGCCCCACATCAAGCCAAAGCAAACTTAAAGACTCGGCCAAATGCAGCTCTTTTCATGTCAACTGTACACACCTCTGATTTACAGAACAGCTTATCTCTAGGCAATGAAAATCACCATATTCACAGTGATCATAAAGGTTCAGAATACGTAACACACATTTACACACCTCTGTGTTCTACAGCATAGATGTACTTTTACTTGTTCTGATCTACACTGTCTTGGATAAAAACCACACTACATCAAAATAAAACAAGCACCAAATAATAAATGGCTTTATAATAATTGTCCCAATGTATGGAAAACCATTTAGGAAGAAATCTAAAAAAAATCCAGGAAAACTGAAACAGAAGTATCTGTATTTATGCAACCAACAAAAAAATAACATAACTATTCAATTGAAAAGGCTTTGATCCTGTCAAAAATCTATAGTACTGCTCTTCAGAAGCAAAAGAAAATATTTCACCCCTCATTGAAGTAAAATTAGAAGCACTATAGAAGCCCGCACTCCAGGAGAAATTCTGCTAACAATATAATCAAATGTGTCTTATAGCTGACTACACAGCAAAACTAATTGACAGAAGGACTAAATACAGCCTACCAGTAGTTTAAAACCAATACAACCTTCTTTCTAGCAGGAAAAGAAAGGCTATGTTTTGTTCAAGAGGACACTGATGGACTCTTGTTGCTGCCTATTTTTCCCCTGGCTCCTTGATATATGAATGCATGGCAGCAATTGCAGCTATTTTATATCCTTTAATTAGTACACATGCAAAATGCTTGTTCACCTGTTTTCCAGCAACATATCAGCATTTATAAAACCAAATATAGCCAACTCTTTGCTATAAGGAATTTCAGCCCCAGGAAGGCTTTAACTAAACACTTGCACTGTATCAGAATAGTTACAAGCCACAAGTTTCTTCAGCTCCTGGTAGTGGCCTGCCAGATTTCGTCAGCATTAAGACAAAGAATCCACAAATATCCATAGTAAAGTATGCACAGACTCATTTCACATGTGATGGTCTTTATATAGCTTTGCAATTCATATTTAAAGTCAGGCTGTAAGAACTCAAAACTTGTCATTGCCAAATATTTAAATTTATGCTCACAATCTTTTTTGGTAAGAACCGCATATACACGAGTTTCTAAATACCAATCTGCATGTTTTATATTCTTCACACCTATGCAAAAGACTTTTAACTATTTACTAAAAATTTCAGAATAGTCGTCAAATCTTTTCAATAAAGAAATGCATTAATACCTAGAATTTATTATCAGTCTGACCAGAAAAATCTCATATAAATCCAAAATAACTGGATAATTAATGCAAAGTCTTACCTTCCCCTGAAGCAACAGTTTCCACCAGTGATCTTTCTGAATGCTTTAATTCTGCAATGTACTTTTCATAAAAAGTTTTCTAGTTCAGGCAGAGATGGATTAACTGCAAGCAGTCTGGATGCTATCTTGCTTGCTTCCTGGAGATCACTGTTTTGCTCTGTGAGCCATCACAACTACCTAGGAAAAATAACAGCCAACCTTCAGTCACCTGGACAATGTGATACATTATTGCTCCCAGATTAAACAAAAAGTTAAAAAAAAAAAAAATCCATGTCTTAAAACATAATGTTAAAATTTGTATTTATCTACCAAACATTTCATAACAGATGCCATTAAAAGAATTATTACATACTTTCTTACCAGGAGTTCATGTTCTTGGATAGAGACATAAAACTAGCGGGAATAATTAATATACAAATGTCTTAAATTTTTTAAATTACAACTTGTCGTTACACTGACAATATGAACTATAAACTAGATTTTAAACTAGACCTTTTTTTTGCAGATTTTTGGTCAGAAACTATAAACAACAGTAAAAGCTGAGTTATGCTGTAATTCCTTACGCAGCAGTAAACAGAACGGTGCCTACGGGATAAAAAAAAGTGCTGAAAGTAGGAATGAGCTTGGCTATCTATTTGGGTATATGCAAGGTCCCTGTTAGAACAAGAAGCATTATTTTCCTGTTTGGTGCAAATCTGGCTGCCAAAAGGCTCTGAAGCTGAGACCACCACCTGCAAACCCACTGGCAGCAGATGCAGATACCACACTTCAGAGGGAGAACACATCCCATGATGGGTATGCCCAGAGATCCATAATGTTGAATTACCAAATCCAAGTTGAATCTTGTTACTGTGAAGGCAGTTTGAATACTCTCTGTGAGCTCAAGGAGCAATGACGCTATGTAGGACTGTGACATGAGTAAGACAACTTGTTTGCTAACTTGAACATGAAGTGCAGGTATGCAGGGCCTTGTCCAACCAAAGCATTGAATACCTCCAAGGACAGAGACACACTTCTCTGGACAGCCACAGGGCTGTCAGAGCAGCCTCTTGAACAGTGTATCTCCACCTGAATACTTCAGATGCATGGCAGCAAATAGGACAGTCCACCTCCCCCTCAACTTGTTCAGCTCCATGAAAAGTTTGACAGAGCATGTAATTAAAAGATCTACTGAGCTGATATTAACAAATGATACTGACTAGTCGCCTGTCTCATAAGGGGATGTTTTACAACCTGTATCGTCTCCCCGCCCTTCCCCTGACAACAGGAACCACCCCTGCCACTTCAGCATGCATTATTAAATATATACATCTTGATTTCTCTTTTCAGTGCCTTTATCCTTCTGGATAGCCCTTTGCAGCTGTTGTCTATAAAAACACAATAGTACCTCTGTCTACACTTAAAGTAGCCCTACTCTAAGTCTGAATAATTCTCTTCTATCATGTTTATCAGGTTTCCTGAACGTTAAGAGTATCAAACTGTGGCATCTGAGTAAAGTCACTCAGAGAGACAGGGCAGTCACAGCTCAGATCTGCTCCTTCAAAATTTCTGCAGATTTGGGGGTTTTTTTCTATGTTATACTCCAGATGCATTTTAAAGATAAGGCTCCATTGCTTAGATGCTTTTTTGGTTTTGTAATATAAGAAATGAGACAGTAGCTCTGACAGGTTACTGAAACCACCCTATTTTCATCTCCCTGCTGAGAAGTCTGCTAATGTCTGTGGGATGCTGTCAGAGACATACAAGATTTTTGGACAAAAATGGGTTATCAAGTTTTAAAATCATAAAAGGAAATCCCAATTACATGGGAATGTAATTGGTTATCACCAGGTTATCTTCAGGTTATCACCATCAGCACAAGAGAGCAGATTTAGGCATCATACATCACATCGCTGCAGTATGGAGAGACTGCATACCAGTAAGTAGTCACCTACTTTGGCAAATCCCTGTGACAAATTGCACTTTTCAGTCTCTGGTAACCTGAAGCCATTATCCTGTGCTCTGGGGGAGGAGGATGGTCAGGAGGAGAGGGAGGAAGAGCTTTCCATACCAGACTCTGCGTAATACAGTGTAATTACTGACTTTCATGGACATTACTTCAAAGAACAGGGACAACCTGAAACAAGCAGTATCAAGCCAAACATTACAGCCCTTTGAAGACACACCACCTTTACAGTCCAGTATAGAAAGGTCACAATCTCCTCTACAAATTGAGGAAACCCAGACCCTGAACAAAGATAAAAATGAGGAACCTGAAATAAAATACAGTATGGAAATATTTTGCTTAACTGATGCCTTAAGTTTTTAAACCTTAAGTAGGTATACATTGTTATTGTAAATATTATTGCTAAACATGCATTCCTGAAATAATCTTCATCATCTATAACAATCTTTAGAAGTATCAAAACTATGATATTAAATGTACAAAAAATGCAGTAACTTCATAGCTGTACAATAAGACATCCCAATTAAGAGGTTTGTCAAAATGCACCTTGTTCTCCAGAACCAACAAAAATGAGTGAAGGTAAGAGCTGCATCACTCCAGCACCCTCTGTTGGCCTTCAGGCAGAATGGTATTTTGTGCACTCTTAATGAAAAGTCAGTTGTTGGATCCTGAAGCTATGACAAAGATTCCTTTACAGAAAAAAATACATGAAAAGCAAACAGAAACCTACTGCACAACCCAGTCCTATGCATAAAATCATCTGCTATATACCACAACACAGTCAGATTACTCAGTATTGCTGGATTTGTTGTGCATTAGTCCATCTTTGCAGATATTTATAATTGATCTAATTTCAAGGGCAAAATGTTCTTTACAAGCCCTGTCTGTGTCTGATATTTCAGACAAACACCAGTAATAAATGGCACCTTACACACTGCTGTCACCAATAGAAACAACAGCTCTACAGGAAGCTCTACTCTTTTCACATTATTCACCGTGGCTACTGAGAACTAACTATGCATACATTATACAGAATATCATCCACAAAAGAAAGTGCTCCAGCCAGGTCTCAACGAGCACACAGAATAAAGTCCAGATGCCAGATACAAGGTGATCTAAATATAAACTCCATACACTGCAGAGCCAGATGGTGCAATTTCTAGAAGCAAAGGCCCTTAGCCCAGCGAGCCTGGCAGCTGCTTCACAAAGCCGGCTCAGAGCTTTGCAAAGGCAGATGTGAAGTTGCAGTGGGGTGCAGACAGAAAGAGGAAGGAGGAAGCAGGAGGGCTGAGATGGAGAAGTGGCTGTGCTCCCATGATGCTGGGGGAGGTACAGGGTGTTATGAGCTGCTTCTGAGAAAAACCACCCAGGGTGGTGACTGGTCCTGGGTGGTTTCTGGCCTTTCAGTGTGTGAGAACTGGGAAAGCAGCCTATGCCTGGCTGTGCAGCAAGAGGCAAAGACCTGCTGCCTGGCCATCTCACAGTCCTTGAACCACCACTCAAGAAGAGCCACAAGCAAAAGGGAGGCAGGACACAAGTAGATCTTATGGAGCTGTCTGTCTGCTTCCACCAGCCAAGAGGTTGAGTAACTGCCTATTTTATCTCCCTTCACTAAGCCAACACTGGCCAGAGCCCAAAAAAACAAGAAAAGAGCTTTTCTTCACTGATCTTAACGACAGGGAAAAATTTATTCTCAAAAATGTCATCAGCTATTGCAAACCTGCTCCTTTCACTGCCTCTTAACTTCGCACCTTTAACTTTTCTACAGTTTTGTATCTCCTTAGTTTTGTTTTCACAGCATCCTGTCTGCTCACTTGAAATTCATACCCACTGTCTCACCACCCTTCTAGACTCTGCTCTCTGCTTCTCTTCTTTCCCACATGCAGCTTCACATGATTATCTCCTAATATTTCAATGTTTATCAACTTTAAGACGGTGCTAATAAACAACGATCTATTTGATAACAATCTCCAGAACATGCAGAAATGCATATAAACTTTTTACCAAACAAATCTGTAATACTATTTGTCAGAAAGCATTACTACCCTATTTCAAATATTTACACACATGCTTCTACTTTGGGTAATTTATATTATACCACTTAATTGGGATGGAGAAATCAGTTTGATTTGGAATGTCAAGATCTGAATTATTAGAGTTAAATATTTATTGCACAGAACAAACTAGAAACTACCTCACAAAATCTATGCAGTTCATTTGAGGTCACTGACTAGCCAGCCCAAGAAGCCAGAGGTGGACCCAAACTGAATCAACATCCCCAAACTTCAAAACTGAAAAAAACATCAATAGCACTTGCATTTTCCATTTTCAGGAGTTCCTATTCTGACGGTTATTTTCAGGCATTTATATTCTTGCTTTATAGTTTCTGCTGGTAGATTTTTTATCTGCTTTGTTATTTTAAAACAAATTCAGTGCTTCATTTTTTCCATGTTTAAAATGTCTGGATCCAAACAGTAAATGGTAGGAGTTATTTCCTTTAGGACTTGGCTGTCATTAGGTGCCTGATTAGGGCTGCAGTAGCCTGTTCAGTAACAGGTTACTTATGCAACCACGATCCTCTGCTTAGCAACCCCAAGGGTGGGGTCCAAAACAGCAACTGCACCAGTCACATTTTGTAACTAAACGTGGAGGAGAAAAAAGAAAAAGAGAGAGGCAGGAATGGGAAGTGCAAGGAGAAATACCACTTTTCTTCATGAGAAATGTAACTTTCTAAGAAAAGAAAGAAACAAACAACAGAGAAGAATGAATCAAAAGCAGCCAAACTATTTCTCACTCAGAGTGGTAATTAGTTCTGAGATCATAATATGATAATGATTCTTAAGAGAAATAATTCATGCAGAGAACATGTTAATCCCTGCAAAAGATCATGTAAATACTTTGCTATTCTTTCACTAATCATCCCTTTCCACCAAATGCTAAAAAAAAAAGTTTATTTACAATAAAATCCTGTTAAAAATGTTCCTGGTTAAATAGCTGAATATGTTGAATACTTACACACAAAGGCTCAGTACTAGTATCTTTGTGTCAAGATGTTAACTTTTTTTAAAAAATGAAGGCAAATATTAAACATATTTTTGACAATTTTAGGAATAAAATTAACTATTAATTTAATTTACTGAGTTTGTGCTGGTTAGCAATAGGCATGATTACAGGATAAAATACATTATATTGAAGATTTATAAATAAACATTCTGTGAAAAAATCAGTGAAACCAGTACTTCAAACAGTAGTGTATGAAAAAAACCAACAAATTAAAAATCCCACAAAACTACCCAAAACTATTTGGGTATACAAAATAGCATCATTTTTTTGTGTTCATAGAAAATTGTTCCAGTTAATGATTTTCCCACCCTCCACAAATTCAAAGTCTTTCTCTATTTGGCCAGGAACTGATTATGTACCACAGAGACAATAAGCTTAGCTGGGGATGTTGACCACTTGTATCATATAGAAGTTATTTTTCGTTTTTTGAAGTATTTAATGCAGATGGAGAAGCACACCTTCTGAGCAGCAGGGATGCACTCAGCCAGCCCATAGAGTGCAGTGCCACCCCAGGAACATCTGTGCTTGCTTCAGAGCAGCTACACAATGTAAATCCTTCGGTCTGGGGGCTGGAAGGAGCAGAGCTCTATCAGTTGCCCACATTCACACAAATAACTGTTCTTCTGAGTGTTTGGTTTGGCTTGGCCTGGCCTGGGCAGCCTGCAGCTCTGAATTGGTGCAAAAAGCTCAGAGAGGCAGCATGAGCATTTCTGCTGGTCCAGCTCACACTGTGCATGCAGCTCCAGTGCTCGTTCTTTCCCCTCATGCTCTCACAGACACCTGGCACTGCTCTTCATTTAGACTTCAACTCTCATCCCAACACCCCATCTCTTACACAGGAGCCTTCTCAGGTAACTATGTTGCTTCACACAGTAAGTAAATGCTTATTTAGTATGAACTACTCATTTAGTAAATACACTAAATGAAGACTTGAGATGCATCATTCATGCTGTGAAACAGATTGATAAACATACCAGCAGGAAGGCACTACTCTGGTGTGTTATTGCACAGCCTCTAGAGCTCAGCTTGGCAGACTCTTTCTTACCAATCAAATATAAGATAATGGGCTTCTTCAACATTTACCTAATGAGTGACAAAACGCTCACCTTACTGAGAGACTGTGTACCTGTATGACCCGATTACTGTTAGCAAAGGCAGTTTGCTATAAAGCATTCCATGGTCCTAAAGACATTTAGGATAGAAAAGAAGATAGAGTGATAAAAACTAAACACTTCAACTATGAAAAATTGCTAAGTGAAGGCTAGGATCAACCTTGATTGCCAGCAGGGTGGCAGTACTTGGATTATTGTCCCCACTGTGGTCACTGATGGCTGCAAGTCAGCTCTCTGGAGAGATCCACATTGATAAATACTTTGAGAGTTAGCATCAATAAATGCCATCCCATTATATTTTTTAACTCTCATGACTATTTCATAAGAGAATGTTTTAAAATCCAAAGTTCTAGACACATTTCACCTCAAAACTGCCTGCCAGTCTTGAATAACTTGCATTTGTCAAGGAGTTCAGAAGTGAAAAGGACCGAATCAGACAGTATTCTAAAAGGGTCCTAGTGTCTATGGGAGAGGATTAAACAAACCATAAAAAATAACCCAAAAAACAACCCAACCCTCCTTCTATTTCATATTAACTTTCATTAGGACAACTTGAGCACAGCCAACACAAGAGAGATAGTGGGAAAGAGGAGAATTCAGGAAGACAGAATTCCACCATCAGGCCTGATTTGAAAGTGATCATATAACCCATGGCCTCATTGGGACTCAAAGCAATAAAAAGAAAGCACTTAATTTCTCAAAAGGTAAGGCATTTTCTAATGTGACTCAAAGGCTTCCTACTGCAAGCATCTCTAATAGTCCATTGGGTGTTGGTTTGGTGACTACAGCTAGAGTGAAGGTGCATTTGAATAAAAATATGAAAAACAATCCCCTTATTAAAAACCTCAGATTTTTAATTGGAGACGAAAATCTGATCTTTAGTTTACTAGTCTTCTTTGATGTGGCTGGCAGCAATAGTACTCTCAGATAGGAACTACTACTTTTGTTTTAATTAAATTCAATCTCTAAAATGGCATTTCACTAAATAACTTTCCTTTTTCTGAACTTCCTCCCCACTCTGTTTTTGTTAATTAGATATGGAAGCAACTTCAGTGATCCAGACAATCATGCAGCTTTCAGTAAATAAACTCTGGATGAAACTTTTACACAGTCTGTACAATATCCTGAACAAGATTAAGACCTGAACTTTTCCAGCTCTACTTGGAGGCACAAGCATGAAGAACAACTTGAAAGAGGGGTACCAAAAAGTGTAGATGTGTACCAAAAATAGAAACCTCTTTTACAGAGACCCTTTCATGATCTGCAAATATTTTGTCAGCAGCTAAGTAGTTTAAGGAACAAAATGAGACACCCACTTCAGCCAGTACTTTCCCTTCATGTCATAAAATTAGCCTTCTCTTTAGTTTGAATTTCCTTTTGTCTAACTAATAGGCAAATTCTTTAGTACAGCATTACTTTTTTTTCTTTTTCCATCTCAAGTAACTCTTTAGAATTTTAGATATAGAAGAGCAGAAATTGAATGATAAGTACAAATAACAACCAAACAAGGCCTCCCCTTGACTTACAATTGACTTATCCATCTGTTATGTTTTTACAAAGTACACCCCTTCAGCATGAATAATTAAGAAGAAAGACTAACAAAAATAGCATGTAAGTCACTTTTAGTTGCAATACCATTCAGTTTACAGCCCACTTACTTATTAAAAAAGACAAAAAAAGAAATATAAAACCAAACTTCAGGTGCCTAGACTTGATAATACGAGTGCTCCAAATAATTTAGTGAGTGGACTTTCTAGACGTCATGCAGATGGCAATCTCAAAAATGAAATCAAGAATCAGAACCATAAAGACTTCCAAAACAATAGATAGATTAAAAAGAGATATTTAGTTGTAAAATCCTTTTAAAAATTACTTCATTTAGGAAAATTAAACAATTCAGAAAGTATCTGTTAGAATGCCTTTATATTTGCAGTCAGGATTGCTTTTTTGGTTGTACAATAAACCACTATTAATCATGTGCCAGCAAACCACTTCAGAACAAAGCAGATGTTACCTTATTCGAAATTTAACCAACAAAATGAGATGAACATGTATCTTGACTAAATAACCCTTCTGCAAAAGTATTAATAGTGAGTCCTTAATGTGTTGGTCTCTCCACATGCCCAGAAGATCCAGACCTGTTCGCCTCTGACAGTGAAGCCTCTGATAAATGTCTACCACTCCAACATTAAAAAGGTGGGACAACTACATGATACAGTTCCAAGTTTTGAGAGAGAAACTTTAAAATATCTGTGATTTGCAATACTCTGTACTATCTGCTTTTCTGAAAAATAACCCAACCCAAACCAACCCAACCCACCACTTATAAAGAAATAATGGAAACAAATATTAACAAATGCATGCAACTTCTGTGATAATGCTCCCCTGTACGCAAATCACAGACAGTAACATATACAGAATTCATTTACTGATGCTTAGCAACCTATATGGGAAATAAGGCATAGGAAAAAGAATCTAAATTCTGTGGAAATATCTAATAGGTAGCAATAGGTAATTCTGCTACCAGGTAGCAGAAATACAGGCCTAACCCTTCACTCATCTATTAAAGAGAAAATAGCCGCTTAACCTTATTGGAGGTGTGCACACAAAACCAGACTGACTCCAATGATGCCACTTTTTTCCAGATGTTACTTGGAAACTTCTGAAGAGCTGATTAAGGAAAATACTGGTGTCTATAATGTTTATGGAATTACACAGCTTTCTTTCATTGTGTGTAATTTTGAAATGTAATTTTAACTGAGCAGTAGACCTCAAAACCAGCTCACATCAGCTCCATTCAGCAGTGCCTCACAGGTCAGTGTGGGACTGGTCACACAAAGTGCACCTCTGCTGCCAACACCGGTTCTGTGCAGCACGAGGAACTGCCGACTGCAGCATCCAGAGGGGAACATTTGCAGCCCTCAGACTCTCATTTCAAAGGGATGAACAGAAGGGCAAGGACCAGACAACAGCTGAAGAGTCTACCATTATCGATGGGGCCATGCTAAAAGATAAGTGCTTTTTAATTTCGAGGATAATTACAGTTATTAGCTTTTGATCCGTATAATTTTCATTTCTATTTCAGTTGCCGAGCTAGAACTCCCTTCTCGCAAAAAACAACCTTCACCAGTCTGTTCTCAAAGGTATATTTATCAAGTTCACACTCCCCAATGACATATTTATCCAAGACCTTCAAGGTACTGGAAAATTATGCCCCTTTTTTGTAATTATTATTACATTTACATGCAATGTTGCTTCAGACACAAAGCCTCTTTCCTTTTTCATATAAATCCATTTTTAAAGCATCGTGCAGGTAAGTATGCACACAAGTATGAAAAGCACACAAGTCTGGAATAGTTTCTTCTACACAGACCATGGCTGGTCTGTGTAAAACATTCAACATATAAAACACCAATGTACTTGATTCAGTTCTGGGACAGGCAACAAAAATCTAGTCCAAAACCCCAATCTTTAAATACATTGTTCTGTGGAAAATAAGAATATTTAGGCATGCTACAAACCAGCTGACAAAAAAAAAAAAAATGCTGATCACTTTTATATGTATCAATGCCTCAATGGTTTCTCTTCTTTTCAGCTCTTATGTCTTGATTACATTGTAATCATTAGTGCCAGTTTGTCTATTTTTCAACAGAAAAAAGTACAGGAAGCCTGTGCAGCCTTTTAAGTTAATGAAAGAAATCAAGTGCCTCATAATGTAATACAAATACAAACTTTTTGTTACATGCTGTATGCTACTCCTTACTTAGTCTAGGCAGTATATGAACTAAAATTGAACCTGATACTGATGTTTGCCATCATTCTTTAAAGTATCTCTCAATTCTATCCTTTGACAATTGCCATCACTATTTCACAGTAACTACTGAACTAGTTTTGATATATGGTCACAACCTGCTTATAACTTAACCAGAGACTAACCTAACTTATAACTTACACTAGCAAACATGCAGATTTTTCCTTTAATGATTACTATAAAATGCCCTCCAAACTTGAGGTATCAAAAAAGTGGAAAAAAAATAAAATTAATCATGCAGGGTGTATATATATAGAGATTAATCCATACTGGTCATTTTTTCCCCCTCAAGTAATTTCATTCAGTTTGCAAGCAGAAAAAACAACACCCTCAGCCTCAGGACTGTTCTACACAAGCCAACCTCATGCATTTTATTTATTTTAAGGGGCCAATTAATAATGAAAAATAGCTCTTGCTACTGAGATTTCTAAGAAATTTACGGGAAGTAAAGTTTGTTACAGGGCAAATAGACTGTATTTAGAACTATTGTGTATGTTCACTGATTTCCATCATACATTTATAAAACTAAATCACACATTCATTAAGCAAAACTGTTTTTAAAGGCATGATGCCTGCAGTTCTTTACTTTAGCAGATCTACAGGTTTATCACAGAAAAATGTTTCCACTACTTTACTCAGATACCTTTGCAACAGCTGTCAAATTTTTATCTCTTTTGAAAAGGAATGTTTTTAAGTTTTATCAGGACTTGTAACTACTGTTCCTTAATTCAAGATGGCCTCGGATATCTTACTAAATTAATTCTAAACTAAAGATTTAAAAATTATATGACTAAACCCAGAAGGACATAAGGACACAGGCACAAAGTTACAACTTATCTTACTGAATTAATTTTATGATAAACATTCTTATTTATTTGTGTTCTGTGTTGAAATAGAGCAATACATGAAGACTGGCCCAATATATCCCATGCTAACAGCTTTCCATTTTGGAACATTTTGGCTTGTGCCCGAATTTTCAATCTTAGCACTGCAGTCACTTCATATTTGTATGTTCTTCCACACATAAGCCATTGGTACTATATTTAAAAGTTCATGCAAAAATCTGTCACAGGTTGTGCTAATGTGTTTCTCTGAGTTTTTTTTTAAGTAAAAAGCATGCATGAACATCAAAGCACACACTGCAAATGATTGTTTCTAATCTTAGACATGTATCAATTATTCACTAGCTTTTTCTTCTTGCGCTTTATCATATAGACTTCACCATGGCAACACTATTCTTCCCTTCCTAGTCTCAATCAGTGAATCTGTAAACCAGTATTAGACCTAGCTGCAGATTACTTAATATTCTACTTAATACATTATGAGCATAGACATGTCTCTCTTATTACATCATGAACCCTACACAGCTTCCAAGATATCAAAAAAATTTCATTTGCTTAGCAATACTGAGATGGCAACTGTCTAAGAACCAGCCAGTTCCTCTCTTATTGCTAAATATAAATATGTAGCTTTGAATTACCACTAGCAAAATTCAGAATGCATTTTAATGTCTGGATGCAATACCTCTTCTACAGCCTTTTCACAAACTGGAAAATGGCTGACCTTCCAAAACCCATAAATTTTAAAGTCACTCTTCAATTTTAGAACTATTTCACTTGTTTTCAGCAAGTACCTTAATTTAAATATGTCATATCTAACAGTCTTCTCGGTATGATACAATTTCAATCTTTTTTTACATTTCTTTATGTTTTCCAGCATTATTAAACATATATACACATATAAATACATCTTTTTCTAGCTTGATTAGGCCCTCCTGTTTTGTCCCTTTCAGTGATTTTTTTCCTTTCTAATTTCTCTCTTTTTTGTCTACTTAGCTTTTTCTTCACCCATTTCCCCTATGTTTCTCCAACACTCGTGATCCTGTTAATTCTCACCTGCTTTTAGCTGTTCCTTTCTCCTCCAGATTGTGAAAATTGTTTATGTAGCTCATTAATCCAGAAGAGACATCTTTTTTGCTTTAGTGCTGTGAGGTTTCTCCCCTCACCCTGTAAAGTTGTTTCCCAACTCTTGTTTTTTCATAAAGGTGTTCAACATCTGATACCTCTGCTGGGGTCTCTAGGGAGCACTGATTAAAGTTATTGCTTTTGAGCATCTCATTATCATCCTGGCAGCATTTTCTAAGGTTTTTATAATAAATAAAAATCTTAATGGGTCTTTAATATGTAAAAATGTAACTACAGTATTAACAGCACAGAAACTGTGATATACACAGAGTTCATGTCCCATCCCAATAAGTTCTTAAGAGTGTTCCCATATTGCTCTTGGTTAAAATTATGAACTGTGTGATATTTCCCTTAAATATTCCTTATCTTCACCACAGCCAAAAGGAAGTTGCTTCATGACCACAGGACTGTCTGGCAAAGGGGGCTGTTCATCGGCTGACTATCAAGACTGCTCCACTCCTCTTGTTTGGGAAGTGTGGGACAATGCTCTGTGTCACCTTTGAGTGTCAGCAGCCTCACTTTGGTTTCAGCTGAGATGGAGTTAATTATCTTCTTATTGGCTGGTACAGTGTTGTGTTTTGGATTCAGTATGAGAATAACGTTGATAATGCTGTGATGTTTTGGTTGTTGCTAAGTAGTGCTCACTTTAAGTCAAGGACTTTTCCGTTTCCCATACTTTGCCAGTGAGCAGGTGCACAAAAAGCTGGGGCAGAGAATGACTGGGACAGCTGACTCAAACTGGCTGAAGAGATACTCCATACCACAGAACATCATGACCAGTATATAAATTTGGGGAGCTGGCTGTGAAGGAAGACTCAAAAGACCACTGAAAAATGCACGTAGTCAGGATTTTTAAAATACAATTTCCTATGCATCAGTGACAAGGTCACCACACCTCTGTATTTTGACCCAGCGAGTGATGCACACATTCCCAATGCAGTTAACCATAATGCTCCATATGTAAATATAAACCACTACAATGCACTTCTTTCAGAGAGCAGAAGCTGCTCCACTAGCAACAGAGAGCCTTAGGATTACACTTACCGTTCAGCTCAGCTTATACACACTGTAAACTTCGCCTGCTCCAGCTTCCTTACTCCTGCACAAACACTTAAGTCCTTAATTTCCAGGTATCTCCTCAGAGCTTGCTGAGGAATTGTACAATCCTGACCACACACAAGGCAAAACCTGGGCTCTTGAATCTCCTCATTTGTACACTGGACAGCACGTGCACCAAACGACATTAGGAGCCATTTCTTACCATTCAATTTACACTATTTACAACCATGGATTATAACCCCAGTAATGAAGCACAGTACTCGGATCACAACACAATTTGACTACAAGACTTTGAAGAGATGGTCTCACAGGCAGTCAAGCTCACTTGGCCAACAGATCACACACACCTAAGACAATAAGGTTTCAGAACTTAAACTTGGAATTGTTTAGACTCTTGTTCTAACTTTGACCCAAAAGGAGAAATGTACAAGCCTACCTACACAAATAATACTTCCTTATTAATTATAATGGTGAAGTAACTATTCATGCAAATAAGCAGGATTTTTTTAATAAAAGCCTAACCACAGGAACTGAAGAATTTCTACTAGAAGTACTAAAAGCTATCAGCATCCTCAAAGGAGACCTTATTGTTAAGCTTAGCATGAAACTTAAGAGTTTATTAAAAATATGGAAAAAAATAGGGAAGAAAATGTTTGTTTCATGAAACAGCAAATAACTAAACTGAACTGCTATTTGAAAATCTTGCCTTGAACAAACTTTGCTATTTTAACATTGCTATGTAAAAAAATGCTATGTTTGTTATCTTTCACTCTGGCCAATAACTAAGTCTTAATAATCTCTTCATTTAAGTAGCAAAACTTCTATGATGAATACTAAACAAGACTATGGTGGAAAGTGTTATTTTCGTATTCAACATTGTTTTCCATCTGTCCATCAGTGAAATCCACAGGGCTTTCTGAATCATGTGTAGCCCGATGATGGAGACTTAGTATGGGGATTTTTTAAATTTCAATTGTAGAGCAATATTCCACAGCTGATGTTCAGAAGTGTGAAGTTATATAAGGCAAGCTAGAGCGGATTTATTTTCAATCTTTAAAAAAAACAACAAAAAAAAAACAAAAAAAAAAAAACAAAAAAAAAAATTAACCACACACCCACCACAATCTGCACTGTACAGCCTAATTAAAACTTAATTGAGTTTTCAGATCTTTTAGAAAAGAAATGGCCAGACAGTTACTGGATGCAGTACATTCTGGTTATGACTGATAGGTTTAAGTGGTAATTAAATAAAAATAAAAGAGTTCCAATTTAATTAAAAATAGCAACACTATCTATTCAAAGATAGATATAACTACACTCCAAATTTTAAGATGATTTTGATCTGAAAGATTACTTGTCATAATAACTGGAACCAGTCCAAATTGCTATTAAAGCCTAATGCACTCAGTGATGTTGAGTAGGACTGATCCTCCCAGCAGCAGTGAGGATACAGACAAATTTTAAAGAGTTACAGTACAGCAGACTACATCTTAGAAGTTCATTAAATGATGCTCCTTGCTTCCTTAAGAGCATCAAATGCCATAAAATTTCTGACCTTAGCGTTTTTCTTCAAGACAGAGGACACATGTCAGCAATTATTAGGATATTGTAGCTCTGGGACACCATAACAGCTTTATGTGTCTTACATAGCATTAGGGTCTTGATTTAGTTTCACATACGCACAGGCATCCAGTGATGCTTGAGATGCTGCAGGTGTCAGCTGGGGAGGATACAGATCTCACATGGGTGAAATTAGTTACCTTTTCATGGCCTTGCTTCAGACAAACAAAACTAAGAGACAGACCCTGAAATCTGTTCCCCACCTCCCAAATACTGAGGAAATTTGAATATACTTCAGGAAACAACAAGGATGGTTTTAAAGCATTCAAGCTGTAAATAAACAGGCAGAGAGAGAAAAAAAGAAAAGGAATTCTAACAGATCAGTCTTAGCTCATTTAGCTATATCTTGTGTAAAAATTAAACAGACTAGCTACAGAATTGCATTGCACAATAGCATGCCCTAGCTGATCACCAGAAAGCCTATGATTACCAACTTTAGCTTCTGAGTTTAATTGACATCCCTGCACATAAAAGAATAAAAATACCTATTTACACAGAGATGTCAGAGCCTTTTTGGGTATGAAATGGAGATTACAACCCAATAACATTAACGACAAAAAGTCCCCAAATCTACTTTTAACTTCTATGGATTTATGCACAGCTGGGGGAGATGAGAAATGACAAATGAACTGCAATGACTCTTGCCCTCTTCGACAGTTACGTAAACTAAGCTGGTCTATTTATTGGAAGTAGGCACATTGAAAGCATGAAGTCACTCAAGTTATGCTAGGACAGAAAGCATGGATTGAAATAGGTTGATCTATCAGTCATACCCACAGCATGTTGTTTAGTTTGTGCACTATCTATGCACAACTTACTGTATTAAGAGAGTTCGTTAAATACAGCAAAGATAACGGGCTGTATATCAGATTAGGCAAAAAAATCAATTAGTTCCAATGATTTGTTATTAACACAACACAAGCAGGCACAATGCACAGACTGTTCCAATATGACCATAATGGTTTTTCACTTTGTGGATCTTCTTGCAGTGGCATCATTAAGTCACAGCTGATTTACCAAAAAATTTAAGCCGTCAGAATGTCAGCTAGCAAAGAAGCACCTGGGCACGCTCACTCTTCAACAGTTTATAAAAAGCAACAATTAAAACAAAAGAAAAAAAATTGCATTGTTGATCTACATTCAAAATGCCAGTAATGATGAACCAAATATTGTTGTATAGAGAGCAAATGTAGAATGGCAAAAGCTTCCAGCAAGAACTCTTGAAAGGCCAACACTGATTCAGTCCAGCTGCCTGTAAAATGTGTTTAGCAGGCAAAAAGGATGTTCTTCCTGCAACTACCACACTGTAGGAAGAACATCCATTGGTTCACTGCTCCTTTGTCCTTAGAGCAGCGTGTTCGGAGATATCCTCCTGCTTTGATCATGAGCAGGTCTGGAGACTGGAAACCCACCAGCAGTTTTGATGGTAATGCCAGTCACTTCCACCTACTTTTGTTGGTACTGGATCTTCGATGTTTACCAGCAGCTCCCACGTCAACAATCATGGCAGGAATCACTGAAAGGCATCATTAACCCTTTTTTAATCCTGACAAATGCAAGAATGACCGACTTAAAGTAAAAATGGATCCCTCACAAATATATCTACGAAGCGTATCTAAGAATACTTCAAAAGGGCATATGCTGGAATTAATTAAATAAATTAATACTTTCTCTGCTAGTCTGTATTGAGAGAGCTTCAAATACAAGAGCTGTGCCTGCTACTGTAAAAAAATACTTGTGCTGGGAGGAATATGTTAAAAAGTCAAAGACTGGTGAGGAAGACTGTAAATTGCTCAAATGACCTTGCAGCTGGAATTGGCCTGTGTGAACTGCAGGACAGTGACTCCGCCTGGGTATTGCTGGGGAATACCCCAGTTACTGAGGTAAAATATATTAACTTATTCTTTGTGTTCTAGCTGCAAATTTGTGGTGTTGCACTGCCTTGCCAGTGTCAGCTCACGCTGGGTGGTATCTTGCCCAGAGACACAGCAAGAAGAAACTCTAAGAGGTCATGGTGGTAATTCTTCAGAGACAGAGGTCTGAAATGAAGCTGGTATTTGTTCTAGCTAGACTGTAGCTTCAGCTCTGGTATTTCCTTTGTATTACAGAGTGATGTTTGGTGCCTAGAATTATGAAGATCTACCAGCCCAAAATGGGCACAACTCTGCACTCCTGTCAATTCAGTCATTACTTCCCATGGGCATGTGACACAGGTTACTGAGATGTTCTTTTGCTAAATGAAGGCTTATAAGAAAACATTGAAACATGCTTCAAAAACAGCGATGTGGGTTTGTCAGTCCTCTGTCAACAGCATCCTGTGTGCGGAAGCTCAAAGAAAGAACACATTGCCCACCCCTGCCCTCAAACATTTAACTCTAAGCTTCATTAATCACAGAGTTCCCACTGAAAGGGACACAGGAGCTATCAAAATAGCTCATACAAGTGCTACATCTAATCCAGCATGCTGTCTGTTCATTAGCCTGTGGCAGATGGTTTGACAGAAGGTGCAAGAAATTCATCAGCGGACAATTCTGGATTGGGAAAGTGCCTCTTCAGTTGCTCTAACTAGTTTGCTCATATTTTGAAATGCAAGGATTTACAGAAGAAAGGACTTCAAGAATACTTAAATGCATATATTGTATTTAAGCATGTAATCTTTTGTAGAAATAATAGCATCTTCTCACTGCTCAGATATTTTTGTTAGTTATTTACATAAACTAATTACATACCATCTAAAAAGAAGTTCTTGCATACTTGATTTTTTTTTTTAGTTTATTACACAGATTTGAGTCTTTCATCAAAAAGGAGAGAGAGAACACACAATTCCCTTTCTTCATCAAGGCTAGTATTCTGCATGTAGTTCAAATGGAAAAAGTTAAAAAGTGCCAATCTTCTCAATCTTGCTTTATATGGAAGGTTTTCCAAAGCCTATTTATCGTTGCTGACAATCTCCAACTTCAATTTCTACTCTCTTTCTTGACTGCAAATGGCTCTTTGCTCATAACTGGTTGGGTCAGGAAAAAAATAATTGTAGGGCATGGCTTATCTATCAAGCCATGAACACAGAGAGATATTTACCCTTATGTCCCAATGACGTATATGTATTTTATTTTATTCCCTTTGTCAACAAAGTAGAACCTAATATATGTCAACACTGAATTTCACACAACACAAACTTATTTAGAATCTTCTGTAATTTCTGCTAAGCAAAGTAACCTGCCATCCTCAAGTATATTAACTTTTCACCCAACACAGTATCACAGTATATGTATCAACCAATAGGTAGCAGTTTAACTATTGCCTTTTGAACTCTTTCAAACATATTTTTATCATGAGAACAAAATGCTAATTTATGGTTTTAACATACTCTAACTACTACTGTAACAATAACATAAATTGTGTATAAAGAACTACCTGCCACAGCAATGCTCAAATGTTGAGCATATTACATGGCACCTTAAGGATATAGCTATTCTTCCCCAACTCCCAAAGGGCAGAAGAAAGAACAAACCACCTATGCGATATATGCAAAACTTTGAAAAAAACAGGCAACCAGCTTGGCCCTTTCCATCACTTTTTAATAGTGGCAGAAATGAGAAGAGTAATAATGTTACAGAGTACTTCAGATATCCTTTGAACAGGGCTCCTTATCAGGTGGATTTACTGGCCTAAGGACCATCAGACTCTCATCAGTCACAAATTGTTCTAAAGTCCTGGAGGTAGAACTGTGGATCCTCCCAAGGGATGGGGAACATAATCAGATTGTTTAAAGAATGGAGACTCATTTGTGAATAGTGGGACTGTAGAACCTGTTACTATATACCTCAAAGCTAGGTATTAGCATGTGAATTACTAGACCAGAATTATTAAGGGAAGAACGACTCCACAGCAATACTTAAAAGGCAGAAGAAAGAAAGTAGTGATAGGAAAAGGACAGCATGGAAATCACTCTAAAGAATGAAAAATAGCCAGCTACAGCAACATTCACAGTCCATACTGTTTCTCTCTACTGAAAACTTTGACTGTATGAACTAAGGAAATTTGAGTCTTTTCCATTTTTTATAAAATCTCACTCTTTAAATATGTTCATAAATTTAAAGTGTTAATTCACTCAAAAATTCAGTGGAAAGCTGGCAAAAGTAAATCATGCCATCATATTAAATACCTCTATTTACAAAGAACTTTGTGCACTGTGCAATCTGTCAGAGATGAGAATAGTTCTTGACTGTTTCTTTTGGCCTCTTATTTGTGCAAATTGCATTAGTATTTGCAGCCAAAACCCAATACAGACTTCAGATGAAAACAGTTTTGCTTCCCCATCCCCCCTAAAACAGAGAGAAAGTAAGAAGAAAAGAATCCCCCAAGACCATAGCTTTTGGGCTCTGAAGTTGTATTTAATTAAAATACAAAAATAGGAACTTTAAGCAATGTAACTGGGCACAGCAAGAATTCAAGCTGGTTTGTTGCCAGTTGATACTATTAAAAAAAGCTCAGAACCAAATCTAACCCATAGCTATGCCCCTGTGGAAAATATGCCTTCCTGTGGACCTTATTTCCTGCCCAGCAATCTTCAGCCACTTCCTTGGGCAAAGAATACCCACATAATTTCCTCCAGGAACTTATAAATAATTTAGAACAACTTGTTCTAAATAACATCACAAAGAATTGGGTATTTCCACAAGCCTAGATACAGCTTTAGTGCCCTAAAAATCATTCACCAGAGAACAAAAGGCAGTACAAGAAGCCATCCTGAACACCAAACCAACTCCTTATACTGCTCATCACTCAGCTTGTCCTTGGATCTGGATTCATGTCCTGTACAACACAGCTGCTCCAGGCTGAGCTCAGCTTAGCAACGTGTCCAGGTCCAGACCTGCGGATGCCGCACTACAGACGTAGATGCTAAGGACTGACTTCTGCTGGGGACAGACCCATTCTTCTCCAGCTCCCAAACTTTACCAGCACTGCACCTTCTGATTCTCCTTCCTCCTCCTTGTTACACCTCAGAAGCTGCTCCGGGTGGTTCATAGCTTCCTTGACAGTAACTGACCTTCTCCATTCAGAAACATTCAGTCTGACCCAAGGCAACAGTCAGGGCTAAATAAACAGGCAGCTGTTCTCTCATTCTTTTATGATAGCATGAAAGCAGTGTTTTCCAACAGGATACACTATGTGTACAAAGCTTGAAAACAAATTGCATATTTTTTACCTTCCAAGATGACGTCAGTAAACATTTTAGGAACTGCAAGAGCAAAATAAAATACTCATTTTTGCTCTGAAGGGCACCTGCCCAATGAGACTTCTGGAAATGGCCACAGTTGTTTTACTTTCCATGCTTAGAGTGGGGAAAAAACACCACTGCAGCATTATTAAACCTATGTGGTGACAGAAAGCCCTTGTTGTGTAAGCCTTCCAGTATTGTTCCTGAACAGGGAAAACCAGCCACACAAAATTCACACGTGGTTCTGACACTGCTTGTCCAGACTTCCAAAGTATTTTACTCTATCTTTTCATGAGACAAACTTTGAGAAGTGAAGATTCAGTCCTAGATGATTTTACAGCTAGCAAATTAGTTACAGCTAACAAATTATGCAATGAAATCCAAGAAGCTATTCAAAAAGTCAACTTGACATGAATCTAAGAATAATGCAGATCCTTTTGAACAATGTATTCAAATTAGTATATTCAGAGGTATATGCTCTACTTTGACTGGGACACCAAGGACTTTCAAAAGGCTTTACCGGCCCTCATTCTTTTTCCCAGAAATGATAATTTCTTCCCCTTTATTATGCTCTTCATTCATTCCATCTTTATCCAATCTTATCCTTCCAATGCCTTCCTATCAATCTATCAAGTTTTCTTAAATTAAAAATTACAGGTTTTTTTTCAATCTTTGCTTTTCTTTAATTTCACTCTTCGGGATTTTACTTCTCATCTCCTGTTTTTACTGTAAGACAACTCCTGAGAATGTACAGCATGTCAATACCAACAGCACACTTCAGAGTCCTGCAAGGTTTAACTGTGATTGATGATTATTGACAGAAAACAGTTTTTTATTCTTCTTTCTGCAATTAAATAAGCAGAATATTGATTTTAATTTGTTACGGGACAACTTCCTATTTGCATGGTATGGATTAATTTCAAGATGATTTCCATAATATGACTTGCAGAACAAGACTGCTAAATTACACTGCAACAGACCAGAACTGAAATAACACATCTTAAAAAACGCTGAGACAAACATTGTGTTGAAGCATGTGACTTCACAAGTACTTCTAGTAGGGGAAGCAGGAACGTTGTATTTACAGTATATGTTAGAGCTACTCTTTACAGGTGAACCAATCCCACATGTGACTCTGCACTCTTTGTACAAATTCTTGCAGACATTCAGGATATTAAGCTGAAGGATATCAAGTAAAGGATATTAAGTAAAATAAACACTCATCAAAATGCCTTGCCTGAATGAATTGTAGCTATTACTGTTTACAAAATATCCATGAAATCTTAGAATTTACAGGAGGAAAAAATGTGGGTCTGACAGTTATTAAAAAAAAGTCAGTATTTTTAGAAGTGTCCTATTGACCCTAAGCATTTTAAGAAATACTACCTGGTTTCAGCATGTGTTTTAAACATTTCACATGCAAATAATTTTCTTTTTGGTGATATATCTCTTTAAGGAGAGCATCAGAATCCCAAGTGCTGCAGAATAATTAAAATACAGATTTCAGGTCTGCTTTGCTAAAGCTAAGAAGCTTATGCGATCACGAGGTCTGCGAACATCTCTCTCTTCCCCTCCCAATAGTTTTGAACCACTTAACAGATATTACCGATTTTTGACAGGCTAGCAACTTCTAGGGTAGTTAAATTGCTACATGCTTTGCAGAAACAGATGGCCAAGTGAAGAACAAGCTTCTGGCAAACAGCTCCAATAGATGCCCTGAATGAGATGAAGGCTGGAGTATGGATTCACATCATATTACACATTAGCAGAGTCCACATGGAGAGAAACCTTACCATACCTTCAACATAATAAAAACACTGATCATAACCATCAGAGGAACCATAAAATACAAATTCATAAGAAAATGAGCTTTACTAACTCCAGACTTCACAGGAGGGCATACTTGCTCTTAATGGTGATCATGTTTAATCAGGAGACAGAAGAAATAGGCAAATCTAATATGAAAGATGTGAATCATGTTATTTTAATTTTCAATCTTCTAATAAAGGTTGTCTAATGAAACTATTAATAGCAAAAACAATCACTCTCTCAGAACAGCTATTGCTACAAATATCCCTAATGAGCAATGCATACAACTTTTTATGTATATAAGATGAAGAATTTTAAGATACTGAAAATGTTCATTCAATAATAAACAAGTTGACAGTGCATCTATAGATTAACCAGATCCATTAAATAACTTCTGAACAAATGCTAAGCATACAGCTTTCCTTCAAACTCATTTCAAACCTCATCAAGCTGTGCGGGAAAAGAAAAAAAAAAAAGGAGACTAATGAATTCTGTGAAGTCTATTAAAATTGCCTTTTAAATAGCAATACATGGAATCACTGACTTAGGAATAGTCTAGGCAACTACAGAACAATTACAAACAATTATATTACTTCTTGTCTGTCATTTCACCTTCAAAGCCAACACTAACTACATCATCATTTTTGGTATTTCATCACACACACAGAGGTTAAAGTCATGCTCTTGCCCAGCAACACTAAGCTTGTCAGTCTCGACAAGTAAGCCTGTTTCTACCACAGGAGAAATTTAACTTGCTTTCTGAAAGCACCAGTTTGTAATTTCCTTATGCCAAGTATGTAGGTATGCAGTACTTCTTCCGAAGAACAATATCATCTACTCAAAATATTTTTGCTTTTGCATGAAATCAGATTTTTAGTAAAGACATTGGAAACAAAACGTTACGGATGTAGTAGCTGATTTCCTCAAGTTAAAAAAACCAAACCAAAATGTCACTGCATTGTTTTTATACAGCTTTTCAGGTACACATAAAATGATCACAGTTAAAGTCCTGTGGTGAATGAACAGAGGTATTCTGTTTCCATATAAAGCCTTCCACAAGGTGAGACAAAGATTCTTTTTCAGGGATCCATTGTGCAAAGAGCCTATCTTTGAAACTAATTTCTACCTAAACAAAATACACCTACTATTTACTTAGAAGACAGCAATATCCTGCAGCACTGCTGAATATCTTCCACACCCTTACAAGTGGAGTGCCCCATGAAGTTCCAGTCTTACTCCAGGGAGGTGCTCCAGTTTGAAATCCCATGCCAAATATGTATGCTCTGTCATGACCTGGTATGAAGGTCTTGCAACTGCTGCTCCAAGACAAACCACATATTATGATGCAAAGAATAAAATAAATCCACATCCTAACAATCACTCATTTATGATGACGACTGATACTTGTATTTAAACTCCTTTCAAAGCACTCTAATTACCTGTGCTCTTACGTAACTGAAAGAAAACAAAAAGCTCTACCATGAAGCATGGCTAATAATTAATAGACATTAGTAATACTATTTGTAATATCATGTGTTCTTCCAGCTCATTTAAAAATATGTTAAGAGGTTTATAAGAATCTGTTTTCCTGAAGTACAAATTTCCAAGAAGTAAGTCTTTAGTGTAACAGTAAACAGCTACTACATTTTTAACCCTCCTTTTAGACATTTGCCTAAAGCACTTAAGAACATTTCTTGGTCGACATGAATACAACAAAAAGTCAACGAAAGCTATGATTTTTACCAGTGCTATTTTGGGAAAGAAAATTCAGTTACTATGGTCATAATCCAGGTTTTAAACTTAGTTCTCACCTCCTGTACCCGCCATCACCAGAAATTCTCTCATCCTTTCCCCAGCCTGACACTGCCATCTATAGCAGTTTCATGCTCGCAGCAGTGATGAGAACACACTGTATGGACGTGTAGCAAACACAAAGCATTTTGTGCAAAACAGGTTTGGATTGTACATTAGTACAAATATTAGTGACCAATAACTTAAACTGGTGGAATTTTCACAGTATTAACAGCAGCCTACTGACTTCTAGTCTAGGAAAGGTAACTCTCGAGCAGGAGCAATAGCACTCCTTTCAGGGCCAGTTGGGTATGTACATGCAAATAATGGATTTCTTTATGGAAAAGAGAGATGTAAAGCCATCCACCACACACAGAAACTGAGGGAACACTGATTTGGAACAGCACTATTAGCAATTTCAATTGAAGTTCAAACATCTAAGTCCCCAAACTTGATGTTTGAACCTCAAACATAGTATGGAGCCTGTCAGGAGTCTGTGGTAGGACTGCAGAATGTCACGATTTCCAAACCCTCCATGGAGCTGCATGTGAAATCTATAAAGTTCAAAAATGTCATAAAAAAATTCCTAATTGATAACATAATGAAATTTATACTTAGACTCACAGGTATTCACTGAATAATACTGACTGGTGCCATTCCACCACACAATGGCAAGTTCATACATACTCATACAGCACGTAACCTATTCTTACCAGAAGCCATCAACACCAAGAACCTAACAGCATTCAGAAGTAATTGCTTACAGTAAGTGAGAGTTGATAGCATCCCTCATACATGATATCATACTGGAATTAAGAAATATTCAGGCACAGACTGTACTGTAACAATGCTTCCTCACCCTGACTTTTAAGTCAAGCCCAGATCTCAGGAGACTCAAGTTAGCATGCATCAGTGTAATTTCAGGCTTTTTTGTAGATGCTGTTTATATTTAAAATACCTGAACACTCACTAGGACAACTGTTGGAACACAAATTTCACAAGTTTTCCAAGTCCAAAATAAAACACCTAACTAGCAAGTTCAGGCATGGTCTCTATGTCAATTCCACAAGAGAAGCTGAGAGATACACACCCCAGACCTTCCTACAAACTGGTGATAATGGGATTCTCTGAGAAACAGTTTCTGTTCCAGACCTTGCTCCAACACAAACAGAAAAGCAATCTGCAACTGAGCAGGTTTCACACACAGATGAGTGTTGTCACTGCTACAATTCAAACTATAAACTTTGTTGGCAGAACCTCTTTTTCCCAAATGTCACATTAGCCTAAATAATTTGAATCTGGTGAAAAATATTAAGTAAATTTGGCCTGAGCCTAGAAAAGTCTGGCAACCAGCAAGCAAATAAAATATCAGCATAAACTATGTGCCCCCCAAACTAACCACATATCAAGACTGGTTACTTATATCAGCAACATGTATGTCTAAAATTATCATAATTATGCATAATAACATCTGAAGAGGCTATTAAACATTATTCAGGTTTTAAGCCAATTCCAAACTACAAAGCATCATATTCACCTTGAGCAGGGGATGCAAATTACCTCCCATTTGTTCTCACAATTCCCTCTGAAGCATGTTTTATTAGTCATTGTCACAGACCCCAGGTTTAATTTAGCACAGCCGTTCCAACATTCAGTCCTCCAGGCCATAAAACTTAAAGCATATGAGCTGCATTATGAAATTCTGTCCTATAACGATAAAGTTAAAGCCACTGACAGCCTTTCTGTATGTACTAAAATAACCAAACCATATGTGAGTCTAACAAGAGCATTACCAGTTTTATGTAGTTGACCAAATTCAAACTGAGATTTATTATATTAATTACTGCTATCCTGATGATGACCTCTTCCAAGACTTTGATCCTAATAGTCCAAGATAAACTGTTTTTCCAACTATGCAAATCTCCCTCAAATACTGTCAAATAAAATATAGCCTTTATACACATGAAAAAGCTGTATTTTGTGGAAGGGTAATATGCCATTTATTTATTTATTTTACCATAATTACATGCTAGCAGAAGATTAATACAGACTGGGAAAAACATAAGCAGACTAAGCAGTCCACATTTGAAATAGAAAATACCATTTTAAAAGACCTAAAATATTAGGGGTGGTAAAATTTAAAATCTTGACTACATAATATGAAGTTTAGTAAGCTTGCAGAAGAGATTTATAACTGTCAAGAGAATCTAAGACTCAAAGTCATTACAGGGCTAAAGAAAATAATATAAAACAACACCACAAAAAAAAAAACAAAAACAACCCATAGATTTGATTTCTTCCTGAGTGGAAGCTCACTACAGTTAATATAAGTCAATGAATGGACCCGTCAGGTGTTTCCATCATTCTAAAAAGGCAGCTGCTATCTGGAAACATAAGTTAAATTATTTATCAAATGATTCTAAATATCATGAAATTCAGCACAGCCAGTCATTCAAACGGCTTCTAATAAATTATTTGATATGGCTCTAATGGAAAGCATGACTTACTCAGAAGCATTTGCTATTAAGCAGCATGATACTAATGTTTGGAAATTCTACCCAGACACATCCAGAAGTGACATGCTATAAATCACATTACAAATACATTCCCCTGCTTTTGAGGTACTCTCAGCAACATCGAAGAATTTACGCAAATTAAGAAACAAGTAATTTTAACAGCCTTATGTCATGGTGGAGAACATGTAGGTTTTTATTCTGCATGGCACAGAAGCTTTTTCTTATTTTCCTGCTGGACAAAAAAAAAAAAAAAAAAAAAAAAAAAAAAGATGCCCACATCATTTACCACATCAACAGCATCATAAATATCAACCAACTCCAGAGCATTAAACAACGCCTATATAGTACAAAGGCAACTTCTCAGTAATAACAGGTTGTACTTCATTGTTCCTTCCCAAGGAAAATCTAATTCAAGATTAAATCCAAAAAGCTTTCCTTCTATTAAAATGAGTACACTCTCTGTCATTCTAAGAGACTATATATGACACTGTTGTGCTGAAGTCCTTTCACCATCATGTTGGAATTAAGAAATCACAATTTCAGGTCAAGGAACACAAGGCCAGTGGACAGAGATGAGTAAATTATTTGATGAAATAAATTTCATTTATTTAATGAAAGCACCAACAAATAAGTCTTCATCAGGTGTTTATGCAGCTCAAAGTAATACGCTAATCTGCTATTAACCACATTCAAATAAACAGGAAATGTTAAGCAAATATTTAGGATTAATAAATTTCCAATGTATAAGAATAAAATCTAGCTATTATACTTAAAATGACGTCATGAAACAATCAGTTCTTTGGTTCAAAACACTAGTATGGTTTCTTCTAGTGTCTAAAACTACAGATGTACATGGTCTGATCACCCATGGATGGATCTGAGGTGCACAGCCACAGAATAGGAAGAAACAAACAAATTGTCACATAGGAAATTGCCAATAGATTAAGGAAAAAAAATATCACCACAAAGATGGTCAGACACTGTTACCACCATAATCGCAGAGACTGCCTATCCTCCATTCCTGGAAATACTCAAAACTCACATGGACAACGTCTAAGAAAGATTACCCAACTGGACTTGCTTTGAGCATGGAGACATAACTAGGTGATATCCTTTGCAATTTAAAATACTCTACGATTCAGCACTTTTTTTCCTAAAGTTCCTTTCCTTAATGGAGGTACTTTTCCATTTTCATTTAGGCTTCATTTTACACAAGTCTCCCAATTATTTGCAGTGGATTCAAAATAAAAATTACATCTCTGTTTTGCAAGCAATCATGATGAGATCATTGATACAAATGATGTAATATTACACATTTGGCGCAATAAGGCCCATTTATTTTACGGCAATTCCATCACCGGAGTCTGCTGAGATACAGAAGCTAAAACAAAAGCAAAAGATGAATTTATGAAGTTATAAACAGCTCTGATCTGTGCAGGTTGTTATCACTCCATCAGCCTGCATCACCCACATGTTGCAGGCATTTAGAGACGAGCGACAGGACAGAAAACGAAGGAAATGACAGATAAAAAAACCCTCGATTGACCCTACAGGAAGTATTGCATGAATCAGGTGTGTACGTACATCAGACCTCGCGTCTCACACCGAAGACACACTGCAGAGGACAACGCCATGAGTACCTTTGTTCACATGCTTCAGCGGTGACCTTAATGAAGGTGTAGTAAAAGCATCCTGGGTGCACCTGTGGATATGAACCAGCCCACAGTTGCCTATACCACTGAAACATTTTTTTTTTCCTCTCTAAAAAAAGAAAAGGCTTAAAAAAAAAAATAATAATCCCACCACGAGGCCTCCAAAACCAGTTTACTTCCCACTCCTTAAATACGAACCGTGCTATTTTTAAGACGCATTGTGATGGGAAGCACATCTAAAAATAAGTTTGCTGGCGCTTTGCGGGCCAGCGTCGCTCCACACGCCCGTCCCCGGCAGGGCAGCCTGCCCGGTCCTCGGTCCCCCGGGCCGCCTCGGGCGGGGAGGGGGCCGGGGCTGCAGGTGGGGAGGCGGCTTTGTCTGCGATCGGGCGCTAAGCGACGGCGGCGTCACGGCGGGCAGCCGCCGGCTGGCGACCGGGCTCCAAGGAGCGGGCGGAGAGATGCGGGCGGCGTAGGGGAAAGGCAAACCCCCACCTCACCGGCATCCCCGAAACTTTCCTCCGGGCCGCCGCGAGGCAAGAGACGCCGCCGCTGCGAGTCCCCGGAGCGGAGCCGGGGACCGCCGGGTGTCCCCGCCTCTCTCCCCGTCCGCCGGGCGCGGCCGAGCGCCGCCTCCCCGCTCCGGCCGCCCGCCATCCGCCGGGACGCGCCCGCCGCGCTCCGCCGCCCTCCCCGCGCCGCCGCCCGCTCACTCACCCGCGCCCGGCGAGCGCAGCCACCAGCGCCTCCTGCCCTCGCTCCCTCCCTCCTGTCAAGTTGAGCCCAGCCTCCCTCCGCCCGACCTCCCCCCGCCCCGGCCCCTCCTTCGCCACCGGGAGCCGCCGCCACCGCCTGGGCCCTCCCCCAGCGGAGCCGGGCACCGCCCCGCTCTCACCTGGTCCTGCCGCCGCCGCGGGGGCAGCGGGGGAAGATGGGGACAGCGGAGGCGGCTCCGGGCAGTCCCAGCCAGCGGCGAGATCGCGCCGCCCCGCCCGGAGCTCCCTGGGCTCCTCCCCGCCGGGACGCCCCGAGAGGCGATGGGGGCGGTGGGCTGGGCCGTGCCGTGCCGTGCCGTGCCGTGCCGTGCCGTGCCGTGCCGTGCCGTGCCGTGCCGGGATGTGCCGTGCCGCGCTGGGAGCGGGCGGGCATGGCAGGCGCACCCGCCTTCTGCCCCCCTCGGGGAGGTGCGGAGCGACCTGGGAGTCGCGGCAAGAAAGCTAGGCAGTTTTCCCGGGAGAGCCGGCCGGGATCGCGTCGCTCTCTCGGGAGGAGGTGATAGGAGCCCGGCGGTGGGGCTGTGGAGCTCGGCTGGCAGCGCCGGGAGCGGCTGCAGGCCGGGCGGGTTCCCTCTGTGTCACACGATCCCAGCGCCGCTCTCCGCTGCAAGTGCACCGGGTTGGATAACCCAGCTCGTGAGGAGAGATGCTCGGTGTGCGGAATAGAAAAGAGAGTGTAAAATGGGGGACTTTCAGGGAAACGGCAGTGCTGGTAGTACCTGACAACAAGGTGGTCGTAATCTGAAGTCCTGGATGGCGTGCGGGTCTAAAGTAAGGCGGCAAGGGTTAAGCGAAGTCCAAAAAAAAGAGAAGCTGCAGTGAGTGCTCTGCGCTGTAACCGGGAGGAGCAGGAACGCGGTGCCGCTGCTAATCGGCATCCCGAGGAAAACAGCGCTCCATTATCTGCTCACCATGGGGCTGGTGAAGGACAGGGTTTTAAGTCTGCAGTTTCAGGTAATTTAAAAGGTGACAGTATGTGTGAAAGGAGTCAACCAGGAAAGACTTAAACCCATTCATGTTGCTTTAGATCATCTGTATTAAAACCGAGGAACAGAGGTAGGAACGCAGACAAGTATGAGGAGGTTGTTCTTAAAAAGGTGAATGTGTTTGCTTGGGAAATAAAAAGTTTGTTAGCTGTTAATACTAAGATATATATCAAGTTCTACTCAGCTTTAGGCAGATGGGCTTGTAAAAGCAGGTCAGTGTCTTTTTCCTGCAAGGAACACACTGTTGCTTAAACAGCATAGCTGATGAGGCCTGGTTGCCTGGGGAGGGGTGTTGGTTCTACCTGTTCATTTCCACTGAGTCCTCTGGATCTCTCCCTCCTGACAAAGTCACCTGTAGTTTTTTCCTCCTGCCTGTATGCCGGGCTGACATCTGTGTGCAGAGCCACCGGTCAAGAGGTGTGTCCAGGCTCTTTCCAAATTCGTAAGATGCTCAAGTAAAACTGTGAAATTAGTGGTGACATTAGTCAAGAGACAAATTGAGGTGTCTCTTCTACTCCTTGGATTTGCATGAAATTACAGAAAATATAGTGTCTTTGAGACTTGTATCCCAGTTCTCCACTTGACTTGTCAAACTGGCAAAGGCTGCAAAATCTGTGAGATTTTGCAGTGAGATGCACTGACAGACAAAAAGATGGAAAAAAACAAAATAGTCACATAAGCTCCACATCACTAGGGGTTAATTCCAGGCTAAAACTGGACCACCTATGACTCATGTTAGTTTGTCATCTGTTGTAAAGCATATTTATCTTACAGTTAGACACCTCTGTGGGAGCTAAATTACTGTGAATCTCTGTAATTACGAATGGTAATTTTTTTATCCAACAAGGATGTATCTAGCAGGGTGTCGCAGGCTGGTGAAAAATTAGGTATTGTCTCTATATCATCCATACACCATCTGTGCTGTGCATTACTGCCAGGCAGCACAGAGCCATTAGGGGAGAGTGGGGTAATAGACCTCTGCCTGCCTTTCAGTGCTCTTGGCATTCTGCAGTGCAGGCTCTTAAACGTGCTGGGTTGATGTCAGAGTGTTCAGAGTGAGGAGGTAACAGACAGTGTTTTCTACACCATCAGCTACCTCACTGCTTCAGCCTTCCCTAAAATCTCATCTTTGATGTTCTGTAGGAAAACTGCATATAAATACTGAGGACCAGTACTCCACTTTACTGGAGGTTCACATTTTTCCATTTCCTTTTCCTGATTAACCAGCTTTACTGTGTTCCTCATTGTACCCCTCTACCTTGCACATGATGTCACTTGTTTGTCTTGGTCTGGGGGCATCTGATCTACCCAGACCTGTATCTTGGGGATTATATTATAAGAAAAATTAAAATCTTCATTTTGGGTTTTGACTTTTATAACAATTCATTAGAAAAGGAAGGCTACTCTGAGGAGATACAGGAAAAGTACTGTCATAACCATGAGCACCCATAATGTCTTTTCATGCTATGCCATCTTATAGGTTGAGACTAAGCTCTCAGAAAACATCTTGAAATTTTGTAGGGGTGTAAAGTTACATGAGAAGCCTAATTAAATCTCTGCACACAACTTTCAAAAGTTTCACTGGGAAAAAAGAATTTAAAGGTTGTACAGTAACCTAATTTAAAGGTTACACAATATTCATCTCCTAGAGGGCAATAAATTAAATCTTGGCTGATTCCCTAGAGTACACTAACCAGTGCACCTGTGCACTATAGTGATGGTGAATGCTGGGACAAAATTTCTACCATTCAAGGGAAAAAGAGGATCAGAGTGATTTAGAAAGGACTGGATGAGTCCCTTTGTCTTCAGGACAGCTCAATTTTGTAATTACATTTAATTAGGCTATCTCTTAAAGCCACAGGTTAGAGAAAATCTGATTTTCTCATGTTTGTAGAAAACGTTTTTGAGAAACAGTGACATCCTGTAGAAGGCAATTCTATCCCATTTGTCCTTAGAAAGAGGGAGCTATGACAGCATAATGCTTTATTTATGTATTACTCTTTGAAATACTTGACTTTATTAAAAAGAAAAACCCATTGTATCCTGTGTCTCTGTAGCCCATATTTGATAAATACTAGAAGCAGACAAAAATAGGAAATAGTCAAGTTGTGGTGTGTTTGACAGTGAATGGGAAGGGCTAGCATTAATTTTGTGACACTTGAGTACACCCCACCCCCATGAAACCCAGGAAGGAAGATGATGATGAAGGTACTATGATGGTATACTGGGAAAAAGTATTCAGTTGCTGAATGTGGGGATCAGGGTATGAAGTGGAAAATTGAAGGGCACTGTAGAGGAGACAAGCTGATATGGAAGAAATATCGAACTGGAATTTGTGCAAGAAAGGTCACTGCATGGAAGAGGAATGAAACAGAGTATATCTGAACACTTTTCACCTTATTTTCTATGATTTGTCTAATAACAGTGACAGCTCTTTATAATAGTAAATAACAATACTTAAATCCCTTGCAAGCAAATTAGAGTACCTATGTTCCTACAAGGATGACTAAAGCTGAATTTCCAGCCTGAAGTGATTACTCACAACGTGTGCATTCTTACTGGTTTCAGGGCTGAGACCTGGTCTGTCATTTAAGGAATTGCCCTGCATACTTGTGAAGATCACGTGATTTGTGTGGAAGCTCTCTAAAGCTCAGTATATTTTAGAGTAGGAAGCTGGATTTCAAAAAATTTGACCTGTGCATCATTTGGCCTTAAAGATGCGTATTTTGATGACTTAACAAACATTTGGAAGTGGTTTCTACATATAACAGAAATTTTATAGCACAACTTTTAATGAGAAGGAATTTTGTATGCTGACAGAGCGCAATACGGAAGAGCTGTTTGGATTAATTTGGTTTCTTCATTTCTCAGTTTCCAAGGAAACATGCTTGAAATGAATGTCTGGAAAAATCATTTGGAGTTGCAAATGGTAATTTATTGTTTGATTATATTAATAACAAATAGTTTTCCTGGTTTGGGCATTTTGACACACCCAAGAGCAGAATATTGTCACACTGTGTTTTGGAAGGGAGAGCAACTCTCAGAGCAGCTAACACAGCTTTATTTACCCAACTTTTCCACTGCTTCTCGTTTCTTCAATTAATGGCCTATCAACAATGAAGTACAAGGGAAACTTTCAGAAAATTTCAAATTAACATATTCAAATGATTTGGTATGTTGGTGAGACAGGGAATTATGCACCTTTCTGCTTGCCTCTTGCCTGCTTTTTCAAAGCGTACCAAGAATGAGTGTTCTTCAGCTGGTGCATTACATTTACTTACACTTTGGTGACACTCAAAGATCTACTTTTTCCTCAGTTGTGACAAGTTCTGTTATATATGTGATTTTTCAAATTCCTTTTCCTAAGGTAACACATGCTACATTAGCAAAGATAAAAGAGGAAGTTGTTAGTGCTAAGAGCTGACACTTTTCCTCCTGATATTGAGAATTATTTTTAAGTAAATTGTGAATATCCACAATAACGTGATTTTGTACTAAGCAGAGCTCATCCCTTTCTTTTAACTTTGATGCAAGAAAATCCTGTTTCCATTCACTGAAGTCCTGGATCACAGGAACACATAGAAATTAGTATGTTCTTGAATACAATCTCAGTTGTTTCCAGTGTCTAGAAAGGACCTTACCTTTTAAAAGTTTGTGTTTCTTAGCAGAGTCTTTTTTCCAAGAGTGTCTTATTCAGAGTGAGGTTTCAGGCAGGACTCTGGCAGCTTCTGACTTGTGAGATGTGTGAACTGATCTCTGCCAGGTTCTGTTCGCTGGGCTGAGGGTGGACAGTCTGAATGCAAGGTGGTGGTGGAACTACTTTGGCATCTGTCAGAAGTGAGGAAGGGAGTAAGCTAGATGACTGCAAAACACCAGTTGTAAAACATGCCACACACAGATTCATCCCTGGGGAATAATGGAGGAAATGCATTTTAAAAACAGCTTTCATTTGTTCATGGAGTGAGGCACTATCTTGATATACTCACGTTCACCATCCTCCAGATGCCTACACACTTTTCAGATGTCTTCCTCAAACTGTTTGCTGTACACTTGCATTAATTATATCTGATTTTTTCTGGCAGGAGAACCAAAAGGTAGAAATTGGTTGCCAAAGTCTGAATAAATAGGACAGTAATTGCTGTCCCCCATAAAGCACTCAGGCATTCAGTGCAGTTTTCAGTGGCTGCTTGCCTCTCTTAGTCATTTTTACCAGTGCAAAGGGGGGGTGCAAAAAGATGATGATTTATAACGCTTTGCACAAGTGATTTTTCTAATAGCATCATTTGATTTAGAGCAATTTTGAATAGGGTCACAGGTGATTGGGAAATAAATCTTAATGAAGCATTTATAGTTGTTTAACAGGAATTACAATACTAGACCTAGCACAGAAATTATTTTCCCCACGTTAGAACATTTGACAAAGCACGCAGAAGAAGTTGTTACTCACTAAATATGCACTACAGCAGCTTCATCTGCATGCTGCTTCCCTGATCTGCACTGGTGAATGACATAGCTGTGCCTTGAACAAGACATACAGGAATCTAACTTTAGTCTGCTTGACTGGATTTGTGTTTAACAGCATGACCAAAATAATGGCACACAAATCCAGTGTGTTTTCACTTGTTAAGATTCTGGAGATGCTGGAGACCCCAATTTTAGAAGCAAGACTTCTCATGCTCACCTGGAGACTGTCAGGAGTGATAATAAATCTAGTATGTGTTAACATATCGGCTCTTTGAAATTCTAGAAACAAATGTTTTCTCTGACTGTTATTATGTCTCAAATCAAATGTTCTCTGCTGTCTCAGTAGTGTGAGGGCTGGCTGGATATTATTGCATGATGAGTCAAATAGCCAGTAAGAGGCCTTTCTCACTTAGATTTCACAGCATATAGTCCTAATTTTTCATAGCTGTTACTTCAGTGGAAATAAAGCTTCTCCAGAATGGGAAATGCGACCTTCTTAGTGAATTAAAGATCTTAATAGAAAATACAAGACTGAGGTGATATGATGAAGCTACTTGAGGAAGAGTGGCTGTAAAGTACACGTGTGTGCTGCTCATGTACAATTAGTTGCCTTTGCTGCCTGAAGCATCATAACGTTTCCAGAAACTCTAGAAAGGAAATAGGATATAATTAGACTTTGCTTCATGTCTGTGCTTAGAATTCAGGTGACTTAGGCAGCTGTCCCTTGACTCGCTTTTTTTCAAATTTATTATGAATGATGAAACTGAAAAGAAAGCCCATATACTAAATAGTGAAGCAACAAGCAGGAGAGGCTTTTCACTTGAGGGTAAAACACTTGTCCCTGTAAATCAGCTGGACAAACGCGTGGAAGTTGGAAAGGTAGCATAAAGTGGACGGGCTTGAGCCTTAGTCCCTGATGGCTTTGAAATGTGTTGGTTGCATATATCAATGGCATGTGTGTGTATACAGCCCTGTGTCTTTTCAGCCTTCTCTCATCATGCTCGTCGTCAGCTGTAACACAGTGCACCAGATCACTAGATTTTGCTTTGTGCTTGGGAGTCCTCAGGGCTGGAAGTGTGGTGAAGGTCTAATATGGTCTGCTTCATCAGCTGTTGTAGCTTTTGTTCCTCATTTATCTGGGTGAAAATCATTTATACAACCTGCTATGTCCTCCTGCCTCCTACATCCCTCCGGTGCAAAGGACTTACCTTCTTACACACTTCCTTTCAGTATCAAACAGAAAGCAGTGAATCTCACCTTTGCTAAACTGTGAACTGGTGATTGTAACTCCAAGGATGAAGCAGTAAAAATCAACAAAGCACTGTTTTAACTTTTATGGACAGATAAAGATGGGTAGGAGTGCATATGCTTCTTTAGAAATTGTCAGAAAATCCCACTTCTTCCTCAGACCCAGATGTGTAGCAGAAGTTTCTAGGCTGTCCTTCTGATGTCATTAGTTCTGTACCTGAAGTTACCATATGTTGCACAGGGCTATAATAATCTCCTGCTCTCTGTTGCTTGTGCTCATTTCACATAAATGCTTAGTGTGTCATCATACTAAATTAAAACTGGCTGTTATCAAAGGCTCTGTTTTCTTATGCAATGCAATCTTTGTTATAGGTGTCATAGTTTTTAGGGCTATTGACAGAAAATACAAACCTAAAAACTCATGAATGTGCTTAAATAGATAAAAATTGTCTCTTGGAAGGTTCTGGTAGCTGTGTCTTCATTATAAAATGCAATTGGGAATACTGATAAACAATATATATTATAATACATATTTTCTTCCAAACAGATCCTTTTTCCAAGGATCTTGTTTGAATACTCAGTTTAATTGTGATATAAGAAATGAATACTTGAATTGAAAAAAAAAAAAAGGTTTTGTGTTAAAAAAGACATCAGTAATGGCTTTCAAATCGACGGATGAAGAGTAATGTGTAGGAAGGATGAAATTATTTTTAGTACTTTCATATTAAATGTAGCTCTTATATTCTTCGTGCTTTTTAAGCTATTTGTTAGCACCATGTTGTTTACCATCTCATGTGTGTGCCCAAATCTGATCAAAACAAATCATACTAAAAGATCCCTTGAAATCAGAGCAGAGGAGTTTTATACCCCCAAAGAAGACTACAGACTTCTTTGTAGGTATGAAGCAGTGGAGACTTATTCAGTGTATGATCTCAGCTCTGTTTGGATATTTCTGCCCTGTGGTAACATTTCTCTCATGCTGAGTGGAGCTGATTTTAGAGAGCTGAGGGCCAGTTTTACTCTAGTCTGCAATAGGAGGACATTTCTTTATTTGTCTGCTTTCTTACCCAAGGTGCAGAACTGATTCATAGAGGGGAAATGGTAGCAGAAATGTGAGATGTTTCAGTTAAAACACTTCTGCCATCACGAGCCACACTTTTGGGTCTTATCCCTTTTGGATTTCACAATCTCACAGCTCCTACTTCATCCTATACAACTGGGAAATTCTATCTCATCAAGAATCACCTAGCATTGAAAAGTGAAGCTGAGGGACTCCTTCCCTTTCGATAAGTGTTTCATAATAAAAGTGTCAGAGAACATTTGTCGGATGTGGCAAAGGGCACTTTACTCTGACATAATTCTTTCAGTGGCTGTTAGAATGAAAAAAAAAGTTGGATTCTGAGTGGCTATATATGGGTGATTTCTAAGATTTATGGAATTAATGCTTTTTTCATCACAATAAATACTGATAAGTGCAGCATTCAGTAACTCTTTTGCATTCAAATTGTGTATAGTTTCATCTATATATGCCATTTTAAAAAATTAAGTTTAGTTTTCTCTTGTCTCTTGAATTTTTCTTAATTCAAATGCCTCCAATGATTTAAGTTTAATGCTGTTTGTGTTGAAAAGCAAGACAGCAAGCAGTTCCTGAGTACTGGATTTTTTCTGGGCAGCACAGTCATGTGGGGAGGGATCAGATGTAGCAAAGCTACCTTGAACCCTGGAGGTCCACAGGGATGTCCTGCTGCGGTCACAGCTCTGCTTCCCTTTGAATAGGTACAGTGCAAACTCTCCTTGTTTTTCAGCCAACTGCTGCTGATTGATGTAAAAACATTAAAGCTTTATAGGCTGTGTCTGAAGTCATGTTATATTGCTTATGCCACTTCCTTAGCAAATAAATTCCCTGCCTAGTAGGGCTTGAATAACCCTTGGCCATGCTCCCAAAGCTTGGGGAAATGCCGGATCCTAAAATTGTGTCCGGTGTCAGATTTGGTGGCATGATTCCTTGGTTGTTCTATGCATCTGTCACTGCAGATTGACAGATGGTGCTTTGTCCAGTGCCTGGAGCTGTTTGAAGCACCCAGCTCTGTTCTCTTCCTTTTCTCAGTTTCGTGGGTATTGTCACACAGGGACCAGCGGGGTCAGTGTGGATGCTGAGAGATTGCAGCAGGAGCAGCTCATTACCTGGAATTTTATGAGGGCATCACAGGACATGATGGGGGAAATATGAGTTAGGACCAAGGTCAGCAGCGACTTGTAATTGATGCCACAAACCCTGAGGGCATTTTTTTAGTGCCAAAGGGTCTCTGAAGTAGTATATGGTAGATTTGCTCCAGGCAGTCAGTGTGGAGGCTCTTGAAACAAAGGTCTGGCTCTGGGAGGGTATAAGAGACATAATTGTTAAGTGGAAATAAAATCCAAGGACAGCTGTTACCTTTAATAGTGCTATCAATAAAGGCAAAAATATCTCTAATAAAAGTGAACTCCTCTCTTGAGATACCTTTCCCTTGCAGTGAAAGTCTCCCACATGTTGGAGAAGTGATTAAAGAGCTAAAGAACTGCCACGAACATTTTGTTAATTCCTTTGTGCTGTGCTGCTTGGTGAACCTTTACAAACGAGATTATTTACTCTCCAATTCCTCCATTGTCATTCCCTTGCCCCTTTCTCTGTGTGGTAGCAGAAACAAAGCAAAAGTAACTAAAATGTCAGCTTCTGAAAATCATCATTTCATTCAGTTACACGATGTTATTATCAGTGCACACAAAACAGAGCTGAAAAATAATACAGGAATAAAACACAGATGGAGAGAAGACAGCAAATGGCAGGAAGCCTTGAAAAAAATGTTTAACCTTGAAAGAGTAGAGCATCTTCCTTTTCATGTTGAGCTTTTTAGTTTTCTGTCTTGACTTGCAGTGATGTTATAAAATAGTACCACTACAAGCATTACAATTACACTGCGCTTCAGGAAGTGTAGGGCTGGCTGCAATCCCTAAAACTCTGGGTTAAGGTGCAGAGAAAATTCCCAGAATATTTTTGGGGGTCCCTAGCTTTTTTAAGGAAATATGGGTGTCTTGTAGGAAATACTTGCACTACTTTCACCTTTGCTTTTATTAATGAGTTTCAAGTTATAAACAAAGGCATTCAGTAAAATTTAAATTTCAACTAGTGTGCGCAACCAGCATTGCAGCATTTTATCTTGTGTGATGGGTATTTCAGTGTTTGTTTTTGGTGCATTGCTAGTCTGCAGAACAAAAAACACTGAAATACTACTCATAACAATGAAGAAATCATCTTGTTTGATCTTTCAAAAGTGTTGATATTATTGATTTCTAATGAGTAGAATAATAAGAGAGGGCAGCCCAAGCCACAAATATGTTTTGGTGCAGCCTTGTTTTTAGAATTAAGAGATTCTCTTTTGATGAATAATGTAGGGTATCTATGTGTTTGAAGGCAGAGACAGTTCTACATTCAGTCCACCATCACCACCATCTATCATACTGAAGTACTTTTTATAGATTTATGCAAATAGGAAGGTGTCTAACTTTACTTTCTGTTCCATTATTCATGTGTTGACCTGAGATTACCTTTGCTGATATTACAGTGTGCCTCCTGAACGACCTTTGTTCAGAGTAGGAAAACCAAGTGGTTTTTTATCCTGGATAAACAATGAATAATGCACAGTATTTTAGAACTATCCTAAGGGCACATACTTATTGTAAAACACTAAACATTGAAAATGCTGAATAATATGGATTTTTGCAACAGTTTGAAAATCTCTGTTTTAAAAGAAATCATTCTCTGGATCATTGCAGCCAGTCCTTTCTGATCCATTTTATCTTGTATTTCAAGAATAACATAAAAGATTACCTTTTGAAAGATCTGTCTCTGAGTTAGATTATCTCCTGTTAGGATTTCTAAGGCTGAAGTGTTTGTTGCTCAGTTCACTGATAAAAGGTACAAGGGAATGTTCTCTGCTGCTATCAGGCTGATAATGACCTTAAAAAACTTCCCTGCATTGCAGACAATTGAACTGCACTTGGGATTTTCAGTGTTCACCTTCAGTTCCTGCCCCTGTGTTTCATTTGTCATTGATTACATACTAGCTCTGAGGGACAAGAAATTATTTTATTCATCATTGTGTACTGTCAAAAAATTATTTTGTAAAGATAACTTTAGGGTATTTTTTTATTTGCTTGTTAAACAGACCCCAGTAACAACAGAGTAAAAATGTTTAGCACAATTCTCCTTTTAGTTCTTCATGGTAGGCAATTATCTGAACAATATTTTTCCAGGCACAGCTGTTTGTTCTGATCTTGTTTTCTTTTATTTTAATTCAAAATTGAGCAAATAGCCATGGAAATAATTATAAAGAATTACAGACATTAGATGCAAAAAGAGCCCCACAAATCTTTTCAACTCCCTAAGTATTTTATATGCTAAGAAACTTTGCTATGTCAAATGAAGGGACATTTCTGAGACTGAAAAAAAGGAAATATCACTGTCTATGTTCAGAAAGGTCAACAAAGAGGATCTGGGGAATCACAGATCAGTCAGCTTCTCCTTGGTACTTGGAAAGATGACAGAGCAAATAATCCTGTAAACCATTTCCAAACGTATATAAAGGACAAATAGATGACTGGGAGCAGTCAGTATGTTTTTAACTTGATAGCCTTCTTGAATGACTTGACTGCCTTGGTGGATGAAGGATGAGCAGTGGATGCTGTGTATCTCAACTTAAAAAAGTGTTTTGACACTGTCTCCCATAGGGTCCCATAGACAATCTGATAAAGTATGAATGAGATAAATGGACAGTAAGGTCAGTAAGGTGGGCTGAAAACTGAGCTGCTCAGAGGCTGAGAGGCAAACAGGCGCTTTTGGAGGCCAGTCATTAGTGAAGTTATCCAGGGGTTGTTCAATGTCTTCAATAATGACCTGGAGACAGAATTTGCAGAATGAAATGCCATGAAATGGGACAGAGTTTGCAGAAGGTACAAAACAGTGAGGAGGGATTGATGCACCAGTTGTTTGTGTTGCCGTTCAGGGGTACTTTAACAGGCTGTGGAGAGATGGGCTAACAAGGACTTCACATGGTTCAGCAAAGGAAAAAGCTAATCCCTTCCTCTCTGGAGGAACCCTGCTATGCACCAGTACACACTGGGGACCCAGCAGATGGAAGGCAGCTCTGAAGGACTTGAGAGTCCTCCAGAGACTTGAGAGTCCTCCAGAGACTTGAGAACGAATAGGTTCATAGGCAGCAACGTGCCTTTGCAGTAAAAAAGAGCTAAGCTTCCTGGGCTGAGATGGGAAGAGTGTTTCCACAAGGTGAAGGGAAGGGATCATTTGTCTCTGCTCAGCCCTGGAGAGGCACATCTGCACTGCTGGCTCCATATCAGAGCTCCCCAGCAGAGGAGAGATGTACATGCTGAGATGTGACTAGGGAAAATGTCCATGAAGATTGTTCAGGGCCAGATGCACCTGACATGCAAGAGGAAGATGAGAGAGCTGGGACAGCTCATCCTGGAGAAGAGAAAGCTCAATGAGGATCTTACCAACATGTTTCAATGCCTGTTGGAGAGGAGGAAAGAAGAGAGAGACAGACTTTTCTCTGTCGTTTCTATTGCCAGGACAGGAGACCATGGAAAGAAATTTAAATATAGAAAATTCTGTTTAAGTGTAAGCAAAATAAAAATTCTGTACTGTATGGTTGTCAAACACTGGAAGAGGCAACACAGAGATGTTGTGATATCTTCATTCTTGAAAGATAGTCAGAACCAAGATGGACATACTGAAAGACTTGCTAATTGATCTAGCTTGAGTTCAGATTTTGGATTAGATCTCCAGAGGTGCCTTCCAACCTCAGTTTCTCTTTGGTTCTGTGATTCTGTAATCTCTATTCTTTGCATAATTCTCCTTTATTGCTTTTTAACAATCTATCTTTTATTTTTGCAACTTACCAGAGGAGAACAGGGCCATCAGGTGTACAATTTAAAGGAAAAAAAAAAAGTGTTGAAAAGATCAAATAGTTTTTAAGAATTTACCATGATAAATATTTGATATTTGAGATATTTTAGTCAGGAGAAGTATAGCTTTTTCTTCTTTCATAGTCATAGGCAGTTCAGTTACTACACATGGAATCCCCAAAAAGACAAATCTGAATTTGTTTATTTTAATAGATGGCATACTTTTAATATTAATCTGTTGTAACAGATTGAAAATTAATGTGGAAAAGTATCCTTCTGTCTTTATAAATTAATTCTGGGTGGGCAGACAAAGCTGGATAAAGATCAACTTCTAATTTATCCCAAAGCTCAAGAGAAAGTGCATTTTAAGTGAAGATTTTGTCAAGGAGAGGAAAAGACTGTGTCTACATTATTCTAGGGAAGTACTTAGAGTGGAGTAGTCAAGAGCAGTTTTCTATCCCATTCCCACTATTTATCCAGTGCAATGCACATGGTTTGCTACTGAGGTGCAGCAGTTTGTATGTCAGGAGAGGCTGCAGGGGAGGAAATTTCCTCTTCAAGCCACGCACGTGAAGTCTGGATGATAGCTAGCTGCCTGCACTCTGTTTGCAGAGGCAACAGGTATTTTAGGTGATACAGCAGCCTCGCTGGGGTGCTGCCCTTCACCTTTTGCCCCAGTATGTGATCACCCCTTCTGCAGTACCAACAGTGGGACTGCTTTGCTCCTCCCCTGGCATTTCCATCCATTGTGCTAGCGTGGTTGAATCCAAAGTCCCGGTGTGCCTGATGTAGGACATTTCCTGTAGCACCTACAACAGCCAGACCCAACTTCATCTGCACAGATATAGGCAGAGAAACCACTGATACAAACCATCAAGCTGCTCTGGCTCCCTTGCCCCTGGACTCCTGCTCTGCTGTCACCAGGCACATGCTGAACCCAGGAGGCTCCAAGGACTGTGCAGGACAAATAGGACTGTGTCTACCAAATAAAGGCACCCAGTGAGCTGGTCAGTACCAGAAAGTAGGTTGACTGTGTCACTATCTGAGAGAGTCTTGTGGTACCTAAATGGAAATCTAGATACCTTGAGGCAGAATCCCATGCTGAAACCTGTGCTGTGTGAATACTTGGGTCAAAACTTCACAGTTGGGCATATTGCCACAGTTAAAATGACCTTACTATTCACTTCCTGCTTTCGTGGTGGTTCAAATATATCCATCATATTTTGGAGTCTGGGTGGGCCTGAAGCACACAGTCCCACCAACTCATCTCTGAAATGTTAACTCTTCAGGGCTCCTCATTTTCAGTGATTTTGCCACACACTTGTTTTTTCTCCATTTCTGAATCTTCTTCATTGTTCCAAACCCCTTTGAAGACACTTCAGAATGATTTATGAACTAGAGCTTCTGAAACCTTTTCTGGATCTTTATGAAATATTAAAACAAAATTAAAGTTTGCTGAAAGTTTTTTTATTCTCTCTCTAGGAGCTTGATTCTTCTGGTTATAACGGGTTAGCAACCCATATGCAATAAAGTCAATATATAGCTAAGGTGGTTATGAAAACATGGGTAATAACGGGGCCTTGTCCTTCCTTACAAGTGCCTCAGTGCCATAAATACTCCCCATAAGCATATGCTTGCCCATGCTGCCCGGATGCCTATGCTTCATAAAACCTGGTGCAATGAAAACTGAATTGACTGCTTTCAAGGGTCGTTCTGAGAGCTTCATTATTTAATTCTTATTTCAGTCTGGGCTCTGTTGCTTACACAGGAAGTTTCGCTTGACTTTTAGTGCCTTAAAATATAGTAACAACACTGCTTGGGTCTTGCAGTCCTGACTAGTGACTTTATACGCACAAAGAGACATTCACCTCTCTACAGAGCTCATATATTACTTAAATCCTGCAAGATTAATATAGATTTACACATTGCATAGACTGTTCTGGCTTCCTCCCACCAAAGACTTCCAACCCTGGAAGAAACACCTCCCCACAAAGATGTATCCTGAAATAGGTGGTCCAGACCAAATGAGACAAAGATCCTTTCCCTAATATTATATATATTATATGAAGATTATGATAAACTGACTCTCTGGGGCAGGAGGATGAATAGTAGACACGTATTTGCTGCTTTTGTCAATTTCTGAATATAGACAAGGTCAAATATTTTGAGCAATACTTACTCTTCAGCCAATGGTTAACTACAGTTCCTCTGGCAGAATTGATTTGGTTTAAGTTGAATCTTCAACAAAGAAGTCACACAGAGAGAGCATTACTTGGAATTTCAACCTGGAATGAGGAGAGGATTTCAATGACAAGTGCATGATTCCAGCAGATGGCATCAGTGAATACTATTGAAAAATATATTGATTGTCAACCACAACATTCCTGTGTATGTGATTCCTTAACTCTGATGCCTGAAGGGCTTTTTCTTTTAATGGAAAAAATAAAGTATGCTAACTTATGAAAACACAATGGTGACGGAGGCTAGCCAGGTCACACCTGTGGGCAAATAAGATTCAGAACAAAGAGCATTGAAATGGTCTTTCTTGCCTTTCTTCTGACCACTTTTCTTTTTAATCCCTTTCCATTATTTTGTTAGAATTTTAATGTATCTGTAGTATATAGATACCAATTTTATGCTAGAAACAGCTCCTCAATATTGTCTGCTGTCACACAGCCTGCTTATATATCATGTATCACGTGTTCCCATCTGTTACACAGCAAGATGTGAATAAGTTGTAAGAAGTTACTATAGAAACACAAGTAATGCACAGCATGGGTGGGCTTATGATTCCACAGGGATCTGGCCTCCCAACTAGAAATGCTGCAGTAAACCTGAAGCAGAAACCACCTGCAGATCTCTCCCATAGTATGGAAAAACCAACATATTCCCCAGCATCGTGACAAACTGATTGAGCGTACGTTCGTTTCAGGCTGGTTTCCTTGGTTCTGTATTGATATCTGTCCCAAAGTACTGGTAGAAGAACATGTGCAGCACAAGCTGTGCAACTTGGATTTTAATCACGTTGTGCAGTGTTTCAGAGCAAGGCTTTTGCTGTTCACCAAATGACAACGCCATGGAGTGGAGAACTGTGATAAGTAGCTGAGAGCCATTGAAAGAGCCATTTATGTCAGGATCCCAGCACCTGTGTATTGAGTTTGTGTGGCAAGGATTTAGCAGTGTAGGGGCTATAGGGGTGCCTTCTTTGAGAAGCTGCCAGAAGCTTCCTCCATGCCTGACAGAGCCAATACCAGCCAGCTCCAAGATGCACATGCCACTTGTCAAGGCTGAGCCCATCAGTAGCAGTGGTAGCAACTCTGGGATAACAGTATTTAAGGAGTGGGGGAAAAAAATGGAAGAACAACAGCAGACAGAAGAATTAAAATATGTGAAGTAGCCCTGCAGACACCAAGTTCAGGGAAGAAGGAGGGGAAGGAGGTGCTCCAGATGCCAGAACATTGCAGCCCATGGGGAACGCTGTGTTGAAGCAGCTGTCCCCCTGTAGCCCATGAAGGTCCATTGTGGAGCAGATATCCATTGCAGCCCCTGGAAGATCTCATGCCACAGCAGGCAGATGCCCAAAGGAGACTGTGACCCTGTGGAAAGCCCATGTTGGAGCAGGCTGTTAGCAGAGTCCTGTTGCCCTGTGGAGAGAGGAGCCAATGCTGAAGCAGGTTTTGCTGGCAGGGAACTGGAGAAGCCTGTTCCTAAAGCATTGAAAGGGATGATGAAAGGGATCCCATGAAAGGGATCCATGGTGGAGCAATTTGTGAAGAGCTGAAGCCTGTGGAAAGGACCCATGGAAGACTGTCTCCTGTGGGAGGGACCACATGCTGGAACAGGGGAGGAGTGTGAGGAGTCCTCACCCTGAGGAGGAAGGAGCAGTATAGACAATATGTGATGAACTGAGCGCAGCCTCTGTTCTCTGTCCTCCTGAGGGGAGGAGGGGAGGAGGAGGGAGAAAAAACTGTGGGCAAAGTTGAGCCTGGAAAGGTGGGGTGGGCAAAAGGTACTTTTAAGATTTGGGTTTATTTCTCATTATCCTACTCTGGTTTTATATGCAATAAATTCAGGTAATTTCCCCAAATCAAATCTGTTTTTCCCATGATGGCAATGGCTGACTGGTATCAGCCTGCCCAGCTGAGAAGGGGAATGATAGAGCAGCTTTGATATGTGCAAGGGTCAGCCCACCACAACCTAAAACCAGACTTTTGCTTAGAAATACAGATTGGAACAAACAATCCATCAATCCACACAGATATAAGAATTACTACTGTCTGCTGCTTTCCAGGATGGATTTTACTGAAGGGAAAGACAAACACAAAATACATATCCAGTGTCAGATATGTCAACAACAGGACTAATACCTCTGTAGATAGCATGCAATGAACCCCATGGCATGGCATGGTAAACTTTTCATCTACAATTTTATTTTTATGCTGTCCACAGTATTTAATATCAAAAACTCTAACAAAGAACAAGTATACCCTCATTAGACAATCAGCACCTATTTAAGAAATAGATTTTACAATTTACTGAAAAATAGCAATTAAATACCCTATCAATGATATACTTACATGTTTAGCCAAACCCAGGGTAGTGCTCAAAAGTAATTTAACCCTGTGTTTGTGGCATCAGAATTCATTTGCCATGGGGCTACAAACCCCCTTATTACAAATGAGAAGTGAAAACTGGTGTCAGGAGCTAAGAGTGGAAGTGTTGCCAAATGGGTCTTCTGTGAGCATGAGATGATCTGAGGTCAAGCTCCCTGGGTCTGGCCAGCGCAGGGGCTTTTGCAGCAGAATATTGAATCACTGCAATATTTGGCACACAGGCAGCCAGACCTGGAGGGAGCTGCAACAGTGTCTGGGCACTCCTCAGGTTGGAGATACTGCAGGGGCAGCATTCCAGCCAGGAATAAACTGAAAGGATCTCAGGCAGAGTGTGTGAGACTTGTCAGGCCTATGGCACAGTACAACATATATATGGTACTGTATAATAAATACACAGCAGACCTCTGATGTCTTGCCTTGGCTTCAGCTCTTCATATCTATAAGCAATGAATTAATTTTACCTGTCTTTGGTCATTTGCAAAGCTGAAGATCTGAGCCAGTCATGCCTTGTCTGTCTTTATAGCCAATGAAGTCAACAGATGATTTTGGGACATGACTCAGTAGGTCAGCTTTGGATGTCTTCTTCGGAATTAGGTAAATTGTACAACTCATTGACTATAAAGACAGAGCAAAGTGACCATTTCATAGATATCTGTGCTGTAAACCCCTGAAGTCATGCAAGATAAAATCTTTCCTGTGTGAAGTTAACAAGCAGTCAGAGAGCAGAGTTTACAGGTTTGACTAATTTGAACAAAGAGAGGGGAGGTAATAATAGGTCTCATATGCTTTTAAAAGGTTAGTTGCCCATCAACAGTGTCACACTATTGCACCATAAACTTGCAAGGAAGTAGGTTTTAACTACAGCAAGTATGAATTTGATCCCCCATTTCTATTTGCTTTATTATTCTTTATTTGGAAACAACTGCTGGACAGGATATGGTGCAATCATTTGGAAATACCACATTTTGAAATATACCATTCAAAAATAACAGAAGCATTAATTAGTTCCTGTGCCAAAAAAAAAAAAAAAAAAAAAGAGATAGACTAGACTAGGCTAGAAGAGAATAGATTACTTCAGTTGGAAGTGACATACAGCAATCAGATATGAAATTTTAACAAAATAGTTCCTCGTGTGTATAAGGGTCACGTTATGAGATACCAAATCATAGGAGGCTTCACTTAAGCATTTGGAGGCAGCTCATGTCCTTCCAGTCCCTGGTAACAATGCTGCTGGTAGTGGCTGCAGTCACTAGTGATTTCCTTCAGATCACTCTAGTATGCAGTAGTCAGAGCTGGCATATGTTTTTGCTTTCACAAACCTTATAAGGATGTTTATGTGGTCTTACTGATTGTATCCACCATCTGCTGGTAAGTAAGTGGACAGTAGCTGACTTGAGTTTTAATTTCCAAGAGGTAGGAATATATATAGAGGAATATTCATGCTATATTCTATAGCATGAATTCTTTAGCCATAAAGTAAGGAAGAGGATGCTTGAAAAAGAGAGTCAGTTGAAGAGGACACTTACATTCATGGAATAGAATAAGCAAATGTAAGTATTTGAGAATTATTCTAGACAAAAAGACCAAAGTCAGAAGGAAAAGTTAAGCCTAAAGATTTCTCATCAAGAAGGACAATTCAACCACTTAGAGAGGCAAGAAGTATTTGATTATTTATCCTGGCTGGCCTGAATTGTGAAAGTATGACACTCCCAAAGGCCTTCACCACAGCTCAGGGGTTGTAGTTCAGTCACCTGGTGTTACTGGCCTGTAGCTGTGACATATTGTGAAGGAAAAGAACATGCTTTATGGCAGCTAATTAAGATGACTATCCAGTATACATCCTGTCTTTTGTATGAACAGAGATGGCTTTTATTCATGTCCAAAAATATAATCACTTTTCTGATTCTTAACTCATTTCCCACTTTTGGGAAAATATGAATGAAGTATTCTACTTCTGCCTGCTAAGCTTAAGGCTACAGGAATTCCTGAGCAAGCAAACAGTTTTATTTCTTCCACTTCAGCCAGAAAAAAAAGGTAATGTGATACAATGTAGAAATGAAGGAACAAAATGAGGATCTGTGTGAAACAGTGAAATATTTTGTCTATTTTTGCAGAAATTAATGTGGAATAGCAACACCCTGGGATGGTTTTGGATGTTTATATATAGGCTTCCCACCCCCTTAATTAACACCTTTTATTTTGCATATATACATGTACAAGAGGTTCCTCCTGGGTTGGAAATTCTTCCATTTACATCTATAAGTTCAGTCATTTCCGGGTATCTGTGAAATATATAAATGTCATGATCTGTAAATGAAGTATATGAAAAGGGGGAGGTGTAGTTATCAAATTTTAATTACACAAAAAAGCTTATCTTAGATGATAGTTCTTAAAGAAACAAACCTTTGGAAAAATTCCTGACTATATCCAGTAGGAATGATCCTATGATTGTTTATCACACTGAGCTTTTTACTGGAAGATTGTGTTGCAGGGAGGTGCATTTAGCCTGAACTCCCTTTGTGGTTATGCCATTCTAAAATAATGTGATATCCATTAAGGGAAGCACAAGAAGTGATTGCACAGGATTTTTTCTCTTTCCATGGGTGCTAAACTCAGCTGCTCACTGCAGTGTGATTTAAAATCTTTTTGTTATAAACCTTGGCCAGAGGGCCTTCTGACTAACAATGGAGTCACAGAACTGAAAGCACGAATAAGCCCAGAACAGGCAGAGATAAAAGGCAGTTTCTGCTATCAGAATCAGAAGAGAGGAAGACATAAGGCAAGAAAGCAAGGTATGTACAACATTAAAAACATGCAAGCAAAACCAGCACTGGCACTGAGAGCCTTAAAAGTGTTCAACTTCATAAAAAACCTAATGGTGATGCTGCCATGAAAGAACACTTTGTGTACTGAGTATATTCAATGAGCATTTCCTGAAGTGTATGAAAGCCAAGCTTCATACTGCAGCATCCCACTGGACCTTCAGTCTGCAAATTCAGTGTCAGGAGTGCATGTGCTAGAGGATTAGAAAACCCAGCAAGGCCAGAAACAGTGACAGAACTTCCTTCTTTTGCATAATTTGTCTATATAGGAAAAAAAAACCAAACAAAACCCCCCCCCCCCCCAAAAAAAAAAAAAAAAAAACAAACCATGGAAATAATTTGATTAGCTGTGATCAAAAAAGGAGGAGAAACTGCTGATGTACTCAAAGCCAAGAGTAGCTACCTGACAGAGGGAAAAAGGGTGACAGAAACCTGTGAGTGCTGTGAATGAGTCCATTGAAGGAGACACTCAGTGCAGATACTGGCATATCTGGACTGCATTGTATACATTTCACCTCATCTGATGAACAATAGCATTTCAAGGGATTTGGTGCAATATCTGCACAGATGACATTTCAGGGAAAAGTGTGTGAATTATTGGAAGAGTGACAGGAACTGAATTCCTGTCAATGAGGCTCTAGGTACATGAAAAACAAACCCCATGATATGCATAGATTCAGTTGGTATAACTTGAAATTGATTCATAGCAATGGCAAGAGAGTGTGTAAAAAACAGCCTTTGATCATGTTTCAGAAAAGGGAAACATCACAACTGAACCAAAAAGAAAAATAACCAGGACAGGTGATCTACTTGGATAAAAGGCATTTGGGTTGTGTCAGTTTGAAATTACTTTGATGAAAAACAAAAAATTTACTTGGGAGAAAAACAATGATTTCTGCATTTCTGAAGAGTATCAGAGACAGAACTGTGGGGGTCCTCTTGACAGATGTGACAATGTGTGTGGAGCGTCTGTCCTGAGCTTACAACCAATACAAACAATGTTATTGCCATGGCTGTATCAAGGCTGCCCAGAGAGGTGGTTGATGCCCCACCCCTGGAAACATTCAAGGTCGAGTTGGACAGGACTCTGAACAACCTGATCTAGTGGAAGATGTCCCTGCTTATTGCAGGGATTGGACTAGATGAGCTTTCAAGTTTTCTTCCATCCCAAACCATCCTACAATTCTATGAATAAGAGAGATGAGTACTCATGTATGTTATAGGAAAAGATTTAATTCTGAGTTGCAAACTCCAGGACCTTGGTGCTAGAGCAGACATTCTTTTGATACCTAATCCAGGAACATAAATTCCTGTATTTCCATAGAACCTAGTAGATGTTTCTGCCTCAGCTATTCCCTGCTCTATTGTCTGTTTCACTTCTAGGAAGAGACAGGGGAGATTCTTTCTTGACAAGAATTTCAAATTTTCTTTGAGGATCTGGTTTGGTTTTTGTCCTGACCTGAGCAAACAGACATTTTTCCCCCCAAGATTTTTAACTTTAAATTCTTTTATTTTGGATTATATACTGTCTTATCCCATGAAATGAAATGCCTGTCATCCTGTCAGCAGTGCTTCTGGAAAAAATGAATGATTACTGAATCACTTTGTTCTGGTTAATTCTAGCCCAGTTAGATTTTGGGGGTGACATTATGTCTGTCTTACATTCTTTGTTTCTGCACTGCATATTCTAGCCTGGAAATGTAGATAAGGCAATCATTTTGACAGGCAGGCAGGTGGTACTATTACATTGGCAGTACCAAATCTGTCACATTAATGTGCTCTCAGATTGAAATAGCTACACTTTCCCTTGCTGGTTGAAGTTTGTATGGCAGCAGAGCACGTCTCCCTCCATGGTTTAAAACAATGTCCTGTCTTATGATTACTGCCTTGTTTCTTTGTTGGCTTATGGACTAGAATACTGATACTTGATGCATTTAATTCTGTGACTTTTAATGAAACTGAGAGCTGTAAGGCAACTTCACAAAGAATCTAAAAGGAAATAATTTTGGCCCAGCTGCTGCATAATTGACTCAGATATCCATCAAAAAACAATTGAGGTGTTCCGGAAGCACCCATCTGAGGTGCCCATGTAAAATTGTCTGATAATTCACAAGACCTACAAGGGACCTGTGGCCTTATGGATTAGCAGGGGACAGTCCTGAGGGGTGGATACCTACAGGCATGTCCAATGGCACCAGACTCCTGTACATGGGCAACTGGACCAGGCAGAGATGAGCACAGCCACAGGGATCTGTAGAAAGGCTGATTCAACCTGGACTACCTTTTGTGTTTCTGTGTAAAATACCATTAGGTGTTTTTTGGCATGTCCTGTGGTAACTGAGACACCCATGTGGGCAGGCAGATATGACACAGGAGGAGCCAAAGATTTTCTGGAATGGAGATGGTGTAGGGATGTCAAATAGCACTAGACTCCTGACCTGTTTTGCCCTTATTGTAATGATTACCTGGCTACCCTTGGGCACACAAAGTAAGGAACTGAGTACTGCCTTGTGTTGACTTCCTCACAGTGGTCTTACTGGGTAGCAGAAAAGAAAAACACCAAACAATGAGTTGCAGAAAAGCTGTTCAGATTAGTCATTCAGATTAATTCAGGATGTTTTCCTTTTCCTTAACAAAAAATAGTGTGAATTTAAAAATAATATTTGGTTCTTCTTTTGGACAGCTTTTTAAGAAAAAGCCATACAGCAGAGTGACATTTTTAAAAAAGATGGTTTAGGCTTGTTTTTCAGCCTTGAATCGAATGAAATTATGAGATGGACTTGTAAATGAAGGTGATTCTTTCCAAATTAAAGAGGAAATAAGAAATCTTAAGAATTCAAACTTTGTTTAAAATACTTAGTTAAAAACCAAATTGTGGCTGAATCCTCAGCCCTGAGAAGTGAGTGCTTTATAAACTACCCCAAAAAAGATTTTCTAGATATTCTAAAATATTTGTCACCATTTATTGATGTCCTTTTGTGCCCCAGTGCCCTGGCTGTACTTGTGTAATTAGTTCTTAATTTAGGTGTTTTGCTTGCTCCTAGGCTTATAATTTGTGAATAGCAGTAGAACTGAGCAAACTGTATGGCTGTAATATTGTACTCTGGCCTGCCACCTTAGTGGGTTAAAAGAAGAGAAATTAGAAGTTCATTCAGCATCTTATAGAATGGCAATCAAGACTACACACACCTTAAGTAATTTATTAATATTTCTCATGGGGAATAAAGGGATTTAATTTAATGTGCTTTGCTAGTAAAATGTTTCAGGTTTTACTTACAAAAAATACTTATTTCAGGAAAAAGACATGGTAAATTAGTACATTTTCACATTCGGGTAGGATCCTCATTATAACTTAAAGCTTTTGTAAATACTTCATATCTTTAAACAAATAACATGGTGAGTCAGTAATCATGTTGCTGGAGAGATCCCTTTGAGAGAACAAAAGCAGTCAGGCTTACCCTTAGTATTCCACCCATCCCTTTCAGTATGCCAACTTTAGGTACTCTAAGTACTGAGATTTTCTCCTTATAGGTGAGGAAGCATGCTATCTTAAAATTTTAATAGCAGCAAAATTAGCTTTTATAATCACTTCAGTTCATCCAGTACTTCCTTTCTCTGATTTTATCCATAAGTCATTTTGAAGCCAGTTGGTACAGGCATTGATGTTTGGCAATTGCTAAACATGGGTCATTTCAGCTCTGATTCATCATAACTAATTCAGCTGAGGTATCTAATTTGGGAACCTGGTTGCCTGAGGGTCTCTCTATAATTTATGAACCTAATAATTGCTGAGAGGTGAGATGAATCAAAGCCTAATTACATAGATGTGAAGATTTCACATTTAATATAGGTAGAACAAGGGAAATCAAAGCAAAAAAATTAAAACTCCCAAAGTAAATCCACCCATGAAGACCGGTGTTAGTGAATGAGTTTTCATTATACCAGAAATCAGTGTCTTCAACAAATAACATCAGTTCCTTCCAGTCTCCTTCCACAAGAGTAGCAGCTGGTGTCAATCACTCATGTCACTGCAGTCCCTGACAACTCCCCCTCTCCTTCAAGTTTTCCTTTCTCTTCTCAGCTTCTACATTTTCTTCAGCTGTTTTGTGTTCCTGGCTAAACACATCACACCAGATAATGAGGTAATCAAAACCCAGATGCAGCATGACTACTTTGTATGCAGATGAGCCTAATGCATACGAGCTTATCCCCAGGGTTAGTGAAGGTCTCAGATCTTACAGTAGGTGTCTCAGTTCCCCAGACAGTTCCTGGGAGAGGCTGGTTCACCTCCAAAGCACAGAGATACTGCCCTAGCAATCTTTCTATAGACTTCACAGTGACCATGAGTATCCTCAGTGTGTGTGAGCTGAAGCAAATGAAAAAGGACTTATTGGCTCCATGGAACCCAGGTGATGCTGGGCTCTCATATGCCCAGAAGGGAGGGATCCTGACAGTCACTGGGACAGGGGGAGGCCTTGTTTTTCAGCCCATACAACTGTGGCTGTTGTAAACCACACAAAATTTTGAAATAAGTTTCCCCTCTCCCCTAAGCCCTGCCCTCAGCTCCCTCTTGCCTTCTCACTTTCTTTCCTTCTGCCTTTGATTCTGCACAGCCTCCTGCCTCACCTCTGGTAGCAAAGGTACAGTACACTCACAGATAACAGGCACAGAAGAGCTCACACTCCATAATTAAAAAAGAGATTCAGAAAGCTCATAATTCCCCCAAACCTTTTAATGAAAAAAAGGGTATTTGCAGGTAGCAAGTGAATTTGCTTTCCAAGAAGAAACCCTGTATATAATGTATTAGAGTGAGTACCTAATGATTCAATTTATTGTTGAGTGTGAATTTCATGTTTCAGTATTACTGCTTGGTGCTTTTTCCCTAGTTTTCTTAGAAATTACACAGGACCTGGTTAATTTTTTCAAGCTGCAGCAAGGTGTGTTACTGTAGTTGCTGCAAAAGAAAACTACACAAGACTAAGTAGTTATTTAAATAAAGTTTTCCTTAGCTCTAATTAAAAACAAGCAAATTGCAAAGTAAAAGAGAAACATGATTTTTTTTTTCTTTTTAATTATAGACTGGATTTCCAATCCATAGAGAAATGCTACATGCACAAATTTAGCATGTTTTGCTTTTTCTCTCACTGTCATTGATACAGCTCCAGTTCTTGTTCCTCACTGGTAAGTTAACATATGAATAACACCAATGAGCATTTTGCATTTCTTAAGCTGTAGAATATCTATTCATGTTCATGATTCTCCTTTTCTTGTCCTGTGTGTTATGAGAGATAGCTGAATATCTGTATACATATATAAAAATGGTTACCCTATGCAAGATATTTAATTATTTATATTTAGTTAGTAAAACCAGTACATTTTATTTTTATTTTAATGTTTTGATTTGGTTTCTAGCAAAGGGAAAGCCGGTTCTGGAAGAGGAATGTATTCAACAAGAGAAAATGCCTGAGATACAGACATACTATATTGTTTCTGCTTCGTGATCAGATTGCAAGTCCCAGGATTTAGTGGAGTTTAAAAAGCACCCTGGTGCTCATGAGCTGATCACAAGGCAAAAATAATACAGTAGGCCTGTTTCTTATTCAGTTTGTTGAAAAAAGAGATTGTGACAATTGCCAACATGTGCCATGTGACTGTGCATACAATAATGCAATTAATTGTAAAGAATACCTCCTTGACAATAGCACAGTTGTCCTGATGAGGCTGTATACATCGAGACAAATCCTATGTTGAGGACTGAGAGCCACACATATTCAAAAGGGTTTTGTTGCCTTATTTGAATACATCTTATTTCTTACAGTACAGTAAGCACAACACATTCCAGGAAGGTGAGATTAGTTAAGGCATTAATGTGATTGCCTCCAACATCCCTGGAAAACAATAAGAAAAATGGTTTCATTCATGTGTTGTGTAATAGTTTTGCAGGAGAGAGCTTAAGGTCTGGGCTTCTTTTATTCTAACTTTCCTTAATCTATTTATTCAAAAAATAGCCTAAATTTATTACTTAGTTTTGAATATGAATGCAAATAGCAAATAAAGCAAATTACACCCTTTTATTTGGTGCTATTTTGTCTCTATTTATGGCTTAACTCACCAGTCATCTCAGCAGTAATAGGCTGATATATTGGCATTTCTGGTGTGTAATCTGGGTACCATAATAAATAGAGACCACTAGGTGGAGATTTTACATTGCAGTGTATATTTGTATAGTCTAGATTATACTTAGGATAACCACACATTCACAGTAACTGATTTAATTTTCCTTGAGAAACTGAAGTAAGGCAGAATTTTTCTAAACTCATGACAGTCATGAGAACCAGCAGCTCTAAAAGTTTATGCTGGCAAAGGACTGGTGTTTTTAAGACCACCAGTTGAAACACTGAGGTTCAACTTTGGCAAGGTTATACATTTCTTGAAATGTCACATTTTTAGAAGTGGCTTGGCCTGATGGAATAAAAGTATGGATTTTTATCTTCACAGAAAAAGATATATTCATTGATCAAATAAAACTTTTGCATCATTTACTTATATCCAGTCAATACGAGACGTTTGACTACAGATCTTAGGAAGAATCTCAAGTGTATTGTTTATCATTGGTCTTCATGAATTAAATCATGGTTAGAAAACAGGATGTGTTATCATACTTGATAACACAATATGTAAGTGTAAGAAATATGCAAATGTAAACTTTTGAGAGAATCCAAGATTAGATTTAGTTACATTGCTTTGAAATTTAAAGTAAGTTTTACAGAAACTGCACAAGAAAGGATTTTAAAAATTGCCAGTAGCAAGGCATAGTACAAATAGTGATATTTGATAGTAGCTCATTAATGTGTGTGATTTATCAGCAATAGATTAATTGATTTAGAAATACACTGAATTTAACAGCTCAAACCCTTCCCCTCATGTTTATTAAATAATTCACATTCTCAGTATGGTTACTGTAGGTTTTCCATACATGCTATGACCTTCTTTTCCCTGCTATGGGTTACTATGGGAGCTAATAAGGCTGGAAAGGTGTTTCAGCTCCTGCTACTTCCATTGCTTCAGTGCTTGTTCTGTGGAGTCTGGACCAAAGGCTGCTGGTGCCAGCTCTGATGCTAGCGGTTCCCTGCCTTGAGCTGGCTGAGTCAATGTATCATTAAAGACATAAAGTTGTTAATTTCCTTTGCTCTGAGCCAAAGAACTAGCGGCAAAACCTTAATTTTCTGCTAGAAAATCAAATAATGTATTTCCCTGGATACTGTTAAAAACAGCTTTTATAAGAAACCAAGATTGTACTTTTCAGGTTCTGGTTTCCTAGGTGGGAGCAATGGTAAATGCTAACATCTCTCTCCCACACACTGTAGGCTCTGCCATATATGTAATTTTCTGTTACAGTCATAACAGAGATATCTGCATGGGAAATTGTCCAAGTACTAAATCCTGTTTCACTTTTCTAAAAGGAGATGGTAGGTGTCTGCTTATTGTATCCAAGGATTTCCCATTTAGATCATGAGATCCCAGTGGGCATTTTGAGCAAGGAGATGTAATTCTAACCAGTTTTTCCACATCAAGAATGTGATTCAGTTGTAACAGAAACATATTAAGGATACTCCTAGCACGGAGGACACCTATAAGAAACACAGATCCCAGTTTTGATCCTCATGACATGGTTAACATGGAGGATTGAAAAGCATGATTCTTTCATGAAGATATTTGAAGAAAATAAAGGAAAAAAATCTTAAAGAGAGAAAACATCATAGAGGAAAAACCAAAAGATAGTTTAATGATGAACATGGTGGTGATTCTGGCTTGAGGGTTGGACTTAATGATCCTAAAGGTCTTATCCAACTGTAATGCTTCTATGGTTCTATCAAAAGTTATTTGGATATTGAACAACAACAATATGAAAACATGCAAGATTAATACTTACCCCTCTCTATTGAGGAAAAAAAAAAAAAAAGGAAAAATAATTAACTGGTAAATAGTGTAGTGACTACACTAGGGGCCCAAAACTAAGCATGGGAGCAGCTGCTCACCAGTTCTGAGTACAGGAGAAATGCCATTTGCAGGCATAACTTCACTGCCTGTTCCTTTCTTTTTAGATCAATGATATAAGCAACTGCACTGCTGGTGGTGCAGAAACAAATACATCACAGGTGATGAATGGTGCTTCCACAGGAAGGGAGAAAACAGGCACTCACAGCCATTTCAAATTGTGTAGATCCAAGTAACCCAGATTTTAAAATAGTGAGACATTTATGCCTGAGTTACCTCTTGGCAAAATCATATAACATGGAAAACAGGAAGACACCACCTATATTGAAAAAAAATGTACTAGTGGTCTGTGACATGATCAACTGATGACACAGGATGATGAAAAACACTGCAAGAAAACATCAATGACATCAAAATAGTGCCCTTGCAATGAGCATTAAAAATTTGGCCATGGGTTTCATATTTTTTTTTAATTCCTGTTATTATACTGATGTGAGAGAAAAACCTTGTCATTCTCAAGTCTAATCTGGGGGATCTGGGAAATCACTGGTAAATGATGTCAGGTTTATTTGGGGGGTTGCTTAAGCAATCCCCTCTCTTACTGAAAAATCCAGTTCATTTGGGTCACATCTGGAGATGGCGTTTGAACACAGGGTGTTTGAAATCTTGTCCTCTGTCACCAACAGCAGTTGCTAGTTCTAGCTCACATCTTCCTCAAAAGCTGTGTAATCTTTCACAGGACAATCCTGGAAATGGAATGGTGTTCAAAACAATAGAAAGAAGAGAACAGCTTCTTACACTCCAAGCAGTCATGTTTTCAAGTGCCAGGGGTGGGATCTGAGTACTTATCATAAAATGGTTACATGACTCTTTCACAGCTTAATTTCATGACAAAATGAGGCGTTTTTTACTAGGCAGACTTATTTTCTGTTTAGTTATTTTTCTGTGGCAGGAAGCAAGACTAGACTCTGTGTGTTGCATACAAAGCTGCCTGCACCTGTCCACATCTGGCACATCTGATCAACATGATCAAAACATGAATTTCAAAGGCAAATGCTACTCTATATTGTTAAAAAGGTGATCGCAAAAGTGATCAAAAATATTGAATTTGTTCAATGTTTATATTCCAGGACTCATTAATAATGTAAGGGCTCATATAATAATTAAAGAAACTTCCAGTTAGTCATACTTTTTTTTTACCTTTGTACACTTGCTGAAAACTTCATCTGGGAAAAAATGGATCTGGTTGTGTGTGAGTGACCTAAAGGTAGTTGGTACCTCATGTTAAAATTAGGTCTTAACTCGTCAGTGTTGCAAAAGTCAAAAATCAGACTTTACAGCTGAGTGAGCTGACACAGGGTCAGAGAGAGGAAAGGACTTTGGGTACATTTGGTTTATATTATGCCACGTGCAGTACGCTGGGTGACTCACCTTGCCTGTGAAGCCCAGGTAACCTCAGCTTCTTTGTCATCTGTCCTTATTATTTAAATTCCGAGATGAAGTTTGAATGGTCCCCTGGGATTGGGAGATGCTGGGAAATGACAGGCATCTGTTTGGTCTGTTTGGAAAGTAAATGTACTTGACTACTTGAACAAACTAGATGAAGGCCAGGGAACTTCACTGCTGAGTTTTAAGACTCTTATAACTATTTTCCTTTGGTGAGCCAGACAGGTCTTCAATGATTTGTCATATTAAAAAGTATTCAGCCATACATAAATTTTGACTACTTTTAGGACTGAACTGGCAAAATTAAATAGAGACCTGTCAGTCATCATTAAGAATCAATAACGCTGAAATTCCTGTTTGGTTACTCCAGCAATATTTGGTGGGTGCTCATTACCCCACTGCTGGCTTCACAATTGATGATCTTCAGTGAGTGGCCTGAGGTTGTCAGGCTTTAAGCAGTAGGAATGACAAACCCCAGGAGCATCCAGCTCACCTAATTGCAAACATCTACACTTCAAAATGTACATCTTGGCTCACACCCCAAGCTCTCTTTGGAGGAGAGACATAAACATGTTCTGTGTGCAGTCCTTACAACCTGCGTTAGTTGGCTGCTTTACCCTGCTGACGCATATATTTTGTGAGATGAATTCCACACTGAAATGGGCCTTGAAGCAAAATGCTCACAGCATTCACTACATACTAGTAAATCACCTAATAAATATCTATAGTAGCTCAACCTTTTCTGCAGTCATGTAATGCAGAGTGTGTTTAGGCATCTCTTTGCTTGTAAAACAGCTTTAGGCTGGAGACCAAAGGGAACTCTGTTTGCAGGAGGGTTACAGTACTTGAAACAAGTGGACCTTGAAACAGACCAAACAGTTCTGTTTCAATGCAGCTGCAACCTTCTGGATATTGGTGGAGGCCTGAGAAAAAGGAATTCTTGAGGGAATGTCTTACACATGACTCACCGAGTTTGACTGATCACATAGAGAGTAATTTTGGGACCTCTTTTTAGAGAAGGATTGGACACCCAGATGCAACACTCCCAAATTACCTTGGTAAGATTCTTTCATCAGGAAGGCTATAAAGCACTGATGCTGCACTTCATAGGACTGCAGTGATTTACATTCATTGAAGGCAAATGTAAGTAACACTTAAATTGAGTTTAATATCCTACTTACCATATGCTACAAATAGGGTAAATGAAACAAAACATCTATTTGACACACATATAAATTTATAAATGTGCAGAAATCACAGAATCATAGAATATTCTGAGTTGGAAGGGACTTGCAGAGAGGGATAAGGTCCAATCTTCCACCAAGTCCAACTCTTAGGCGAATAGCCCACATTGGTGTTGAACCTGCAGCCTCTACTCTGACCTACTGAGCTTGTAACAAGAACATCTGAGAACCTGCCAATGGAACAATTTCCACTAGAGAATGCAGATGTGCTTAAGTCACTCCACTTCTCTGAGAAATTAGATGCTTTGATTTGAGTGCAGACCAAAGGGAAAACAGCATCTAAACTTGCCTCTTGCTTGCCAGGACACTTTCCTTGCTTTCTCGGATTTAAGGGAAGGGCTTTTGTGGGGCCCCAGCCTGGCAACCCATCTGAAGAGCTGTCCCAGTGCTGTAATAACTTGACTGAGCTGAGGGGTTTGAGTTTATGAATCCTAATAAATAGGCAGGAAGAAATATTTTAGAAGGGATCAACATGAAACATTTCAAGGTTTTTGGGTTTTTTTTAAAGTTTTCATAGAGAATTCTTTCTTTTTTCTTTTGCTCCAGGGTGCTGTAAAAACAACACCCACATTCCAAAAGTTTCCAGGAATGTAATTACCATTTTCCTGCAACTTTATAAATCTGCAACCTGGTACTAACAACTGAGTTCTCCACTACGTTACCCTGCTACACTCTGATATGTGTGCAAGAAGCTGTGGGAAAGTAAAGAAGTTCCCTGGGTGCATTTAAAATTCCAGATAGCTCTATAATTTTAGTAAATATATGTACCCAGTGAAGATCCTTGGAAGTGTAAAATAGTTTAAGGGTGTTAATAAGGACATTAGGATTAAGTTGGAATTCTCATAAATCAAGATAATTAGGCTTTCCCTGAACCATATCAAAGATATATGCTCATTAACTTTATTTCCTATAAAAAGTAGTAATGCTTTTCAGTGGTAAATCATACATTGGATTGTAATGAAAACCAGAATATGGATGATGATTTGTCTGTGGGATACCTGTGTTTTCTTATACAGGATGTAAATTTTTAAGAAATCTCATGTAAGTTGACTATTAGAAGTCTCCTAGCCCATAAGCAAGGCAGTGAGATAGACAAATAGAGAAATCTAATGTTGATGCAAAATATTATTAGAAGATGAGTTTATAAAAAGAACTAAAATAGAAGATTCATTCATTCAAGAATCTCATACTGTGGTATATGGTATATCACAGAGAGTTACAAATTGTTTATAGTGAAAATCTCTGCATGATAATGGATATATGTTCTAGGACAAGACTAAAAGTCAAGAAGTAACAATAAAAACTGAAAAGTTTGCATCAATTTCAGTAAATGAATATGTTTGGTGGTCTCAAATTTCAGGCAAAACCATAGAAGATGATGAGAGCAAATCATGACTGGACCAGATTAATTGTAGAGCCAATTGTACAAGTTAAGATTTGACAGAAAGTAAGACAATTTCTTTAAATGGATTGGTAAAAGGTAGGAATCTATATAAATATGTATAAATATATAAATCTATATAAATATAATAATATAAAACAGGAAAGGTGCAATGTGGAAAGTCATAAACACAAATGAGTGCATTCAGAAACAGAAGCTGAGGGCTGATGGTAAAGAAACAGGAAAGAGGCACGGAAGGATGATTTGAAGTACTCAGGACAGGAAAAGGAAGTGAAAGAGATGTTAGAACTTCATTAGCAGGCAGACAGGGAGAGAAGATACAAAGCAGGAGATGGCAGTGAAGTTGACACATTATCTTCTGACCCAACACGCTTCAGAGTCACAGATGTGAAATGTGATGTAGAGGGCATCATACTCCAAAACAGGGATCCTTTACTAGCCAGCACTGATTTCATTGATCTGACTTCCTCATTGCTGTTTGGATTGAGAGTCAGCATGGAGATCAATGAGACACCATCACTTATGTGCATATGCACACGTACCAATGTATGTGTACATCTAAGACACTTAAAATGATTGAAGTCATCATAGAATATGAATTCTTCATCTCTACTGAGAAGCATAAGCCCTCCTGAGCATAAGTACCCCTACTTGCGTGTGGGAGTTCATGCATCCACTCTAAAGGATTCAGCACACTGTTATGCAGTGATTGCCCAGTGTCTGCAGCAGGGGATAATATAACAGGGATTCTGTAGGGATCCCACAGCTGGAGTTTATCTGAGGCATGCTTTTAGAGACCCTATCAGTTTTCTTTGCATGGTGTAATTTCCTTATTCATTAAAGTAAAAAAACCCCATTCAATTATGTTAAAACCCCCAGACTTGTCAGGCTTGTGCATCATCTGCCAACTATTAGTGATAAGAGTGTATATTAGCTGGAGGACCACATCTCACAACCACATTTTTTTTCTTGTACTTAATAGATGTTGGAATGCTCACCATAGTTCTCTTCATCTGCCCCATTCCCACAGTTATTTATGCTATCACAGCGAAATGCCCATGGGAGGCATGTCGCATGATTTCTGAGTGGAAAACAACTCTTTTGGCAGACACTTACAACAGAAATATTTTCCACCAGCCAGGATTCTGAAAAAACATGAGAAGACATTTCCTCTATAGCTGATTAAGTTTCCAATTAGAAAGGGATGATAAAACTACAAGCACCACATTTAAATACTTCATTTTTACTTTAAAATGCATGGTGAGTCATTATAACTCAGCCTTTTGCTGAATTGTGTCAGTGTTAGCCACAAACAGCTTGCCACCACTGATGTTTAAGAGGGAGTTTAAATATTTTTTTTTCTTTTTTTTTTTTTCCCTCCTCTCTTTCCCAGTATCTTCAGAACACTGTGCTGGCCATAATATCAAAGCACTTTCCTGGTAGATCGACTCCTTAGAGGTGTAAGCGTTTAGCAGAACCCTGTGGCATGGCTGGGGACAGACAGGGATGTGGTACCTGGGGAAAGCCTAAGTCTCATAGCTGGGGGAAATGGAAGTCTCATGTGAAGAGAGAAATTCCAGCTGCAGCATGTGGAAAGAAACTTCCATGCTGAAGGCAGCAGGGAAACAAGGGAGTGTTCACTTACACATCAGAGACGTACAACAACATAGAACACTTACTGCACACAATCACAGTGAAATATTTGAACAATTGGCAAGTCAAACCATAGAACTGGACTCAGTTTCATTACTTTCCTTTTTTGAAATAGTGAAATTATGTTTATAGTCTTCTAAATTACTAGTTTAAACAAGATGTTCAAAGCAAGAAAAGATCTTTTATTTCCTCTTTCGATGCACATCATGAATTATGGGTTTTCTGTAGAACATTTGCAGGAAATCTGCTCTATTGTTTCATTACATGTATGGAGTATATGTTCACTTGTAAAACACTTCTCTTTCAAAAAGATTACAGGAACTAAGAGAAACCAATGGAAGAATGCTAAAAGTGGAAAAAACCTAAACCAGACAAAACAAGAAAGTTCCTTGTATCTTACAGAGCTGATTCTATTTTTACTTGTTAGCCATGTCTTTCAAAAGAGAAGTTCAAACTTGAAAAAGTAAATTTTATTACAATCTTAGTTGACAAGGTAGAAATACCTATGAACTCAGCTTGCAAAGACGGACATTGTGATTGTAGACCCTTGAGATTCCTCTGGAATATAGACCAGATTGAAATGAAACATATGGGATAAAATTATGAAAAGGAATTACAGAAATGAAGTGAAGTAATCTTGTTATTATGAGATCAATGGGGAGAATCAACAAGGATGGAAAGAACAAAAACTCAGCTGAATGGTGATCTTTGAAAAGGAAGATTTGTCTTATCTAAATATGTCCTCATAATAACGCTCAATGCAAAGAATTGTATTTGAGAAATATAGTTGATTCCTTGCCCAGGCTTGAGTTCCATATTCAATTAGTTTTTGGATACTTCAAGATACACTTTGTCTTGTAAGTGAGATTTTTTTTCCAACAATCTCTTGCTACAAAACTTGAGGATGGATGGTGAGATAAAGACTAGCTGGTCTGAAGACTTTTGTAGGGAACTATTATGTGGACAGAAATAGGTAGTTTAGACTGGTTAAACTATAGATCTTTGTATATCAATCTTTTAACAATTAGACTCTGCTAGTTCTCATTGAAGTCCTCATGGTAGTGCTGCTATTTTCAGTTCTAACACATTTTTTCATGCATTGAATCTTGCACAAAGGTTAGACTGGAAAAAGCTTTCTCGCTGTAGTTGTTCAAGGACAGAAAAAGCCTTTTTTTAAAGTACAGGTGTATGTTCAGTATATCCTGACAGCCCCTTTTAAAGAGCTGAGTGTGTCTTTGACCTCTTGAAAGAAGCAAAGCTGCAACAGAATGCATGTGGTGTTGCAGAGCTCAAAATGAACCCTGAATCTCTCTTCCCTCTCTGCATTCTTCTCTGCCTTAGCAGACAAGAAACCAGCTATTATCCAAACAGAAAGAGCTTGCTCTTTTAGTTTTTCTTTTTGAGTCTCTAAATTAATTTTAACTTGTCTTAATTTGCTTTTTTCTCAAGCATAGTGCATTTACTGCTCTGAAGGCTGCACCTGTTCCTGACACATTTTCCAGTAACCCTGACACACTTTCCAGTAACGCTGACACACAAACAACTGTGTCATCTGCTTGGTATCCACATCCATTCTCAACAATGCCTGCAGTATTATGTGGTGCAGGTCCACAAGACTCATGATTTACTACTCCATGAACAGCACTTTGGCTGATGAATAGAAACAGATAAAGCAAAAGCTTCCCTTTCAAAGCAATAATGCCCTAAAGGCAGTCCTTTCTTCACCGTGTGATAAAAGTCAGTCTTCAGATTTCTGTCTACGATGAAGTTGCGCCCTCTCTACTTACTACTACATTTCCCTTATTTCTCACAATAAATTTCTGAAGGGCAAAAATCAACCAAACCACTGCATCCATTAAATTCATGTAACATGTGCACAGCTCTCAAACATGTCACTGTTATTCAATACTTTAATGAAATACATCTATAAATTGATTGCAAATGTGATAATGCAAACAAGGAATGTTGGCTCTTTTAGTGACTGTGATTGTAAGAACAGTCTGCAAATATCTAATTTGTGCAAAAGCTCTCCATTGCAGGAAGGCAGATCCAGAGATTTCAGCACTGGTTAAAATTGGTTTATTGAAAGCCTCCAGTTGAATCAATACTGCTTGAAGCCATTGTAACACGTAATTGTGGCACAAATCAGATGATAACATGTAATTGTGGCACAAATCAGATGATAACAGAATATCTTTTGATCTTATTATTACTGCTCCCAGGTCACTGTGAGAAAGTTTGCTTTACTTAGCTTCAAAATCACTGAAATAATATTGACTGAGAGCTCAGTGAGGGCACAGCTGTTGTTCACTTATTACATAAGAGGGAAGAGCTGAAAGGAAAGAAAACAACAAAACAACTAAGTCAAATGAATCATAAGCACTTAGAATTAGTAAAAAACCCCTGGAAAATGGAAAAAGAAATCTTTTCATTTCTGCATCCTGTTTCAATAAAGACACACTCTAAAACATACACAAAATTATTTACCTGTGGACAGGTCTAAATTTTCCAAACCATTTTTACCCCCATGTATCTTTCCTAGCTGTGAAAAGGAAGATTTGGTCTTATGTCAGACTTTCCATGGAAAGCCCCCCAACTGGATCTATTCCAACTACATTACGAAGAGATATTTGAAGAACTGTGAGAATTATTGTCATGAAATTTTGAAAAACTCTGTATATTCCCAACATAAATCATCCATGCCTGAATAGTGGAGCAGGATTAAAGCAACAGTGTTAGGAACAATTTAGATATTGTCCATTTTTGAAATTTACAAAATCTACAAAAAAATGGCACTGTCATAGCGCTTTTCATGTAATATAAAATGTGCTTGCTTTAGGGTTCCTGCATTTACTATGATGACAGACTCTTCATCCACAGTGTTCCACAGGAAAAAAACACCCCTGAATGCTCTTTTTGAAATAAATGGGTGGTTTACCAGCTTATTCTTTTCCCCGGTTAAAAAATGACTCACACTGTAATTCATGCTCAGTAGTTGTACAACACTTAAATAGGATTGAATGTATGATTTTAAATAGCTGGGAGATTTTTATTGTCATTGGTACTCTTATTGGACTGGACTGTAAATCCCTTCCTGACACTGAGAAGCAGCTACTCTGAAGTGGTCCTGTGGCTCCTATGAACAGTAGTTAGTCATAAAAGACAAGGCTTAAAAGTCTGGATTTAAGAATTTATCCATAAATTTGTTACAAAGAGAATTTCCAGGAAGTGACACAAAATTCTGAAACTACTGTTAAAGATACCTTTTCTCTCAGCTACATCAGAAGATCCTTCAGGGCTTATCAAGTCAGACTGATAAGACTTGTTCAGATATTTAAGTTTCAGTCACTGATGTTTTAGAGACAGTTTGTCTAACTACCATCAACTACAAAGTTACATCTCTGGTTTGCAGAACCTTCTTTCCACTCAGGAGGGTTCCAGTTTTGTTTCTCCAACACACCTGGCACGCTGTATAGTTACTTTCCGCAGGTCTTGGCGTGTGAGGATAAGCATGTGAGGTTCATTCTGGCTTGAAGTCTTTGTGTCTCAGTGGCCTGCTGGAGAGAGAGAGTTTTTTGGGGAATAAAAGCAAAAGAAGGGCGCTGGTTCTGGCCAGCCATTAGAGGGCAGCGGAACACCATCTTTCTGTTCAGCCGCTCTTCATTCAGACGAAGGGCACTCTTTGAAGGTTAACCAGCCCTTCGGATACCAACAGGATTTATAACCAAGTGATGTTTTCCACTCTTTTGGGGTGGATTCACGTATCTGTTCTAGGAATTGTAGAGTACATACCTAGTGAAGCCTAAACAGCCTGTAATCATTGCCCATTTTACGTATTCTCCAAGGAAACAAGCTGCGCGCGTGGTTTCCCAGACATAACTGTGTCCTGTGACAGTCCCAAAGCTTACATACTGAACATGTTCATTTGTAGACACATCTGAGAGTAGGAAGCGAGTCAGGAGCTGACCATGCATTCCCTTTCTGTACCACTTGGAACACAGTTCTGTGAGGGCTGTGGGATGCATCCTTGCAGGAAAAACCTCTCTGATTTTTCATGTCTCCTTACCCACAGTTTTCTCTTGTACCTGTGGTTATTGGAGGCTTTTGAGCAGGAACTGGTCCTGCACTGCCTTGGAGTGCCTAAATGTCATCTTGAATTCAGAACACCTCTGGAGCAGCCTGAACTGGTCTGTTTTGGCTAAAGGGAACAGAGATCTTACAGTTAAACCAATTCATGACAAAATTGGTTCAAGCCTTATTCTCAGTTATTGATAGGGAGCATGTGGAAAAAGAAATGTGGAAGAATAGTAAAGTGAATATTCACGTTTTTTCTAACAGTTGAAAATAAATAAAGATACGTTTAATGGTGTATAAATAGGAAACAAAGTCAGATATGCTTTATTAATAAATTATTTCCAACTTTTGTTTCTTCTAGTCAAAAGTGTAGTAATGAAAGCAATTCCTGTAATTAAAGGGAATCATTATATGGTTTTAATTAACCACACTGTCTTAATCCAAATTTTGAAAACATAATTAAAGTTCATATTAAAAATAAAAATTTCACATGGGTAGAGTTTCAATAACAAAACACACTAAGTTTAACACAGCTATTTTTTAATGAAATTTGGTATATTAAACCACGTTTTATTTCACTACTTTGTAAAAGAGTGTCTACAGAGCAAATGAATACATTCTGTATTGCTTATTTTTTGTCTCTCTAATGGCTGGCAATTTTGAAAATTTCCTGATAGCAGTATGTTTTCTGTTTCAGTATCTTATTTGGATTATATTATAACCTGTCCTTTGTGCATTGTTAGAAAAAAAAAGGGAACTTTTCACAAGATGAAAAATTACCATTCATGAGTTAATTACAGTGAGAACAATTTGTTCATGCCTTTGTAATGCTTCAGGAATTACTAAGAATAAGATAAATGTTTATTATTGAAAAATACATTGTGCAGGAACTGGAAAGGCTTAATTCTAGAAACTTTGTGTAAATGAAAACCTGTAACTTCTACTTGTATTTGATTATACATAGTACTTCTATGGAAAGGAACTTTTCTCATAGAAGCAATATTTTAGGCAATATTTTCTGAGAATCAAAGTGCTCTATCAAATGCCTAACTCTAATTTTAATGTGCTTATACTGAAAGGATTTTCCTCACCAAAATATCACAATTTTTGTTGCAATAGAGAAGCACTTATGAAAACTCAGTGGTTCAGCTAAATAGTTATTTTTTAATCAAAAATGCAGGTAATGTTTTAAGATAGTGGTGTGAAGCTTGCTGTTTACAACATTTATTTATTATAAGTACTTTTACTAAAAGCATCGGTTTATTCTGTACATGTACATTGGATGAATTTAATATCATCAAAATTTACACTAAACTTTGGGCAATTCTGTTGTTTTATGACATCAAATTTTCTCATGTGCTGTGAATATTTTTTCCCATAAAATTATGTGGTTTTAAATATTGTAAATGAAAATTCCTTACTGATTCCTAACTTTAGATGAAATACCTTGATAAATCATTAATATAAGAAAAGTTGCCGACTGTGCCCCAAAAGGCAGTCAGGTTTATAAAGAAAGAAGCAATCTTACATTTGATTTCTAATGAAGGAACAAAATTGAGCAGAAATGACATTGCTGACAGTCTGAAGTGAGTAAGATTAGAAGGCAATAATACGTTTATGGCCATTGAGCAGCACTTAGGGTCTGGTCACCTTTGTAGCTAGTCCAATAAGGAAATCTACAGTTCAGGTTGGTGTGGCACTGAGAATATTCACAGCCTGCTGCTTCCCACTTCTAAAGGAGAAATCTGTCATCCATTAAGTTGTTGACAAGTGTTTAAAGCATTCGAACTGTTCTATCTGACTTTGGGATTACTACTGCTCTCATCTGAGAAAAAGTGTAAGAGACTTAATTTTACTGGATTTGAGTGATCTTTGACAAGATAATTTTCTTTTATGGGAGAGATTTCTTTATGAAAATAGTCAGTTACTTTGTAAGGGTGATGAAAATTTTGAGTTTGCTAGTTTTGTATTGCAATTGGAGTTACAAAGTCAGTTTGGCTTTTCAGATTCAATGCCATCGAAATCTAAATATCCAAATATTTAAACATGCAATCAAACACTGCATGGAGTTGGCCTGCTGAAGTCAGGTTGCTCAATTGTGTCCCAGAGTGATTTCTGAAATGTGAATTTCAGAAATTCCGAGTTTCTCAAGGAAAAATCACTATGCCTTTGTCCTAATTACTGTTCTGGAAAGTTAGTATTTTTCTGCCCCATGCTATGGCAGTCTTATATATGTCCCTTCCTTAATAAAATGCTTTTTTCTCAAAAAAAAAAAAGGATAACAAAGACATTCAGAAGATCTTTAGCTACACCAGGATCTTCATCTGGAATGTCCTGAACTGGAAAAGAAGATATAAAAATTGAATGAATTATAGGCCCAGATTAGGCTGTGAAGAACAGGAATCCAGTCCTTCACTTAGGGTGCCAACAAAGATAGTGCTCTGGCCACAGGGGCCAGGCACAGTGTGACAGGAGTGAGCTCACCTGCAAGAGAGAATGAGCAAAAACAAGGTGCAGGGAGGACACTGGTGTGAAGGCAGTGTGTTGCTCAGGCACGAGCTGGTTGATGAGCACCAGGCAGTGAACTCTTTGCGGACAATGAGCTGTGATGTGCCCCCTAAAAGTGTGGGAGAGTGCTCAGGAAAGCACTCAGGAGGACACGAGCAGATGTTGAGGATGACCCTTGGTAAAAAAGAAGGTAGGATGTCTGCAGGGGCTGTTAAAGACTTCATACTGAATTAATGAAGCAAACATGAGGAAAATGTTTCACCTTTTGAGGAAATAAACCTCCAATATAAGGTTTTTTAAAAATTTAAATGGGAACTTACAACATTTGGTCAGTTCCCTAATATTTTGCCATCCATCTAGTGATTTTTTAATGTTGCTGGATTTGGGTCATTGCTGTTTCTCACTAGGCTATGAAGAAGAGCTATATGTTTCTAATTCTGTTTGTTGCCTGATTAAAACTGGCATCAGGAAAGCAACTGAACTGTCACAGGGCGAAATTGTTTCTATTCCTGCTTCAATCTTTTAAAAGCAGAAAACAGATGTTCTTTCATTGTCTGCTGTCACATAGCTCTGAACAAGAAAAGCATCTCTGGCATAGGCAGGACTGTAGAGCCTACAGTAGTGTAGATGTGGACAGGATATTTTCTTGTGCGGGGTTTCGAGGTTATCAGAGACAGTTAATTTTGCTCTCCTTTTTGCTCCTTTACTTTGTTTTCTCATTGAAAACTTTATCATTCTCAAATAATATTGTTAGTGGTGTTCTTTAAATATGACTAGAACTGGTTCAAAGTTTAAAAGAGAAGGTATCAAAAATGTTGCTTTGCAACTGGTGGCTTTTGTTCTCCAGTTTGTACCAGCTGCACGTTAATTCAACTTAACTTCCTCCAACACTTTCAACAAGCTAGCAGACTTGCAGGTCGAGGAGTGAGTCAGTGCCTCATGATTTTTTTCCCAGACAACTCTAACTTCTCAGAAGAAGACATGCTTTACCTGTAGTTAAAATCCTATCTCTTAACATTCACACAATGGAGTTTTTTGAGGGCACTATCAGGCCAGTACTCCTTGCAAAAGACATTCCAAAGGGTTGTCATCAGGTACTTTTCTTGCTCAGATAGTACAAGACTGGCCTGAGGCATTCTGTGACATTGTGTTGTCTGCAGTGTCTTGGCTTACCATTTTAATAATTCTTTCCATGTGCAGGGAAGAGTAACTTGTTTTCATGCTTCACTGTAGCTCGAGAAATTTCCCCTTAGAAATGGTTTGTTTGCTCCATTCAGGTGTAGCTGCATTTATATAGTATATATTGTTTGGAGTATTTGGAAGCAAAATAAAGCACTATTTTAAGTAAATGGGAAAGTAGAATAAAACTGTGCTGAAAATGATACATATATGCGTGCTTTCTGAGGAAAAAAAGTTTAATATTAATTCATTGTTTTCAGGAGCTTTGTGTGGGGAACACTTTTTTTTTGTTGAGATGTCAAGAATACACTAAAAGAACTTCCTACCAGCCACAGAAGGACAGATTACCAAGCAACTGTTTCCATGAAAGCTAATACAAAGTCTAGAGGAAGCCTTTGTGACATCAGGCAAGGGAGCAAGTAAACCCCCTGACTCCCTGAATGCTGAAGTAGGTCACTTTCTTTGATTGTTTTTGCCTTTGAGTGTTTTGAAACCTCAGTTTCAAACCAGATATTTAATGAAAATAATAAGGAAAGAAACCAAACTGGTTTTGCCTTCAGATAGAAATGAAACCAACATGTTATAAAAGTGAGTTTCTTGCTTGGTCAAGATTCATGTTCATTTTTGGTATATCTAAGGAAGCTGTAAGAGACATGATCACATTGCCATAGAAAACCAAAGTCTCTGATGAGATTGTTGCTGATTTACATGCTGCATTTTATCTTAACACGAGTATTCCAGCCTTAACTGCTGCTAAACCTCTTAGCTAGAATTCCCATGTGCAATAGACTCTGTGACCACAACTCCTGCAATTCTGAAGATCAGCATCAGTGTTTGAAGTTGCATTTTAGTGTATCCCTATTTCAGGAATAATGCTGAAGATGTGTTCCTTCTGTCTTCTGCAGATGTTGATTCCTTCCCGCCTTCCTTCCATGCCTTCCTTCCGCGCCTTCCTTCCTTCCTTCCTGCCTTCCTGCCTTCCTTCCTTCCTGCCTGCCTGCCTTCCTTCCTTCCTTCCTTCCTGCCTTCCTTCCGTGCCTTCCTTCCACGCCTTCCTTCCTTCCGCGCCTTCCTTCTGCGCCTTCCTTCCTTCCTTCTGCACCTTCCACGCCTTCCTTTTTTCTGCGCCTTCCTTCCTTCCTTCCTTCCTTCCTTCCTTCCTTCTGCGCCTTCCGCGCCTTCCGCACCTTCCACACCTTCCTTCCGCGCCTTCCTTCTGTGCCTTCCTTCCTTCCGCGCCTTCCTTCTGCACCTTCCTTCCTTCCGCGCCTTCCTTCCGCGCCTTCCTTCCTTCCGCGCCTTCCTTCCTTCCACGCCTTCCTTCCTTCCACGCCTTCCTTCCGCACCTTCCTTCCTTCTGCGCCTTCCTTCCGCGCCTTCCTTCCTTCCGTGCCTTCCTTCCTTCCGCGCCTTCCTTTGCACCTTCCTTCGCACCTTCTGCGCCTTCCTTCCTACCTTCCTTCCCTCCTTCCTTCCCACTGCACATTTAACCCTGCTGGGTGATGTGCAGAGTGACCTGCACTCAGCACAAAAGGATTCTCTAGAATTCATGTGTGTGGCTGTGCACAGATTGGTGCCTCACAGCTGCCAGGAGCTCCCTGTCTGGGCTGAGGCTTTCAGGCCAGCCAGGGCTGAGTGATGTGGACAGCCAGAGCTGTTTGGCTACTGTTGGATGCCTGAGCTTTCCTTCCCCTTCCTCCAGGGCAAGGCATCTCCTTGGATGGGCTCCTGGGTTTCAAATAGGAGGTCTGACAGCTGCCCCGTCAGTGGGTTGCAGGGCATCAGTTGGAGGACTCAGCTTGCTGTTGGGAATCAAACGAATGCTAGGCAAGCTCCTTTTAAGCTTCTGATTAATTAATCAAATCAAACTAAATTTGAACACTGGCCTTTTAGTTGTCTGGCTTTAATGCATCTGCGTGTCTGAAAATGCACAAAATGCCATCAAAAATGAGCGACAGACATACAAAGGCTTTGCGAAGCTCCTAACCTGGATTTTCAATATTAAATATAGACCTTTGCAGCAATGTTTGTGACAGTCATATCCATAAAAATTCTTTAGAATTGCATGAAAATAGAACTTGAGGAATTAGAGCTGTCACCTCCACCTGAATGGAGAAATGAGAGCTTTTTGTGATGAATGATTCACATGTCTATTGTCAGCCTCTCCTCACCCTCCCCAGAAAGGCTGCAGAGCTGCTTAAACTGTTTTCCTGTGCCTGGTCATGCATCACGTGAGAGGTCTGGGCTGTTGTAGGTGACAAAGTCCTTTATGTTCAAAATCATACTGTTAGCCTGTTTTGCCAAGAGACCTAAAGGTAGGGAGCAAAACTGTTAATTTGAAATACTCAGAGGCATTGGTAGATGCTTAATTTTTAAATTGGGTGCTGTATTACCAGGCTGCTAAGTGAAGGAGAGGTTTTTCCTTAAGGCCAAATTGACCTTAGTGGTGACCTCACCAAAATCGCCAGTGGTGAACTGCTGCAAGATAAATTGGTCTGGCCCCTCTTCTCCAGTTCCACAATCACATCCCCCTTGCCATCCAGCCCTGGCACAGGACTGTAAGAGTAGCTTTCTGCTGGTTTAGGTTTTTTTCAGGAGCTCATTGCTTATCTGCAAGCACCAGAGAAGTAAGAGAGGTGGTGGGAATATGAAGGCAGGAACAGGTAGGGATAGACAGGATTGTTTCCATCATAAGTCACTGTAAGGTCTCTCTCTGCTCTGGAAATCAAGGTCGAAAATAGGTCAATGCCTTTTTTGGTGCATTATTCGTTGCAAAAGGCATGCAAGAAGTCAGAAGAAATCCACAAAGAATCAGAGAAAAGGATGAACCCAGTGCTGCACTACTTACAGAAAATCAAAATCTACTGAGCTAACATCAGATACCGTGAATTCCAACACATAGGGTTCACTGTAGAGGGAAAAATGAACTTATACCCTTTGATTGAATTGCTTTGATAAAAGTTGCTCTTTTTTTCCTTACAATTGCTGTGTTCAGGTTAAAAACACTCAGTATGAAGTGCAGTAATGCTTTTCCAAATAGTGTGTAAGCTATTTGGTTTACTGCCAAGAAGTCATGAAATGAAAATTAAAAATAGAGTGATTATTAAAAAAGAACCCTCTGCATGCATTATTGTTAACATTTGTTGAAATAAGAAGACACATGAAAAATTATTTATAGATATTTTGAGTTACAACAGGAAATAAAATACAATCAGAATGACATGTGGGGGAATATTTTTATGGAACATGGCAATAAGTGAGAATATTTATGACATTTACTGAAAGATAAGATGTATTCAAAGAATTATTGAAGGATTTAACACAATAGAACCATATGCTTAGATTTAAAATGTGATTGTCCACAAATTTAACACATTTAAATGTTTTAAAAATATCTTCATCTGGAAACAGCCCAAATTGCTGAGAAACTGCATAGCTCACAAAGACAGCAGACACTTCAAAATTAAAATAAGATATTGATATAAAATATTTTAAATTCTGTGGTATGAGACTAGTTTCTTTTTAAGAATTAGAAAGAAAGTCTTGGGAACATGAATTTTCTTTGGTAGCAGCACCTGGTGGGCAGAGTGTTTTTAACTAGAGGTAACCCATATCTTTGGAGTTTATGATTTATTTGGAGATTTGACTGCAGCAGCATAAGCTGGGTGCACTTAGTTTTTCCAGAACTTTAATAGCAAGAGTGAGAAAATGAATAGATTCTTGAAAAAGATGAATTAAAGATGAAACACTGCAAGGAGAAAACTGAGTCAACAATTAAAACTTAATAAATTTTAGTTTTATAATTTAATTTTAATATATAATTCTAGTTTTATAATTTTAATTTAATAAATTAAAGTTTCATGGTTTCTTTCTCCACCATTCTGAACTAGTATAGCAATCTGATTAACTGGTAAAAGTCTGGTGGCACTTTGGAGCCCTGTCCTTGTTGGTTTAAGAATGCCACACCACACTCATTAAAGTCCACAAAGCTACTCCTTTCCTTTTATATCTAAACTCAGTCAGTTTTTAGCAAGAAATTTCTCATTGCACATCTCAAATTATATTAAACTGGTTAAAAGATGGTTTCAAAAGCTTCCAATTAACAACCCAAACAGATAAAGAAAGGCTGCCAAAGTGATGCAACACTAACAGTTCTGTCCTTCAGAAATCACTCAAAGGTAACTGCCAGTACAATGACTCACAGCACTGCTATGGGAGCTTTGTCATGGTGCAGTGGGACAATATACACATGCAACCCTTTTCAGTATAGACTCTGTAGGTCATACTTCTTGTAATAAAAAGGATGATAAAAATAATAACAGAAAAGGAAAAAAAGATCACCTTTGTCAAACAAAAGTGAAACCTTGAAGTGTGTTTTTTTATGATGGCAAATTCTGGAGGTGAACGAGGTCCCTGCTTTTCTAGTATCTCTATTTCACTTCTTGCCCCACCCGTGCTCCTTGGTGGAGCAAAATGTGCCTTCTGCTGTTAGTCCAAAAAAAAATATTAAAAAAAAAAAAAACCAAACCAAAAAAACCCAACCAAGCCCATTCTGGGTTTTTTTTTGTGTTTAAACTTTTATTTGCCTTGGTCTCTGGTGGTACAGCTGTCAGCTGTACTTCCTTCTTTTGTTCGTCCCCTGCTTTTGTTTGATGAAGAAGTTCACTCACTCTGTCCAAGAACTAGCTGGCCTATAGAAAAAAGAAGACTTTAATAGGACACTGAGTCACTTAAATGCTGAAAGCACACTGACCTTCTAGGAGAATATATTACATTTTCAAAAGAAGTCCAGGATCAAATCCAGTTTCCTGTGCAGGACTGGGGGCTGTGCAGCAGAAACAGGGAACCATCTACTTCAAAATTTCTGCTTCAATTAGTAGATGCCCACCAAGCTCTTGCAATCAGTATCTGTTTCCTGCCAGCCTATCTGCGTGTCAGATCTTGTGGAACTTGTGTGGGAGCAGACTGCAAGAGGCCTCCAGGGCTCCTGGAGACATCATGCTTAGCTCAAGCCTCCACCTTGGGTTTTTCTCACAGTGCCTCAGACTGAATTCCTGGCTGTACTTCCAGAAAATTCTGGAAATTCCTGTTACTTGAATGTGTAAATTGCACTAGAAATATCAATACATATGTTTCGAATCTTTAATCATTACAGACATGTGGGTGATTGTGTGGTTCCGTGACTCCATAGCCAAACTTAAGAGACTGAGAAACATGAATAGATGTAATTGCCATCTTAGTTAAGTTTTATTTAGTCTTTCTCCCCTAACATATGGTAAAAATAACTGGAAAGATTTTGAAACCGTTTAGGAGAAATTATGAAAAGCATGTTAGAGGAATCCAAGTGGCTAAGTGTAAAACAGGAGATACTTAAAGACAATATGCTTAATGAAGTTAATATTTGAGACTATAGTATGTTTAGAGTCAGTGTGAATGTGTGTGGTCAAGAAGTTTTCATAGCTTTTCCATAAAAACACATTCTAAACTGTTATTTTCTTCCTCAGTTGGCTCATATACTTAAGATGACTCTTATTTCCGTTCATTGCTGTTCACCGTCGAATACCAAAGCTGTATTGTTCAATGAGTATTCTCATAAAAGAGAGGGAACAAAAAAAAAGAGGAGTACACTGTGATTTATCAGGGACTTCAAAATAAAGCATATTTTGTGGATATGATGTCAGATAGACATTTTATCAAGCTGTCCACAACGCCTTTAGCATGATCTATGCATTTCAAGAATCCTAGAGGAAAAATCAACTCATTTCCTAGCATAACGTTGTCTTACTTATCCAAAGTGGTGTTGTGCTGGAGGAATGACATGCTCATAAAATAAGTGACAGTAATAAATTTTTTTCTGAAAAGTATCTATGTTTAAATGCAGAAAAGAAGGCCACCACCACAAAGCTCACTACACCAGCTGTTACTTTGCACATGACTCACAGCACTACATGTACACATTTTGTATATAAATGCCCATCCAGTGAAATGTGAATGTAAACCTTAATCCATGGTTATAAAATTTTAACAAACAATATGTGATTATAAAGCCCCCAGCAGTCGAAGAGTCATGAAACTCTCATGGCAGAGATGAGTGACTGGGGATGGCAAGAATAAAGAGAGAGGGAGGAGAGAAACTACAGCAATCACTGTAAAACAGTAACATGTGCTTGTAGCCTTTAGGATCAACTAAGACCTCATTCTACTAATGCCAGAAGTATTGTGAAAATGCTCTGGCTTTGGAAATTAATGACAGTGATGTTAAAAAATGCTAATGAAAATATTCTCCTTGTTTAAACGGAGACATTGGAATTACATTGGCAGAATTAAATAGCATTTTATTAGAAACAGATTCACCTTTAGTGCAAATAGGCAAAAGCGTTTTCATGCAGAATATATAAACTAGGTCAGCTCTCATTTAAATTCTGTATTGCTGAGAAAAGGACGCCAAAGGGAATGTGATTTATCCCTAGATCCATCTGGCAGATCATAGCAAAAAGCTAGTGTTTTAATTACCATTGCTTTGTCAAATCGTAAAAATCACAGAAATGTGTAGTGAAAGGAACCTAAAATGAATCTTTTATATGCTCCAGTAATCAAGTCAGATTACACCTCTTCTGAGAGATATTTGGCTGAATCACAGTCATCCAGGGCTGGGGATTTTACTATCTTTCTTAAAGAAAAGCCTGTTAAAGCCTTTTAGCACTTTCCTCTATGTTAGCCTTAAAAAAAAGGTTTTCTCTCATATCTCCCTGATACCTCCATTTCTGAAAATTAAGCTAAATATTTTTCTTCCAGCTTTAGTAGACATGGAGAACAGCCACAATACCCATTTATTACTGCAACTTATTAAAAACAATTTCTTTACTCAATTATTTTCTGAGCTACCTGAACCCATTTATTTGTATTTTTTCATAGACCATATGAAACACCTTTGACAGATTTCCCCACAGTCAATGAAGACTCCTTATAATAGCCAGAAGGGTGTATTAGCAGAACTCCTTCTAGCTTTGAATGTTGGAGTGTTCCAGAGGCAGGATGAGGGAGGCTGGAGGTGGGCAGAGGCAATGATGCTCCATTGCTGCCTTTCCTATCCTGTCTGCCCCTTCACATCCAGCTCTGGGAGGTGATTTCAGCAGAGTGCCACATGAATGAAGGGTGAGGACATCTCCTTCTCGGTCTAGAGGCTACACAGACTGAGGGAAGGGGACAGAAGAACTAGGGAAAATTAGGTGGCCTTGAGAATTCACAGTGATTTCAAAGTCTGGATGAACTGAACGGGATGACTCTTCTATCACAACTCTGGCAGTTTGGGTCAGGATGGAAATTCGTGTCACTTGAGAAGTCAAGTGATTGCCTTGGTGTCATTCAGAGGTAACAACTCAGAAGTTTGTGTCCTAGGTGCTAATTTTTATAAAGTTTATTAAGAAATTGATACTTTAGCCTTCTCAAATGTTTTCCTTCTGATACCATCCTACTAGGTTCCTTCAACTTTTCTGATATTCATTGTTCAGGCTGAAATTCGATATCTTTTATTTTGTGAAGGTGCTGCTTTAGCTGAGCCAAAATTATTCTGCTTTTCATGACAATACAATACAGGCAAAAAGAAAATACCTCTCCCACCATGAAAAACAAATGTGTGATTGTCATTACAGAACTCTAATATTACTGGCTAGACAGAAGGAGTGTGTTTCACCATAATTGTTATGTTGGGTTAATATTGTTCCATTATTCAATTTGACAAAACTGTGAAGATTGAAAGACATATTTTTATTTATACACACTTCTTAAGAATTGATTCTCTTCCTGCTGTTACACCTTCTAACTCTGTCAGTGTTTTATCTTCTTTAAAAAAAGAAATTTGGATGGACAAAGGAAAGAGGCTGAGTGAAAGCCTTAAGCAGATCTCCTACGGTTTTCCTAGAGGTTGGAGCATGGACCCTCTCTACAACATCCCCTTTTCCTCTGCAGCTGGAAGGGGACACAACTGGGAGAAGGTAGCATGGCCAGACCTGTCTGAGGCCTGTGTGGTACCTCCGAAGTGAACTGAGCTTTTCAGGCAGACAAGTAGCCCAGTAGGGTGGAGGTATGCCTTCTAGGGAAGGAAGAGAATTTTTTTTCTCTTGTCTTTCTTGGGCGTATGTGCTGAAGATCTTTTTTAAATGCATTTTCACTCTCCATATGTGTTTGAACTGCTTGCACAAAGAAATTAGATAGGGTATTTTGATGTTGTTATAACATACTTATCTAGAGTGAGATTTATGAATATTAACACGTTACTATGAGGCCCTGCCATGGCAGACCAGAGTGGGAGAATCCCTTCCCTTGACCTGGTGGTGATGCTCTGCCTGATGCAACTGAGGGCTTTTTATTCAGTTCCTTTTAATTTCTCTTAAGGCACTTTTCTGTGTCTGTTATAAATGGTCTTTAGTTTATCTTATTACTGTTTTCAATTCTTCCCAGCTAAAGAAATAAACCCCCACCTCCCTGCATCTCATCATGAGAAAACAAAACACACCCCAAAACCCCTGTAGCTAGGGACTTTCATCATTGTAGCTTACTTTAAAACCTGCCATTCTTACATGACTCATTCATTTCAATGTTTACTGGAGTAGGGTATTTTTTAGTAATTGGACCAAAAGCAGATAATGTTTTTATATCACAGATTTAGAAAGCTAGGAAAGGTAGTTGTGGATGGGAATCTTGTACCTACTCAGGGGAATATTCTGTCCTACAATAATATTTTACCTTATTATTTTGAAGAATTGTCTTCAGTGTGTTTTGTGAAATACTTTGCGGTCTCAGGGGAATTCTTACCTAAGAACTCAGCCTCAAAAGATGCCGAAAATGCTCTGGCCAGTACAGTACTTAAACAGGTATTTAACTCAAAGTACACAGGAATACCCTGGGGCATAACTATCTTAAAGCTAAAATACATACTTCTGTGCTTTGTTGGATCAAAACCACAGCTCTCAAATCCTTGCAGGACTGAGCCCTTGTGCCTTTTTTTTTTAATGGAGTATTTGTTTACTGAGTTTCATAAATCTAAGTATTTCATTCAGCTCAAATACAGTGCTAGAGAATGATTCCAAGGCTGTACTGCCTGATCCTGCAGCATTTGAGGCCAGAAGAAAGCCTTATTTTGATAAGAATAAGACCAAATCTTCATGGTTTGATAGATTCTTATGGAAATCCTGTTCATCTATCAGACAGATAACAAATGTACTAAAACCGAATAGTAAACGATCAGAGTCTGTGTCCTAAAGTTCTACACAAATAATAATTCTTGTTACTTAAAAAAAGCATCCAGAAATGTCCTGCTCATTTCATAAAGTAAGACAAAGGGAAACAGTTCCCTCAAGGCATTTCCCACCTGCCCGTATGGCAATGCACCGGGGGAGCATCATGTGTGAACAAGGCAGTGAGAAGGGAAGGGGGGAGATGAGCTGGGAATATACCCACACCTCAGGGGCACAGCATGAGCCCTGCAGAAACACTTACAGTAAACAGCCTTTTTTCACTGCAGAAAGACTGAGTTAACAGCCTGCCACTTTGGATAAAAGAGTTTGCCTTCCTTTCTCAATACTTCTCAAAGATGAAAAGGTAGGCAGTATCATAAAAGGCAATAGTTACAAGAGGCAATTAAAAAGAAAAGAGGAAGGCAAACTTAGGAGGCACAACAGAATCAGGCTATGGATTTCTTGTTCATCTTAGAAAAGCAGAAATAAGAAAAGAAGAAAGTACTCTCTGGTAGGCTTTCCTACTAGGCTGTGACCAGAGTTCAAGAATATGCCTGCATTTCCCCCATACAGAATGCCAGAGCTGTCTGAGTAAATCATATCAGCACTCTTATAACAAAGTCTGAGGGTTTATTTTTAGCACAATGTTAACTACTGCAACTACCTGGATGTACTGTGAGAACCTGCCTGAGAAACTTCTCAGCCATATCATTAGTTCTTAGCCAAGAGTTACATCGGATAGTGTTCATGAACTCCTAATCCACCTTTTACAACAATCAGGGATTTTTTGGTTGAAGGTTGATTGATTGTTTTTGGGGGGGTTTAAAATCCTTTTCCCTTTTAAGCTCAATGTGTGGAAAACTGCAGGTCTTTTCTCCTAGTAGTGGTTGTTTCTGCCCTACAAAATAAAACCTGCAGAACCACAGGCAAGATGAGAAATCCCAAAACACAAGTAACTGAGAAGAAGCTGAATCAAAAGAGCAGAAAAGATACAAACAGTGGATGAGGCATGTAATTTTACATAAAGAAAAAAGTAGCAAGAAAATAAGGTGCATTAAATATTAAGAAAACCTGTTTTTATCAAAGTCTGTTAAAGGAGCAACAGACTAAGTTGCTCCTGAGCTCTACTATTCTCAACATAGTGCAGTATTCAAAGGAAATGGAGGTCAGCAATCAAGCCATCAGAAGATTTTTTTTTTTCCTAAAGTGCATAGCTCTACAATAAAGTTATGGCCACAAATAGTTTAGGTAGTAATTATTTCCACAAAATGATAACAATTTACCATTCTACTGAAAAATAAACAGGAACATGCTTTTTGAATAGACACACCTATCAAAGATCCTTTTTTATGTCATAGGGACAATGGCACAGTGACTCTTGCAGCCACTGTATTCTCTGTTGATAACAACCTGTATTTCTTTTGTATTAGGTCCTAAGATTCTGGAAGATGGAATTATTTTATTATAAAATACACAAAGCAGTGATCTAATTTCTTAAATTTTTTAAGCTACTAGCCTCTTCTTTGAAACGTAGCCCATGGTTTTCTGGTTTATGTTTTTTGATATATTTTAGGTCTTGCTTTACTCTTCTTTATAAATTCATATAGTACTCCCCTGTACACATATCATCTTTGAAGTTCAAAGAAAACTATTAGCACTTAAACCAGCTTTGGATCTATCAAACTTGAAATTTAAGACTGTGTGAAAAGTCCTTATGAAAGTAACTCTGTCAGGAGATAGAAAAGAGAAGAAATATGGAGATTTTAAAATCAATTCACAGTAAGTAAATCATTAACTGTACCATTTTTTTTTATAAAGAGCTGCATTTTTTTTCTCTCTTCTTAGTTATTTTGAAGTTTGTTTCTATCATTAGTAATTTACAGTTTTTAAATGACTATGAGTAAACTGCAGGGATACTTCCTCTCCTGGATAGCCATGAAACAAATTACTCCATCCTATTTATGGTCTTTCTGTTCTGCATGGCTTTGAACACAAGAATATGCTGTGTTTTATACCAATTAGATTTTCTGCAAATTTCCATGATAACAAGTAATCAGCATTTTGTTTTTGCCAACAGAATCCATCAATAAGCAAATGCCAGGAGCAAGGCAAGTATGATAAATTACTGCAGTGATCAATACCATTATGATTCATTGCACGAATAGTCCCATATTGCCCCTGCTGTTTCATTATTTTGTGAAGCTTTTGCTGTGTGCTATGGATCAGATCCTGAGGACAATTACATCATTAGCAAATCTTTTGCTAGTTTAGGGGATTTTATACCCTCTCTTTAATGAGACAAATATGAATGATTGCAGATTAATTTAACAAGCAACACCAGATCTTCTTCCAAACTTCCACTGGTTTTCTGTTGTATGGGATCACAGGCTGCAGCAATGGCTGGGGGGGATCTGAACCACCTACACTGGTGGCAGCAGATGCCACCACCCAGAGGGAGCTGCTGAAGGGAGAGGTTGCTGTGCAGCCTTGGGCTGCAGAGGTGCTGAGACCTTTCTTCTGGGGCAGGGACAGTCAGCAGACCTGCCTCAAAAAGGTGTGACCAGTGGAGAACCTGCTGCTGCAGGTGGCTGAGCTGCAGGGCATGGTGAGAGGGCAGCATAATGCCAGGGAGACTGAGAAAGAGTTGGATGGCTGGGCCCAGACACAGACTCAGCCAAACAACACAAAACTCCCCCAACAACACACACAGAAAGGAGGGAGGGGGCCAGTAACACTGAAAAATGGAAGATTGCAATAGCAAGAACGTTCAAGAAGAAGAGAGTTCCCCCAAAGCCTGACATGCCCTTTCAGAACCACCTCACTTACCTTTCAGGCTGCAAAGGGAAGATTTATCGCATCAGGAGAGAGGGGACCTACAAGAGAGCTGGAGAGGGCCTTTCTTCAAGGGCAGGTTGTGATGGGACAAAGGGGAATGGCTTTAAACTGAAAGAGGACAGGTTTAGATTAGATATTAGGAAGAAATGCTCTATTGTCAAGGTGGTGAGGCACTGGAACAAGTTTCCCAGAGAAGTTGTGGATGCCCCATCCATAGATGGGTTCAATGCCAGATTGGATGGGGCTTAGAGTAACCAGGTCTTGTGGAATATGTTGCTGCCCTTTGGAGGGGTGCTGAAACTAGATAATCTTTAAGGTTCCTTCCAGCCTGAGTCATCCTATGGTCCTATGATTCTCTGTAATGTTATATTCTTGGTCTGAGTTTCAGAAAAATACTAAGTCTTTACTCCTAACAATCTTCCTTGTCAAGATGTATGCCTGCCATTGTGCCTTGCAGTGAAGAGGATAAAGTAGTGGCAAGTAACAATCCTACACTCGGACTTGTGGGGATTGCAGAATTCCTGTGGTTTTATTAGACAATGTGGCTACAAAGTGCAAGTGAGAGTACAAAGTGAAAAAAAGAAGGCATAATAAAGTGTGATTTCCTATGCGTAGATCATAAAGTGCCAAGGAAGATGGCTGTGACTTGTCTGGCAGAGGGAGCTGGACTTTTCAGTTCTACTTTTTTCTGAGAGAAAATCTTGGCTGTTTACAATCAGCCTCAGGTAATTCTGTAAGTAAAGCCATAAATACATTGAAAGGTAATATAAATTTATAACAGTATAATAATTTTTTTTTTTTTTTAAAACAGAGATCAATTCTGTCTTTCATGTATCAGAAATACAACATAAGTTGTATTACAGTCCTAATACTCTTTTGAGAGCTGAATGAATTTCTGAGATTCTTCAATCCAAACTTCTAGATAGTTTAGGAATTAAAATAAATGGAAACTGAACCCTCTAAGAAATTCAGCCTCTGTGTCAGACTCTATTCCTACCCCAAACGAGCTAAGTAATGGAAGAGCAGAGATGGATACATATTTTTTATATGGTTAAGCTTATTGAGATACAATGCATATCCCAAGTAGGATGAAATTTTATAATTAAGTATTTATATATTTATTATAATTATTTTATGGGCATGTAATGGAAAGCTGAATCAATGCAGAAATGGGATTATGAGCACAGAATTTTGAAATGCCTGAGGCAGGCATGAAAATTTACACCTGAAGTAGGTCACGTGGATTTTCCTGACAGAAATGTCTACAGAAAAACTATCCTTCCTGATGGAAAATTTCAATGAGCTTCCACTTTCCTACAGAAAAGTTTCTTATGTAAAATTTTTACTAACCCCTTATTGTTATTACAGCATGACATGATGTTATGGCAATTTTTGATGATTCCAAGTCGCATACCCAAAATACAGACAGGCACAATTGCTATCTCCCTAGCAGAACTTAATTACACTTTAAAACAATATTATTTTAGTTATCTTAAGATTTATTAAAAAGAAATATCTCACTGTAATTTAGCCAACACAATTTTTTTGAGGGCAGGCTCATAAATGCTACAGTCAGAATCCACTAAAATCCAAATAATAAGGGATTAAGTTTAAAGATATGCAAAATTTGATGTTGACGTTTTGGTTCAGGCCCAGATCTAAATTAAATGAAAATTCTTTTGGTTAAACACTGATATATAAGTCTTATAAGCATTTCTTTTAAGTCTGTTTAAATTATACTGTGACTCAAAAGCACTTCAGTCTCAAAAGCACCTAATTTAAAACACATGTTTAAGAACTATTGATCTCAAATCAATACATTTTGCAACCAGTTAGGTACTTTTTGAGCCATTAAATCATTTTAATGTTCCTGTCACTTTAGCAATGTAAATCCATTGCACCATGACTTGGTGACTGTCTGTTGCATGTCTTAGGAGCAGAGAAAATGGATCTCTGAAATTGCACTCTCTAGAGTCCCATCATTGTGGGATGCTGGCAGCAAGTGCTGTTGAGTAAGCTTTTGTAGATTGGGCAGTTCCTCTGAGTGGAGTAGTAGTAGTTGAGGAGTAGTAGAGAAGAGGTACCACTAGCTGAGCTTTGTTGTAATCCAGCAAGCTGCAGGGGAGATGTAAAGGAAATATTTTTCTGGACATTCTCCAAACAAGCTTAGCATTATTTCCCAAATAAGTGGACTGTGGCAGACTTAGATGCCATTTCATACGTGATAACACACCTCACACTGAAATTGCACAGGCATCAGAGCAGGCCAGGGAATAACTCCCTAATTCTGTAGCTTGTCAACAGTTTCCAAATGTTTTTGCAGTCATACCCCAATTTGTGATGAATCCTCAGCATCTTTACCCAAAAACCCATAAAAGAAAATTTTTGGAAGAGCTGAGGTGGTGCAATACTTCTTACAACCTTCATAATACTTTGAAAATAGCAACTTTTAGTTCTTTTAATTATGTTCGAAACATCTTCTAGGAGAAATTAATAAATTTTTACTTCTCTGTTCATTTTAGTCATATTGCTTCTCCTACTGAGTGGCAATAAATAAATAAATGAGCCAAGCTAGGATTTTCAACCAAGTCTTCCACATGTGGTTGCATGGGACTGGCACTGACTAGCTAAGGAACATGAGACTTCCAGGTGTCCGGACAAGCCAGATTTCTGGTTTGTGCAAATTTTGACAATATGAGCAGGAGTTTAGAATCTGTGAGGTCTCTAGCCTTGGGACAGTCTAGAGCAGGACTTTTGTGGAAACAGAGGACTGGTCCAAACAAACAAGTTTGACATGTGGACACATGCAGATATAGTTTTTCTTTTATTCTTTCTGTAAACTTTAATTTTCTGAAGAGTGTTGGTTTTCTTGCAAACTTGTTGTGAGAGATGGAAAACTTGAAAAAACTAATGTCTCAAAACTTGGCAGAAGAGCAAAAGAACATTACAATGCCAATGAGATGACTGGATGCAACTAGAAAAGAGGGTCTTTTGGAAGCAAGATAGCACTTTTCTGGCGCCATCTTCTTTATCTTGGGTACCAACCTAAACAAACAACAACTCTGGGACAGCATTGTACATGAGTCTCTCACAGAGAAGAGGTGTGGCAAAACCACCAGAGACCCTCTGACCCCTTTCTAAAAGGTTTGTAAGTGACAAAATTCACATCCCTGTGGACCAGTATAAATAACTCAGAGGGACTGTGTGTGCACCCACCATCTGATGGACCTGGACTGGACATGATACTGGAACCAATTCCCCTTCCCCTTTCTCTTCCCCTTCCCTCTTTTCCAGGCCACTCAGCCAATCAAAAGGTTTTAGGTTTAAATTCAAAATAGGTATGAGCAACATGTAGGGAATTAGCACTGTGAAAAAGCCCCAGTGAAGGGTGGATTTTAGGGCAGAAATACTGCAGTGTTTCTATGATTGGTAAAGCAAACTCAGATTTAGCAAAAACTCTGTGTGTCATATCAAACTAAAGGCTGTTGCAAAAACATATAATCAAAAAAAAAATTACGAACCACAATGGCAATATGCTTGGTCTGGGTGTGTTATCTATTTTTGCTTTTCCAAATTAAAATGCATTTTATGCATTTCCTTATCTCAGAGGCAAAGCTGATGACAGGATGCCTTCCGAAGAATTAGAAGATAAAGCATAGTTTAAAAACTGAGGCCTTGTAAAGGCCTCAGTTTTCTTGAACCTTTGGTGAAACAGAACATTTTCAAGGACTTTCAGGAACTGCATGATTTTTAGTGTGCAATTACCAGTGGAGTGGCAGTTCAGAAATTGCACATGATGCTCCACTGATGTTTCTTTTGCTCCTCTGGGTGACAGCAGCTGAAAAAGCTGTGTGTTGCTCAGGCATGATTAGGTGACAGCCGTGCACAGAGTTCTTAACTGAAAATGTGGCAAACCTCTGAGTTCCTTGCTTCAACTTATTGAAGATAGCAGCCATTCAAATAGGTTCAAAGAGATAAATAATTTCATGGAAGGGTAAACTAGTGGTTTCCTAACTACACAAAAACCACATCAGCCTAAGGAGGTCTCTGGAGCTGAAAACAGTTGGAGCATATTAGAAAGCAATATTGTTCTCATTGTTTGTTCAGGCACTTGCCAAAAATGGTATTTTTTGAATACAAAATTGTTTTCAAAAAGGTGTTTTCAACACATATCTGCATTTCTTATCTCTTCCATCTAGCAATTGATATCCTAATAGCAGGGGATTTTGCCATTTTTAACAAAGTTTGTGCCTTCACAAATGTTAAAACAAAGAAAAACAGTAAGTTTTGTCTGCTGCCAGAACCCTAGAATACACTGTGCTTGGGGGAGTTCTGGTAATTCCTTCTGAGTGAAAGGATATTACCTAAATGGTGTTTTAAAGTAATGCCAGTCAAATTGAAGACAATGCAGGTCTTCAGTTTTTACTACTAAGTCTCAAAAATATTAATGGTATTCACACACACACACACACACGCATACACAAATTGGAGCAATCATATTCTTGAGTGATAAGGTAATTACAAGGTAGAGTTATGATGCAAATAGCTGCTCCCCTCATATAAGTGAAAATATCAGATGATACAGTCTAAAAGTGTTGAAAAGCTGTTGAAAGCCTTAGAAATTAAGATAGTAAAAGAAAGGTATTTATGCCTATCAGAAATCAAAAGCAAGATTTATCTCAAAATGGCAAAAATATCCTGGCAAATAGAGAATAACAGTAAATTATCAGGAGGGAGAGCAGCAACCATTTCATAAACTCAGTGCCCTGGCTTTGTGTGCAGTGTATGTCTGCTACTTCTGTGAATTCACGCAGTTTATTTCAAAAAATCAAGAATAAAAGATTAATTCTTGTCTCTATCTGGCACATCAGGCAGCTGAATATGCTTCAGATTTATAAAGACATTTCACATTAAAAGTAACTTGAAAAATTATAGGAAAATGTTTTTGGTGTTCCTGGGGACTGTAAAGCATTCAATTATTAAAGTGAGATGCTAACAGAATATATAATTTTATATATATATTCCATTTAGTCAAGTCCCAACTTTCATGTTGAAAACTACATGAAACCATAATGAAAAATTTATTTTACTTGTTTTGCAGACTCCAAAATGAAATTATAAATAGACATCAAGGCGTTATGTTCAAAAGAGTTCTAATTACTCTTTAAAGCCCAGCCTCAGTATGATATACTTAAATATAGTTTTAGCATAGGAACTGCTGCAGAGTGACATACCATAGGTTCAAATAAAATAATTGTCCTCCAATACTGCCTTTGATTACAGGGGCTTTTTGAATTTACGTTTGTTACTCCAAAGTCAAATTGAAGAAAAATTGTAATGCCTACTAAACATTCATAAATATACATGGATTCTGGCTTTTCACTTTTGTTAGAGGCTGCAGGATCTGTGAACCTGAGGATCAAGGGGCTTTCTGTCACTGCCAGCTGACTCTGGGCATTCCTGCCACTCTGCCTCCCCAGCTATGGCCACGAGTGACCTGAGCAGGTTGTGGGAGTTTCCACTTGTCAGTCATCCTCTCATTCTCAATGGGCCTTTGGGATTATAGCATTTAGCCTTTGATTGGGTCACAAATTAAAATAAAAAAAAATTCTGACTCCTTCTAAGCCTGTTTTAACAAACTTGAGGGTATAGAGCATGAAATGTAGCTCCTTATGTAATGGTCTGTGAGCATGCTGGGGAGATCAGTGTCCTAGGAAAGCTGAACTCCTTTGATGCAATGTCTTTCTTAGGAGTAAATGCCCCGTGGGATCCAGGCAGTGGAGTAGATCTCAGGGTGCAAAGGAAGGCCCAGGTTTCAGCTCTACCTGCCATCCAGACATGTGGGGTCAGGAAGGTGCAACCTGCAAAACTACATGTCGGATTATGAAATACTTCTTTCTGCAAATGACAACAGTTTCTCCTATCTTTCCAGTTACTGCTTCCAGACCACTTTTATTATTTTCTTTATTATAATTATTATATTGCAATGGAAGCAAAATTTCAATTAATTTTTCATTGCATTGCTTTTCCACTTCTTGCTTTTCAATCCTGCTTGCAAATGAATCATACAGAACATAAGGAATTGAAAATTGGTTATTTTTCATTACCTCCCAATACATGCAATTTTCAGAGCTTCTGTAATATGACAGCATTATAATAGGATTTGGTTTTGTTTTTTTTTTTTTTTTTTTTAGAAAAGGAGAAGGAAAAGAAAACAACTGTAGAAACATCAATTTGTATTAAAGCTAGCATCATTATTTGTTGTTCCTAGCTGATCCTACTGCTCCTAGTCACAGTGCTCCTTAGGGCAGTTTGAATCTTTTACAGATGCTCCTGGCAACACTCAGCTATGCCAGCTTCTTCTTACCAGCAATGAAAGTGAGCAGTGAAAGCTTTAAAATTAATTGGAATAAGTTGCAAAGTATAGGCAAATGGAAGGATAAAAATTAGATAATGGAAATGAAAGAAATGTTTAATTGTTATCACACACACACACACACACACACACACACACACTTATTTACTGCTATGAACACCACTTTCCTGACTGCAGATATTCTTGTTCATCAAACAGTGGGCCTAGCAACCAGTAACCAAACAGGATAAAAATCATTATCAATCAGATCCTCAACCTCATCCCATCTTGACATGATATAATAGTCTTTCAGAAAAGGAATAAAATATGAACAGCCTTTTTTTCTCCCAAGCAAATAATTTGAGAAATATCAATCACATTTTCCAACCTCTCTTTATGGGGACTGTTAATGTCTTTGATGTTACTCTTTCCATTACATTTCCTTTCAAGCTTCAGAAATATTTGATGCATGAATACCACAGAATCTCTTCAGGAAATACTTTTATTAAATAAATGTGGTTTTACTAAGTTCATAGTCATTTTATGTTCACTTTCTGTAGGTATACTTATACCAAAATTTAATGGCAAAACTCCTTTTGAGTCATTTGAATATCAGTTCCAACAGTCCACAGAAAGGACTTGACATGAAAAGGCAGGCTGAGCAAGAAAGCTGATTAAGGATTAGGCTGGTGACACCAAGAAGTCTGGTCCACCAGCAGGACTTGCAAGGTGTGGATCTGGTTCTTGTTGCTGTCAAGATTCAGCCACCACTGGGTATTCATTCTTCACAAAGTCCCTGAAAGACTAAATCATGTAGGGGAAAGAGGAGGTAAATTTCTCACTTCAAGTACAACTCTGCACATAGACAGGCACCCAAAGGCATATTGTGCTTCAGGGAAAGTAGCTCTGAACTGTGCAAATCCACAGTGAAGCTGGAAATATCAATCTAGAGGTGTTACTGTAAAAATGGTAGTCAGGCTCAGTAGGATCAAGACTTATCACAGTGGGAAAACACACTGTAGAACTACAGGTATGAGAAAATACCCACTCCTGATTGCTTCCACCAAAGCTAAAGCTAAGCTGGATCCCCCTGTGGCAGCCAGTCCATGCAGAGGTGACTCCAGCATGGACTGATCCTGATGTGTTACTCTCTTTTTTCTCCAGCCAAACCAGTGGTTCACTTATTTTCCACTTCACTCCTATAATTTGAAACCAATTTGTAGCCATTCCAAAATATTACAGCAAAATTTCCAGCTAGCAACTTCAATAATAAACAGAATAAGCTGTTTTATTTACTCAGTTTTTGATTTGCCATAGGTTCTTAAATCTCAATTGGACAGCTGTTTCTACACATGCCCAGTTTGAAGGAATGGAAGTGACAGGTGGCAGTAGCAGTAATTCCTGCTCCCATCAGGCTTCCTGCAACTCTTAAGTGCTTTTGATTAATGCCTGTGCTTATCACTTTCTATCCAAGATCACTCATATATCAGAGCACTCTGATCATGAGAATGAGTAAACAACCATACCCTTTACCAGACAGATCATTTCTAGACACCTCTAAATTCAGGAATAGATAAAAGAAGTAATTTTAAGGACAAGAACATTGGGTTCTGTGTGAACACTGCTTGTCCCACACTTGGTGTTTAGTCTTCCTCAGGGGAAATTCCCAGAAATAGGCTCTTCCAAGGAGATCTTCTTATTCCATAATAAAAATTCTACGACACACATTTCTTCCCCACCTCCAGACCCCATATCTTCATTACAGCATGTACCACTGGCAAAATTATTCTTTTATCTGCAATGGCTGCTGTAATTGGAAGCAGAGTGTATGGCCCTTAAATAACATGCAGTAATAATTCAGTCCACTTATTGAAAAGTGTGTTATATGACATTCTCAGGAAGAGACAGGAAAATCTTCCAAGATTCAATGGATATTCTTTTAGATCTATTAATTTTAAACCAGCTTTTAAAAAAGGAATGCCATTTTCCTTGGCTCTATACTTCATACCTTCTGTTTCTCAGATGTATTTATTGCAAGATTTTGACAGAATGTTTGGAGAATCTAACCTAAAAATTATTCAGTGGAAAAATTTCATAGCTTGAAGGCTTTCTGCCAGTCAGTAATCCCTATTGTGCTCTGAAGACTCCCATGGTTTCCTCCAACATCTGCCTCCAGAAATAACAATTACTTTAGCTAGAGAATTTTTTTAAAAGCGGTAAGTTGAACAGTGGACACAGCCAACTACTTTCATTATAACAAAATTTCTTGATTTCTTGCTTTGCAAGGAATATCCCAAATTACCACATTATTAGAAAAAAAATAGGATTCATTGTCATGACACTAACACTACAAGCTCACTGTGATTTTACTGGTATCATTTGAACCTGGGATCAAAGTTTTATATTATTCATCTTGGTTGACACCAGTTCCTTTTTCTAGTAGAGTGTGAGACTTTCTAGCTCAAAGGAAGTGAATTAAAAAAGGTAGCTATCTTTAGCAAATTCTACCCATGATCCCCTAAGAAGAGCTTCTTTGTGAAAACAGTTTCATGAGCTACTCGTGAAATTTTCTTCTCTTCAGAAATGTGTGTAGTTAGGCAGCAAGACATGTCATTGTGTCGTGAGCTTTTATGTTCAGGAGATCTTTTCAATATTCTGGTCGTAAAGGCTTTGTGCATGAATGAATGTTTAACATTGATGTTTAATCTACTGGCTGAATTTCCTAAATTTCTGATGCAAAAACGTCTTGCACAAACTTCGTGATGAATAACAGAATAAAATCAATTGGATTATGGCTGCTCATCAGCTGCACTTTGCAGAATGTTCATTTACATTGAGTTTATACTACTCAAAACTATTGTCACCAAGGGCAAAGATGGGAGAAGAGGGCCCTCAAAGGGTGGCAGCGAGTGGCAGATGGAGTGGAAGGAGCAGGGCAATTAGTGCTGCTCAGACTACCTGCACAGCATCCTGCTGTGGCACAGCCAATAAAGGCAGACTTCTCCAGACCCCATCATCTCACAGAAGCTTACTAGAACTAATAATAAATCAGGTATCCACTTTTACATAACAATCAAGTTTTCTTCTTAATTGTTTAAACAGATTTTCTTCCACCTCTGGATGCCAAGCTGAAATTTCTACATTTCCATGGAGATAATTTTTTTATTTGGACTTAGCACTTGCTTTAGCAAGAAACTTTCCACCTTCATAAAGTTGGAGCAAAATAATATCTTATACTACATTAACCACAATGTACTTAAAATAATATATGAAGATAAATATTATATACAGATAAATTAACACTAATGGCACACAAAAAGTTGTCACTTCATTTTTAAACAAAGGAAGGCATTCAAAATATTATGTTCTAACTTTTTCTTCTGTTTACTTTATGTTGCTTCAGCAGACATGCTTTCACATGGTGCTAGGGGAGGTTTATACTGGATATTAGGAAAGGTTTCTTCGCTGAAAGGGTGGGCAGGCATTGGAACGGGCTGCCCAGGGAAGTGGTGGAGTCACTATCCCTGGAGATATTTAAAAGATGTGTAGATGTGGCACTGAGGGACATGGTTTAATGGAGTACTGGGTTAATGGTTGGACTCAATGATCTTAGAGGTCTTTTCCAACCTAAACCTTTTCCACCTATGATTTGATGTTTCCTGATTATTTTCCTAATTTTGGCCATGTGGATTATTCTGTAAGTATTAGGTTTGCATTAAAAAGTTATAAACAGTATGGAAAGAAGTATTTTGAAATATATATTTGAATGCAACTTATCTAAACCAAGAATAAGGTCAAAAATTTATATACTGTAATTAAAAATATTAAAAAGCTACATTCTGAATTTATGTAAAAAGGAAGTTTTAAAGGAAAACTGCTCTAGGTATTTCTTCAATCTCTTGTTCCAACTACAAAGCACATTTTTAAATTGCTTTGAGTTAATGGCAAAAAGCAATACATGTATATATAAATATAAATGTATGCATACATACATAAATATATATATATACACACACATATATATATATATGCACATATATATCAGCCAACATATGAGACTAAACACAATTTTCTTCTGGGAGTGGGATAAATGAAAACAAACTTTGTGATAGATAAAGGTGATTACCTGAAAAATAGAGACAAAATACTGCTTTTGACTAATAATAATTAATAACTAAAGATCCCATCACAGGTTGCCTGGAACGTCCCTAAATTAGATTTTGGTGCCTCAGTCCTACACACAGACTCAGCAGTGATCAATCTTCTACAATCCCAAAATCAATAGTTACTCCTACAAATAGCACAGAAGGTCTCATGACAGCTGAGGCTGGGCTGTAGGCATGCTCATTGTGCATGGAAAACTGAGCAGAACAAAGAAGGAGAAAGGAGATCAGGAGTGGTGTTTGAGCTCTGCATCTTGCTTTAGTGACTAATACCTTTTGGGTCAAATACTGTTATTCTTATTTTCCAAAATGTCATAATATTGTCAGTTAAACAAAGCATTTCTAGGGTAATGTTGGTTTATGATATGTGATCATAAATTGAAAACATGATGCTGGCCCATGAGAACCCCAAGAGGTCATGCTACAGGCTGCAGGTGAACCTCAGCTTCCCAGGAAATACATGATGTACCTCCGCTAGTGCATTATACAAATAAATCGATATTTGACATTTTTGCAACAGAATTGTAAAACCTTATCAAGTGGGACATTATTAACCACATGAAGGATATTTGTTGGGGTTTTTTTCTGTGCTCAGTCTAGCCAGTAGATTTGGCAGCTATCCTCATTTCCTCCTTGTTGCGTTTTTTTTCCAGCAGCAAATTCCCTCTGCTCTGTGACACCACAGTTGCCATATGCTCCTGGCCTCTTATTTCACTCCAGTGCATCTTTTGAGACAACAGCAGGATGCCCTCAAGGAGCCCATGGACTCAGGATGCGCCATGCCCATGGCAGCCTTTTGCTGAGCCTGTGCAAAGGCAGGGATGCAGCTGGGTCACCTTTAGCACAGCAGAGCGATGCAGACTGGCTGTGTGCTAACAAATAATGTCCACAGCCACTTTAACAGGAGTTTTAAGCTGCACTTTCAATTGCCTGGCTCACTTTCTTGATCACCTCTCCCAGCTTGAGATTTACTTGAGATTCTTGCTGTTACATCCACTGTTTATGAAGCCAGTTCTTTGCACAAACTGGACTTATGCTCTTCCTCATGAAGCTGATTTTTAGTCCTTCCTCAGATTTCTCTTTCCATAGCCTGCTTCTGATCACTCACCCTGCCTCTAATATCCTACTCCAGAAATATTCCACTAAAAAAGAAATCTTAAGTATTTAGGGGGGTGACCAAGCCTAGAATGTTTTCAAACTGTCCCTCTCTCCCCATACTGGTGACCCTATATCTTTTGTTTTCCTCTTTTAATTGCTATGACTCAACAAGTGCTTTCTATTCAATGTAACTTTAAAAAATGTAAGGTTATTGCAGGCTATAATTTTTCTTACCTTTTGGCAGTTCTCACCTTCTGCCAATGCTCCCTGACCTCTGACACATCTCAGTTAATTTATGGTTACTTTGCTGTGAAGCAGCCTGGAGTGCTCACACAATTTTAATGTTTTCAGCTCTGGAGAAAACAGCTTCCAGGTGGCAATAGCCATTTGAGCCACTTTTGGTAGAGCTGTGTGAACATGATTGTTAACCCCAGCTGGTGTTTAACAGCTTGATAAATCAGAGGGGTAACTTTAGGTTGGCACACTGCAAAAATAGATGAGAAGCAGTATTTTACCTAAATAAAGTGCCCACTCTCTAAGTGTCTAATTTAAGCAAAGAAAATTGGAAATTAAACTACCTGGTGACATTGGTAAATACATATTATCTGCATTTCTGACACAGAATTATTTTTCTTCTTCTATTATCATACAGTGAATGCTGGAGGAAGCTGCAGCAATAAGGAAGAAGGAAGGACATATTCTGCTCATTTAATTAAAAATTCACAAAAGAGATTGGTTTTATCAATGTAAAAACAAACACTAACTCCTGAAGTAGAAGTCCTACATTTATCATTGATGAAAAAAGAGAGACACAAGGAAGAAATATGTATTAAATTAGAGCCAAGGACTTTAAGAGTGGCTAGCTGGTCTAATTACAATTTAAAAAGTGGTGTTAAATCATTTCTAATTTTATTTATAAAACTCTCTGTGCAGCTGAATTATTTATATGCTGTACTACTGCAGAATGTTACCCAGCCATTTTGCTCAGATGAAAATAAAACCCATGCTACACTCTCACATCCCAAATCTGAACACTGTGACAGCTGTCTAACATTCCTAGCAGATTTTTAGGCATGTTCCTGTAATAAAAAATACTTCTAGCAACTACAGCTAGAAAAATATCTGCTTCTGTAAAGAAAATATTCTCCCAGACAAAAGACCTCTTATCTGTGTTCCTTTCTAGTGCTTCTTCAGCCAAGAAGTCTTCTGTATGTGTGGTTTTCCCGTTGCACAGTTCCCCCCCAGCTCATGAATTACAGCAAACGGCTACTTTCAAGACTTAACAGGAATAAGGCATTGTGATGCCTTCACTTACCAATTTTTACAGCATCATTTTGTATATTTAGGTATCTTTACACATGCCAAAGATGTTCTGTTTGTTTTTTTTTTCTTTCTGCCCAGGATGGTTTGGAGTAGTTTTTCTCAGTTCAGCAGTTAAGCAATGGTTTCATCAATCTCCAGCAAGAAGTCCCCCTGCACAGTCCTTCCCCTCCCCTCCAGGAGTGGGCAGTTCCCAGCTCAGGAGGAAAATGGATATTGCATGTGTTATTTTAGGGACATTTGACATCACATCCTGACATGGTCTTCTGCAAAGAAAATTGTTCTGCATAGTTTTGTTTTATTACTTTCTAGGATTACTAGTGTGTTCTGCACTAGAAAGCTCAGTCTGTAGTTCAGAAAATGTTAAAATCAGCAAAGGTTTTGCAGGTATTTCTCCACATTTTCAACAGGTCTGAGTTATTGCAATTTGATGTTTCCTCCTTTTATGCACATATGAACAGAGCTGGAGCTCTGTCACTGAGTGCTTACTTTCAGAATGCTACAGTGTTTGTAAAGGTAAATCCTAACAAGGTTTGAAGACACTGGATGTAATAGACAAAAATTACCTAGTAGGCAGATGTTCAGAAAGACTTGGAATGGTGGAAATGGTGTGCTTAGAAATGATGTTTAACATCAACATTCTTTGTGACTATGAAAGTAGCAAAACAAATTTGTCAAGGTCTGAGCAAGAGCACTGCAGGACAGCACCATGGATGCATGCCCAGTTTCAACCTGAGCAAAAGTCAAGACTGAGCTCTTACCTAAGGCAGCTGAGAGATGGCGGAGAAGAGCCTGAGCTGAGCACTAAACTGCTGAGAATGGTGCCTGAAAGGAGGATCAGAGCCTTATTTTCAACCTGGAAAATTCATTTAACTGTGGTGGAAAGTAATGACAGACATGGTTTGGAAGCTGTGTTCCTAATGAGGTTCCTTGGAGCAGCCATGCCAACAGAAGTGGCTGCCAGCCTTCAAAGAGGCTGCATCTCCAAAGGACACTGGGGGAGGCAACCAGCAGACCAAGAGGATGGCAGGAAAGTAACAGCACTGAAGGCAATAGGGAAACCACTCTTTCAAGATGAGCGGTGCTCCTCATCCTGCCTTTCTGTAGATGGAAGATGAGAAACTTGTTCAGCTCATTCATAAAGTCCTGGACAGATTCCCCTATAGCAGCCTCAGTTATAGATCTCCTGAGTCACTGGGTTTCCAGCTGTCCTGGGAGCCCTAGTCAATCCTGTCTACTCTGTTACCCAGGGAAACTATTGTGTAAAGAAGTTTTGATGATACACTTGATCAATATAGATATACTCCTGACATTCCCTCACTCCCCTAATTCGTTAAATTCTGCTCTAGGTGAAATAACAGAACAAACGCAAATAAAGCAGAAAAGAGACAAATAATGACTCCTGCAACCCCAATTCTTTCCTGCTTTCCTCCTTTGCTACTCATTCATTCAGAAGCAGACTCAATACTGAGCTTTTTAATGTCCATAATTTAGTAATCTGACACTGTAGATGCCTCTCATTCTGCAAGACTCAGCCAGCAGACAATGTACTGAGAAATGGAAGGACCTCCTTAGTTCAGCCATGCATGGAGAGGGATCAAGGTCTTGAATGTGGACAGAACTTGACATTTGTTCAGGTCAAAAATACAAATAGCATTTGGAACCTGCATCACAAGGAGGTGATAAATGCTTGTAAGATCAGAGCTGCAGCTGTTGACTGAACTGTAGATGAATACTGCGCAATGAGGTGAATACTCACCTCAAAGAGAATAAAATATGAAGAGAGCCTGCAAAGAGCAAGAAGTGCCCTTTGGAATTCAGAAAGTAAGAACATAAAGTAAAAAATATTAAAAATGGAGTTAAATCAGGACTTTCAGTGGGGATTTAAATAAAATGATGGGGTTTTAAGCATGCAAAAGAAAGAAGAAATTTATTGGTTGCTCTGTATCGAGACAAGATTTATGGGAAATCCTGGACTATCATAAAGTGAAAGGGGCATCCTGTCCCACCTTGGTCCTCAGAAGCCAAAGTAGCCACTCTGTGGAGGAGACTCTTTCATCTCTATAGGTGTTACTGATAGAATCACAGAACACTTTGAGTTGGAAAGAAGCTTACAGGCCATCTGCTCCCAATGCCCCTGCCATGGACAGGGAGGGACACCTTCCATTAGACCAGGCTGCTCAAAGCCCCACCCAGCCTGGCCTTGAACACTTACAGGGATGTGGCATACACAACTTCTCTATGTAACCTGAACCAAGACTTCACCACTCTACAGTAAAAAATTTCTTCCCAACATCTAATCCAAATCTGCTCTCTTTCAGTTTAAAGTCACTCCCACTTCCTATCACTACATGTCCTTGTAAAATATTCAAGGTGTCTGGTTCACAACTGCAGTAATAAGTGTATTTAATTTCAGAAACTGGCCTGTGTTTGAGGAAATAAATAAATAAATGTCAGCGGTTTTGTTTCAACCTTATTTGGGTCCATAACCTTTCAATGCTGCCATGAAGCAGGTTTAAGGGACAACTCACTGACCCACATTCCTGAGGAGAAATCTGCTCCAGGTCGGGGAAGATGGTGCCATTTCTTGGAGCCACGTCCTTCCTGCTCCAAAGACCAAAGGATAGGTAGGATGAGGCATAAATGAATCAGCAATACATAGTACTGCTGTAGACCTTGCTTCCCAGGAGCGTAAGGGAACCAAGTTGTAGGTAAGGATAACTGTCCTTCAGGAGAGCATTGGGTAGAATTGGAAGACTAAGAAGTTTTTAAGCAAAGAACCCCTGTTCTAGGTTCTGAGGTGGTCTCCTGTCCCTTCATGATTTTGAGAATTAGTGTACCTGAAAACTGGTTTAATTTTTGCAGTTTTACCTGCTGAGCTAATATAGATGAAGTATTAGCTTTACCTTGCTCAGGTAAACTGGGATTTGCTCCAGGACTCAGAATTATACCAGATGCAAACACAATCTTGCACTTGAATGTAGTCATGTGGCTTTTTTAGACAGTAGCCAAACTTGTACAAGCAGGATGTTGTTGTTTGGATTTATCCTGTCTTAACACAGTGGTGTGGCTCATATCATGCAGGAGAACTGTCCTGGCCAGCAGCCACACTAATCTCTTTTTCCAGCTCAAGTTTTCATCAGCTCACTGAGTCCACAAAGCTGTTGAAAGACCCTGCTGAAATGAGAGAGATTCAATTAAAGCTGTGACATACAGTAATGAAAAGGCTGCTTTCTATGAGTGCTCAATTGCTTTGCTTTGGGAGAACAGGTTTGTCTTTCCTGAGGACAGATGCAAAACAGCTTTAACCATCAGTAAAATCCTGTATGAGCTGAACCTTTGCCACATGCCTATTAATGGATGGATGGTTGGATGGTTGGATGGTTGGAGGGAGGAGGGGTAGGGAGGAGGGAGGGAGGGGGAGGGAGGGAGAGGAGGAGGGAGGGAGGGAGGGAGGGAGGGAGGGAGGGGGAGGGGGAGGGAGGGAGGGAGGGAGGGAGG